>JAWWEU010000040.1:54000719-54035170 GCA_035583155.1 Acropternis orthonyx | reverse complement strand
CCTTCCCCGGCGGCGGTGGCTCGGCCGTGGGGAGGCCCCTCCGCCCGTCCCGCCCCGCCCCGCCCCGCCCCGGGCGGCGGAGAGAGCGGGTTCGGGTCCCCTTTGTGCTCCGCACGGACGCGGTTGTGCCGGGCCCCACAGGGTGAAATCCCTCTGGCGCGCTCCAGCACGGCCGGTTTGCTGGACCAGCACAAAGGCCTTCCAGTGAGAGCCCTGACCTGGTGTCTCGTCCCCACGGACTGTCCTTAAGGTGCAGGTTACAGCTGGGGTTGTCTGCCCTGCAGCGATAGTGCATAGAGCTTTTGAAATTCTGGGTTCCACGTCGTGTTTGCAGCGATGTCAAGGCTTTCTACAGAATTTCAGGAGTCAATAGCCCCATCCCTCCGTTTCGCTGGAGGAGTGTTAGCACAGATGTTGGTCCATGTGCTCAGCCAATTTTACTGTCTGGCTCCTGCAAAGGCTCATGTTTCTCAATGTAATTCGCTCAGGAGTGTCAGAGTGTCAGGTTGATACCTAGGCACCAGCTCTGGCGAGGATTCTCGTTCAGTTCCTCCAACTCACTGGGCCAGTGCATAAGGCTGAACCTCCTCCAGGTTTCTTACTGAGACAGTGAACACATGGCCCTGAGGCTGTAGCCTTAGCCCCCCTGACTTGAACTTGAAAACAAAAGTTTATCTGTAATTACCATCACTTACATCCTCATTTTAGGATCAGCAGAAGCGCCCAACTGGCTCAAGGCAAGCCTGCCTAGTGCAGTGTCCTGTTCCTGGCAGGAGCCAGCACCACGCCACAAGGAGTGAAGAATACAGAAGGAATCCTGCAGTAGTCAGAATACCTCCTATGCTGGCTTCTTGCTGTTTGGAAGTCTGATATCCACTTAAGCTCTGGAGCATGAAATTTAACATCTCTTTGACAAACTGACCATTCCAAAGCAGAAAGGGAAAGGGAAGGCTCACTCTGTTACTATACAGAAAGTAAAGTAAAAAAGAGTGTCCTGTCCTCCTGCAGCCCCTTCCTTTAATTTCACTGTGGAAAGGACAAAAATTCTGTGGCCTTCTCTTTGAAAAAGTAAGGTGACAGTTGTAGCTTTGATGTTTTTGTTGTTTTATTTTAATGTTCTGAAGTGCTACTGCGTACCCCCCAGCTGGTACAGAATAAAGCAGTGCCTGGGCTACCTGAGCATGCAGAAGAACATCGCTACTGCAGGGGCTGCCTTCAGTGCCCCCACTTTGAAACCCTCTCTTCTCAAACTGAGGGGATGCCCCAAGAAATGTCCACATGAAGGAATGTGGTGCGGACCTGCTGCGAATAGGGATTGGCACATGGATGGGAATGCAGCAGAACCAAGAGGCAAGTGGGAGCTAGGAAGGGACTGGCAACACAGGGAACATGAATGATGTCCTTGACTGCCGGGAGAAGTGAAAAATTGCCCTGGCCTGTGTTCACCTCAACGCAACTTCACTTAAATAGATTAAATCAGAGTCTCGATCTTGCTGCGTGCCAAGGGTACTGCAGTCTATCAAGATGACAGTAACAACTGCCTCGTGGTTTTGCATGTCCAGTGCAAGTCCCAGTCCCACGGCAGAGGAGAGCAGCCCGGATCCTACCCTGAGCTGTGCCAGCTGACTGCGCGCTGGACTGCGGGAGAAGCTCAGGAATGGCTTGGGCCCCCCAGAGGCAGCAGGGAAGAGTGTCCAGCTATGGCTGTCAGATCGTCTGCAAGCTCCCTTCAGGCTGGAACTCAGGATAGCCCATTTTCAGGTCCTTTATGCCTCTTGAATAGCCGAAAAGCGAGAATGCCAGTGATGAAAGTAGGTTTCATTATGTTATGCCCGTGAGCATTGTTAATATTCCCAAGAGTGTTCTCTTCTAGCTCTTTGGAAGTATACATCATCAGTTTCATAAGCAAATAAGTCATGAAGCATTGCTACATATTGTGATTGGAGAGATATCAGGCATAATAAAATACCAGAAACTCCAAAATGAAAAATGCCTATTTTTAATGGAGTAAACACAGGTACTATATAGCATTAGAAATACCACTTTTCCTTTTAAATGTCCATGCTCTTAAATGTGAAGCCAGAGGGCATTGAGCAAATCAAATATGTAAATTAAAACTAGACACAAGAAACTTTCTGTGCTTATATGTAATAGCAATAGTAATTGAAAATAATGACCAATATAGAACTATGCATATGATTGAGTGTATCACCAATATACAGAGGTATTTCCTTTTAATTTTTAGCATGTCTGTGTAAAACATGTAGTGATTCATTGTTTCTGAAATAAACATTTGGTGAGAATTTCAGCTCTCTGAGTTTCTAGACACCACTAGGGAATTCTTCATTGCTGACAGTATTATTTTACGTAAACGCTTTTCCTTGTTCACAAAAAGGAATTATCCTCCCATTGAAACCAGCAGACTTCTGCTAGCCAGCTTCAAAGGAAATAGGATTACGCTCTAATTTGCAAAACAGTATTGGAGGATATGTGGTACCAAATCTAAACTATACAGATAATCACAATAACAACAACAGAACCATTGATTTCAGTAGGCTTGCCTTCCTGAAGTCAGTGTGAGTTGGAAGGTAATCTTAACAGATTGCAGCATGATAGCAATAAAAATTTATCATAAAATTCACTGCATTTCTAGGTTTAATTCTGCCATGAACTTTCAAAACAGTACAACTTATTTATTACCTGGCATAGAGACACTCAAGATAAAAAACCTCCACTGGCTTAATAGCACTCAGTCTCTTATTTAGGTCTACTCTGAAAGTCGACAGCATCTGAGAAATGAGACATGAGTTTCATAGAGCTCATGTTAATTCATTCCATGTAT
Organism: Acropternis orthonyx; assembly: GCA_035583155.1. Lineage (NCBI taxonomy): Eukaryota > Metazoa > Chordata > Aves > Passeriformes > Rhinocryptidae > Acropternis > Acropternis orthonyx. Next base: position 54,032,328 of record JAWWEU010000040.1, on the reverse strand, counting down.
TTAGCTAAATAAAAAAAACAAAGCAAAATAAAACAGGATTTCAAAGATACTACAAATACTTACTTCACAAACTGAGAGCAGGTACGATTATGTCTATTGCAGCTTAACTTGGAGAGGTGGTATAATTTGTACTCAGAGAGACTTTTTACTCATAAGCATTCTGCAGTGTTTGCAAATTGTTCAACAGTGTTGTTACCAGTCTTGCAAAGGTCAGCTTCCAGGGGGCGGTTGGAAAGCTGGAATACCCTCTTTGACTGTTCCCTGTAGCACAAGATACAGGAAAATAGAGGAATGAGTACTAAAGGGATTCATAGATGCAACAGACCTGTTCTCAGATGCTTTCACGGTGCTCTCTTAGGTTTCAGTCCTCTCTGCTGAGCCCTACAGTCTGTATACAGTCTATAACCATAGTTCTTAAAGTCAGCTGAGATGCTCTGACTGCTCATGCTTGATGATCACGCTAAGTGTAGGTGTATGCATTTGCTGGACCAAGCTAGAGTGCTCAGCACTGCCCAGACTGCAGATCTAAAGATGAGATGACTTGCAAATAATTTGGAAGATACTGGCAGGCAAAACCAGAGGACATTCTCTCAATTGAACTTTCTCCTCTGTGTTAAGTACCTGCTGAGAGAGAGCTTTTTGGACTGATGAAGTGAAAGCATGCTAATGTGTTCCACTCAAGGATAGGGATTATCCTTTAGAAAGCATCGACTGGCAGAGACAGCTGGCATCCATCTGGTTGCTGTGGCAGGTATCTGCATATTATCTGCCCTGGCAGATCACATCCAATCTTTGTAATGGCATGCTTTATGAAAATTTCAGGAGTCAAGAAAGTTCAGGATTAAGACTGTAATGCTGATTTTCTCTGTAGTGAGCCACATAAAAAACCTTTACCTTGGCAAGTAATAATCTTTTTAGATGTGTTTTTTTGCATCCCACAGATGTCAGTTCACTATTAAAACAATACTTCAATTGAGTAATGAACACTGACAGGGCCCAGATTCAGAGGTTATAACTTCCATCTAAATTCATGTGTCTCCTCTTGTTATTTGATTGCCTCTAGGCCTCTTGAGATGTCCATACAATAGGAAAAATAGAGATTTACCTGAAGTTAAGCCCTTTGAATCTGGATACTGGACCCATTACAGAGCTTTAGGGGCAGTGAAGAAACAGAGGAATACTTGTAATGCCTGTTTGGAAAGGACTCTGGAATTTAGGCTGGGTTTCTTCATAAGACTATAAGACTTTCAATAGGAGAGGAGCTGTATGTCCATAAAATACCTTTTGAAATTCTGTTTCCAAGCCTCAAACCTTTGCTTAGTGGTTTTCACTGAGAATTTAGGCAATGAATGATTTATAATTTTTCCCTGTAATACTGGTCATTTCTTCTTCTTCTTCTTGGTCTGTTTTATTGCAATATCCATAGCACAGAGGATAGCAGTCACCTGCTGAATTTACATCTCCAAATCTGAAAATTCATTTACATAAGTACATGTGTACCTGTATGCACATCACATGATTTTATCCACATAAGATCTGCTTTTCTACAGTCAACCATTCCACATGACACCAAAACTCCTCACTGTTGTTGCTAAACTGGGGCCCTCAAGACCACAGAGAAGTGAAGAGAAACAACCTGAACTGCTCAGGAGACAAAATTGAAATACAGTGGCTGAGGCTCAGCGTCTCTTCTGTTGCAGGGTTTCCAGAAGGATTGAGCACAGAGTTCCTTCTTCTGTTTCTTTCCTATTTCTCATTCAGTTCATATGTTCTTTCAATAAAACTCTGTGATGTTGTGTTTATTGTGTTATTTATGTATTAATTCTATTAAATAAATCAGAAATACAATTCAAGCTACCAGCCCCCTCCGTCCCCCCTGCACATTAACATTTTTGAGATTAAAGTCCACGTACAAGTTCCATCACCATGAGCAGGTAATCGCGTGGGGCCATGGTCAGTGGATTGCTCATTCCACCAATGCAAACTGCAAGAAAAGAAATTTAAAACATAATTAAGTCGCTCAGCAGTGCACTCCCCTCCTCTCATCACTTCCCTTCTTTGCCTTCAGTTCCCTCCCTTCTGCTGCTTCTGGTTTTTTGCCCTTGTTTTGAGAGACTGACTGACTGCATTGCTTCCCACCATCAGCCTGTTAGACCACGTGTAGGCAGCCAGATCTCCACCCAGCTCATTTTGCCCAGCGCCAGCTCCTGCACCTGGAATAACTGCTCTCAGCATAGCTTATACACAGAATCACACAACTAGGTTGGAAAGGACCTCTGAGATCATCGAGTCCAACCTATGACCCAGCACCACCCTGTCAACTTGACTATGTCATCCAGTGCCACATCCACACATACAGGTTCTCCGAAGCATCACCAGGAGTGGTCATCCCCAGCCACTATTGTGTAATTTCTCCATCCCCAACTCCCCCAGCAAAATGGTGCAGGCAAGCGAGGTGCCTTAGTGTTGGGTTTTGGTGGTGAAACCACAAGCCCTTACCGTGTAAACATGGGTGGTGTTCAGTGGTGCCTGTGGGTTGCGGTGGGAAAGGGTGGAGCTGTGCAGCTGTGGGTTGGTTTGGGGCTGGAGGCAGCCAGGGCAGAGGCAGGGGAAGCAAAATGCAGCCAAGCCCTGATGGACTGGGGGGCATCCTGCTGGGAGCTGCTGGTCTGTGCCGGGGAGCTGCTGGTCTGCAGAGACCTTCACTGGGGCATGTTTGTGTGGGAACATAATGGGGAAACACGAACTTTTGGCACTGTGACCCCTTCATCCTGGATGACTCACAGATGAGATGGGGCAGATACATCCCTCCAGGACTCTGGGATTTCCTGCCCAGTCCGACTGAATGGAGATATCACAGCCTCTGGGTAGATCCTGCAAGGCACAAGGTATTAGCCTTAGTTGTGGCTTTTGTATGGTGTTCATTGTGTTGACGCCTATGATGAAGAAAACCAAACGTTTTGCACAAGATGCTTCTTTTGATGTTGAGGTCTGGGGATCTGTGTCTAGGTTGTATCGCTCTTTTCACAGATGTTTGGCATGTAACTGGTTTTCTTGCAAATACAAGGGTAAAGCTGCCCAAATAATACAGGGAGTAAAAAATACATGGATATAAGTATATTTTTTTCCTTGTATATATTTTTTAGAGTGAAGGTGAATAAGCACAAGATGTTATGCTTAAAGTCATGCTGCATGTGACACTAATGAGCTCCTGGATGTTCATAACTTTGTATGCACTTACTGAACAAGCCTTTCCCCAAGACTATCACTGATGGACAGGTGCCTGGGATGATGACAGCAAATGCTGCCCAGTTACCAAAAATGGACCCCACAACACTTGGAACAGAACATCTACCAGCTTGTGATAGATATACAATCTATCCCATCAGACAGAACAGCATTAGTTATACTAGACTGATAACATGCATGCATCACTTCCCTTGGCAGCCTGGGTATGCAGTTCAAATCTGGTGGTGAAATGGGCACTGTGTGCCACCTGACTCCTGTTAGAAGACAAATCTATAGGGAATTGATGACAACGCAGTCCTCTATTGCCTCTTTTCCCACATGTACTGCAGGCTGGCTGGTAAGCTCCTTCCCTCTGCAGACAAAGGGCAGCAAGGACTGAACTGTGCCTTCTCAAAAGGTGGACAACTCTACACCTTGCCACAGCCTTCACGTTAAGGGCACAATCTGACATGGAGAAATCATCTCCTCCTTCCCACCTCCCCTTAAATTCCCTCTGAAATACTGGAATTCATCATAGTGTGCATCATGACTTGATAGCTGTAAGACTAGCCGTACTTTTCCTTCACTGATCATTAGTTTGTCAAAGTCAAAACAATACTAAATTAGAAAATAGATTCAGGACAGAGGCTGCCATCTTCCTTTAGCTTTATTTTGTTTCTTTTTCATTTGTTTGCAGCCACTTCCTGGCTTTAGAAAACAGTGTTGTCTGTGACTTGTAAATAAAATTAGGGCAAATAATAAAACCTATTAATGGCAACATAATAATTATATGGCAAGTGATTAGAAAGATGTAAACAGAATATTACGACTTTAGGATGTGTACCAACAGTACAGCATGACTTTCACAGGAAAAAGACATATCCAGAATTCTGGGGCAACATACTACAAAGAGCAGTTAAGTGGAAAATGGATCTGTTTGTATATAGATGCCCAAGAACCAAATATAATTTTCTATTACATCTTTTTAAAATCCCATCCTTTACACCTGTTTGCTACCAGAGAGAGCTTTTTAAATCAATAGCAAATTGGCTAAGTGACAAACTTGATCAAAGCCTCATTATGCATGAAAATTTCATTTTGCTGGCTAGGGAATTATGAGGGGGAAGGTTTTGTGGCTCTCTGTGTTTCCTTTGTGCTTCTCATGTGGTATAAAGGAAATTGCAAATTTCTAAAATCCCCATGGTGGGCACAGGGGGGCAGAGGATATCAGACCCTCGTGTGTTGTCGTCCAGCAGGACAGTGACAGCCCCTCTGACTCCAGTGCTGTCCCCATTTTTGGGCCCACAGCAGGGTGAGTGGCAGTCATGGGGTGGAGGGCTTTAAGGGTGGGAAAGAAGTGTTCTTGCTGTGCTGGCAGGAGCTGATGCTAGCTGGTCCACATGACAGACACCCCTAGGCTGTTCTACCCTGCACTGAAGCCACAGACAACCACAGTTTAACAACCCCAAAAAGACAACACAGAGCTTAAGATGCAGCCCCAATCCCCCAGGGAGAAGCAAGGTAACACATTGATGCCACCACCTTGCCTCTGTCAATGCAAAGTGGGCAATGATGCCTGTAGGGAAAAGACACTTTCCCCAGCAAGTCCACAGAGGCTTGAGGAGATGCCTCCATCTCCTCCATGATCTATGGCCAATCAGAAAATCTGGCCCAGGGCCTAAAAACACTTTTAAACTTCTATCTCCTTATCTCTCCTGAAGAGCCAGAATACTCTTTCCTGCCTCCCAAGAATTATACAAAAATAAATCTTCTTGGATCTGCAGAATGCTTTGGTGACACTAATTGTGTTATAAGAAAGAAACAGATTTATTTTTAATGGAACAGGACACTCATTTCTAAAGAGCATGTTTGAAGGTTTGTTACTAAAATGAAAAAGTATTCAAATTTAATAAGAGGAGCAATGTGACCTCTGCATACTTCCCATTGCTTTAGCAAGGCCAAATCCTTTTAACTTTACCTCAGCTTGTGCTAATGTCCATGAGGGCTCCACGCACAGCAGCCTTTGCCAGCAGCGAGGCTTACGAAGACAACACCAGTTAGGCTGCCTAGAATAAGCCAGATGGTGCTGCAAAACAGCTGGAAATTACTAATCTCCTCCCTCCATATTCATCCCCTCTCATCATGACACTGTCTGAAGCATTCTGTCTCATCCTTCTGAGCTTCTGTTCCCTTCCCTCAATCCCCAGCTCACTCTCGCTTGTTGGGGCAGATGCAGCAGGCTTGTTGGGAGCATTTCCTTCCTTAGGACATAGACACAAAGTTCAATAACTTTGCTCCATCAGGGTTTTCATCACCTTTCTGCCCTGGCTTGATAAAAAGGAGGGGTTTCACCTTTCATCCCTGTGTGCCAGATGGCAGCTACAGAGCATGGCTGGGGTATTTCAAGGAGATGAAGGGGTGTCAGTGCCTGAATCTCAGTGGTTTCACACCGAGTGACACACATCCTCTACTCTGTGCCACTGTAGTGTGGATTCTTGAACATGCAATGTGCTTGATTTCTGCCAGTGGTAATGCCAGGGAAAAAGAAAAATTACAGCGGTATCATCAAGAAAAGCAACTGTGGCATGGGGTATGTTCATTTTTAAATGGGTAAGTTCTCCCAGAACACCCCCTCTCCTTCAATTTTCAGCTCCATTGGAAATATGTAGATCAAATATCCAACAGAAGGAAATTAATTGGCCAAGGTTGTAACTTTACACACGCATTCGGTGGAGAAATACAATAGCTAGATTTCTAAGATTTCAGCCTGACCATTGCAATGAAGATACTCAAAAGAGAAAAGAGAAAGGAAGAAAGGTGCTTCTTACCACAGCTTTATCTAATACGATCTGTGGTTACTGCTGATGAAAGAGAAGAAACCTGCTTTGCTTTAGAAAGCAAACAGACCCTTTCTGTAGCACCACCAAGTGGCTGAGCATCTCTGGAAAAACCTGTCAGCAAAACAAGCACCAGCAGTGCCTCACAGCAACATTTGCTAACTATTTTACAGTCTTTTAAGTAGTAAATATGATTTTCAACCTGTAAAACTGGATGTAAATTGGGATTAATGTCTCTGAAGCTGGCCAGAGTGTGGATGAAGACAGTATTAGATGTGTTGCACTCAAAGCTGTGAGGAGAAGACTGGCAAAACCTTAATGCTTATCTGGTTTTGGTGTGGGTCAGCAGATGTCTTGAGCTGTGAACCAGGACATGGATGCATTAGGAGGGGTATAGGCACAGAGTGAGACAGGTCTTTGACAAATTCTTTCACTGGTAAGTGGTATCAGTAATCACTGGTAGGCAAGATCTTGAAACGGTTTTTTTAGCAGAATTTACTTTTCTTCGGAAAAAAAAAAAAGATAATTGTGTGAATTTATAAATCAGATTTGAACAGCTATGAAAGGGTGACAGAAATTAAGACAGGGCTGGTTCCCGGTGCCATGAATAGCTTCTGGTGTAAAACTGCCTTGTGCCAGTTATAAATGACCAGTGAAACTCTTTCATATGACATGTTACAAGCTGTTGCTGCTCTGCCTTCAGTGTTGGTACTCAAGGAGGGTTCCTTTGCCTTGAGTCCTGTTATGATGGAGAGGGGCCTGTAAAAGCTTGGTTGCTTGAGCTCACCCTCTCTACAAAGAGACTTTCAGGCAAAGGGATTGACTGGGATGTCCTTTGTAAAACCTGGCTCCCAACATGATCTTCAGAAGCACAGAAGCATCTAGCTTAGGAGCCCAAGTCACTGGCATTGTCCTGGTCACAGCTTATTTGAACCCACAAATCTGACTCATGAAAAGACTAAAAGTACTGCTCCTGGGACCAGACCATTAGGCTACATCTGTGTAAAACTGACATAAGCAGGTTTCAATGCAGGAGCAAACCCTTGCATCTGTGGTTGTTAGCCCTTAGAAAGGCACACAGTGTAATATGCCTCCCAGCTGTCATGTCCTCCTTTAATTGCTGCATTCATCAGTTGTAGGTATCATTAAGTCTCAGCCAATGACCCCTACTTGTTTTCTGGCCAAAAAGCAGGACACTAAAGCTTGTGTTCACCATTGACCTTTTGCAGTGCCACAGCAACATTAGCTCCCTTCTACCTCCAGGAACACCAGGGACCAAAGGCATCTCTGCCCTTCACGGGAGCTGCTCAAGTGAAAAGAGCCCCAGGAGTAACAAAAGGCCACCTTCTTCCATACCAGCTAATGCTCCTGTAATTAAAAAAGCAGGTGCTTGGTGGCCATTCTCTTTGCCTGCCTGCAAACTTGCAACACAGCCAGAGATGCCTGAGGTGCCGCCGTCTGGAAAAGCAGCAGAAGGACTCAGCATTCCTAATGACAGAGATATATTTTCAAAAATACATTTCTTAGCATGACAGGCAAAGACGAAAGGGACCTGATGTGAAGTCTGAGGTGAGGCTTTGCAGGTTTCCGTTTCAAGAACAGCAGTTGCTAGTGGTATTGTTAGACTCATCCTCCAGTATGATACTGCAGGTATATAATGGAAATACTTTTACTTGAAAAGAAGAAAAGCCCAAACAGACCAGGACCCATCATAAGCAAGTTTGTGAGAGCTCAGTGTGGTTTTCAGAGGAGGTGATTATGCTTGGCTGCCACAGCATTGGATGGGAACATGGCTATTCAGCCCTCCTGAAGGGACGGCTAGATTGATCCTAAGGGAAAGTAGATAAATTGAGTCAAAACACATGGCAGAGTCTAATCTCCAAGGGATTATTATGATCAATAGTAACCCTATGCATTTGTGCATGTGTGTCAATAATATAATAAACAGCAGCATATATATATATATATGAATATATACAAGCAGTAATATCTACATACATGTATGTATGTGCACATGAAAGCTCATATTGCTTGAAAAGCTATAGTAGGGATCCTGTCAGCATTAGGTATCAATATTAAAAGCTCTTTTATGTTCATCGTGATGGTTGAGGATCTAAAAGCCAAAGTTGACAAGGAGTTGAAATATTGTTCACTTATAGCTTTAAAAATATAATCACAGCAGAGGAGAGCACTACATTCAAAGCTGAAGTCAAGCTGTCTGCTTTAGTACAAAGCTGGGCACCCCATTGTAGCTCTGGCCATCTGCATGCACGCTATACTTAAAATGGAAAAAGGCCTCTAGGGGAAATGAACCAAATTCACCGTGTGTACAAGCAGGCATGGCTCCTTTGAGGTCTGTGGAATGCATTTGTTTACACCAGTAATGGATTTAATCCAGAGACCATTGTTCTTTATGAGACCTCTCTTTCCTTTGTGTTTATGCCAGTGTAATTCCACTTTGGTAGAAATAATACTAATTTATATAAGTGGTTAAATTTTTTATTTTTGCTTCTCAACACAGATGCTGGATAACAACTTTCATAACCTGTTTCCTTTCCTACTTTACTATAGTTTTTCTGCAGGTGCTGTTCCTCTGATTTTTTACATTTACTTCAGATTTCCATAGTCTTAAAGAGAAGGCAGCCAGGCATCAAGTGCCCACATCCACTACCTGCTTCTTAAAGTGGATGTTTTTCCTTAGTGCATGTCCCATTCCTGATGCTAAAGATTGCCATGTTGTCTTCACCAGCATTTCCCTCCTGCCACCATCACAGCCACCAACATTCCAGCCAGGAAGGGCTGTGCCCTCCAGAAGGTCATTAATGCTATCTGTTAATTGCCAAACACTGGAGACAGAGGGGTCCTGTTTCATGTGCAGGAGGCATCCCTTCTCTTCCTTGTGGATTGGCTGGATAACCTGATTTTCCCTGGAGAAATAGCCTGCAGTTAATAACACAGGCCATGTCAATAAAACTAGGGAGAAAATAATAGTGTGGAGGTAGCTTGCAGCATTGTAGAGCATCAGAGGCAAATAAAAGGGCTTAATATTTAGCAGTCAGGCATTTAGACCAGAAAAAGCATAATCTGAACTCTCCCTCTGATGCAGTTATCAAACGCCTCTTTTACTGTCAGACTTAACTTTGCACCGAGTGCCACCAAAAGGAATTACCTTTTTCCTTAAGTTTTGTTTTCCCTTAAGGTCATTGACAGAATAAGTGAACAGATTTGGATTGCTGATTTTATGCAGGCTACTTAAAAGAGACCAAGGCAGAAAAGGCTACCTAAGCATCACACTGAGGGTGTGGTAGCAGAGGTAAAGGCAAAAGCTGCGTTTCCTAAAAGCCTGTCCTCTCACCAACTGATGTAATTTTCCCTGATAGCTCAAGCATTAGCCCTCTCTTTAGTTTAAGAAAATGAGTCCCCGAGGAGCCTAAATTAAAGATGCCCGTACAAAAGTGCAGGGCCTGACCTCTCACAGCTGCACCGGGGCTAATAGTGATTCATTGTGCTGCTCCATGTTACACTCCAAGGGCAGAATAAGGGGCAGGCGAGGGCTACGGAGGCATTTCAGGCTCCTGGTTAGCTCATTCATAGACACCTGGTGTCCCGCCTCCCCCTCACGCTTCGGTGCATCCCACCCCTATTGTATAGAAAATCCACTTCTTTAGAGATCTGAGCTGCTCGGGCTGGACAAAGACCAAAATTAAATCCGCAGCTGCCCAGGAAGAGGCTTTCTCTGTCAGGGGTTATTATCGAGGATATCTGATGAGAGAACAGAGCAGGGAACTCCCCTCGCCTCTGTCAGTTCCAGTTACAGGTTCGGATGGATGCGTTCGCACGTATTTTCCTTCCTTCACATAAATAACACGGGCCACTCTGGAGCTGAAGTGGACTGTCGTGCCTCCACTGACCCAGTTTAGCTCCAGAGTTTTATGAGAGGTATGTGACCCTCTGCACCCACCACGTTTGGTTGGACTCACTTAGCAGCCTGCAGGAAACATTCAGTGTCATGGGGCAGTGAGGCCTAATGGCAGCTCCTTCATCCTCAGTGAAGTTGCATCAAGGGTAAATTTGAATCGACAAAGGCCAGCTCCTATTCTCAGTTACCCTAGAGAGAACCTGGAATTGCACCATTAGTGCCCAAGGAGTTAGTTTGGATCTACAGGGGCATAACCATGAGCAGAATCTGGTACTGAGTTTAAAGGAGCAAAGCAAAGAGAGGTTTATGTCAGGAACAGCAGCAGGTGGCACATATAGTTTCAGGTTTTGAAGGGACAAGAAACTTAACAGAAAACCTTTGTGGCTACTAATATATTTTATTCTTGAATCCCCTGTAGAACTGCTCAGTCTCAAAACTTATAAAATAGATGCAATAGGTGTTAGTTTGAAGCCTTTTGTGCTTCATGTTAAGGGCACTTATGAAAAATTTATGGTCAGTGAAACCTCCAGGAGAAAGCAGGATTACTGTGGAAAAAAATCTGCCGTGCTATGCTAGAGAACATCCGGAGCCATGCCATTGACCATTTAAATCTACATCTCAAAAACTTTGCATATCTGACCACCATTCCTGCTATCCTTGTTTAAATAACCTCATGCTGGCAACCTTACCTATTTAGTTGGTGGCTGCTCCTTCTGTTCTCCACATCTCATTTCTTTCAAGGCAATGCTGAGGATGTGTTGTTATCTGATTTTCTCTTGATTTCCTTCTTTAATCGGATGTGTTTCCTGTGTTTTCTTTGGGCACAACAAGTAAATTGCAGATCTTTAAGACAGCCAAAGACAAGCTGCTGCCTTGGGACTGCCTAGCCAGGCTGCAGCATAGGGGTGTGAACCTTATGCAAAGAGTAAGATATGGAGCTGAGAGTGGGATCTCACAGCTGCTGTGGGGAACTGTGGGACTGAATCCCATTAGGGTTGCAGCAAGGTTTGGCAACCTTGCTCCTCCTTGCTGCCCTTGAAGAAGGCTCAGCCCAAAGCTGAAGTTTAAATTTTGCATGAAGCAAGAGGCACTGTTACTCCCACAGGAGTGAGTACTGCTCATTGTTGTTGCAGTAGCTGAGCTGGAGGCTGTGGAAGGATTCCCAGGGACCACTCCCATTATCTTATATAAGGATATAAGGAAAAATAATGAGAATTCCAGGCATTGTCAGGAGATATTATCAGTGTTGAAGATCTGTGCAAATCTGTACAGACAAATCAGCTAGAAAGGTAACTGCAATATATCCCTGTACTTGGGAAGACTTGTACATATTTATACTCTATTTATAAAAAGTGATCAATGTTCTTCCTCAGAGATCCACAGGCACTTTAGCAAATGCTGTTTCAATTACTCATGTGATCCCTTCAGTCACCACAGAAAGCTTGGTCAACAGAAGCTGGCTTCCCTATGCATCGCTAGGGCAGCAAATGGGAAATTCTGCCCCAGTTTGAGAATACTACAGGATTTGGGACAGCAAGAGGCAGTTAATCAACCTATTTAGTCCAAAGATGGGCACTGCCAGACCTGTTCTACACAGCATCTTCAGTAATAAAAGTTCTTGACTGATGATGTATTTGTTTTACACCTTTAAAGTATATTTACACTGCCAGAGTGATGAGAAAGGGCTCTGATGTCTCGACAAACCAAGCTGCAGAATTAGGGGCTTCAGCATTACATCGTGCCCTAAGGGTGCCACAGTCTTCTTTTGCCATCTGCTGCTGGAGCAGTGCAGGAGGGCGACCAGGCAGGGATGAAGCTCTGCAACATGCTGAAACCAAGTGCCCTGGGAAGGTCTCCCAAACATCTGCTTACTCACATTTAGACACTTAAGGTCATTAGAGCATCATAATAATGTGTTGTCTTCTTGTTTGTAAGTATGCAAGAGTTTCTTTGATAAGTAAAAAAACTAGTTTAAAACTGTTTCATTTTGACTTTGAAAAGAGTAAATTGAGTTGAAGTCCCTTGAAATACAGTGTTTGTTTTTACCAAATACTCCTATTGAAAAGAGGCAGGAGAAAGTAGGGCAAGAATAGACAGACCCCAGAGATCCCTACTGAGGGTTAATATAAGGCAGAGCAATATTGAGCTTCTCCACAAGATAAGGACCATATAAAAGAAAACAGTTGTTTCAAATAAACATACTGGTAGAACCTGCATTACAGATCTGCCAAAACATCCAACCTTTCTCCTTGATAACTGCAAAGGAGACTCGAAAATACTGACAGACAGAGGTTTCATTGTCAGAAATGTGCAAATAAGATCAAAATGTACAGAAAGAATTTCAGCTACACCTAAAATGTTGCTGTTTCTGAAAGCAGCTTAATTGGTGGTCTTGAGCCTTTCACTGCACTTAGCATCTTTCCCCAGAGGGAATTGTCTTTAACTGCGAGGACTCACTCTGCTACACTGTACTGGAAACAATATGAGAAAAGCATTTCTTCCAGTGGTAAAAGCATTTCAGCAAGCACATTGATGAGGAATATCTGGGATTTAAATGCAGGGAAACCCATAGCTAAAAGCCTGGAACAGAGGGAGATGTAACAAGGCAACTTTAAAAAAAAAAAAAAAAAAAAAAAAAAAAAAAAAAGAGTTAATTACAAACATGTGTAAAGCATAAGGCAAGAAAAAGAAAACAGGGAAAGAATGGCAAGGATCTCGTGGCAAAGTGACCGGTGGTGAGCTGTCATGCCCAAAGCCACAGGATGAGGCCCGCAGCATTTATTGCTCACTGGAAGTAATTTTTCAAGTCAGGGAGCAATACTTCTCCAACATAAATGAAAAATTCCAGTCAGCAGAGGGTAACTGAAGCCCTCTTAAAACAAAAGTATCATTGAAGAGAGAATAATAAATCACCCAGTGACTAGATTTTTTCATTTGTAGGGAAGAACTCCTCTCTCAAACCAGGTCCCTGTGTCAAGCCTGTCCCTGTGGTATGAACAAAGCACTTCAGGATGTGTTTATCTTTACTCAATGCAAACTTCACAGGGACCTAAGCACTTTGAATTAGGTGTCAGCACTTTGGCTAGGAGTTTTGACTTGCTGCTGGTGGAGTTAGCTTCTAGCCTGAGCCCCCAGCCCCCCTTTGTCCATATAAATCCATAGTAAATCCCTGCTTCTGCTTTCTGGATGCAGACTAGAAGAGAGGGAAGGAAAGAAGCTCCTCTGGGTTCCTTTGTCCAATATGTAGTTAACCCCATTCCCAAGCACAGGCTTTTGCCCAAATGCTTTAGTCATAGAGGAAGTTTGGGCTGCTCACACTCAAGATACAGTAGAGCTACCTCCTCCAAAACTCTCTTCTGTTTTGTTGTAATGAAGTCAGCAGGGTTCACATGGTGATGTACATTTGCTTGTTGCATTCTTGATTCCTTTTTGCAGGGATCAAGTGCAGATCTCTAGACCCTGTCATCATCCCCAGACAAATTTACCTCAGATTTTGTCCAGGAAATGTTGAAATCAGGGCTGCCTCTAAATAGTTCAGGCAAAAATGCAAACACTGAACTTCACTTGCTATAGCACGTTTTTCTCAGTTCTCTTTTGCCAATGCAAGAAAGCACACCTAGTCCTGAACATGGATTGTGTAGTGAAGACTGTAAACACTTAGATTTATTTCCTTGCTCTTCATTAGAGGATAACTTTTTGTTACAGTGACGTGAGAGAAATTGAAAGGAACAATAAACAGCACTCCAAAAATTCTTTTTAATAGATGTGTTTCTTTTTATAGCCCAAATAGTTTCACAAAGAGGGATTTAGCTCTGTGCAACCATTTGAAACAGAAGCTCTGTTACTGAGTTAATTTTATAGGTAAAGTAGTACATTATACCAGTTCTAATGAATGTGAAATAGTAAACCTAAGGAAACTGAAGAGTTTTGTGAAGGCTAGTGAAAGAAAATCAGTACCCGAACAAAGGACAAAGTAGTAGGACTCTTGGATAGATTAAGCCTTTACTCCAACTGTTTCACGTGGAGGTTTGGGGCAGACCTTCACATGTACAAGCGCTGCATCACTGAGCAGAGTGATAAGCAGAGTCAGCATGAGTTCTGCAAGGGGCAGGTCCCTAAGATATCATATGAGACACACAGTTCTCTGCCAAAAGCATTTGCAGACCATCCCCTACAACAGCCAGATTACATGTGAGCAGTGATCCCTCAAACCAAACGAACAAATGAATGAAACCTGTATGCAACCCCTCACCCTACCCTGTGGACTTTGGTGAAAATACACCAGTTCTAGGGAATTCAAACACATGATTTCTGTCTTGCATTATGGTGCTGCCAGCACTTCTGGAGCACTTAGCTGCGATGCTTAAAGTCCTTGATCTTATTCTTTGACCTGAACCAAACATTATTTTTAAGAGTTGTATTTAACAAAAAATACCACTGCCTATTGCCAACTGCATTATAAGTACTCCCTGTCCATACTGAAAAAATGGAGATTTAATTTATAAATTAATAAAGCTCCCAAAACACTGGAAAATGTAACATGGGGCTGGAGGCTGAAAAGCAGTAAGATGCTATTCTATTTTGTATTCACAAAAAAAAATAATTCTTCACCTTCCCCTGTCCCTGTCCCAGACACAACTACTCCAATGACTAAGGAAATCAACACAGAAGGATCTATGTCCGTGGACCTTGGATCATATTGCATGAAAGATGTGATTCCACAGAGGGGAGGATGAAGAAACACCTGAAATTTAACATAAAAATGTATCAGGTGCTGTGGGTGCCACCAGCCACCTGGAGTGGTGGATCTCTCTGCTGTGTGCCTCAGTGCTCCAGCACACCTCGTCTTTGTCCCTCTGCTTTCTATGGCTGATCAGCTCCTTTGGGCAGATGGTCTCATGTCTGCCTGTATAGTGGGCAGAGGGAGCAGTGACACGAAGGACAACTGCAGCCTGCACTCTCACTTCCTATAGGTCCACAGCTAAATTTTTCCCCATGTTGTTACCGGTAACTCAAATGTGCATGTGTGATAATACACTCCGAAAGGTCTACAGTGCCTCATGGCCTTACTTAATCAAAAGAGGTTCCTCTGAACCCAAAGGAGGCCATGAGAATTCATCCCACTGTCTCCACAGCTGCTGCAGCTTTAAAACCCCAATGACTTAGGGAGGAAGTACAGGTCTGTTTCCAGGAGTGTCCCCAATCTGCAGTCACTGGGAGGCTGTGAAATTCTTCTGGAATGATGTAATGCAGTTTGATCACTGAACACATTCAACCACAGAGGTACTTTTCATAGCTCTAAGAGGTTATTATCACCTCAGTTAATTATCTGTAAGGATTCAGACTCTGGCAAACCTTAATTATCCTTCCATCAATCTCATGCTCACAAAAGCTTAGTAGGACTATTTTTAGCAATACAAATATCTCCTTCCTGAATGGAAAAGCTGCTCTTTTTCTTGCATATCTTATTTTTAAATGTTAAACACATTAGACAGGACCAAGGGGTTTTTTCCCTCTCTCAGAAACCATCCTAAGAATGTGTAATCATTAATAGATGTGCTAAAAACAATACCTGACCTGAATGTATTGTGTTAGAAATCTGTTATGGGGATGAGGCAAAAATGTTCAGAATGGGGTGCTTGAAGTCCACATTTAATCCCACAAAATATGCCATTATGAGAGTGGTTTGGTGCCCAGAGCATTCCAGAAGACAGGTGCCTAAATAAGTCTTCTCATCCAGTGCCTATTAGGATAGGGTTTGAACATCTGGACACTGGTGTTACAGGAATAACAACAGCTTCATTCAGTCAGGGCACTACATTTAACACACCTTTTGTTTCTAGTTCTGAGAGTTGTGATGGGATCTCTAAAGGCATCAGCTGAACATGTGCCAGCATAGCTACTCTGCCTGAAACTCCGGGCAGCTGGAAACAACAGCATGAGAAGGCTGTCCCTCAGTGAGGTGTTTACTCCGGAGCTTACTGATGAGCATTGGGCAGCCTACATTGTTAATCTTTTGAACAGAAACAGCTAGTAAACATGCCCTGAGGCCCATCCTGCTTCCCCAACACCATAAACCAAACCATATAAGCCAGCACTACGTTCTTTGATAATGTTCTTATGCTGCCATGTCCAGACCCTGAAAATGAAACTTGAAAAATTAAAAGCTTGTTCAGTATGAGATCTGTTAGCCAGTAGATATTCTGGTAAGCAACTCTGATGCACTCACAGGAAAGGAGAGGATTTTTTGAGCTTGATGTACTGGAATTCATTGCTGGGTATATGACACACTTTCTGTGTGGTTTAGGGTGAAGTGCTTTGGCCATGATTTTGTACCAGGAAAGAAAAGGGGAGTGTAGTACTGACTTCAGTGGGATCTGGATCAGGACCATTGTCTCTCCATAATTTTTAAGTTTCCCATCTGGGTGGAAATTTTCTTTTAAGACCTCACTGTTCTAATTTACAGACTTTGAGCACTCCACAGAGGTCCAAGAGAAGCTTCCCAGGCTGCACAGATTGGAGGTATTCTGCTGCCCTTGCCAGGTCTCCGGCTCACAGGCACACCACCTTGCAGGTTGGATCTTGCTCTCCTGAGAGAGCATTTTGAGTTTCCAGGGCAGGGAAGCGCTCACCAGTAACATTTTTTGGCCTGAGTGACACTAAACGTGAACTATTCAAATACACTCTGGGAACTGCAATGTTTTGGTTTTATGCCACTAACAAGGATGTCACCTGGTATGTTTAGATCACATCTCTTGCAGTGGTCTCCCTAAACAAGTGGCTCTGCAGTGGCTCTCATCTTAAGCCCTGGCTTTGCTTGTGACTGGAAATTATTACTGTAAATCAATTAAAATTTAAACATTATATTCTGCATCTCCATGCTATGCATATCCTGGTGTGAAGTTTGGCAAAAAGGGAGTAAGGAGGGGAAAAGAAAACAGTATCAGAACTTACTTTGAAAGTCAGAGCAATCAAAAAAAAAAAAAAAAAAAAAAAATTGAAAGTTTCAGGGTAACCCTGATTCTTCCTCCACTTGTTATGCTTTCCATCCTTACTCATAACTCTAGGATTCCATCCCAACCTAAGCAATATTGACAGGAAAGGATTATCCACTGGAATTTGACATATTTACAACTAGAGAGTGCCAAAGGAAAGTCTTTATGAGTGGAACAAAGACGGCCTTATTTAAACTAGCTTCTTTCTCTAGAATTGCAGATGGACATCAGGGTGAGACACAGGAGTTAATTGTGTAATAAACATTTCCTCAAAACTATTTTTTTTCCTAAATAGAATATGCAGTAAAATGAGAAATACCTTCTTCAGCTTTTATTCCAGTGAAATTGAAGTCACTTGAGATTTGTCCCCTCGATGCTAAGCACAGCATCGAGATAGCATCATCCTGGAAAAGATTTTGCGATGTATTATTTGCATATCCATGGCAGCCAAGGGAACACCTGCTCCATAAGTGCTAATAGAGGGAATTAAAAAAAAAAAAAAGCAGAGTTCAGGGATCTCTTTGTCTGAGGTCCAGCAAGCTACAAGTGTGATGCTGTATTAACTCTGAATAGCTCTGGGGTTTAGTGTTTGCATTATACATGCAGGAAATGTCGAGCTCTGCTCACATAAAGAGATTTCCAAGTTCTTTTACTTTCTGAGGGCATGGGGAAGCATTGACTCCAGAGAAGTTACATTATATGACAATAGATTGTATACTAGACACTCTGGAGAGGTTTTGCTAGGTGAGCAAACAGAAGATACACTTCTTGCTTTGGTGTCTAAGGCAGAATTGCCCTTTGAGCATTTCTGGTCAGCGTTAGACCAGGTGGATTCTTGCGCAAAGGAATCACTTTGCTATTTGATCACCCCATGCCGGGATTTACAAGTAAGTGTTCATAAAGTCCTGCGTGTAAATATTCTCACTCTGCATCTCTGGCATCAGTGAATGTCTCTGCTCCTGGCTGGCAGACGATGGCAATGATCCAGGGAAGGTACAGCCAGTCCCGCCGCCAACGGGGGGCGCCCGCCGGGGGCTGGGCGAGCTGCATCCTTCCCATCATCCCTTCCCATCATCCCTTCCCTTCATCCCTTCCCTTCAGCCCTTCCCTTCATCCCTTCCCTTCCCTTCCCTTCCCTTCCCTTCCCTTCCCTTCCCTTCCCTTCCCTTCCCTTCCCTTCCCGTCCCTGCCCTGCCCTGCCCTGCCCTGCCCTGCCCTGCCCTGCCCTGCCCTCCCCCCGCCACTGTTACCGAGCCTAAACAGAGCCGATTGTTCGAGCTCTGTGTCTGCAACATCTTACCTTCCATCATCACCGTCCTTCGCTTGCAGAGGGCCACTCCTTTCCTGCACTGCTCTAAACTGGACAGAGACTGCCCCTGGCAGTGCCAAGCAGAGCAGATGTTTTTGGGCTGCTCTGGTGGTTTTGGGCTGCTGTGCTGTCTGTACATCTCAGACTTTTCTCCCGGTCATTTAACTCCTCTGTAGCTTGTTTACAGCCCCGGCTGAGTTATGCCAAGTAAGACGGCAAAAGGACTAAATTACTAATCCACCTTTTAATGAAGTCTCTAACACACGCACACTTTTAGGCCACCAGACACCCCCCTTGGTTATTTCACTGGAGGCGGTGCTTGAAGCCCTGCTGGGACAAGTCCAGGCAGCAGCACAAGATTTATCTACATCACATTTGCAAACACAGCTATTTGGACAAGCCCTTTCAAGTGATCGAGTCCACAGTGCCTCAATGTAATGGTTTCTCCATTTATGAGAGCTGAAAATGAAGGTAAATGTTAATGAACCAGCTCCATCTATACCTCATCAGCCAGGTGGACAGTTTCAGCTTAAATTTGTTACTGTAACAGCATGTTGCTGATGAACTGCTAATAATATAAAGGAACACTGGCAATACAGACAGTATCTTGCTTGAGACCTTCTCCACTGCTTTATTATCTGGTGCTTCCCCAAGCCCTTCCCTGTACCCCTGGAACCACAGCAATAAGTAAGCAGTGATCAAAAAAAGAGGTGCAAAGAATATTCCAAATGTTTATTATGTATTAAAAATACTGCAAATAAGCCATACAGTTCATTTCACAGTAACCTAAACAACATTGTTCAAGAACTCGAGAAGTCAACAAAGAACAGTGCAGTTCCAACAGTGACAACAGTTTTACCTTAATGCCATGGGTCCCTCTTTCTTTGCCAGCAATTCTTTCCTGTTTACAGTGGGAACAACACTAGATATGGTACAGTATCTTATTTACCTAGAACTCCTTCTCACTTGTGCTGTTCCCACAAGCACACCACTTCTGGGAGATGCTGTTTCTAGGAATTCTTCATCTAACAGTCAAGGATCTGTCTAGTGCAGGCTGAGGTGGGCACAGTGCCCATGACCTATTTCCAAGGTATCCATGTGCACACTCCTTTACCAATTCTTTGGATAAAGTTCAAAAGTAAACCTGAAATAATAGAAATCCACTCTAAAAAGCAGAAGCCCCAAAAACCTTAATGAGAAAGTGGTTTTTAAAAGAGCATCTACAGAATTATGACACTTTCTCTTCATCTCAGTCATCTCCTAGAAGGATCCTTTGCTACCAATGCCCTAGCCTGGTGACAAAAATGGTGACAGGAATCAGGCACCAAGTCCTGAATATGTAACAAAGAGTTCAGGTCACTGTCAGCTGTATGAAAACTTGGAAACATATATGCCACAGAAGCAATTCTGCTGATTTCATGGTGATTTTCCCTCTTGAGTGTTTCGGAGTGTATTATTATTGTTGTTAGCATCCTTGTTATATATGGAACACAACGGGTGCAACTTTGGTCCTTCTTTTTCCTCATTCAAATTCGTGATCTTTTTTTACAGAGAAATGCTGTATCAAAGACCAAATTAGGCCTTTCCAGGAAAGACACAGCCTCATCATGTAAACAGTCTAAAAATACAAAATATTGCTGTACCCTCTTGAAATTAATCCCATCCTTCAGATGTCCCTTCTTAGCATTGATCTTCTGCACAAGCAGCTGAAGATGCTGGCAAAGAAGCCTGTGATCACAAAGAATCAATCTCTCCAGCCACATGGTGGAACACCTCCCTTATGCCTTAGCCCCAGGCAGGCAATGCCACTTACCTCAAACAGTGTTAGCTCCTTGATACAGATTAAGGACTCACAGAAATATACTACAGCTCAGCTGACACCTGGTAAACTGACCACATGGCTGAATCCCCAACTCCAGAAACAAATGAGGTGCTTCAAACCTGCTCCACATTTCAGTTTAGCACAGTAAACAGTTTTAAGACAGGGTGTAGTTTTGCTCATTTGTTTCTTAAGCCGAAACATACCAGTAAGATCCTCAGTGTGTACAGCAGCACGCTTTTGGTACCACTATACCTGTAGCCCTTCTGTGTGGGATATCTAGTGTCACAGTGTGAAACACCTTCATGCCATTACATATGTGCCCATGCTAACGAGGCTGTAATGCCTCAGTTACACCATTACAGTGAAAGCGGTACAACTTTATAGAGATGAGCCCTTAGAAACTCAACCCCCAACTAAACTCATGTTTTTTAAAACAGAATTTAAGGAAACAAACAAACAAACAACAAAACCCCCAAAAACACTACACAGAAGAGAAATAAAGGAAATAAGCAGAACCGTCTCTATTATTATTCTTATTTTCTTTGGAGGTATCAAATTGCTTTTAAAAAGAGTAAAAAATGGGGCTTACAAAAGCTATTTTCCTTAATCCATTATTTGCCCAAGGCACACTGTTGCCTAAACTTTTTCATGTATTTTTTCTACTTTCACAAACAACCTTTCCAGATCATTCCTCAAGTCATCTATTGAGCTCTTCACAGACTCTAAGTTGTTCTCATTATTTTCTATTTTCACTGAGTAGGCGACTAAACTATCCACTGCAGTTCTTATCATTTTCAAATCAGAATCAACCTGACTAACAGAAGATCTCAGTTCATCTACAGAGCCTTCCACAGAAGAAAACTTTTCAAGGTAGCCTTGAGAATGTGCTTGACCTGTCTGAAGATTTCCTTGATCCAACAAAGTACTAATCTGCTTCTGGACATCCTGGAGAGCACCAGGGGATGGCAGGTCACTGATGCTTCTTCGTAAGTTTTCCACGTCGTTGTACAGTGAGGTCTGTGCTTCGCCAAGACTTTTCAGAATGTCTGTGACTGAAGTTCCATCCATATTTGAGAGTCCCTGAAGAGTACTAATACTTTGTTCTAGGGTACTGAGTTTATTCTCGTATTCTGCCTCTTTAGAAAGGAAAGGTTGCAACTTTTCACTATTTTGAGCAGCAACATAAGTTAGAGACTCCAGACTGTCTTCTATATGCCTCAAGCGAGACTCCAGTCCTTCACTATTCTTCCCAAAAGTTTCTAATGCTCTTCTGAAGAGTTCATTATCTTCCCATTTGTTGAGGTCGGCTTTAACTTGCAGTAAATCTTCATCAAGTCTTTTAATGTCACTAGGGAGCTGCATAATTGAATCCTCAGCTCTCAGAACTTTCTCTTGTAAAGCTTTTAATGAAAGGTGTTCAGTGTCCGCAGCCTCTTTGAACTTCTCATGTTCTTGTTTGAGGTTGACTAGCTCTTTCACTTCAGTATACACATCAGACTCCATGGAGTCTATTGTACTCTTCAAGGTCTCTATGTCCTTTTCTTTGATTTTCATGGATGCCTGCATCTCATCAAAAGCATCTTTTAGTGCCTTAACTTCATGTTTATACACATCTGCCTGTTCTAGTGAACCAACCTTTGCTTTCATATTGTTGATTTCATCTTGGCTCCTTTGCTGGACTTCAGTGAATACAGCAATGTTATCATTTATAGATTTTGTTAGCTCTGTTAGTCTCTCTTCCACTGTGTTTTCCAGAGATGTAAAGTCTCGTTCCCTTGCATCCTTCACCATGTGGATGCCATCAGACAAGTCTTTCAAAATTTCATTCTGCAGCTTCTGAAGCACTTCACTGATCCGGTTTATTTCACTCTCCCCTTGTTTAACAGCCTTCTCAGTAACCTCCTGCTTCTGCTGCACAATTTTCATCATGGATTCAAATTCTCCAAATGTGGTTTGAAGAGAACGTACCTAAAACAGAAATACACATGGTTAATAACCTGCAATTTCATCATTTTCCTTTTTGTCCAAGATCCTTATAGCCCTTGTCACCAAACCAAACGATCACCTTGCAATCCTTCATGCTCTGTACCTTAAGCGACCCTATAGCATACAGCTATGGGAGGCATAAAAAGGCCAGCTTCTAGAGCCCTACAGTTCTACAGAGACATATATATGTCTTCTGTTGAGGATACCTGGCACCAGTGACCTACCACAGATAACCCAGGAAATCCACGGCAGTGAAAAAGGAACTCAAGTCTCCAGACTTTGCATACACACCCTTGAGCCATCCCTTCCCTATACAATTCCTGGTTCTTCAGACCATAAGTCCATAAGGAAGGAAAGGGAGGGGGGGAAAAAAAGCCAAAAGAACACCCAGCATCAGCTTCTGAATATAGAAAAGCTGAGATTAGACTTTATCAGGCAATAATACCAAATTCCAATTCCTGACCACGAAAAAGAAGTTTCACAGTAGACAAGAAAGAGTGACAGGAAAAACTAGGGAGAAAGGGGAGTTGCAATGGAATGAGGAATGGGAGTAGTAATCATGACATTTGGCTGCTCCTAGACACCAATGGAGACACAGCAGATTTTTCTTGTTAAGTAATTTTTAAGATAAAAAAAATTAGAAAGGCTTTAATGTTCTGAATACTTAGTCCCTCATTATTCAAACTAATGCATACACCCACATGCTCTTACCGAAGAGGGCGCATGCATGTGCACAGGCAGAGAACAAAGGCAGAGCAGCTGCCAAGGGGCCTGCCTTCTATCTAGCTCAAGTTAACACAAACTCGCTACCAGTGGATCAGGTAGGCTATTAAACTTCCCAATTACAAAAAGCTGTCCTTACAACTGGTTTTAGCAGCACGAGGGAAAAGGTTAAGGGGTGACAGGCCACCCCATTCATTTACTCTCAGATTCAAAGGTAAGATCCAGGCCAAGGAAGCAAGCATTACTTAATTTTGAGGCAGAGAGTATCAGTCTTAAGACTGGAGAAATCTTTTTGTGTGTGTGCGTGGGTTGTACCTTTTAAACTTTGTAAAGCAATGTAGGAACTCCCACTGCCTGCAACAGGAATCCATCATGCAGAAAATACCTAGAGGCTTTGGCAGGATGGCAAGTGCTGAGTAATGCATGTTGCCTTGCCTCATGCTACTCCCTATGTCTAAGGGGTATATTAATCAGCCATGCCACATGGGCTGCCATGTTTACTGATTAGATACACAGCTGGAGGAGTGGTTTTATTTTATAAATAGAAAGAAGTGCATTTTATACAGTCTTAGAAAGAAATATACAGAATTGCCTTTTTTTTTTCTTTTCAACTAAAGGAGGCTCTAGCAGTTCCCAGTCTGACACTGAACCTAGAAATTATTTTCAAAAGACCTAACAAACTTCCTAACTAGAAATTAATGTATTTTTCCAAATCCCTGGCTGAATTCTCTTTAGTTTTCATGGAAGTCTACACTGTGTAAGGATTGTAGTTTGCCCTTGGTCCAATAGATCCCTGCAGTTTGAGGAATACCCATAAAGGTGACTTCTTTCTTCACACTCTTCTGTAAAAAGGTTTCTAATGACTTTACACTCCCTACACTGGTATTCTCTAGTGGCCTCAAACTAGAAATGAGCTAAGGGGAAGCGGTGCAGAAGGTTGTATGGCCATACACACTGCAGCTGTCAGTCATTAGACTGATTTACCAACCTCATTTCCATTATGTCTTAGCTGTCATTCATTCTGATTCTTTCCACAGAGAGCTTTTTCTCTATCACTATAATGGAGTTCAGAAATCTAACAGGAGGGCACAGGAAAGTTCTCCCTCTCTTATGACAGGATTTATTTTCTTTGATCCACTCCAACTACATCACTAAATTTGTACTTGCAAGTAACTATCTTCAATTGTTAGTCTAAGAAAAGACATCAGAAATGGCCAGAACTCTCCAGAGGGCCAGGTCCCTGCTGCTATATGACTGACAGATCCCATCCCTCCACAGTGGAAGTACTTTATACCTGTTCCTCCACTGCCTTCAGGCAATGCTCATGGTACAAGTTGAAGCTGTTCTCCTATACTTCCAGCTGGGCCAGCCACTTGGAGATCAGTGAGCTCTGATATAATAAAATGGATCTTCAAGTTAGAGCAGCTTCTAATCTGTTCTAACAAAGAGCCACCAGGGTCCAAAGCAAATCCCTTGCACAAGTAGAGTAAACTTACAACTTCAAAGAGTAGTTCATATTCACTATGCAGTGGTTTGCGTGTGCATCTGCACATGAGTTTGCCTTTTTGGCGTACTTGGCTGGTAAGGTTTGAAGCCATAGCCCTTGAAATATTTAACATCACAAATAGTAGATAAAAATGTATCTACAGCTAATGACTATGTCTTCTCTAACTGGTCATACTATCTTGTGTTTAAACACGAAATGACCTTGGCCTCTCTGAGAATAATGCTGTGTTAAAGACTGAACTTCCACATCACTTCCTTTCTCCTCGATGTGTAAAGCAGATGAGTTTACATAATGCCTACTCCTGACAGGAGCTCCCTGCAGTCAAAGACTGAAGGGCAAAGCTGCACAGCAGCCTGCACTGACCGTGCTCTGCAAGTACAACTGCTGATCTTACACCTTTGTAAAGCAATGAAACACAGCCTGGTCAAATACAGCCTCTCTTTCAAGTACATTGTTCTGTAAAGACACCACCAAACCACAGCAAGCGAAGCTTTCAAGGTTACATCGGAACTCTGTGTGACCTCTTTCCCCCACCTTTAAATCTTGCACGACTGTGTGCCTAACATCAACCACCTGCTGTACATAGGCAAGTAAGTTTCAGTTCTCTTTGAAACCAATTATTAACAAACTTCCTGGAATATAGGAAGTTTTTATATATATATTATAGTATATACTCTCCTAGAATATATAACATACCTACCATTTTCTGCAATGCCATGGGGATGGGAGGCAGCGAATCGTACCCATTCCTTTGCTTGCAAGGGCTTATATATTGCACATACATCTGGGTTCTATACTCCTATACTGTAGTTTTACATCTTGCCATTGCAATTTTTTCCTTCCTATAATCTATAAAAATGCCTTAAAAACTAGTAAAAGACAACCTTTGCAAGTTCCAATCACGGTCCTGTCATCAGTGAGTAAAACCCCCAGAAGCTAAAATTAGCTTCAAAAACAGCACTATAGCCCTGAATTTTATAACCCTTTTCCTGCCCTCACACGAATTTTTCTTTTCCTTTTTGTTGTACGGGGGAGCAAACACCACGACTGACCCTACACTCCCCAGGTGTGCAGGGTTTCTGTGCTTTCTGGAAGCACCACGAAAGAGCCTGGGGATCCCCCTATGGCCAGCCCAGGCCCCAGCTCGCAAGGAACAGAGGGAATCGGCATGGTTTGCCGTGCACAGAGCAGTCAAACTGAGGCAAGAATTTCCTTTGCTTTGATCTGACTCAGTCATAACTTTACATACTGCCTTCCAACCAGTTTACCTATTCCCTAGGCAGGAGCTTGGTTGCTTGTCGATGATATGCATTCAGAGGTGCCATTTTTAGAGGTTTTGGCTCCCTAAGATGTATCCAGATGGACGGTGCTGTTTGTGAAACTCTAGCTGCAAGGCTAGTAACGGCCTGAGCGAAAAAAAAAAACAAAAACGAGGAGGGAAATGAGCATTTATTTCACTTCACTTGAGCCACACCCTGTGCCAACAACTTCACAGCTCTTCCAGGGTCCCGGACTGCCTGGAGTCTGGCTCCCTGGGCCGGAGAGGCTGGCACGGGGATGCTGCCACGTCTGAGGGCGCTGCCGCACCGCGGCCCTGGGCACCACACACCTGTCCGCTCCGTGGTTTGCGGGCCTCGAAGACACAGAATCGCGAATCTCCGGGAATGGCACCGCTGCCGACACGTTCGCGTGCGGGCCGCTTTCCATAAAATGGCTTCGGGCTCTGGGAAAGCCATCCGGGGGCTGCGGCCGCCTCCGCGGGGTCCCGGCCCGCCCCGGGGTCCCGGCCCGCCCCGCCTGGCAGGCACTCCCTGCCGCACCGAGGCCACGTCTGCAGGCACGGCCCTGCCTCCATCTGCGCCTCTCATGGCATGAGAGCATCTCTGAGGGAGCGCAGGGGCGGGGGGAGCGGGACACGTTCGCTTCCCCGCAGTCCGGGCCATGCGACAGCGGCACAGCTCCTTATTCTGGGGGCGCACCCCACACCCGCCCTCGCGCCCCGCCGAGCGGCGCCGACACCCGCAGCCCAGCCCAGCCCGGCCCGGCCCTGCCCGGCGCTACCTTCTGCACCACGGCGTCCAGGGTGCCGGCCAGCTCCTGCCGCTGCCGCACGGAGGCCTCCACCTCCCGGGCGCTCCGCCCGGCCTCCTCCCGCAGCCGCTGCGCGTACCACCCGGCGGGCACTGCGGCGCCCAGCACGGCCGCGGCGCCCAGCACCAGCAGCGCCCAGCCGCGCCGCGGCCCGGCGCCCGAGCGGCCCCCGCCGCCGGCCCTGCCGCCCCGCCCGTGCCCCGCCGCACCCGCCTTCTTGGCCGCGGGCTCCTCCGCGCCGCCGGCCTGCGCACCCTTCTCGCCGGCGGCGGCGGCGGCGGCCGGGCTGCCCCCCTTAGCGCCCCGGTGCTTGGCGGACGACATGGCGGGACGGGGACGCCGCCGCCGTCGTGCGGAGAGCGGGAAGGAGGGAGGGAGGATGGAGGGAAGGCGGGGGCGCCGGCCGGGGCAGCGCCGCGCTCCGCCCCGGCCCCCGCCCCGGGGAGCCGCCACGCACACGGGGGTGGGCGCCGGGCCGGGCCGGGGGGCAGACGTGGCGCTGAGGGGCCCGAGGGGCAGCCCCGCCACGCCCCGCCGGGACGGACCCTCCTTCGGCCGCGGCACCCGGCAAGGGTGCGCCAGCCCCCCGGGTAGCCCCCAGCCTGGACCCGCTGCCAGTGCTTGGCCCTGCCCGTAGATTTGGTGGCTTCTGTATTGCTTGGTTAGGACTGTGGCTGGAATGACTGCAGCAAGCGCCGGAATGGCTGGGAGCAAGGCTGTTTCTCCATCCGCACCCCTCCATCCCCCATCCCGTTTCCAGTGCCTGCAGAGCAGAGACTTGGCATCGGGCTGGTCTCTGGGGCTGCCTGGCAGCTGCCCTGGCTTGGCAGGAGCGCTGCTGGCACGGCACAAGCGCCCATCGGGTCGCGGACGGCTGTGCCCCAAAGGGACAGGAGGCTCGGCACCGAACGTGCCCGCGGAGCCTTTCCGCTCCGAGCCTGCTCCTTTTCCTCCCACGCCGACAGGAGCCCTCATGGTTCCCCAGGGAGCGAGTCCCGGCACAGGACAGGATGCGGAGCAGCCCTGCCCTTCCCTTCCCGATGGCTCCGGCTGCGCACCGCGGGGCCCCGGTCCTCTCCGCCGGGCGGCTGAGGGAGGGCAGAGCTGAGCGATTTGGAGATGCCAGCAAGAAAAGGAGGGTAGGGAAGGAGAGAGCAAGGCAGATCTGAGGGATAAGGCGTTGGAGCAGCAGTCTATTGGATATTAAATTAATCATCCCCGGGGAGCTGGGGATGGGAATGCATCTGATCATGTAGCTGAGGATCCTTACGCAAAGGAACTGGGTAGGCTTGAACCTGCAATGAAAGGGTAGGAGAACGTGCACTACACCTCTGTTGGAGTGAAAGGGAGATGCCATATGGGAATTACTTCAGAACTGCTTTTGAAAATCCCACAGATTTTCCAGCATCACAAAGAGCTGCTTAAACCCTTTTCAGAAACTAAGTTGTGTCTTAAATTATTATCAGAGACTTGCTTGATTGTAGACACTTGAAAAATACAACCTAAGTCTGCCTACTACTTTGGACCAGACTATAGGACAGGTGTTAGCACAGAAAAACTCAACTGTTTCAAAAATACAGCTTGAATTCATCAATATTGTATCTCTTTATATGTCCTTTAGCCCAAACTGGCTAATGCAGTGACTATTGTCTGATAGACATCTGCCTGCTCTGCCAGATCACTGGTGAGTTTTAGGATTTTTTGAGTCTAGACGCTTAATCACTGGTGGCTTACCAGGAAGGATTTTTTGTGACCTTTTATGTAAGGTTGTCCACACCTGCACAGTGCAGGGCCAAGGTGTGTCACCTCATCTGATTTTTGTAAGTGGGTTACAATTCTGTGAGTCTTAATTTCTGTAACAAAGGACTGGGACATATTTTCTTTCAACCTTAATAAGACAAATTGCAGACAACACAATACAGACTTTAATACACTAGCTGATGGAGTAGATTGCAATTGTATTTGCTTGACCGCCTTCAGTTCATGAGTCCCTGTGCTGATGTCTGATTCACTGCTCTCTGTGAAACCGTAAACCAGAAACTCTGTTTCATCAGATGCCTGAAAATTCAAAGCAAGATGCATATTGGGAGTTGGTATTTCAAAGTTAATAGAAGATGACTTGGGATTAGGTGGAGTCTGCATGTTGCTGGAAGCTTCTGTGAGGCACATGAACCCAGGATTCTGGACCTAGGACAATGCTGTAACAGTGTCCAATGTAATAGAGTTTGTAATGGAGAACCCTAAAAATTCTAAATCCTAAAACCTAAAAACATGCTAAAAATCTTCTCCACTGTTTGGTCCCTGCACTTCCCTGTGTTTTAAACAGAAAACAGAGTAGAATATAGTAGAGTAGAGTGGAGTGGAGTATAGAGTAGAGTAGAATAGGTTGGGTTGAAAGGGACATTCAACCAAGGAGACTACTCATTTTATACCTCCTTCCTCCTATCCAGCTGACATGCATAGTAGCAAGGATATCAGGATGGACTCTCAAGAACTTCTGAAAACTTCTATTTCATATCATTACAAAGCAATCATTCAACAAAGTAAGCTGATCCCATATAGCCCCTTTCTTTCACAGTTATTGAGACCAGAGAGCTTCCATGGCAGACTTCTATTACTGCCTTTGCCACACAGTCTCTCAGGGGGTTCATGACTAGGATCATGCAAATCAATTTAGACCTGGGCTAAAAGCAAACAACTAGACAACCAGTAGTAATGGTGGTAGTTTCAAAAGGATTTGTTGGTTTTTCAAGAACAGCGCAACGAAAAGTTTTTGTCAGATGGTTTCTCCCTCAGACATGTTTCATCTCTTCTGTATTTTAGTCTTTCTATCTAAAGCTAGCTTTAAAAAAGTCTGTATTTGTTTTTGTATCTGTTAATACTTGCCCATATTAAAGATCTGTGTGAGACAAAAGCAAATTCTCTTCAAGACACAGAGTCAATGCAAATAATGCTTTAAGGCTGTGCTGGGGCTTCTGGGCAAAGATGTGAAAAATGTAGCTTCAGTGTCTTGAAGTCATTAAAAATCTCAGTAGCAACAAGCTCTTTCCAACCCTACACCTAGCATGCTGAACTGCTAGTGCAAATTCAATTCATTTCCTTCTCATCCTTTTAACACTGAAATGTTCTGCCAAGAGGCATTCCACAAGTGGAAGTTCATCACATTAATGTGTAAGTCATAACTCCTCACAAGATAAAAACTTGAGGCACTGATATATCTGTTTGTCTATTTGATTGCAGCAAGAAATTAAATAAAGTTTTGTCTTGGAAGGCCTTTTCTTGGTCTTCCCTTTAATTACAGTACATTCTTCATGTATATAGATACATATATATAAAATTTTACGTTGAGTATTATTTAGAAACAGGGAATCTTAAAGCTAGCAGGATCACAGGCCCTTGATGGCAGCCCAGCAGCCTGGCAAATACAGTTCCATTCAATACTTCTGCCAAGGCTTAGGGTGAACTGAGCTGTTTGGTCTGTACATGGTGTTCTAATCAGCAACTACCAGAACAGGTGAGAAGAGGAGAATTTATAGTGAATTGTCTCAGGTATTTTGTCAGCACAGTTCTGTCAAATGCACAGACCTGAGACCAAAAGTCAGTAGTTGTAGAGGATGTTGGAGTGACTGCAGGCTATGGGCACCTCAACAGAACTGGGTTAACTGATTGCCCTGTGCCTAACAAGTAACAGAGAGTTTGCATGGGGTCAGGAGGCTGTCTTAAATACATCCCAGAGGTGACTGGAGCCTTGCACTAAAAGAGATGAGGACCCCTCCGTACTCTTGTCTTGCTCAATAGCATGAGAGTAGAAATCTTCAGCAGCAAACAAGGCACCCTGGGAAGGCTACAACAGCAGAGTTTCCACAGTGAAGATCTAGCCACAGCCTTAGCTGTCTCACACTTTATGAGAAAGTGAGATATCACATTTCTATTTAGGAAGGGCCTAGAAAGGCCAGAATTTGTAGCAGTACCCTAAGACCCAGGATTTTAGCTCTGAAGCAGTTTATTTCAGAGTTTACTATAAAAACTGAGCCATATGGACTGCACCAGAGACAATAGTCAAGGGGATCACCAATTTTAACTATATAAATCTCTTTCAGGTAGTAAGGCAGCATAGGTAACATACCATTTCTCCTTCTCCCACTTGGCAGTGACAAGGAAGATGTTAGTGATGTACTACTCAAGGCTTTTTGTCACCATGAAACCAGTGCAAACTATTTCTGACCAAGAGTACCATTGTACAAATAGCTTCTTGTATTTGACACAGTGGTTAAAACTCTATTTCCTATGCACAGAAAGACCAACCATTAGTGCTGAGGAGAGTGTGTATTAGGAATTCGCTGAGGTGGTAAAGTTGCTAGACACTGCAGACTGCTGTGGTTGGGGAATTTATGGATGTACCTTTTCCTCTCAAAAGTGCCAGTATTCTGTTTTGCCACTGTGTGAATTTGAAGCCAAATACTTCAGTAGGGAGAAGTAGTTTGCCTCTCACAACACTTATTTCTCCTTGGAATACAGGAAACTGCAGAGAAGAACAAGCTGATAAAGCATCCTTACACCTGCCTTGCAGCATTTTTGTCTTGTCCTTGAGCCCGTTATCAAATCTGGGCGTGATGATCTCAGCCCACTCAGAGTCTTAACATCCACCTGTTAGCACCAAATCCAGTCTGCCTGGCTTAGTTATTAGGATTAGGGCAAAATATCTTGTGACTTCAAGTTATGTTCTCAACTTAGTTGTCACGGGCCCCGGCATAAACAATTACATGTCTTGCCCTTTCCCCTTCCTCCCACTCTAACCACCAGTTAGCTACATGCTGGGATGTTTCTGCCCTGCAGGGCCAAATGCAGCTGCACATTTTACCCACTCAGCAGCTGCACTGCTGCTTGCTGCATAAAGTGGTACATTAATTGCAGGCTTTACTGTCTTTGGCAGTTTTACTAATAACAGTATGGAAAGGTTATGAACCAACTTGCTGCAAAGACTCAGCATAAACAAATCCTTCATTTCAATTAACAGTGCTTTTGTAATGAAAGGTCAAGAACTAAAGTCAACTTGAGACACTAGTCAAAATTCCACATTTGTACCTTTGTCATGGTTTAACTCTATCCGGCAACAAGAAATCACACAGCTGCTCGTTCTCAACACCGCCCCGCCCCCCCCCCCCACCCCGCCTCCCCCCAGTCTGCCCCCA
>JAWWEU010000040.1:53932812-54000619 GCA_035583155.1 Acropternis orthonyx | reverse complement strand
AGAAAACTTGTGAGTTGAGATAAAAACAGTTTAATAATTGAAATAAAATAATAATAAATTGTAATGAAAAGGAAAATAACAAAGGGAGAGAAATAAAACCCAAGAAAGACAAGTGATGCAAATGACAACAACTGCTCACTACCAACTGACCAATGGCCACCCAGTCCCCAAGCTGTGCCCCTCTGCCAACCTTCCCCCTAGTTTTATTGCTGACCATGACACCATATGGTATGGAATATGCCTTGGGTCAGTAGGGGTCAGCTGTCCCGGCTTCGTCCCCTCCCAATTTCTTGTGCACTCCCAGCCTCCTTGCTGGTGCAGTGGGGTGAGAGCCAGAAAAGGCCTTGACACTGCGTAAGCACTGCTCAGCAGTATCTAAAACATACCTGTGTTATCAACACTGTTTTCAGCACAAATCCAAAGCACAGCTCCATACCAGCTACTATGAAGAAAGATAACTCTACCCCAGCCAAATCCAGCACATACATGCATGTGCTATATAAGACACAAGGACATTAATCTTCTTAATTGAGCAGAACAAATTTAAAGGCTGTACAATTATTTTCCTGGCTGACATCACAGAGACCCAGATGAGAAAAGAGTGTCATTTCTCTGTGGAGAAAATCTCTACAGTAGGAAATCTACTTCAAGATCCATATAATGACCTGTAGCTTCTGTGCCTCTGGATCAGGAAGCAATTGAAACCAAAAAGAAGGTTAAGTGCTGAGTCCTGCAGTATCTAACTTATTCTTGGCCTTTGGACTGGAATCTCAGAGTGTGTCCTTGATGCCTCAGCTATGCATATACATGTACATCTCTGATAAGATAGAGAGATAGATAGATAGATAGATGGATGGATAGACAGAGCAAGCTATGCACCCTAAGAATGCGCTCCAAAACGGCTGATGTGCTGAGGGAGAAGGACACTGCTACAGCTGAAAAGAAAAGTGTTGTTTTAAAGCCATCTCTTTCTGGAATTCTACCTCTTTCTCCAGCATTAAGCGTATGTCCCTGAGATACTTTTTCCTTTAAAGTCGATCTTTCATACAAATGTTTAGAAGCTGGTTTACTGCATGAGGCTGAGGCACCCCTTTCCCCTCCTGTGCAAGCAAGGCCACTGAGCAGCACAGATTTCCATAACTGCCAGCCCACACAAGACAGCACACAAAATGGACCCTAAGTCACTGGCCCTGGTGTTTCCACAATTACTCCTTGTGAAGTTTTAATTTATAAATTAATTAATTAATTTGTAAATTAAATTAATTAATAAAGCTGTATTGGCAGCCATCACAGCAGAATGTCCTTGAAAGTCGTAACAGTCCTGTACAAGGCAGTCCATCTGGATACTGTCGCAGTCTTCTCCAAAGCCCTTTTGAGCTTCTTTCACACTGTTGTTGCCATATGACATGCACAAAGTGGGGCAAAATGGGGCAAACACAGTTATTCAAAACATCTTCTTTATAAGAGCTATCGGATTAGGCTGTTGGAGTTAATCCCATGTAATGTCTCTGACAGGTGCTCTGCAGCGCTGGGAGCAAGCGCTCCACTACAGCAGAACACTTGGCATTTGCACAGCCAAACTCCCTTCCCTGTTTGAGCCCTTGCTTTTATACCAGAGGTTAATGCGAGCTACAGTGGGCTTTGTTCTACAATAGGTGAATACAACACCTATTCCGTATAGGTCATCACGCATGCTAAAGGTTATTTGCAGGAAGGGGAGCTGTCTTCACGATGAGCAAGGCTGGAGTTAGCGACCTCCTGCCTCAGGGATGACTCCCCGTGTTCTGCCCTCCGTGCTTCCCGGTGAGTGAGGCAGCGGTGGCACGCAGGCCCTGTGACAGGAAGGGGCGATGACCCGGACAGGTGCTGCTGGCCCGGCACATGAGGTCAGTCCAGCCGTAAGCAAAGCATTTAGAATGACGGTGCGGCGCTGCCCCACGCCGCGTTCCTCGGTGGGAGCTCAGCAGGGCTGAGCCAGGCGGGTGACTGAAACTCGTCACGGTCCCCAGAGGCTCCCCTGACACTGAGGGGCGGGGGTGGCAGGGGGGACAAGCTGGCGGGGGGTGGGGGGCAGCTCACAACGCCCTCACCGCCTAAAGAAGCCAGGGCAGGATAGCCTATTTAAAGGCTCCCCAGCAGCGCAGCGAGTAGCGATAGGCAGCGCTGCCGAGCGTCCCCGTCCCTGAGGCGGCGCGGGGAGGTGGCGGCGCCGGCGGGACCGACCGGGCCCTTCCGTAAACACCGCCCGGCCCGGCCCCCGCCTCCGCCCCCACGCCAGCACCGACCATTGCCAGCGCGGGGGAGCCCGCCGGAGCCTCTCCCGGTGTCGCCGCACGTTTCTCCATGCTCAGTGCCCGGTCCCGGGCGGAATGAGGAGACACGGGCCGCTCCTGCCGGGAGAGCCGGAGGCCGGACCGAGTCCCGCGGGATAACGCACCGCTGGCAGGCGGGAAAAGGTGTCGCGCCTCCCCCCGCGCCCGGCAGAGATGGGCGCGCCCGAGGAAGACACTAATAGTCCGGGCTGGGGCTTTAAACGCGGGGCGCTGTTCGGGCCCGGCGAGCGCCGCCCAGGACAACGGGGAGCAGGGACCGGCCGGGGTCAGCGGGGCACGGCACGGCACGGCACGGCACGGCGTGCGGGCACGGGCGGTGAGTCCGGGGCACGGCTGCCCCCCATCTGTGCGGGTGCCGGGGGGCGGCGGGCTGGCCCCGCTGCAGCAGGCGGGTCTGGCAGTGCCCCTCTAGCCCCGCGTCCCTTGGGCTCTCGCCGCCCTTTGGTAGCCGCCGGTTCCTCCTTCAGCCCCGGGGCACTCGGGGCTGGGCTCGCCTGCTCTGGGGCTGACACAGAGCTCTCCCTCTCCGCTTCTCCCCCGGCTTCCCCCTCCCCCTGCACACCCTGGCCTGCCCTTGGAAACGCTGTTTGTTTTGGTCGGCGAGTGCCAAACTCCTGGCTCTGGTAGCTGTTACAAACATGGGGCCGGGGAGGAGGCGGGCGGTGGAACAGATGGAGGAAGAGGAGGAGCGGAGCGGCTCCCCCGGGCCGGCCTGCGAGCCCCCGGGAAGGGCGGCCCGCCCTCAGACGGAAGAGCTGCGGGACTGAAAGGCTGAAGGGAAGAAGTGCCGGCTGTAAGCTGTGAAAAACAGGCGTGAGGAGACGCAAGTAACTCTTAACAAAGGCTCTTTTCTGCTCCTGTGCCGGGAGTGCTGGCAAAGGTGGAACCAGTGAAAGGGAAACTCGAGCCCAAACGAGATTCGGTCGGTGCCAGCTTGAAGATAGTAAGAATGCGAGCCCAGCAGAATAAACAAAGTTAAGACCTTTGTAGTGGTAAAACTGGACAGAGCACTCGTAAGTCCCTGCGTCCATGCACACTTCCTTTGAACAAAGCAGGGCTGTGGAAAATCTTTTCTTGAAGATGGTATCTGAAGGGAAAAAAACCCAAACTGTTCCAAACAGTCTTTTCCCCACCCCCCTCCAGGTGCTTCATAAAGTAACTTCTAAAGCAAACCTTCAGAAATAAAACGTGCCCTCTAAACCTAATGAGCTTTTGCAATCTTGATCAGCTCTAGGTGATCTGTTGGGTGATGTGTAACAGCAAGATGCCTTCAAGCATCTACAGTTTTGTACTCATTGTATTTTTAGTAAAAAGAATAATCCACAACTGTCTAAACAGCAGCAGAAACACAAGAATTTAGTTCTTCCTTGTTAAATTAACTCTAATCTTGATGTTGATACATGTAGCAGGTATTTTTAGCTTGGTCTGCCATTTAGAGTTTGTCCTTAAAAAAACCCTGCCATATAATAATGAAGCCCCCTATGAAGATGTCCAGCCTAATAAAAATGTAAACATCAGTAGCTTTTAATGCAGAAGAGTAAAGCAGGTTGAAACCACAGGCTGACCTTTTAATAGAACAGATAGGATATTAGACTGTGTATTAAAACATCAGCCTAATATGTAATACCTAATGAATAATTAAAAAAAATTATTGCCTTTTCAAGATGGTGAATTACAAAAAGATCTTTGAAAGCTAAAGGGCTTTCTGAAATATTTTACATGACCATTATACTATTTTAAACTTTAAATTACATATGAACTTGGCCATTAATAATTAGAAGCTCCATGCTAGCTACAAAAGTGTAAGGAAAATCAGCTCTTAAGAAAGGACTAAGTGACTCAGTTGTCTATTGTTTGTAACTAATTAGAAATGGCTTTTTTTGTTTGTACTTCCCTTTGATATGCTCAATGATTGTACTTTTGCCTAAGTGTTTCAGCTGCTGGGCAGAATATAGAAAAACTGTAGATCATGTACATTTAGTTTAATGTGTTTATCTTTTAAACTTAAAATTTAGCAATAATGTTCTGAATTTGCAGGATACACCCATTCTTCCTTCCCATTGTGTTTGAGGCATCCTATTTGCCATTTTACTGTGGCAAAAGGTTGCAAGATTTTTTGTGTGTCATCTGTTGCAGTGTTGAAACTTCTTATTTAAATTCAGCCTTCTGAAGCACTCTACTGACAGCTCTGTTATCTGCATGTATGTGTGTATTGTAGGAGCAGGTGTGGTCTTGATACATCAAGATATGTCATGGGCATCTTTGAAACGCAAGTATTTGTTGCCAAAAAATCCTTTGCTGGGACTAGTGTGTAAGGACTTAATGTATATAGACTTTGAATTTCTATCTTAACCATTTGGTCTTCTTGGGAATCAAGATTTGAGTGGAAAATGGCAATGCTGACTTGCCTTCGTGGCTCGTTCTGTCCTTCTCTCAGGAGCACCTTGCAGATCTGAATATTTGAATATTTATTAGCATTATCATACTTCCAATTATTAGGAAGTTCTTGGAATAATGATGTGTACATTGTATGAGAATTTGGGGGTTCTAATGGTCCTTTAACTTCTTCCATGTTCTTAACACCTGGACTGAAGCAGTAGACTCATCTTGAAGTGCTCATACTAGGCAAGTGATTTACAAGACTCTGTGCCAGTTCACTGCTACCAGCATTAATCAAACCTTTCGATGGACCACATGCAACATTAACCTTTTCAAGGTTAGTTATTTATATGCAAATAAAGGGGTGTTATACATGATTAAAGCCTGGAAATACTGTGCTCTTGTACTGATGCAGAAAAAAATAGTGGGAGGGTAGTGTAACCTTTCCAGGCTCTGTAGGGTTCCTGAGTGGTTCCACATCAAGAACCTGGAGTGTATTCAACAGGTGGGTTACTTGTTACAACTAGTTTCTGGTCAGCACTAACTCTGAGATCT
Organism: Acropternis orthonyx; assembly: GCA_035583155.1. NCBI lineage: Eukaryota > Metazoa > Chordata > Aves > Passeriformes > Rhinocryptidae > Acropternis > Acropternis orthonyx. The sequence goes on along the minus strand of JAWWEU010000040.1, from coordinate 53,995,352 downwards.
GTAAGAGACATTTTAATTGAAGAGATAGTTTCTCTTTTGTAGCATTAACTAGTGACTCCTTTCTAATTGTACCATAATACAATTTCCAAGCCAAAATATCTCAGCTGCTTGGATTTTTTAGGTTCTCTTGTAACTCTGTCTTGTTCAGTCAATCCTGTTTTAAATGTCTGTTTGTTTTCAGTTGCTTGTTAGGAATTCTAAAGCTGCTGTTCTAATAAGAGTTATGATGTTAGCGATCACAGTTAATGCTGCAAGTCTTTAGTGCGTGACCTCTGTATCCTAGTCTATCCCCTGTATCCTACTGGCTTCTCCAATAAGGTAATAAACTATAAGCTGTATTCTTGCAAACATGATCAATTCTTTTCACAAAGAAACAGCAGGAAGTATGACATAAATAAGGTGCTCAAGTGTCATCCTCTTTCCTCTTGGAAGAGGAGGAAGAGTAAACATGCACTTAAGAAGTATTAATCATCTCAATTAACAGGGGTGTGCTCATCAGTGTAATAGCTTGTCAAGTTATAAAGGCCTGTTCAGGATGAGCTGGTATCCAAAAAAATGAAATGCTCTAAGCTCTAACTAGGTTCCAGCCTAAAGAAATTTTCCTTCTTACTACCTTTTGTCTCTTCCAGTACCCCGCCATGTGTTGATTCACATAAGTACACACAAAGGTCATCCCTTTATTGCCAAAAGTGACTTTTTCCAAGTTTAGCAGATGCAGAATGAGTGTGGTATTCCCTGCTACTGAAATTGATGCAGTTTAATCATAAATCAAATTATCTTAGTTAAAATTGCTGATGGAAACCATTGTTGGCTATGTCCCTTCATAAAGTCTACTACAGAATGCCTCATGGCTGTAGTCAGAGGTGGACAGCTAGTTTTGGTATCTGGGCCAAATTCCTTTGGTAGTAATTACATCTGACTTCCAGCTTCTCATTTTAATATTGTAATGAACATACTTTTCTCTTCCTGTCATACAGCTGTTAATCATCTGTATCATGCTGTGCAGCTGTCTAAATTTTCTGCAACTGCAGATTATGTGCCTGGGAGGCAGTTTCTTTACGTAGGCAGAAGCACTATGAAGTGTGACACATCGCAGTGGTGGTTGTCATCTATGCTAAATATAATGTTAGAGGCTCAGAGTTGCCATTTGACTTAAAACAGAAAACTGATCCAACCTCACCCCTAGGAGGAGTGGGTTTGGGGTCTGTGCCATTGTTGATCTGATTCTGAGCACAGACCCACCTAAAGCAGCAGGCCAGACTTTCAGCTACACCCTGTCAGAAATGTAGTATTCTGAATTACTTGCCTGTTCTCCCCCTGTAACTTCTGTGTTTGCTTCACAGTTGTTACACTCAGTGCTGTCTGTTTGTGGAAGGAAGCTCATTGCTAAACACCACTTGGTGTAGTCAGATGGGGGATGGTAACATTGTGAGATTCCTTTATGGACACTGAAAACTTAGAAAATTCTTGCATTTAGCAACTTCAGGGGTTACTATGGGTAGTCTTTCTTTTTTTTAAATATAACCAATTTATGGACTGTCTTTAACGTTAATTCTCAAGGTATGAAACAGCTGAAGGTACAAAACTTTCTTACAGAACAGGTATAGTTTGCTAATAACTATATGATTCTGCATGTCAAGCCAGATCCTTTCTGTCGCAAAGGATCTGTTTGAGAAAGGCAGCTATTTGTTCTTCATTCACAATGTAGTGACCAGTATCTGACTTCTGGAAAAGAAACAAAAAATTAAGTGCTGGTTTTATGGAAATTTTATTTGTCTTTCCAGGGCTTGTTTGCTGTTGCATCTAAAGGGAATCAGAATGCCCCTCAGTGATGACCAGAACAGTGATTCAGATTCTTCACGCCTCTCGGAAAGCACATCAGCTTCCAGTGACTCTGAATATTCAAGGCAGAGCTTTAACAGTGATTCCTCAAGCAAACCCAGTTCCCCAGCGTGTAAGCCTAATTTCAACCTTACTGGCACTGTGCATAGACCAATAAGGCTAACTTATCTTGTTTCTCTTTGCTGTCATGGGGTAGAACCTGGGACTCTGAATCTATTTAAGAGTATTAAGAGAAAGGCATGGCTTTCTGCTGTGAAGCAGTGCATCTCCTTGTGTGTGGAACACCACCAGCAGCTGTACCCATGGGGGTCTCCCTGTGCTCTCCTACCCTTCAGAAAGTGTAAGAAAAGTGTGCCACCACAAACATCCTACTCTTGAGCTAACCTTGACATTGGTAGCAATCTCCCACTCAAACAGATGTTGCTTTGTGCAAAGGGTGGGTTTCCCGTGTTTGATCCCCGTACTTAAAAATTAATTCTGTAACTTACAGATTTGTAATACTATATCATTACATGAAATTAGTCTCTAATTCACATTTTTCTTTCATAAGTACTGGAATCAAACAGGAAACACACATTTGCACAAGGATGGTAATTTGAGTAATGATGAATAAAACCTTGGTTAAGATGTGGTTCATGTTTGTGTCTGTAAGCATTCTCAGCCCATGCATACTTCTTGCATCTATGTAAGGGAGGTCTTACACAAACAAGGCTTGTTAGTGGAGCTGCAATTAGCAGCTGGCTCTTTGTTACTAGTCTTCCAAATACTAAATTAAATTATAGAATTTTGGTGTTTAGAAACTTTTGGAATTTGCTCTTGCTTTCCAATGCAGTTTGTTTTGTTGTTACGCTAGTTTTTTACAAATAAGCAGTAACTTGGGTTCCACAGCAGGCAAAAGATCTGTTGATCATAAATGAGGGTTCTCAAGTCAATAACTTCAGAACCTTCTCAACAGGCAATAAAACGACAATATAGCCATTATGTGCTCAGAATTACAATAGACATCTGGTATGTTATTGGTCATGCTTTTGGTCTAGTAGATTTGGCAGAAAAGTTAATATGAAATCTGTGGAATGCAAGATCGTGTTTTAAAGGTGGGGAAAAAAGATAGTTTAGATGCATAAATACGAAATTTTTTCACAACATGTTTTGAGGTTTGTGTGGTGTTACCCCACACACACACCCCTGATAAGCTGGGAGTTTCCTGAGTTAGTGTTTTAAGAAGATATAAAGACCTGGTAATCTTAGGTTGTTTCTTCTAGAGTGCTAGATTCCAGTTAGCAAGCAGTAAAATTCCTATGTTTCAGTATTTTTCAATTGTGCTTATCAACTACAGATACTTGGCTTGAATTGATCTTGTTTGTTCCAGCAGCAAGCCCTCCCAAGGTTATTACATTTGATGAACTGATGGCAGCTACAAGAAATTTGTCAAACTGGACTCTAGCTCATGAAATTGCTGTAAATGCAAATTTTTGCATAAAACATGAAGACTTCCCACAAAACAGGTAGGAGCCTGACTTTTGCAAAAAAGCAGCACTTGGGTTCAGAAGAGAGGAGAAATGAAGGGAGCATGTTTTGGGAGCTGTGATCCACAGCCCAAGGAAGATGTGGTTGCAGGGAATAATACCTAGTGAGGTGTGCTTCCCAACAAGCAGTCAGGTTCATCTAAAACGGTTACCAAGGATGAAAGCTACTTGGGAGTCTTTTCTGTATCTAATTGACTTACTCCACAGCTTTGCAGGCACGGTGAAACAAATTGTACACAAGGCGTTTTGGGATCATTTGGAATCGGAACTGAATGAAGATCCTCCAGAATATGAACATGCTATCAAGCTCTTTGAGGAAATTAAGGAGGTAATCCTCCTTCTCCATATTGTTTTGTCAGCTTAGGTTTGAGAATCAATTAGTTCACTGAAGAGTCTGCGTAACTTAGTCAAGCCAACACTTTCAAGTTCTTTCTTTTAAGATGAAGCCAAGAATATTCAGAACTGAAAATTGTGTCTGTCTGTAGTATATTTGTGATAACCAGGAATATGGCCACAAACACAAAGTGGCACGTTCACTCAGCTTTTGCTGCACAGTGAGGAGTTGAAAGTCCTCTCTGTTCACAAAGCTTCACTTCTCTACTAGCCTATTTCCAGAAACATGGGTGAGCTTAGGGCAAGAACAGGACTATAAACATGACTGCACCTGCCTACTTAGACTTCATTGTTTGATTATCGCACAGGTTAGCATACAAACCTTCAATCCTGGCACAGTGCTAAGTCTTCCAAAATTTTAAGTTAGTAAATGTTTGTTTTAGAGGGCAGCTGCCCAGCTTTTGAAGGAGCCTAGTTGTTGAATTACTTTATGCTTTACTGGCTTTGAGCATTTTTGGAGAACTGTACTGTGATCTTTTTAACAGTCCTTTTTTCCCTGCTACCTTAGATAATGTTCAGTCCTAAAATGTCTTGTTACAGTCTGTCAGCTACATACACTTGACATTAATATTAAAATCTCACTCTGATGGGTTTACTAAGTGGTTCAGTTTTTATTGATAAGCTTTTCCTTTTTTTTCGTCCCTAATTTAGATTCTTCTTTCCTTCCTGACTCCTGGAGCAAACAGGATTCACAATCAAATTTGTGAAGTTCTAGATACGGATCTTATAAGACAGCAGGCAGAACATAATGCTGTTGATATTCCTGGGCTAGCTAACTATATCATCAACACTATGGCAAAGTTATGTGCTCCAGTAAGAGACAACGATATAAAACAGTTAAAGGCAACTGACAATATCGTAGAATTACTGAGGTTGGTATTGGGGTGAGGATTATTTTAGAGAAAAAACCTTTTCCCTGAAAGACTTCTGAGCAGTGGAAGAGGGGGGTAAAGTCATAGGAAGTCTTAAATTGTCTCAGTTTACATAACACCTATTCTGACACACTGGGCAGGTTGTGTATCTTACTTTTTGATGAAAAGGGTAGGATACCTAGATGAAACTAGGCAGCTCTGAATATCTAAGCCAACTCTTGCAATAATCTGTTTCAGAAACTGGGAGTTTTTTGATATCTTGTTCATCCCTACAAAATATAAGCAGCACATTTGTACTGTTCCTTCTTGAAGTGTTTATTGTGTGCTTCCTCTGGGAGGCCAAACTTTGGATTTAAAAGCTCTTCAGTTAAGATCTTATTACTTGAACTTCAGTAAAACATTTACATTAAAGGGCAGAAACCAGTTTACTGCTCCTTAGGTATGCTGAAATATTAAGAGTAAATACTAGTTGCTGTTCTGCTTATATACAGGGATCAAAGCAACTGGTTCAGAAGGATTGTTTCTCTTGATGCAATCAGGGTCACTAAAAGCTTAAAATCCGTTCATTTAGGCTGAAATATACCAATTGATGTCGTTCTTGCAAACCTTGCTCTTACGGTTACAGGTTTGTAGCATTTAGTGATGCAACACTTGTCCTGTTCTCTGTAACTTAGATGAAGCCTTATATACACTTACACTCCTTCAAATATTCCAGATGATAGATAACGTATCTGTTACTCTGGAGTACCCATGAAGGAGTTTATTTCTTTCAGAAGTGAAGTTAAAGTGCTCATGTACACATACTTACATGTTCTGGTTAAAACCAATAGAGTAAATTAAACTCTGAGATTTTAAATTCTTCTTTTCAGACAAATATTCCATGTTTTGGACCTGATGAAAGTGGATATGGCAAACTACACAATTAAAAGCCTTAGGCCATACCTCTGGCGTAATTTGGTGGACTATGAAAGAACAAAATTCCAGGAAATTCTTGAAGAAACACCAAGTATGTATTGTGCTATATTTAAATTAAGTGTTTCTTTAAAAAGAGGACCATTTAAAGACATGCTGTGAAAATCTGTAAGTTGCAGTTAGAGGAAAACTTCCATTTCTTGTCTCTATCTAACTAATGCAAAAATTATCTGATAAGCAAGCTTCCACTGGGTGATTGCTTAACTTGCTATAAAGTGTATTTATTTGTAATCTGGGGCACTTTCAGACAAATTTTTATTTGTCAAATTGGTTGGTATCTGAAAACAAACAGTGACTCTTGCTGTCTGGATGCATAAGCCCTACATAAGATGAGCTCCTTCTCTCTCTTGCATGCAGCAATTCTGTTGTGAGTCTGAAGCAAACATGTAAAGCCAGTTAGTGTGCCTGAAAATTGGAAGGGATAAGATCAATTTTTTAATAAACAAAAGGCAGTTTCTGAACAATCTTAGATGATGCAAAGTCAACTTGATCCACTATTGCAGGTTTTGTGTAATATGGTTAAACAGTGTTCAGAAATATATCTACCAAAAAGAATAAGTAAGCTTGCTAAAATCTGGAGCAGAAGCTTCTAAAAGGGGAGCACTGAGCCACTGATAGGGCCTGCAATATTTGTATATGCAGCCTGAGAAAGAACTCTTTAAAGCATTTAATTTGCTGTTGATAGAGTTTATCTCCCTTCACATCTACTTTTCAGTCCTATGCCCCAACTTATAAATGTCCTCTCTCTGAAAAAGGGAAAACAATGCTTTGAGAAGTCAAACTTTGAGACAGTTTCTACCTAAAAATCTTGTTTGAAATCTAAGTTTGTTGCTGGGTTTGTACAAACTAGCCAGAATATCAAAGTGACCAATGGAAGGTGATCAGTGGAAAAAGTGAGGGAGGGAATTGGCATGATGTGTGAAGACTTAGCTATCCACTGTGTTTAAGTTGTCAGAAGTTCAATTCTCCTATGTGTACAACTCTCTTTTTTTCTCAAGGTAGTGCTTATTTTGATGAAGGCATGCAGTAAATCTGTGCTATTTGCAATACTTAGGTGCCCTGAATCTCACAACAGAATGGATAAAGGAATCAATAGAAGATGAGTTGTCAACTATTTCTGATGAGTCTTCATCATCCCCTGGTGCTGACAGTAATTCAAAACCAATTATTAGTCCTACACTGGTGCTAAACAATGGCTACTTGAAACTGTTACAATGGGATTATTGCAAAACAATTCCAGAGGTAAGAAGTGTATTTTGGTGTCTTCAGATTTTACAGCTCTATGAAATAATTGATTTAATATAATAATCTTGCTATTGATGACAATAAGTGAATGCTGTCTTGGACTCCTTAAGTTTCTGCACAGTAAATTTGAAATTTGGAAATATGGTAGTTCAATTTCTGAAATTTGAGACAGGCAAGTCAACTAGAAAAGAACAAGGTAAAGGTTGTTTTCCCTCTCTCCCATCATGGCTCACCAGCTCCTCCCTAAGAGCAATCTTGTCTGTGGCCAAAGCTGGGCCTTATGGTACTTTGCTTTCTGTATCATTAGAAGAACTGACTGCAGCATCCTGTTTTCCTAACAGCAGCAGGAATTGGTGGGATTGCTCTTTAGAACAGAATCAGTAAAACCTGAAGCCCTCTAAAGCAGATAATTATCCTTTCTCAGTGCATATAAACTATTGCTTCAAGAACCAATGCTGTTCTTCCCTCCAACTCCTGGTTACTGATCTCTGCAACTTTATGGAAACCGTGAAATTTGCCATTAGGGCTAAAATTTGCATTTGCAGAGAGAGCCTTAGCTACACTTAGGGTGGCCTGACAGAGAATTTACTAAATACATGTGGATGCTCTTGGTGCTCTCAGTTGGTGGACAGAAGGAAAACCATCTTATTCTTACCTTTTTGTGAATAGTTTTGTATAAGAGCTACGTAGGTATTTTCTGGTGGGTCTAGTTTGCCAGACTGCGAAAGTTCTATCAACTACAGGTGGATGCAAACACCCCTGTACTGCTCAGTGGAGGGATTTGGTCAGGCTGAACTCCTTCTAACCTAAAATAACTCACTCCAGCTGCATCTTGCTGTGGGAATTATGTACATTCTTGCTACAGTCAACTGGCTTTTTGCTGTAGCAGATTATGTATCACTTGCAGAACGTGCTCTGGTGGTTGAACCGGTGCTTGCCAAGCACAGTTTTTCATCACTGTCCATTGGTTACGAATCCTGGTATTTTTCAAAGAACAGTCAAATCCAGAAGACTCTTCCATCTGTAACCTTGTACAGTGTCCTCTGGATGCTCTGAACATTTCACATCATGGGCTGAATTGCTGGCTGCAGATTTGTCAGCAGTGATGAGGAATGAGTTGCAATGGCCTCAGTTTCCTCTGCACTGAAGGCATTGCTTCCCACCACAGACTTACTTTTGGTACTTGTATATAATACTGCTTCATGCTATACTACCTATTTAGGGTATTTCATCTGCTGTCTCTTCTGACATTGTGATTTAAAATAGTAATGCTTCATGATTACATCCTAGATCTGTCCTTTTCTTTTCTCTTTCCCTCCTTATTCCTAAATGAGTATTATTGTTTCAATTCTAGACTCTAATAACAGATGAAGTTCGTCTGCAGGAGTTGAGAGAAAAGCTCAATCAATTAAAAATCATAGCTTGTGTTTCTCTCATAACAAACAATATGGTGGGTGCAGCAATTGTAGATGTGCCTGATTTTGGTGACCAACTGAAAAGGATCTCTCTTCCTCTTCTTGAAGGCATGAACAAGAAGTAAGGCCTTGTTTTTATCACTCTTAATTTTTTTAACAGGAAAGAGTTGGAATCAATTCTAGTGTCATAGCCAGTGCTTGTTATTAATAGGAAGGTATCAAATTTTAATCATCTATGTATTCCCTTTATAATATAAGTCCACTACATATGTTAGACACATGTTTTCAAAGTTAGGTTTTAATGAAATCTTAATCTTGATGTTAGTGTACAGAATTTGGAGCCTAGTAATAAAGTTCATTCATACACTCCTAATACTGGAGACACCATGGCAATACATTCACTTAAAAAGTCTTACCAATTGCTTCAAACTTGTTATAGGTCATTCAAGTTATTTGGCTGCCTATTTGTGCTGCTTGCACTACAAGCAAGTCTGATGTTACAGGATAGTTTTCCACTCTCCTTTTTCTCATGAAATGCTATGCACGTGACCCAGAAAATGACCCAGGCACAAGGGCAAAGTGAACTGGTGTCACTGCTGCACATCTGAAATTATTTTTCCCATCTGAATAACAATAGGGTCCTTATTTTATCTTCCACATAGAGATTTTCCTGTATCTGTAGAGGTACGTAAATCTGCAAAAGTAAAAGATAACTTTTCAAAATTCTCTCATTGTAGAGAGCAAGTTAAAAATAAAATGGAGACAATTGATGTCACCTTGCAATCTGTGCTACAGAAACTGCAGAAGTTAATGCTTTTCTGTTTCTTCCAGAACTTTTGATTTGAAGGAGGCTCTGAGTGCTATTGGTGTCCAGATTTGCAGCAAAGTGAACAAGTCTCTAACTGAAAGAGGTCTTCCCACTCTTAGTGAAGAAATGCAGAGTAATTTAATGGGTCAAATCGCTCATATTGTTGAGAAGAATAATCCTGTCTGTTCCTTGATTGGTTAGTAAGATACTACATAACTGTCATGTTTTATGTGTCTGTATATTAACTTACTCCCAGCAAGCCTAATCAGCTCTCTAATGATCTTTTGAAAGCATTTTCTTACTGCAGTAAAATACTGGCTCAACTAAGACTAAGGAAATGTTGTTTACCTATAGATGGTGTTCTTGGTATGCTGCAGAGCATGGTTAGTCACAGCTAGAAATAATTCTAAAAGTGCTTGTACAGACAAGCCTAGATAGCCTAGTATTTTGGAGAATTTAGAAAAATGAGTGCTATTCAGTCTTCTTTCTGTCCGTTCTGTGTTTACCTAATATGAAGTAGACTCAAGCTAAAAAAGCGTGAGGTTTAATGTAACTTATTGCAGTAGGTTTATGCTGTGTTTGCCTTGCAGTTACCAAACTTCAGAAGCTTTCAGTATTGTTTTCTGTGTCAATACAGTCTTGGGAAAGAGTTACTACAATTGGAGTTTTTGCTGTGCTGATGTGCTGGGTGCTTACAAAGTGGCTATGGCTTCATCTTGGGTTTACATTTGTTCTGAGCATACTTCATATTCCATTTCAGACAAACGAATCCAGCTCTTCATGAGAAGCTTGCTTGCTCTTCCCGGTTTTCAGAAGTGTATGCCCACTATGCCAGGAGGCCTTTCTGTGATTCAGACAGAGATGGAGCTTGTTGGATCTCAATATGCAAGCATTGTAAACTTCAATAAAAAAGTGTATGGACCATTCTATGCAAACATACTTAGAAAACTACTTTTTCCTGAGGCACCAATGGAGAAAGCAGAAGCAGAAACAGAAACATCTGGCAATTAAAAAATATGTACCTTTTTATATTTTCCGAGACAGTGGGGAAGTCAGATGTCCCAGAACAGCCTACTCCAGCAACTGTTCATGAAAAAGGCCCTGTAAAATGTATACAGATAGTTTCTGAAATTCACTGTAAAAAAATTAATTTCAAGGTCATATATATATTTTAATAGAAAAAAGTATGTTTAATGGATTGTCACTTATAATAATCAGCAAGTTATTAATTTTCATGACAAACATTTATTATGATTTGCAGTGGGAAAGAGCTGGCAAAGTACTTACTGTTTTGCCACCATTAAAACAATGTTATTTTTCAACTCAAATATATTTACATATAGCAATGCAGAAATGACAAAACAACTGTAGATAAAATTTACTATGCTTACATTGTATTTTTGTAGAGTTACATCAAAGACAACAATTATGTTTCTGAAAGTACTTTGAAGAAGAAAGTATAGCATAACTGCTTTAGCCAAAACCAGGTTCATAGTCCGCCAAGTTTGGGTACTCCTGCAGTTACTGGAAGCAGAACTTTGTTACATTAAGGAATGCCAGTGTTATAAGCTGATTGCAGTATAGCAGTTACAGAAGCAGCATTCACCACTTCAAGTCGAAATCATTCAGAACTTCTCAACTGTAATTGAGATTAACAATGAACACCTAAGAAACATGATGAGGGGGGGTGGGGTGGTGGGGGTGGTGGAGTAAATTTTTGTATATAAAGTTTATAAACATTTTGTTTATTCAGTGGAGGTCATACTGATCTTTAATATGTGTATGTACTGATCTTTGATCTTAATCGATGGGTATTAAGTATTGTGAAATTGGGTCTTTCTGCCCTTTATTCCCAAAAGCACTTAAGACTGACCTTACAATGTACTACAGAGCAACTTTTATGCCCTCATCCAACAGAATATAAGCCTTTCACAACGTATTTTTAGGTCTGACAGCAAGAACCCAAATAAATAGTCAATTCTTGAAAGCATGATTAGATTCACTTTCATGGAGTCTCTGAGAAATGCTGCAGTTTTTGTCAAATTCCTTTGGAATAGGCCCCAATACTTAGTTTCCATTTAAGGCATCAGGAATCTTGCATAGAGAAAATGAATAGGCTTGAAACTGAGAAATGTGGAAGTGAACTTCTGTAAGTTTACAGAGGCTTTATTTTGCATATTTGAGATTACTGGGATTAGACACTGCTGGAATACATATTATAGATATGTTCTTGTCTATGAAATTGAGTAATTTACTTGAAAATTATATTTTAATATATTACCATATAATAGTCCTTTTAAGATGTCATATATAAAAAACCTCAGTGTGGTACAAGTTATAGTTTGTTTTTAATATTTTATATTACAATCTATTTTTTATGAAAAGACAAAAATAACCTGTAAAAGCTTAATGTGTCACATGAATTGTATGTGTACATTACCATGTTTATCATAAAGGTCTAAGGAAAACTGGGCATTATTAGCAGTGTGGTTTTGTAGTCCATTTTTACAGGATTCTGTACCCTTTATAGTGAGGGAAATTACTTCTAGTCAGTTGTTTCTCCAAGGACTTTGGTCACATACATGTGATACAGAAAACTTTCTTCAAACTGCCTTTTTAGAAAAATTTCACCAGTGCACTTCTGTTCTACCCCTTGTAAAAACATTGCACAAAATAAAGATGAATACATATTTTAAAGGGAATTGTCTCCTGGAAAATCTGAGAGAAAGGAACTCTTGGAATATAATAATTGTGCCACTAGTTAAGCCAGGCTTGCTCACGTGAACATGAAATTTTGATCCACAATTCACAATCATCAAGCGAAAAGTGTGTTTCAGAAGCAGTTAGGAGGAATTAAGTCTTAGTGATTTGCTTCATCTTTAGAAATACCTAAATGATTTTGAGCTTCAGCCAAAACAGAATTTTGTAACATTTGAATATGATTGCTAACATGATTATGAACTTTTATGATAATACTTTATATGCATCCTATTGTACAAATTAATAACAAACTAGATCTTTTAGGAACTGGGAAAACTGTCATACTAGTTTTTACCAGTAAATACTCAAAAAGTAGAGTACATCTGGGTTTTTTGGTGATTAAGATGACTTGCAAAGGGCATTTTATAGCATGGCCTATGTGTCAAGTGATTGTTTAATGTGTTTTATTGTTTCAAACATGGACGTTGCATTTGTTTAATGTCATGTGTTGCATGCTGTTTACGTTACTGTGGCTGAAATGCACTTGCCTCTGCTCTGAAATTGTCCTTGTGAAACAAGATGCCATTCTGTAGCAGCTGTCTTTGTTTTAAAAAAAAACAAACAAACAAATATTTGAGGGTTTGGATACATTAAATTTTGTTTGTGATACCATCAGTGGTGGAAAGTTATTTATATAAACCTTAGTTGCAGTGGACTGTTAAATGCCAAAGGTAAATGACTGCATTAATACCTTGTGGCCCTTTTTCTGTAACTTGTCAGGATCAGCTGAAAGGTAGAGTAATGACTTTAATCCAGCTGCACAAATAACATTCAAAAGAGGCTCTTGCTTAATTGAAAGAAGAGTGTATTGGGTTTGGCCGAGTTGGGGGTGCGCTACAGGGGTGGCTCCTGGGACAAGCCTCGCCCAGGTTTTACAGGGGACTTTCCATGGATTAAACATGGATTGGCACGGATTAAACGAATTCTCCAGACTGACAGCGCGCTTTAGGCAGGAAACCAAGTGGAAGTGGCCTGAAATATCGCTGCTCTTTATGTTTAACCTGGGCCTTCACGTCCAGGATGCGCTGAGCCCGGGCCAGGCTCCGGTAATGTCACTGGGCAGAATCTGAGGCAGAGCAGGCGTGTGTAAACGGTGTTCTCACACACTCTGCTTTTCTAGAACGTGCTTAGCAACTACTGTCTGTGACCTGGGGGAAACGCTGGCATCCCTCCGGCCCGGCCTCCCTCAGCCCGCCCCCTCCGCCCGGCCCGCCCCCCTCCGCCCTCAGCGGGGCCGAGCCGCGCCGGGGCAGGACGGCGGCCATGGAGGCGATGGATGCGCTGGGGCTGGGCGGGCTGAGCCCGGAGGAGGCGGCGGCGCCGGTCAGCACGGTGCAGGTCAGCGAGGGCGCTCCCGGAGGCAGCCGGGCTGAGGTGGAAGGAGCCCGGCTGCCCTGCGCTCGGGGTCCTGAGGCTCTGCCCGGCCCGTGTACCGCGGACGCGGGCACAGAGGTTTCGGCCCTAGTGTGGGCACGGGGAGCAGATGAGGGCCGAGTCTCGGGTCCCTCTGGCGGCGCGGGGCTTTTCGTGTGGAGCCCCCGTATGCGGGGCCCTCTCCGTGTGTGTGCGCCGTGAATTCCTCTGCGTGCTCCTGGCACAGCACGGCCGCGCCGCCGCCATGTGATTGATTCTGCATGCTGAGTGCCAGAACTGGGAGCTGTGGGTGCTCTGTGAATGTTCCTGTGTAGTCTCTGCGGGGGCTGAGCGGTGCGGCCTCATTCTGCGCTTCTGGGCATCTCTCCCCCCAAATCTGGGATGGGCTCCCCGTGCCACGGTGGGAGAAGGTGGGGCTGATGTAAAGAGATGTTCCCAGTGATCACTGAAGAACAGAAATAGGGGAAAGTCTGTAGCAACCTCGGTACACTTAGCACTCGTCAGTGCTCTTGGTTTTACAGGGACTTGTGTCTGCAAGTGCTGTTCCCAGGACTGAGGTCCTTGCGTGTATTTTGTAAAGTGAAAGCTGTAGGCTTCCTTTTCTAGGAATATAATTTACAGTGTTGACAAAAAAAGTTGTTAGTTGATCTTAGATGAGGACATGGTAGTAAGGAATTTTCTAAGAGATACATATTCTCACCTAAGTTGCACTTCGGAAAGGCAGCGTGCTGCTGCATCCTGAGTAAATACTGCATAGCACATAGGGCTTACTAAGATGACCCAGGTAATTTTTATCCATCTCTGTTGGCTCAAGACAGTCTTCATTTTTATTCCCAATGAATCTGATTTGAAATAATGTTACTGTCTAAAACCCAAAAATAATAATAAACAAAAAAGCTCAAGCATCTTAGATGTTTGGTTACTCTTTGGAAAGATATTTCAAACTGTTTTTTGTTTTCAGGAAAAATGGAGACTACTTCCAGCATTTCTAAAGGTTAGTGTTATGCACTTATTTTGTGGCATGAATACTTCACCTCCATTCTGACTTTACTTTCCCCTCTTCTGGCCTTTGCTGTTTCCCTGAATACCTGTCCTCACCTTCTGTGTGGATTTCACAATTTTTTAAGTTTTTTTTTTAGTTCCCTGTGGTTATGGGTAACCATATTGTGGTTCCATAGATTGGTCTCTTTGTTAATTTACAGATTATTTTGTGGGGGCATCCGCCTGAGAGGTTCGAATTTTTGTATTGCTATTCTCAATGAACAGTGTATATATGTAGTAGTTCCCAATTATTTTACTGTTTTACTGGCACTCAGAGATGCTATTCATGGTCTTAATATAAGACTGTGCTGTCAGGTTTGTGGCTGTGTTTGTAATAGGCAGTGTATAACCACAGATGTGGATTCTCTAAGGGCTTGAACATATGCATATCTTCCCTCATGAAGTCAGAGCTTGACTGAGCTCAAAAGTTGGTTGTGTCTTAATTTCAGTGCTACTCCTGTAATCTGATAGTAGTTGAAGGCCCAGTCATATATAAGATGCCATTGAATGTAATAGCAGGACTAACAGACAATTGGAAGAGAAGAAGCAGAAAGGCAGCAATGAAAACTGTGCCGTAAATATGGCAGGTAAAGTCTGTGATGTGCAGAGGGTGCCTTAGGGGGAGTTGCAGCCACCTCTGCACCCCTCATCAGTCTTCAGAAATGTTGCCCAATTCTGCAAGGTTCTTTTCAGCCTCACATTGTTAATTCCTTTTCTTCCCAGTTTCAAATCCTGTACTTTGTTTTTTGGTGCTCCCTTGAGTGTTTGATCCTGGCAGGAACACAAAGTTCAAAAGTCAGTTACAGATTGTGGATGTTTTCCCTTTCATTCAGGGCCATGAAGAAGCTTCAGGGCCCTAATGAATAAAACCAATTTCTGTGTCTCTCCCAGCAAACACAAGAAATTCCATCATGAGCTTGAGCCAGTGATATTGCCTGAATTCCTGAGACTGAAGAAGGGAGGGCTGCTGATTGGGAGGTGCAATTTACTGTGTGCTTTATGCCAAGTGTATCCATCCCACATTATTTCCAGCTAGTGAGCCCTTTCCTTCAGGGCTGCTGATGTTGTTCTGGCCCTTCTGTCGCATGTTGGTATATTCATGCCAGCACTGATAGCTATATGAAGCTGAGGTTGTGCACTGCGTCTTCTTCAGTGGAGTTTTCTTTCAATAAAGCTGTTGATATCACCACATGAAAGATGGAAAGAACTAGCAGCTTGATTTCTAGACACTAATAATTCCGTAATACTTTCTTGCCTATATCAGATGATGTGCAATGTTTTTGTAAATTAAAGAAACTTTTTTGTAAGGAATTTTGCTCTGGGGTCATTCCTCCTTTGTCTTAACCTGTGGAGGCTTCGCTGAGCAGATCGATGGGTCCTTCTAAGCTTCCCATTTCTTTCTAATAATTTCAGAATTAACCGTTGCCTATTGTGTGAACTATGGAAATGTGTTTTTTTTTTCTATATGAAACTTTAAGTCCTGTAGTGTGTTAGTTGTCATGGGATGTTTCAAAGCTCAAAGCCCTCACAAGCACGTGTCTCAGTATCAGCTATCCCTCTGTCCTTGTCAAGGCAGGATTTTGCACTGCTGTTAGGATAGTTACACCTTTTATTTCCACAAACACCAATTTTTTAACAAAACGAGTGCTTCTCTTAGTATTCCTTCAAGCTAAAATATTTCTTTCTTTTTAATTTTAATCCTAGATCATTTTACTTCATATAATCCCCCTTCTTTTGATTGCTCTAAGCACCTGAAACTTAAATCCTTGAAATGTGTTGTATCAACTCATTATCTGGGGAAATGGGGTACTGTTTATTCTGTGTCTTATCACCCCAGTTATGGTCTCTCTTTTGCTACCTACAGGTTAAACTCAGATTTCTTACAAGTGCCCTGCTCTCTTGTGACTGTGTCCTTGCTTGTTGAGTTCTCTCTTCCACATCCCAGTTCTGTTCCATCTCTCCTGTCTTATTGGCCCTGCCTCCCATGCTTCTTTATGCCAACTGCTCTTGTTAGGGTGCAGACAACTTTTTTCTGAAGCAACACGCATGGTTAGTTGTACTATAAATAATTTCAAAATAATGTCAAACTGATACAAGTTTTGACTTGCAATGGCTCTGGTTTGTTTTTATATTGGGTGTTTAGTTTGTGGAGTTGTCACCTTACTTTTCTGACTCAAGGACCAATGACAGCTGTGGTGTAAACCTGGAAATGTATTGTGCAGAACCAGGCTGATTGTCCAGGCACTTCCCAAAGTTTGTCAGCTGAAAGAACTTAGCACAGATCGAAAAGTACTTATAAATGCTTATATCTTAATTTGTGCCTTATATGATTAATGTTATTGAAGCTAATTTTATTTGCTGCATGCACGTATTTTTCAGGTGAAAGGACTGGTGAAGCAGCACATAGACTCATTCAACTATTTCATCAACGTAGAGGTATGCTTTCTTGGTGGGAAGAGAGGGGCTCACAGTACTCAGAAAAAGGACATGGTTCTATTTTATTTTTTTTCCCCTCCAGATAAAGAAAATCATGAAGGCCAATGAAAAAGTTACAAGTGATGCTGACCCAATGTGGTACCTGAAGTAAGCATTAAGTGATTTCCATGTCAGTAGCAGCATGCATACTATTGCATGGGCTTGTTGGCTATAAAATGTTTATAGGCACTTGTGTAGGTATAAATCAGAGAGTATATTCCATGACTGATCTCCTATTTGATGCAATGAAAGATGGGAGACTTAAAGAATAATCAGGTGAGGCAGACTTAGTAGCCAGCTGTTAACAATACCTTATGTCCCCATTTTTCTGTAGTTCACCAGTCTCAGATGGGGGTTTCTTTTTGTCTGTTTGCAAAGGTAACTTGGGGTTTATTGCATGTGCAGGCTAAATTTTACCTAGCTAACCACAACTCAAATACAAGGAGTTACTGTGGGAAGAATCATTGCTCATTATTAATCAACCTGTGCTTGTCAAAGTGACTTCATTTTTTCAGTATATGTAAAATTTTGCTCCCTTCAGGTTACCTGAAAAACATTCCACTCCTTGCTCATTTTGAAACTGTATTACAGGTACCTCAATATCTATGTGGGTACTCCAGATGTGGAAGAAAGCTTCAATGTGACACGACCTGTATCACCTCATGAGGTATTAATATTTACATTTATCTCATTTGTTGTTTGATCTTGGGAATGTCTTGGATAATAGCTGCATATAATTTTATTTTGAGTACATGCATTCTATGTTAGGTGATACAATGCATGCCACCATCACTGGTGAAACCAGTCAGTCATTTGAGAAAGAAACCTCAGTCATTTAAACATCATGTAATAATGTTTTTTAACAGCATTTTCTTCTGATGAGTAAAAATAGCTGCATTCAACAGTTCATGATAGTTGAATTTGAGTGGGTTTCCATGAAAGTGGTGAAAAGTACTTCTCTTGCTTCATCTTGTGGCACTCCTTATGACAAAACTTCAGTCCTCACACTACAGTGTAGTGTTCTTTGATATTTTTATTAATTTCTTTTTAATATTAGCAGTGCTGCTGTCTATACCATATGCTTCAGTCTCCCTTTCCCTTCCAGTCATCTTTGGGAACATATATCTGATTTTTTACTCATATTTTTTAAGTCTGAATCGGAAAGCAAATGTAGAAACTTCGAGCAGCAACAGATGGAAGTTGATAAAATTGTAAGAAGCTGCAGAAAAATGTTGTGTGTATGGGGAGTATATTTATTTTCTTTGCACTTCTGTAAGCATATAGGTTAACAAATGGACTGTGTACTTCTGGAATAAAGATCCATGTTGGAGAACAAACGCTGCTGTGACTGAAATCAGATAGTCTGTTGGTTTTGATCAACAGGATATAAGGGTAGCTTCTGTATGTGTAAGAAAGCCATAAACTAACATAAGCTTTGGAGCTTTTAGGATTGCTTTCAGGTATGTGGAACTCTTCAGTTCTCTTCAGAGACTGCTCAGAACAGAGTATTTTCTGCTGCTGTGCTTTGAGATTTATACCACTGCAACAGAGGTAGTGACAACCTCTTTTTGGCCTCCAGAACGGGAACTGAGCTTGGAACTTGCTCTCGTTTACCTGCATGCAACCTATTGTCAACCTCATGAATCCGGTTCACATATCAGATGGTTTTTTCCTCTGCTATATCCACTTGATACTTGAAGTTGAATTGTTTTGGGGTTTTTTTAAAATGTAATCTAGGCTATCATGAAATACATTCTGTTCCTTGGAGGAGTGGCTGCCATTTGTGTGTAACCACTTTCTGTCTCCAGTGACCTGACTCACATCTCATTTGGTTCAGTGGAAAGCTTTTAAGGCCTGTAAATCAGCCACTGACAGTGCAATCAGATGTAAGCCATGACAGTTCATGCATCTCACAATTGTGTAGCAAACATTAAATCAGTAGATATGAACGTACACAAAATGCAATGAGAAAGTTTTCTTTTATATGAATGAAATTGCATGCAAATAATTGTTTGTGGCCAACAGTTCATATCCAAGAACTCAGGTATTAAAATGCTTACTTGCTTTAGAACTAAAGTTGACTGTACACACAGAGGAAGGCAAAATAATCGCTTGATAGATCATACTGACCTTGAATTTAGAATAACCTACTCTTGCCTCTCAGATACATCCTCATTGAGACTTAACGCTACTGCATAATTTCCTTCTGTTTTTCAGAGTGCTGTACATACGTGAAGGCCATAGTTATTTTCTTAAATAGGATGCTGCTTAGGTCAAGCCAGAGGTGCAATTGGGGAAAAAAAAAAAAGACGTGGATACATATGAGTGTGCCCTCTTTACATTTCTCTTTTGAAGGCTTTTAAAATTGCTTCCCAAGGACACCTAAAATGATCAGATTTTTGTAAGGATCAGTCTGTATGAAGTCAGGCCTGTCTTTTACCTCAAGGTGTCTATAAGAAGAAGTTACCTCAATGAAGGTGATAAAAAATACAAGTCCTGGAATATTACACCAGAATTCATATTTTATATTTATGTCTTGTGTTAAAAAAGCACACACAGAGAATCCCAAGGCCTTTCCCCATAAGTAGTACTAATGAGGCTGTCTAACTCTGCTTCTCTTGCAGCTCTTATGGGAGTTTCATGAACTATTCATACAGATGAATTTAAAGTAATTAGAAAATGGAAATATTCTCAGTTACTTTTAAATTTAATGAAGTTGCTGTGAACACAATGGGACCTAGTTTCCTGAAAGTCAACAGTTTGAAAACTGCTGGTGCACATCATTATTTTATTACTAGAGAAGAGGTTTACTTTTTAATGTGGAGAGAAGAAGCATCCAGTTTCCAATGATTCTTGAGGCATATTTTTCCATGAGGTTGCATCTTCAGTGCACAGCACAATCTTAATTGCCTTTTATTACTGCTTAATCAAGAGATTGAAAGACTACAGAACCATAAATGTGCAAGTCCTAATACTGACAAGCCTGTAATCCTGAAGCTGAAAGGTATAGAATGCTCAGTGAGGCCATGAATGGCCTGCTGTGAGTTGCTCTGTTGTGTTCAGCCAGTGCAGTAAGTCTGGTCTTGCATGAAGATACACAATACCTTAAGGGCTGGCAACAGAGTCTTAGAGTGAGACTGGGGAGAGCAGACCAGAAAGATCAGATTAGAAATGAACCTTGAGCCACATAATGTCCTAGATATGTATATCCTGCTTCTTTTGCGCTCTGAGGAATTTGCAGGCAGATTCTGGGAAGCCTTACAGGCTGTGATTATGTAGTGAGCCTTCTGTAAGTCATCTTTAGAAATGGTACTGTGTGGTGAGATTTGCTCATTCTGTTAATAAGGTTACACAGTGTCTCTCTTACTCTTCCATTCTGTCATAGGAAGTTGTGCTTCATATGACAGCACTACTCTTCAGCTGTTGAAGGTCCTTATACAGAAATGTCCCTGAGCTGAGCACTGCTCAAAAACAGTATGGCCTTTGTGTCAGCTCTACTGATTGGACCTGTTTGTTTAATTAAACAGTTTAGAAGCTATGCTCTTGCAGTGCTGTCTTCTGAAGACACAGATCTATTGGCTGCTTTTGAAACATTATAGTAGTTGTATTTGGATTTTTCTTGAGTTTTGTTTTAAACAGAAGAGTCTGTCAGACACAGTTCAAGTTCATGGTCTTTACTTTGCTTGATTTCTTTGTGAGGACTTACAGGACACAGGGCAAACATGGGATGTTTTAAGAGAGATTTTTCAGGTTGTAAGTCAACATATAACAATATCTGTTCTCCTTTTAGTGCCGCCTGAGGGACATGACCTATTCTGCCCCGATTACCGTGGATATTGAATATACACGAGGTAGCCAGAGGATCATACGCAATGCATTACCCATTGGCAGGTAAGATACCATATCCTGAGCTTCTGGTATTAGTTTTCTTTTGCTGCCGTGTTGGGAAGACTTTTTACTGCAAAATAAACATGGGCTAACCTTGCTTACTTGTTAAAAGAAATAGTAAGCAGGCAAATCTTAATAAACAGCTGTATGGGATGTGATTTTTAGGTTCTAAGATTTTGTTTTGCAAAAGCTCCTGATAATCTGTTTCCTTCCAAAGAAGGATGGCTGTTGTCTATGATTCTATTGATACAAAACCAAAGAGGGAAATACATGAAAGAGTACTGGAGCTGCAAGTTGCTTTATTGTAAAATGAAATCAAATATATTGGCTTTGTAGCAAATATTCAGTCTTTCACACATAATATGTAGAGATATGTCTGTGGAAGTTGGATGGTAAAACTTGTAAAGCAAGCATTAGTTCTGCTGTACAAGGTTAGGGTCTCATTTAAAACTAGTTTGGTTAAAAACTAAAGTTGTGTCAACAGAATGGTTTTAAGGGCATACATGCAAGAAGTCTTTTTGCTGTTAAAAAGTGTTAATATCTAGTTATTATTGCCATGGGAAATAATTTTCCTCATCTGTCCCTAGTTTTATGCTGGTTTCCTTTTGCCAGGTGAGTATATACAATGCTCTTGTCTGACATGCAGTTTAGACTGGGACAGAAAAGCAGTATGTTGTTTATTCTCTTACTTCTGTTGTTTGGCAGAGTGACTGATAACCTGGGTGTGTTAGAAACAAAATAAAACAAAAAAAGAAGCCAAAAAAGGCAGTCTCTTTGTGTCTGGAAAAATGAAAATTTCATTTGAATACTCAGTATCATTCCAGATTTTCTGTGGTTTTATGCACAGGAACTCAATAACTTTATTTTCCTTTTTTTTCTCATTTTCTTCCTGCTAACTTCAGATATTAAAAAAAAATTAAAAATATCTCAGAGATTGCAAATAGTTTCATGGTACAACTCACGAATAAATTTTGTCACCACCTGTCTTAGAAAACATTTGGAACATAGATCTTACAAAGGCTGTCCACCAAGGAGTGAAATTCTGTAAGGTGGATCAAAAGTCAGCTTTGCTGTAGAAGAGACTGAAGGGCATGGAGGTCTTTTGGTAGATGTAGTGATAAACTGTTTATATCTTTTGCAAAATACAGCTTTCTCTTTGGAACTCTTTCAAAAGTTTTATTGAAAATCTGAGAGTGAAAAGGTAGGTTAAGAAGCTGAGTGTAAAAGTACAGTTTTTAATAATAACTGCAAAATCATTGTTACTTAGTTGTTGAATAAGCCAAATTGAAAGTGAACATTCCTTGACTTATCACAGGGTGATAGAATAATTTGGGTTGGAAGAGACCTCTAGTACAACCTCCTGCTCAAAAAGGAGTCAGCTCTGTGATCAAACTGGGTTGCTCAGTGCTTTATCCTGTCAGGTCTTTGATGAGCTCCATGAATGGAGACTTCCCAGCTTCCCTATGCAGCTTTTCCACTGCTTGGCTGTCTTTGTGGTGACGAAGTTTTGACTCATATCTATCCTGTGCATCTTTAGTTTCTCTTTTTTTAAATTCCCTAAGCATTGAATTTGTTTTTAATTTCTTGGAATATTTTCCCACCACATATTGTGTCACAAAATGCTTGCTGCAGGCTTCTGTGCTAAGACTCCAGAGAAATGAGAGCTACTACGGGGGAAACTTCATGCTTAGGTTATGTATTAGAGGCACTATCTGTCTTCAGCCAGAAGGTGTCATTCCTATATGGGAAATGAGATATGAACTAGCTGGTAACAGTGGATCTTCAGGGGCATGTTCTTTGCTGCAGGC
This sequence comes from Acropternis orthonyx, assembly GCA_035583155.1. NCBI lineage: Eukaryota > Metazoa > Chordata > Aves > Passeriformes > Rhinocryptidae > Acropternis > Acropternis orthonyx. The sequence goes on along the minus strand of JAWWEU010000040.1, from coordinate 53,972,933 downwards.
TGTTTTTGGGGACCAGGAGTTTTTGCACTAGTTATGATTGGCCTTGGTGACTCTGTTTGGCATGATGCTTGTAGTAGGCTGGATAACATTTAAACAGGAAGTCTGTGGTTCCTGCTAGCAGGTGTCTAGTTTCAGGTCTCTTTTCAATTACATGTGAAAAATCAGTGAAATAAGATGGATTTAAAGGAAAAACTGTTGCTTATAACGTGTATGTGTTCTAATTTCTTTAAACATGTTTTCTCCAGTTTGTTCAGTGTGATTTGTCTTCTGAATTTGACTATTCATATTTTTCTATCTGAATCTAGAGTAAAATTGTAACTGGTTTTCTTGCAGAATGCCTATAATGCTGCGTAGCTCCAATTGTGTTCTTACTGGGAAAACTCCAGCAGAATTTGCCAAACTTAATGAATGTCCTTTAGATCCAGGTACATTTTCACTCACATTCTTTTTTTTCCCCCGTCTGTGCTTTTAGTTTTAAATCCTTTTCAGCAGAGAAATACCCCTTTGGTATGGTTCCTGCCACCATGAAGTTGTTATGAAAACTTCTCAAGTGTATATGCTTGTAACTAAGAGAAATAATCAGGCTTTTGAAAATAATAAGACATGGTTGAGAGCATGGATAATTTGTATTTGTAGACAAAGTTTTCAACCACAAAAACAATACACCAAAATTTTGAATATTGTGTTTTAAATTTTGTATGTAGTATTGTACAGTGTTGTGTTATTGGGAACAGAGATAAAGTTCATTCATGAAAATTAAGTGGATCAGGGAAAAGTGAAGTATAATGGTGTCCTCCAGAGGGGGAATTCTTCATTTGCTGCCTTTTGTAAAGCAAGAATAAAGTGTTACATGGCAATATTTGATATGTGCAGTGGAGATGAAGGGTTATAACAAGCAACTTTTTTGGTTTTTATCTTCTGCCTGTGAAGCATGCACTGGACCTGTGCTGTGCTTGCCTGTGATGGCAAGGTACAGTGACATGTGCTGGAGGAGCATTAATACAGTTTAAGACAGGAGTCTAACATGGCTCGTGTGGAGATTCCTTGTATTGTCTTAGATACAACAAAGGTATTAAAATGCATTTTTAAAAGTAATAGAAAGAAATTTGTCCCTGGAGTTCTAAGAGAGCAGATCAATAATTATGGAAGACTTATTCTCTTTATTTGATGTTCTTAGGGTATACTCTTCTAACAGACAGTATACCTAATTTGTCAAACTAACAATTCTGTTATGTCTTTTAATATATGGTTACCTCGCAGTTTGGGGCTTTTTTACAGCTTTACAGTGTTCATGTCCGTGCCTGTGAGTTCTTTTTGCCTGGGTACTTTCCCAATAAAGTCTTAGATCTCAAATACTATATGTGAGCCTACCAAAAGTCCTGTTCAGTCCAGTGAAACATACTTGTAGTTATCATAGGTTCCGCACCAAGTTCACTACTCTTTTAAGGGAGAATTTACTCTTCTGTTTTGCACTTTGTATGCTTACAGTTTACTTTCTAATAGTTTATATTCAAAGGCATATTGAAGGAGGCAAATAAGGCACAGGAGTACTGACATCTAAAATCTTTCTTTTCTGTTGACTAGGTGGCTATTTCATTGTTAAAGGTGTAGAGAAAGTCATTCTTATTCAAGAACAGTTATCCAAAAACAGAATTATTGTGGAAGCTGATAGAAAAGGCACAGTTGGCGCCTCTGTTACCAGGTATGGAAAATGCCTACAATTACATCAGGGAGATAAACCCAAAGCTTTCCAACTTCATTGTTGTAGTTGAAATAACTGTGTAAGTTTCTTCCTATTATAGTTTAACAGGAAAGAGGTATAGACATTCAATGTCCCTCTCTTGCTAGTGTCATTTTATATGCTAAAACATCAATTCCAAAATCACTTAGTACACTGTTCCCACAAAAATCAAAGAGAGTTGCTCATGTGCTTCAGGATTCATCCTAGATTTGGAAAAGCAAGTTCTAATTTTTAACATAACAAGGTGCACTTCCTTCCTGATGGTGTTTGGTCTCATTTTCCAGCAAGTAACATGAAGTTACTGCAGTGGAAATTGGATGTAACCTTTTGTCTGCCTCTCTACATCAAACTGGCATAAAAACTTTTAAAGGCAAAGGCAGTGGAGAAAGAAATAAAAATATTTTTGTACTGCACAAATTACTGAAAATAGGAAGGTAGTCTAAATTTGGCCTTTCCTCATTGATGAAGTTCTATTTATATTTTGTTTGTCTTCTGATTGGTTTCTTTTTAATCTGCATGCTGGTATAATATGGTATAATATGCTGTTGAGTGTGAGAGCTGTTTTTATTTCTCCAGAGGCCTCTCACACATCTCTTCTAACTACATCACTGTTTCACAGTAAGCCTAGATGAGGTTAACATAAAACAGAGTACTGTTACCTCATTACTACTGTTGCAGCACAACTTGTGCACAGTTTGACCTTGCTGGTTACATCAAAATTGATGATAAAAACATGCCAAGATGATTTTGAAAAGTGCAGACTTTTACTTGCTTAGGTCAAATATTCCAAATAGTCCCCATTACAGGTGATAATACCTATTACTTTGGAGTTGCAGGCTGATGTCTGGCTGTTTTAATACAATTTTTAAAAGACGAGAAAGTGTGATTAATTCAGCTGAAAGATTGTTCAAGCCTGCTAGGTTTTCTGTAAAAGATTCTAGGAATCAGTGCAAACATTCTGTTGGACATAATACTATTTTTTTTAACTTCAGTTCCACTCATGAGAAGAAAAGCAGGACAAATATGGTTGTGAAACAAGGAAGATTTTACCTGAGACACAACACTTTGTCAGAAGATATTCCCATCGCTATCATATTTAAGGTAATACAGCTGTTAGTTTGGGGAAGAAAAAGGAAAAAAAAAGCTGTGCTTTAGCTCCAGAAAGAAGATAGGCAGCAGCTCTCAATGTGTACAGAAGGACTTGGCAGGGCTTAGAGATTGGAAGCTTTTTTTCCCCTGGGAAGTCATCGTTATTGTACAGCAGAAAGGAGAAAGAAGTGCTTCATTTTTGGGCAAGGAGAGCACTACTGTGCCAAGACAAATGCCTGCCACCCCTTTACTGCCTTGTAAGGTCCCTCTGTTGCTGCAAAAGATCTGAGGTGTTTTGGCTTGTTACAAGTTATGTTGCAGGCTTGTGTTAAGGGTCTCTGTTCTGGTTTTGGTCCCAGCCTGTCCCCAGTTCTGACTTGTGCAGTGCTGAGTAGCTTAACACCCATTGTTTCAGGTTCAGGGATATGACATAGCCATGATCTCATTTATATGTGACTTCCAGTCTTAACTGTAAAAAAAACTGTTAGTCTCAGGGGAAGTCCTGCAATTCTCAGACCTATTCCTAAATCCTGTAAGATTTCTAGAGTGGCCTGCATTTCTTTATTAGTTTACTTCTCCCATGAATGAACTCTGCCTCAGTCCAGATACCTCAGAATCCCTGCCCAGTTCAGGAACACTCACCAGTATCTTTAGCACAGTGAACGCATGGACGGGCATCATAGCTTTGAGGTGATGTCTGGTGGGACTAACAAAGGGCTGTGAGAGCCATCCACTCGTAATTCTGGGCAAGAACTGGGGAGTATTTGCCCTTCCAGCTGAGCTGGTGACAATGCCATGCCTTGACCCCCATTGCCTGTGAAACTGCCAGAACTGCTCTCTTTCACTCTCTGCTTCTCCCTTTCATTTTAATTCACTCAAGGGTGCACACAGGGAATGTGTGATCAGTGTGACATAACGATGACTTCTCCCTAGCTGCCCAGCAGGGCCAGAAGCAGGCTGGTAGCTCATATGTCTGTAGAATCAAATGCATGGACTACAGCCAGTAAAGGTGTTGGGTGGACATGCGCTGTCCGGCTGCTGGAGAGGACAGCAGAGCATGGCCCATGGGACCTGTCCTGCCTACAGCTGGGAACTCCTTCCTGTCCTGTGATGCTTTGCTGCTGCCTGTGGGTTTGCAGCCTGGTATGCTGTTTGCTGAAGGAAATGGGGCAGCAGCCTTAGAGGCACTGTTGGCAAGGAAGGTGGCTTAGGGCACAAAAATGCCTCTGACTGGATCTAGGAAAAGCCCTCCTTTTGTCTTCACTGGAGTGGTTTATATCACAGAAGGTTTGGAGAGGTAGTAACAGCTCGAGGAAATGACTCACCAGGAGAGGGCAGCATGTGCCCACAACATCCAAACAGTTTGTGCCCGCAGAGCTGATATGTTGACATCGGCAAGTACAGGCTTGTCAATATTATCACAGCTCTTGGGCTGAGTGAGACTTGTAAGAATCGGTTTTCATGTAGGAAGTGCTTTGGTACTAGAAAATAGTTTAATAATTGAGTTTAGACTTGAGAAATAAATGCTTGTTGTCTCTGATTAAGTAAATCTCTTCAGGTAGTTGGAGGAGGTTTTAGTGACCAGTGTTAAAGGAGATTGTGAAAGTATTTGTGGACAGAAATATACATAAAAGTGTCAGGATTAAGCTCACAACTTTTGTGTTGCGGGAAAATGTTAATGTGGTTCTTAATCCATTTGCTCCCGTACCAAACAGCTGGATTCCACCTTCACTTACAGACTTTTATTACATTTTGTCACCCCGTGCTGGTACAGACAAATACCTGCTCATGTAGAGTAACTGCTCTGGGTTATTAAGTCCGAGGAGATGGTTGTTGGGTTATTTTTGTAAAGCAGGTTTGTTCTGACTATTTTATCACCTTACAGTGCATGCTATAATTATCCCACTCTCTATACTATCTTTTATATTTTAAATAGTGTTGCATAATATTTCATTTATTTATTAAGAGGTTTCAGTTTTTAGAATCATTTGGCTTTAGTGCTTTTCAATTATTTATATTGATTTATTACAGTAAAAAATAAGCTACACCCATTTTAACTATTCTGAATGTTCCATTCTTGAATGGCACTTAACTGTTCTTGTGAGTTGTAATTTTCTTTACCTTTCCTTTAATGACATGAAATTCAGGGATCTGTCTGCTTTTGATGAGTCTCCAGCTGGAAACTAAAGCAGTCACCAGTCTCCGATCTTTCTTTGTTGGGCATTGCTGTGATGTAGTAGTGCTTTGTTCTATTTAACTACTAAAAGCAAGGTTACAAACAAAATAGCCCTGAAACTAGAGAATCCTTAACTTAGGGATCCCTGTCTAACCTCAACTCTCTCACGTGACAGTATTATACACAGGAGATTTGTTGGAAAAGCAAGAATAATTGCTTTCTGCTGACACCCAAGCCTTGGGCATGAAGCATGTGTCTTCCATGTTTTACTAGTAGATGTTCTGCTTCTTGTGATGTAGAGATCCACATCTGCAAGGGGCAAAGTTAAGCTGTACAGACAATCTGAGTTCTGAAATTTTGGTTGCCTTTGAGTCCTTGCCTTTTACTGTAGCAGCTCCATGTATAGTTTCTAATTAAAAAATAAACTGAGAAAGCAGTGGCAAAAATCTGTTTCTCTGCATTTCCTCCCAGGCCAGCACCCAGGCAACAACCAAACTTCACAAACCTCTGTGTTTTGACTAAGAAAATAAATAGTAATTGGTAGAGGGCTGCTATGCAGTGCATGGGCCAGCTAGAGAGGACAGTTTTGTCAGGGACTGAGAGTCAGTGGCAGAAAACTGAGCAATTTTGGATTGCTTTTCTAGTCCCAATAGCTTTAATTAACCTTCAGTTAAATGTTCCTGCAGATGACTTGAGAAGTAGATCAGGTGCAGAAAATCATTGTGATGTTCCATAAAAGAAAGCAAGTATTGGAGATCTATGACCTATTGTGGATTTAAAGCTACTGCAACTGTAAAGTGGCGGTGTACTGGTATATCCCTTAGACATTTTTGTCAAAAGCAAGGGCTGAAATAGACAGCATTACAAACACCAGCCACTGACAGAGCTGAGTCCTAAAATTCATAAAAAGCTACCTAGGCTGGAATATAAGAGCACCCTTGTGTTCCAGGTATACAGTTACGGATACATCTTGGTTGCATGTTAGGGCAAGACCCAAACATAGCGTTCTCCATATTTTCTTGTGGTGAGGAGGGAAGCCCAGGCACATGGCCTGTGGAGAGAGGTGGAAATAGAGTGGATCTAAAGCTCCCTTGATCTGGATACGTAGGGGACTGGGTTGTGTAGGGTCACCCTAAAGGAGGTGTCTGTCTTGCAGTTCATCCTTACCTGTAACTGCAAGTCAGCATGACCTTGTTTTGCTGCTTTGTTTTTCTACCATCCAGACCTGTAAGGATCTTTGGGATTGGCACGTTCAGACCTTTTATAGCCAGTTGTGCCAAACACATATAAGTTGTAGTTATGTGAAGTTTAGTACATTGACCACAACTAACTGAAATTTGATAGGCTGCAAAAGGCATGGTGCCTGGCACTATTCTGGGACAGATTTGGAGTATCTGCTCTTCAGATGTGGGGAAGTTAGAGATTTGTAGCTGTGCTAGCTTTAGCAATTTTCTCTAACCTTTCTTCCTCAAAGTAATAGAAGCATTTGTGATGTCCCTATATATGTAAATAGTCTTTGGTTTGAAGTAATGATACAAATTGGACAATTTTGCCACCAAAGTATGTATTCACTTAGGTTTTAAAGAGCTGTTAACTGCCTTGTAATGGGGAACACACGCAGCTAATTTGCTTCCTGCTTACTTTGTAACACTTCTTCATTAGTTAATATACATATGCAACCACAGTGGTATTTAGATGTCCTGAATACTACTTGTAACCCCAGGAGACCTGTTTTAGCTTCGCCAGTTGTGCACAGCTCACAGGGCTGTGTGAACTGTGCACAGTGGTTTTGGTTTTTTTTAACATGTCAGGCTATGAGATAACGTATGTTTTACCTGGGGTGCTCAGGCAGTTTTAGGCAGCAATGAGCATTAGAGGAAATGTGGAATATTTGTGTATTATGTAAGGGTGTTTCTGTCCTGAAAGGCATCAGGATTACAGGTGAGATGGTGTTGATGGTTTTGCTGGCAGCTCCATATGTTGCAGGGAGTTAATGCTGTTTGAAGGTAAGGGCTGTTTTTCTTTTGTGTGTGTGACCTTGATTTGGTAGACTTGAGTGAGTCCTGGGAGCTGAAGTTGCATGCTGCACCGAAGTGGCTAGGGAAGGAAGAGAATTATAAGTAACCTAGATGATCTTGAAAGTTGAATTTTATGACCTGAAGCACTAGATGAAGTATTCTTAGTTTACGCTGGAGCTATAAAAGGAGCTGCTCTAGGACCTGTGGCAAAAGATTTGAACACCAGGTCAAGTTTCATTTTTACAAACCTGTGTTAGTCTTGGAGCTGTTTAGGTGCAGCTCTAGAGGAACAGCTAAATGGTGGTCTTACTGGATCTGCAGGATTATGAGTTCCCATGGCTGTAGTTTCATAGCTCATATCTTTTGAATTATGAAAGCTCCAGACCAATTCTGTCTGTGATTTCAACCTTGAACTTCCCTGACATCTTTTTAATCCAGTCATCTGCCTGTCTCCATTCTGTAATTTAGCCTGATGGACTGCAGAACTACATTCTAGGGAAGTGCCATGGAAACGCCTAGACATCATCATTAAGACACGAGCTGGGGGAGGAAGAGCTGGACTCACACTCTCTCATGCACACTGTCATGTGTACGTGTGTGTGCACACACAAATACGGACGTGCACACGTTTTGGTCAGAGGGAATCTCTCCAATCCTAGGAAGTGGCTGACCCCATTTGGACCACGTTCCCACTTGAACTCAGGATAATCTGAATATTCTGAGTGCATGCTTTGACTTGTCTGTTTCATGTCCATTGTCTACTAGCCTTCAACCGTGCTCTTCTGCAGCCTGCTACCATCTCCCTCCTCATCCTTTAATTGCCACTGTTAAGTTATCCCTTTACAAGGTCTCCTTTGCCCTTCCCCTGTAAAATTATCCCTTTCTGAAATTGCCTTGCAATCAAAAAGAAACAAGATATCTTGTCTCCTGGTTTGCTTTTATATTAGTGCCCTTTCCCTCCACTTTGTCATGGGATCACAAGCACTGTAAGTGTACGGCCAATTCCTACCTTGCATGTCCTCAGTGTTTCTGTAACACAAGCAACAACCGAGGAATATTTTGTTGCTGTCCTAATGAGGTTACAGACTAACTCTGAAGTACCTTTCTGGTTTCCGTTTGGTTTTTTTAGTTGGTTTTGTTGTTTTTTTTTTTTCCCCAAAGTGTAACATCAGGGCCAAATTTACTGAAAAACTAAGTGTTAGCATTACAAGTCTATCGGATAGCAACATGGGCCTGTTGCTTGCCTTGTTCATGTTGCAGGTAGGTGGATTTTTGTATGCAACTCTGCTCAGGATTGCTGAGAGTATAGAGTAGAATTAGTAAGTTTGCTTTTGGGCTGTTGTATCAGCACATCTTCAGTCATTTGCCTAAGTTTTTAGTCATTACTCATAAATTCATTTCCCCCAGTTTGCACATATCTAACACTACAACATATATTATTTGGTAGCAGATCCTAGCCTTTCCGGCTCAGAAATTCAGAATTCTCAAGTGAATTTGCTGCTGCAAACTTCAGCTAGAAAGTCTACACTGGCATAATGATACGTCCTGTTCTCATCCTTTTGTTGTGAGACTTCTGATCAGAGAATTCATCAAGTTAGAAAAAAATCATTAACCCTCTTTAATTCACTGTGGCTTTCTGTTTTTTAGTGGAGGAAAGAGCATAGTAAAAATGAAAGTTAACTTGCTTTTTTGCACTTGCCTTTTTTTTTTTTTTTTTCACCTTTTATATGACACTTACAATCTGATTGCCATCCTATAATTAACCCAATGGACAGAAGTAGGGTGATATCTTATTGGCTTGCAGTTGATGTGCTTCATTTAAATGGATTCATGGTATGCGTGCCTAGAATGGCACAGAAATTTTGTTCTTCTGTAGGCTAAGTGCAGTAGTTGTGTGAATCCAGTTGTCATTCCTGAACTCTTTTTGCTGGCCAAATATTAAGTCCTAGACACATGGAAGAGCTCCTATTGTAAAGCTTTCATGCTTTTGTAGACTTCCTTACGAGTCTGGCTCTCAGGTCATGAAGGGTTTTGTTAACTTCTCTGCTGAGTTTTTTTAACTACTGTGTGACTTTGTTTAAAACGGGGAGGAAGTGCAAAACAGAGATCTCAACTACAATAATATCACATGGGCAAATTCTGATTCTGAAAAGAGCCTTGAGACCAGAGGGGTGACTACTTAGTGGGAACAAACTGTGATGAAACACTCTTACCTGGTGAAGTAAGTAATGGTGTCTTGATTTGGCACTCAAGTCTGTCTGAGGTGGTGGAATTTTGATCTGTGCTTTGCACTAAAAGAGAAGTGTCTTCACCCTGTTATGGGTGTGTGGTACTTTTTCACTGCTTTTAATTTCTAATAAACCACAAGGTGAAAAGACAGAGTTTGAATTCAAAGGAACTTCAGCAAACCACTTTTGCTGAAGAAGAAAGAAACAAAGAAAAAAGAAGGCTGGATACTTACAGTTAGAGCAACAGTTTTGCAAGGGAATAGCATCAGCTAGGTGTTAAGCAAAGTGACACCCAGTGAAGGCAAAAAGAAGGGGAAGGTATTTCTGCATTTTTCAGGAAAGTGTGACTTTTTGGGTTACTGCCAGTTTTTAATGAGAACCAGAATACTAGGGTCTACATAGACCATTATTTACAATGGTCTTTGTGGCTGGCAGTTTGGAGAATAATGTGAATGCAAACGTAACTTCCTCACAAAGTTCTGAGAAACATATTATAACTCAGCCAGAAGAGGTTTAGTGAGATTATTCCATTTCTTGATATGGCAGAGCTCCAGGCAAATGTGTGAAGGGGGAGCTTTAGCACCATCTGGAATCCACAAAAGCCTGCACTGCTGGCTGCCACCTTGAAACACTTACTGATAGAGAGATTTTTCTAAACCTGTTAAGCGCTTTCTTAGTTTATTAAGCTTTTTTTCCACGGTATAAAGTCTAACAAGGTGTCCAAGGATCAGTGAAATAATAGAATGTCTTTCAAGTGGAATTGTGAAGTGAAGTCATCTTCTAAATGCAGAGAGCTGTGAAGGAGGTAAACTGTAAACGTTTCTCAAATATGATGTGCTACATCACAGTCAAGTGAGTTTGCAAAATTGCTTGTGGTAAGAGACTGTGTGTACACTTTTAAGAAATTTCACCTTCCTTTCTTTATTGTAGATTGTTACTTGGTTTTCATTGTTACACATTCTGATTGTTATTACCTAGCATTTTTTTTTTCTTAAGAGGAAAACATAGAATTTAACTCCTGTCAGTGAAGGGGGGAAAAAAATGGCTCTCCAAAAAGTGTGTGTGTGTGTTCCTGCTGCTTATCAAGATTTCCATTTAACTTTCTTCCATAGCTAGAATTTGTGCTGCCAGTGCCAGATGGCACAGTTTCTTAGAGAAGAACTAGCTCTTGCTTAGTAGTAATGCAGACAAACAATACCAAATTAGCATAAGCAAATGTCAGTGAGTTAACATAAAGCCTGTGTTATTTCTGTCTTTTCTTCTTTTCCTAGGCCATGGGTGTTGAGAGTGACCAGGAGATTGTACAAATGATTGGCACAGAGGAACATGTGATGGCTGCATTTGCTCCTAGCCTGGAAGAATGCCAAAAAGCTCAGATTTTTACACAGATGCAGGTGTGTCTTTTCACATGGTCAGAGGCCGTAAAAATCTAAAGACAGCGGGTATTGACCACTTTGCTGTCTCTGCAGTGGACATACACTTTAGGTTTTAAGGTTTGTTTTGAGGGGTTATTTTAGCTGGGGCTTTTTAAGGGGTCAGGATTTGTCAAACATGAGACTTTGCTCTCATTACCTAACTGGGGGGAAAAAAACATCAAGGTCAAGAAATGCTTTGTTTTCGGAGGCCCAGGGTTATGTTTTAATGACATAATCCTGTATATGAGAAGTAGCAATGTCCATCAAATGAGGAGTTTTTGTTGAGGACTATGCCCATTTTTTTAAAAGGAATTGCCTACCCCATTTCTCAGAATCCTTATTAATGTGAATATAACCATTTCATCTTGAGTAGATTTCTCCAATTCTAATCTCTTGTATGAAGCCCACAAGAGTAGCCACCCTCCATCCTGCTGAAGACTCACTGGAATTTGCTTAGCTCGTGTACTTTTTTTAATAGCCAGAACACAAGCCATTTTGTTGGAAGCATTTCCATCATATGCATATTAATTGATCTGCTGGAAGAAGCTTTTGCAGATTAGTCTTACTTCTGCTCTTTCGTTGTAAACTTTGTCAGATCTTTTCCTGTGTGATGCTGAGTGTTGTAGAGTGAACATCTTTCTGGTTTTCATCTTTTGGGGCTTTTGAGGGTTACAGGTTGCTTAAAGAGCTCCTAATTCAGAGTCAGAAGAGTAAAATGGTGATGCTGGAGGAACACAGAGGAACGTGAAGCATCCAGGAAGGTAGAAAAACAGAAATACAGAAGTTACTCTGTGCAAGGAATGTCAGATGAAGTTAATAGAGAGTTGGTTATTTGCAGGAGAAGGTAACAGATGGAAAGGATAGTCTGTCATTTAGTGAAGAGGGTAATTCTTTCACATAGCTTCATGGCTCCATTTCCAGGCAGGAACTTCCTGTGTGGACTTGGGATAGTTTCTTGACTCATCTGACTATGAATTCTGCAGATTGACTGACAACCGGTAAGAGAGTAAGAATCCATTAATGATTACAAGGTATTCCTGGAGACAGACGTGGATGCCACACAGTAGCTATTGTGGATAATAAACAGTGAGTGCCACCTCATGGCTTAATATCTGAATGAAACTTAGCAAGTACACAAAAGAACTGCAGGTGAAAATTCTAATTAAATAAACTAGATATCTTTGGAATTTATAGAATCCTTTTTCCTGGATCTCTGCAATATTCTTTCTTTCAATATTGTAGTAATTATGCATTTTCACGACTTTCCATTCCAAGTGTTATCAACCTACTATAAACAATATGTTGTGTATTTAATTATAGCCAATTGTGTCAATTCTCAAGATTGTTTTTTTATTAGCATCACTTACGTCTTTGGTTTTTTGCAGTTTGCTTGGAGTTCATATAATCTGTGGCTGGTGGATTGCACTGGTTGAAGAATACATGCAGATCTCTGTGTGTGTATATTTGTATAGACTACAATTCTGATTTTAACTCGGGTTAATTCTGCCTCTTGACAGGCATTGAAGTACATTGGAAACAAAGTACGAAGGCAAAGGATGTGGGGAGGCCCAAAGAAAACAAAGATGGAAGAAGCCCGAGAGCTTCTGGCTTCAACTATTCTGACCCATGTTCTTGTATGTAACATTCTGTTTTTTCTAAACTGGGGTAAGGTTGTGTAATTATTTATGGTGTGAGCTTTGTTGGCAGGGAAAAATGTCTTTGATGTCTTTGTAGGTGAGATGAAGTAAATCATCGTCGAAGTAAAGGAAAAACTTGGATTGAGTCAAAAGAAGTCTTTATGAATTGCTGTAACATTGAACTATTTACCGTACTTAGCGTTTTTGTTTTCCATAGCCAGGCAGTATCAGCTGTTAGTTCAGGACCTTCATCTTATGACCTATACCTTTATTCTGATTTACTTTCATTTGCTATCTGTTTCAAAGTCACTAATATATATTTTTTTGCATTTTTTAAGAAATGAAAGTGCACAGATCTCTTTTGTAACTCCTCAGTCAGCCCAGTTTACCAGTGATTTAAATGGATGTGTTTTTTTGAATAAAAACTAAGGAACTAATCCTGAAACACTGGTATGTTTTTGTTTTGCTTAGTTTTCTGGGGTTTTTTATTTACAGGTAAAAGAATTCAATTTTCGTGCCAAGTGCATATACACAGCAGTGATGGTACGCAGAGTAATTTTGGCTCAAGGAGAAAATAAAGTAGATGACAGAGACTACTATGGAAATAAACGTTTGGAGTTGGCAGGGCAGGTGAGTTTTTACTTCAGACCAAAGTGTTGTTTTGGGGCTTTTTCACTATCTGCTTTTAATAAATGCAGAATAAGGATCATCCCTGTCTTCTCAATTGAAGTGTTTTTCCTCTCATTTTATATTCGTTGGCTTTTCTGTGTTGACCTATAGATATGCATCTCTGATTGAAACTAACACATTATATCCTCACTTCTGTACTGCCTCTTTATACCAGATAAAAGGACAGAGCAGTGTAAATATGACATCAATTCTAGTTCTGCTATAGCGCTGTTAGTGCCAAGAAGAGAGCATGAAGATCCATCTTCCAGTGATCCCCTCTGAGCAACTGGGTAAGGGAATAAACTGGGAACAAAAGATGGTGCCTGCATGTCAGGTCCAGGCTGTCCCATTATGGAGAACCCAGCTTGTGCAGCAGCTGACAAAACAGCCACTCAAGTCTCCTGTAACTTATAGCCTGTAAGATTGCTTATTTTTTGTCAGCAGCTTTTATAGCCTTTAGAGTAGCATAAATTAATGAAGTAAGTGGTCCAAAATTAACTGGAGGAACTGATGAAAGTGGATTGTGTGGACTTCTCTACTTGCAGAATTTTGGCACTGAAGGTGGAAGAAGGCTGTGAAGCAGGGAGTGGTTTGAGGTGTCTGGTGGATTTTGAGGTGGATTCTTCTGCAGAGAGGGTGGCAGTTCACAGCTGTTGGCCAAACTGTATTCCCCTAATGCAGTGGGAATTCACCTATCAGGTGAAGGAACTGCGTGGCTACCAGGGCGTGGATTTTTCCTTGCCACGTGTGGTTATTTTGGTAAACAGTTTGTATTAGGATTGGACTTATTTGCTGTGCTTGGTATTAATGTAAGTTGGAGTTTTGGTGGTTGGTATCGCCCGTAGTTACTCATCCTGAAATTCAGACAAGTAGACTAAATGTGCTGGATTGCAGAACCTATGCATCTCTGCTGCTCGCATTATTCGTATTGGGTTTCCTGTTGCAGCTCATGTAACAATACCTGTTCCTTTTTGATCATATCCAGTGAAAATTCTCATTTTATTGTACTTTTTAAGATGTCTGCTTGCATAGTGTCTCATACTCCTACTTCCCACCCTGACCTGTCCTTCATACACACATGTGAAGACACACACAGAGTGTGCAGTCATTTTAGAGTAAAAAACATGTGCTTTGCATCCTAGTTTTCTGAAAAAACTGAGGTGATACACTTAAATGCATTCAAAGCACAGATACAAGGAAAAATTGCCTCCTAACTTTTTAGGAAAAGAAAATTCTTCAAATTAATATGTTTACTGTTCTTCAAATTTTTAATCTTGTGCTGAGGAGTGTATATTTCTAAAGTGTAAGAAGTAGTAAGTGGGCATTAGTGAAATATTCTAATGGGATAAATATTTTAAGCTGTAATGGATTTATTTGGTTATTGCTGTAATGTCGTTGCTCTAGTTCTCAGTATCACTGTAATCAGTAAAATTAATTGTTGCTTTGTCATTGTATTGTTCTTATTTAACTGGATTGAAGGAGTTTTTTCCTAATACTCTTAGAGACAGAAAGTAGAGCAGGTAAAAAGTCTTCTGCAAGGTGTAAGAAAAAGGCCTCTGCTCACACAGATGTTTACAACCAAAGTAGTTTTTAATTAACTGGAAAAAGATTTTAAATGTAGAGGGCCATGGTAACAAGGCCAATATGTATTTTTTGTACATCAAGAAAAACTGTTTAGGAGGGTTGTAACACTTTATTAAGGGCAGTTCTTTCTGTCTTGTAATATTTTAAATTCTTGTTTCAAGCTGAACACTTGAATTCCTCTCTGCCATGTTATTGATGAAACATTAATTTGACTAGATTACAGGCCAAAAAGTGAGAAGGTTTTTTTGCCAGTTTCTAAGTGTTTTTGTTTATCTAAAGTTTGTGTGGATAAAATAGTTATTGGTGGTTTGTTTGGTTCTGTTTTGGTTTTTGTTTTGTTTTGTTTTTTAATGCCAGCATGTTCCTGGAACAAAAATCCTATTGATTTACAATTTGAATAAATTAAAAAAAAAGAAAAGTATTCCCATGTGAGAAGAAAAACATAGCAGTCTAAACAATGTAAAGACATAAAAGGCATTGTGTTTATAAAAATGTGTGAAAACAATAGCTGCTAATTTCACACCCCATGGGACAAGAGAGTACGAAATGTGCTTTAGCTTTAGATAACAGAGTTGTATCCACTCGCCAAGCTGGTTTACAGAGCTTTCTCTTAGTCTTTCTGCCACTAGAGGCTTGGCAGGCCAGGTGCCAGCTGAGGTGTTAGCAAAACCTACCGATTTCAGGCTTAATCTTTTCACCTACCTTTTCTCTTTCCTTAATGTGTTCATTATTTGCTAAGCATTACTCTGTTCTTTGTCCTCATTTTTTTTGTTTCTAATGCAGCTTGCTTTGTATGGGTGAGATATGGAACAGCACCAAAATCCGGCACCCTGGAAAGCAAGGGATTTCTACCCTGTGACAAAAGAATACCGCCTTGACTTCAGAGATTGCCTAATCCCAGCTGTTCTGATAATATAATTAAGGCTGCCTAATGTCTTTAATTTTGCAACCAGTTTGTGTGAAAGGGAGAATTTGGCACTCTAAAGGCTTAAACGCTAAATGGCAATCTCAAGGCGCCTAATTAGAATTCTCTGACATTAAGCTAATTGCTGAAACTGTATTTCAGCAGCTTAACTTCTTTATTAATTTTTCTTAGGATTTTCAATGAAAATCAATTGATGAGCTGTCAGTATTTTTTTTTCCTTAAATATAATTTGCTCTTTCGTGCTCCTTTCTGAAACAGGCTGAAAGGCCCTGGACTAACTATGAAATCCATTGAATATTATCAGTGGCATTCCATCCTTTTTCTTTAATCTCTTGCTCTTGACCTAGATAATGTGGTTATTATGAGATTCTTCTTTGCCAGATAGTCAGTGCTCTTTTACAGAGCGAGAGTTTGAGTGAAATTAGTGAAGTATGACACTTCTCAGACTAGCAAATAGTAGCACATTGGTGTACTTGGGCTGTAACTCACTTTATTAGTTCAGAGAACAAGAAGGATGGTGTGGCTTTATAATCCCAATGCCATGTGAAATTACAAGATTTTTGCAATTTTGTGATCAAGGAATACAATATGTACACATTTTTTGAGTGATTTTTAAGTGTTCAGTTAAATGTTTTGTTAAATGTTTAAATCTTTCTCAAGCCTATTGAGATCAAATATTTGCTGTAGTTGATTTGAAAGGAGTCTGGTTCTTATTTAACAAGACTAACAGACATCTTGAAAACTGTGCACGTTACTTCCTTTTACTTTTCCCCGACTTTTGAAATTATTCCCTCATAATCTAGTTTTTGGAGACTCCAGTGAGTTCTTCTTCCTAATACAATGCTTCATAAAAGATGCTTTTATTTCTAATGGAAAATCTGATTTAAATTAACTGTGACATCGCAGGTGAGTTGCAGGTGACTGGACAGAGTATAACTTTGTAACTAAAGAAAGAAGGTCTACAACAGCTTCCTCTCCTGCCAAGGTCAGGGCTAAACCCCCCATTTTTCAAGCAAAACCTCTCTGTTCAGTGGCAACAGAATTCCAGTTTCATCAGGGGTTAGCCTACAGTGTGTGTTGTCTCTGGTCTTACAATTTAATGACTGAACAGTGTTTCTTATGTCTTGCAGAGTAGTCAAATATAATCCAGTCTTGCTCTCTGGGAAGTCCAGTAGGAGCATTTTGTTGCAAATCAGGAGTCGTTCTTGAGCTTCCAGGTGTTAATTGTTATATTTTTATTCTTAACTGCATTTCTGATGCCAGTGAGGTAGCTTACAATTTAAGTTAACTGCTTTACAGTGTCATTTGCCAAATGCATTGGTCAGCCCAGCTGGGGCATGTAGGTAGAGGAAAGCAAATGAAAGCTAGTGGTCCATCCCAGTGATAGAGGAATGAGTGGTTTGCTTCCTTGTCTCCAGAAGGTGAGGAAAGGTGGTGACTGGTGGAGACAGTGACGATTCTGTTTAATTCTACATGTACAGAAATTAAGTGGTATCACTGGCTATGGAATGTCTTAGCTTGTGATGTGAATATGTACCTTGTTCAACCCTGCAATGTATTTGTGCTCTGGGAACTACAATTTCTGGCACTGGTAGCTGCTGCGTTCTTAGTTCTTCTGACACTTGGAGCTGCTGTAGTCGAGTCCCAGGACAGGACTGATGGGCTTTAGAATTTACACTGCTGGCTTGCAAAGTGAAGCATTGTGAACACTTAAAATATATAATCTAATGAATATTTAAGTGTTTTGGAAAGCTAGTAGTATCTGTAGAAGCAAACTGCAGAAGCAAAGCAAATTGGAGAGCAAAAAAAGTCAGATCAGAAACTTCAGTAGCCTTTTCTTTTTACAGCTGTTTTAAGATCCATAAGTAATTAATATATATATACAGGAAATAATTGGTTTAAAAAGCAGCACTGCTGAATGGTTCTCTTGCTGGGTTGGTTTTTTTCCAATTCAAACAAGTTACGTAGCTTCATTGCTTAAGGTGTAGACTTGTTTGGTTGTTTGTTTGGTTTTGTTAAGGTAGTGATATGAGGAGCATTGCACTCTCCAGATAGTAGCAGTTCTAGAAAAGGATGGTAGGTGTTGAACCAGGTGGACTCGCTGTGAGTGTAATTGGTTTTCCATAGATTGTGATTGGCAGACAGTAGTAGGATAAAAGTGTATTTGAGTAAGGTAGATGCCTATGAAACCTGAGATATATCTCACCAGCTGTCAAGAGCAGGGACTGCTTCTGAGCTCCTAAAAGAGTCTCTTTTAATTCTTGTCCAGAAGCAATGGTGTGGACCTTTTGTGCTTCAATCTGGTCTTAAAAACTGTGTACTGCTTCCAAACTCAGTGCTGCTGAGTTGCATCCTCTAAGGGCGCCTAAAAATCGTTCAGGTTTTGTGTCTTGTCCATTTAAGTAGCTCTGGGGAAGGGACACTTTAAAGGGCCTTTTTCACTTTTAGTAATAGAATATCTCAAAGCAACTCTTCATGTATTACTTTGCTGCAATTACTCCATCCAATACTAGAGTAAAACCTGGTCTTGCCTACCAGTCTTGTGTGTAATTCAGGGTTGTACTTTGAGAGTATTAAATCTTCAAAAGAGTTTGTGACCTTAGGGAGAAAGAAGTAGATCAGATGGCTTATAATGTAGCAGGTTAGGGAAAGCAATTAGTAAATGGACAGTGTAAAGAAGTATGGGTATGCTAAGATGTTGTGAAGGAAGGATTAAAGCAAACTGAAAAGGGATAAATGCATAGGCTTAGATCATTCTACTTTATTTGCTTTCTATTGTGAAATAAATTCTCTAACACTGCACTTTAACAAGGAAAAAAACTTCTAAGAAAATTATAGTTTGAGAAATAGGATATATTTTAACTGACAAGAAGTATAAAGGTAGAAGTATTAAATGTGTTTCTCTTCCCTTTCCCTATTTCCTAGACTTGGAGAAGTATAATTTTTCCCTTAATCTAACTGTTCTCTATTTCCAGCTTCTTTCTCTTCTGTTTGAAGATTTGTTCAAAAAATTTAACTCTGAACTGAAAAAGATTGCTGACCAGGTAATTCCCAAGCAACGTGCAGCGCAGTTTGATGTCGTGAAGCATATGCGTCAAGACCAAATCACCAATGGCATGGTCAATGCCATCTCCACAGTAAGTATTTTTGTTCTCATTTTAGTATGTAGAGTTTTTTCACCATAGCGATTGATGGAAACCTGTAAATTCTGTTGTGATGAATCTACTGATTTTCATTTGAAAAGCGAATCTATTTAATGTTCTTTATGGATTAAAACGTTCTTTAAAGATTAAAATTGCTGAAGTCTGTCACAGGCAGGATTCATGGAAGAATTAATAATCATCAAACCACCCTTTCTTTAAAAGTGATGTTTTTGTGTTTGTGAAGGAATGGTAGAAACAAGCAAATTTAGAATAGTGATCATGGTTGTATTTATCCAACTTGCTGTCTTCTAAGCACTACTTGACTATGTGGTTTTTTATTACCTGGGTTTAGCTAGGGTTAGGTTAAATAACTTGTCCAAAAGATGGTTGAAAAACAGCAAGAAACCAAACCAACCAACCAACTAACCAATCAAAATACTCCAACCAGCAAAAAAACCCCAACCTTAATATTGAGTTCTTGAAGAGCAGTACCTTTTATTCTGTATGAACAAATTTTCAGCAGAGAAGTTTCTCTGATAATGACACTATTTGGCAGGGAAATCTGCTGTGTGCCACAGTATTGGAGAAAACCTTGATAATTAGCCTTTAAATATTTGTGTTGGTTGGATTTTAGCCTGTGTCTGCCTTCTGCTGGAACGGATATTTTCATTCAGGCAGGGGGACAAGAACAATAATAGTTACTAACTTTGTCTTTTACCTCAGACATCTGCAAGAGCAATTTGTGAGATTGTTCCTGAAATCTAGCTACTGGCTCACAAATGACTCTGAAATCCATGATTTTTTGAAAAAATTGGATAAGACTTAAGTATTTTAGGAGCTGGTAAAAATTGTGGAACTTAATTTTTAATCTTTGGAGCTCTTGAGAGGGCTTTTCTGCCTAGCATGAAACTGAGGATTTTTCTTTGGTTCTTGTAAACAAAATTAACTCCACAAATTGCATCCAAACCCACCAGCAGTCTGTAACTTACAAATCCCAGTGTTAAGGCTTATCACTGTTTAATTTTATGAGTGCCCCAAATGTAGTTAAATCTCTACAGTGCATGTAACCAAAACAATTGACAGATTTATTTCTCTAAATGCTTGTGCTTTCTTCTAGCCAGTGCCAGTTTTTCCATTTGGACTGACAGAGATAAATCTGCAAATATTCTGTACATATTCAGTGAAATCTTCCTTCTTCCACTGTCTTTGGACTTTTTTTTACTGCCACATAAGCAGTTAAACACCATCTGCTCTTAAGCATTGAAAAATAATTTATCAGGAACAATGCCCAGTGCATACTATTCAAGAGATTAAGCAAATACCATAAAAATCATCCTTGGAAATGACAATCTCCAATCTCACCAGAATGCTTCAATGATATTCTCGAGGAGCATGAAATAACACAGTAGATTCATAATTACACCAGTAGCGTGCAAAAGAATTCATAGCCCTACTGCATCAGCTGCAGGGTGTTCAGTGATATTTCCTACAGGTTGTCTCCTTACCCTGGAAAATACCAGAGCAGAGGATAGGTCAGGCAATAATGCCACAGGCCTGATAGGAATTTCAGCATCTGAAGAATCATCTAATGCCACTGAGGGAGCAAATTCCTGTTCACAGGAGTTCTCAATAGGGTATTCTCAACTGGGGGTGGTCTCACAATTGCCCTGGCCCATTTTGGGGGGTTTTTTTTGACAACTTTTGAAGTATTTGGTCTGTCCCTTCCAAAGCACAAAGGATTTTCGGTATTATTTCTTCAGGCAGCACTTTTACTTCCTTTTTCCTCCATCTTTTTTATTTCAGACTCTTCTGGGCAGTGAAGAAGAAACCACATGGTAATTTAGACTACAGGTGGAATAATTTCTAGTGTGAGGAAAAACTACTAATTTATTGTATTCTTCCACTTATATTCTCAGAATGCTGAGCAGATAAACAGGTTTCTTTCAATTGCCTTGCCATTGGGCGTTATGTCTTCCCACTTTCTGCTACAAATTTGGGACTATTTGATAGTCTCTTCAGTGGAAGCAAATAACAAAACCTTTCATATGTGTGGTGGTTTCTTGCTGTTCATCACTAAATGGGATTGTGTCAATGTGTAAACAAAGCCAAGCAAATCATCCTCTGAAAGGATTTTGGTGTAGGATAGCAAGCAAACTTCAAATTATTTGTTAGTATTGGTTAGCTGAGTTTGTCAGAAAAGGCTACAGGAATTATCAGAAAGCAGTCTTTAGGAAAACATCTTTGGACTGACAAGTAATGTAGTGCCTGGGGTAAATAACAGTATTTTGGACAGAAACTTTCTGTATCCACTGACTCAGCTGCTGAGAGCTGTATGTGGAGTAGATACCATGAAGGTGAAAATTGTAATGCCAGATTTCAAGATTACATTAGAGATTATTAAATCTGATTGGCATTGAAATGTATTTGTATCCTAGAACAAAGCACAAGTGATATTTTTTGTGACAGTCCTGATATATGAAACCTGTGATACACATGGATTTTGCATTTCATACCTGGTGTGATCCTACCAGAGAAGTTGGATAAACCTACTCTACCTCTCGCCCCACATACTCTTCTGTGAGAAGACACATCAGTGACTCTTTTTCCTCTGGATTCTAAAAGCAAAAGCCTTCAAGAAAATACAGAGGGCTTCGATGTCAGACATCTCCAGCATAAATGCCTGTGCTTCCTACAGAAATAACAAATCACGAAAAAGGCAGAACTGAAAGCTTGTGGATCTGTTGCAAAAGTGTTACTTCACTCAAAAGACCTTTTTAAAAAACAACAACACCAAAAGCCTATAAAATAAGGATGGAAAATAATTTAATGTAGCTAAATTTCAGTATGAATTTATCTGTGAGGGACAGATGAAGAAGAATCTCTATGTGATTGAACATATAATAACAAAGTATCCTCTCATCTGAGAGAGCAGTTCTTTTGGTTCAACTTTTATTACTACTTAAAGCAGTTACACTACAACTAGGAGTTTATATGCAGATAGGTAATTAGAAAGTTGGTTTATATAAATGGGCACCGTTTGCTTAGCAAAACTCAGATATTGTTCTGCCTAGATACTGGAAGAAGTCAAGACAGGGATAAACTGGAGTAACTTTTTTGAAACATTAATGTTATTCTACAGGGAAATTGGTCTCTAAAGAGATTCAAAATGGACCGCCAAGGTGTGACACAAGTATTGTCCCGCTTGTCTTACATATCTGCTCTGGGAATGATGACCAGAATCTCTTCTCAGTTTGAAAAGACAAGGAAAGTGAGTGGTCCTCGATCGCTGCAACCATCTCAGTGGGGGATGCTCTGCCCTTCTGACACTCCTGAAGGAGAGGTGAGGAAGTTCTGTTTTGCTTTCTGTGTTTCTTGTCCTGAGGAATAGAGACACTGTTTATTTTGAAGCAGGTGGTTCTCCATCAGAGGAGGAATTCTGATGAGGAGATTTCTGGAGAGGTGGATTATCCTCAGCCTGATAACACAGCTGTGTGTCCTCTGACATCTCTGTTTACACCCCAGTCCTCCTTACTATAGCAGCTTTTTTCTTCTGGGTGACCTGTCTGGAACAGTTCTGAAATGTTTTGGCTGTATGAAAACGACATGAGGGTCCTCCCCATTTTTTCTGCAGAACTACTTGCTCTCTTTTATCAGAGCAGAAAGAGGGGAATCTTCAACTCCTATCCCTTTGTTCTGTAATAAATGTGTTTTGAAGTTCCAGCATCAACTTGCAGTTTTTTGAGAAACACATACTATTATTTCTTTAGCCATTACCTTGAGGAAGAAAATCACCTTTGTATGTTTTACTTTTAAGATACCATCTGGTTATTTCAACCAAACAATTGATGCTGACAGTCTTTTTGCTTTGTTTTGTTTTCCTTTTTTTTCTCTTTTCTGGATATAAAATACTGGGAAGGGGGAATGCTGAACTTTCTGGAAAGTATGTAGTCAATATGAGCTGGTCTCTTTAAGCAGCTGAAATAAAATTGCACTGTATAAGATACTTGGATATTTTTCATTTGAAAAATAGAATATCTGGAAAATTGATAAATAGGCTGGGTTTGTATTTCCATTATACTGCTGAGTAGCTGTTGCTTTGAAGAGAGAAATATAGGGTTAATACATGGTTGGATAACTTAAGAACTACAACTTCAATGCCTATATTTTTTATTATTTTTATTATTTTGTAAATGCTGAAACATTAAATTTCATTTCAGTGCAATACAGACGATTTTTCCTTTTTTCCCCTCCAAATCTGCAGGGTAGTTAATGACTTTAATTTCTTTCACTTTGTCTTTTTTTTTTTTTCCCAGTCATAAGTACAGTTTTGGGAGGAAAAATAACTGTAGTATTTAAACACTGGTATAGAAGGGATAAAATGTGTGGTGTGATTTTTTTTCTTTTAGGCTTGTGGTTTGGTTAAGAATCTTGCCCTCATGACTCATATTACTACAGATATGGAGGATGGCCCAATTATTAAATTAGCCAGTAATCTTGGAGTTGAAGATGTCAACTTGCTCTGTGGTGAAGAACTTTCATATCCAAATGTGTTCCTTGTTTTCCTTAATGGTATGTTACTTTTCAGCAGTCTTGACTCTGATTTGTTGCTGATGGAGAGTTAGGCTTCGGAAAACCCTCCCAACAATTTCTGGAGCACAGTGAACCACAGATGCTGTTTTCCACCTGTAAATAATTTCCTCTGTAAATATTTTGATAGGGTTGGGCAAAGTAGACAGGCCAGATGATGACACTTAGTTGCATGTAGTTGTATCTTCAGAACTGAGTGCAGATTTCTGTAGCTGAGTAATTGAAGCTTTTTCAAGTTTCAGCCCTGTTTTTAAGCCCACTTGCATAAATAGGCACAGAAATGTTACATTCAGCTGCAGTTGTTTGTTTCTTCAGACATTGACCAAAAGTGATGCTATTCATGAAGCGCTTTTAGAAGAAAATAACTGCTGAATTTGTAATAAATTTAGAAATTTACAGAAAGCATTTAGTATTCTGTGATCTTTGTTTTTATATATGTTCATACACTTTAAAGTGCCTTTAAGAACAGAAAGGAAACATCTACTGTTTGCAAATTTTAGCAATGCTATTCTCTTTAAAACTACCTTTTAAGGGGCATCTTGCTTTGTGAATGATTAGAAGAAATTAGACCTTGGAAAACAGGCCTCTCTTCTTTAAAGGGATGGTTTGGCACATGTGCTTTATGTCTGCACATTTGTGTTTCTTTTACAACTGATTCTTTAGTGTTTCCAAAAAAACAGGTACTATCATATTAGATTTCAAAATGCTAACATTTGTAAAACAACAACTGTGGTTTAAAAATAGCCTTTTGTCAAAAGCATCCACTTCCAGGAACTAGTATGTAATGTCTGTCACCGTGAATTAAGTTATCCTTTTACCCTTGAATTAAACAGAAGTTGCTCTTCAATCCTGCATGTTCCCCGAAGCAAGACTTGACCAATCTGCATTGCTTTGCTCTGCTTTTCTGTAGCAGTATGTTATAGACAGGGTTCAGGGGAACCACGTGCACTCTCTTCTGTCTTGATTTATGGTCCAAATGGGAGTGCAGAGCCAAAATATCATACTGTTCCTTCACAAGCTCAGTCTGTGGTATGGAACAGGATAGAGTGTTTCCAAATGTAGGTGAACTAGTATGAAGTGAGGCAAAACAAGTTAGTTTGTGAGTTTAATCCATAAAAAATTTCAGAGTTGTGAATGGATGAGTTGATCCTGATTTAAACTTGTAACCTAAGAGGGCAGAAAATCTGTTAAGTACAAATCCTTTAAGCTATAAAGACCTTTGTATTGTCTTGTAAACTTCCTAAAGTATCATTCCTTGTCTTCTTTTTTAAAGTTTTGGTTAAAATGTGAACACATTTTTATATATTGAGGCTACTTTGGTCAGGTGACTCTTTAAATGAATTTTGTTGTCTTTTTTGTTCATAATGTGTCAGAATACTTAAGTATGAGCTAAGTACCTGAAGGAGGAATTCTGATGCTGTTGTGAGTGATCACATATATCAAAAATATGTATTTAGGACTTCCTAAAATTTCTGACAAGGCATCAGGAACCTTGGTCTGTTCTAGGAGACCTTGGATCTGTTTCAGTACAGGTGAAATGGCAGACTTTAGAATTATTTTCTTGTATGCCAATTGGTGAATGGGCACCTGAGCAGAAACACATTTGAAGAAGGCTGGATGAAGCACGTAATTTGATTTCTCAAGCTATTTGGGGACATGCAGGTAGATGACCTTTGAAATTCTAACAGTTTTTTACTGAGAGGAAAAAAGAGCCAATTCTTAACACTTGTCAGAAAAGAGAAATTTTATGATAACTCCTTTTATTTGCAAGAAGCAGGAAGTACTTCTATGCACGCTACACATGATCAGAATTTGTGCACAGAGTTTTAGATGTGCAAAGGATGCACCAGGTATTTATTCTCTTTCTGAACAGGTAACATCCTTGGTGTGATACGTGATCATCAGAAATTAGTCAACACATTTCGGATAATGCGTCGAGCGGGTTACATCAATGAATTCGTTTCCATCTCTACAAATCTGTCTGACAGATGTGTTTACATTTCCTCTGATGGAGGGAGATTGTGCAGGTAAACATCCTGTCAGGATTATCTCACTACTGAATTTACTATAAACACAGTTTTATGCACTGTACAAATGTAAGCAAATTCAGTAAGACTTGAGCATCTCTTTTCTCCTTAAATAGCCCTCATTCCAAACAGACAGATCTGAAAACATACTATATAGTCGAGCAACTTATAAAAAAATAAAGCCCACGTAAATCCATTTTACCTGTAAATGAAAGTCAAACCAAAATGTTTCTTCTGTCTTCTAAACAAACCAAAAAACACAAAAACAAAGGAGGGGAATAAAAATCAATCTGATTGACAACTCTAGTAATGTTCAGTGTCCTTGGAGAAACATTTTGTAACTTCCTGTAAAGTGAGAAACATACAGCCCACTCACCTGATATTCCATGGGTGTCATATCACATTTTAGACTGAGAAGCTACTTTTTGTCTTCAAGGGCAAAACTTCTGGTGCAAAACTTCCTCAGGCTTGTATACCTGTTTGCTATAGTACCAAGAAGTATGTCACACAGTTCTGGTTTTATTTCGTTCCTTACCCTTAAGTAGGTAGGGAAGTCAATAGGCCCGTGAGGAAGGTCACCACCTTAAGACACTTGTGTTCTTTATTAGATAGAAAGAGTGTCTAAAGAGCAGTCATGTCACAGAGGAAGGCAAAAAGGAATTGGGCGACTAAAATGGGAAAGGGTGGAACATAACAGTATTTTGAGGCAGAAGATCAGGTTGATTTATAGTAGTAGCTAGAGACCCCAGTCAGATTATGGCAGCACTGAGCTAGGTTATTTATAAATAAAACATCTCCAGGTCCAAGTAGTTAGCCTAAAGAGCAAGGCATAAAAGATGAACAAACCAGAGACTGGGAGAGGCAGAATGAGTTAATGAATATATACATATTTTAACCTTGACTAGCTGTGTGCATATTTTGTTTGTACTTCAACGAAGCAGCAGTCACTACTACAGGTGGCATTTCACCTTAGTCATTAATTGAATCTCAGAGCATGCTGAATACAGTTTGAGGTGTGTTAGAGGCTCCAAAATAGTAAATGTACAAACCATCAATTTATCATACCTAGTCAAGAAATCCAGAGTAGGGGCGTATTCAGTGGCAGAGAAATAATTTTTCCAGTCAGGACTTCTAGCAGCCATTCTGTAGTTTTGGAGATGCAGCAAAGCTTCCAATTTGTAAGATAAAGACAGGGAAATTGTGTAGATTTTCAGGAGTTTCCAAGTTTGCTTTGTGACACCCCTCACCCTGCAATTGTTCAGACACCCCTATTAAGCATTTAAAAGTGGTTATTAGTCTTCTAACAGTTATTTAGACTTCAGAGGGGACTTCACAAGTATCTTGTAGCTATTTGCTACTCTTTATAGAAGCAACTTGTCCAAATAGCAACAGCCCTTGACGTTTCATTCTTGCATGCCATCCTTTGTGTCAGTGTTTTTGTTCGGTAAGGAAGCCTTAATAGATCCATGTGCTGTTGAAATTTATGGATTGATCTGAGATCACCCATAGTAAATGCCTGTACTTTCCATCATGTAAATAACCATAAAATGCATTCTTACATGTGGACACTTGAGCACAAACTGTTCAGTCAGTGTTCTATGAAGTCCTTTCAATAACCATAGTACTTAGTGCTGGTTTTAGCTTTTTAGACTGGGAAATTTTGAATCTTTTAAAGCCATCTTAAAAATCTGTGCATAAAACTTACAAAATGTTAGTTTAAAGATTTAAAGTGGGGGGAAATGACTTCCATCTCAAAACTGAAATCTTAAATTTTCTGGTACACTTTTTAAGTACTTCATAGACAATATGTCAAACCAAGGTCTGAGTAATTGCTCGTTGCATTTATGTGGATTTATGAGCTAAAGATGGATAAATTTTAGAAGTTGTATATAGAATAGATTGTGTATAGGCAGGGTTCTTACTGTAAGTGTAAATTAAGTTACCTGCCTGAGTATTTTGTATGGCAATCCTTTTTCTCTTTATTAATTGCAGACCTTACATAATTGTCAAGAAGCAAAAACCTGCGGTTACAAACAAGCATATGGAAGAACTGGCTCAGGGATACAGGTACACAACTCAAGTACACCAAATTCATCTTCGCTAAGTAAATACTGTGTGGAAATACTTCAGTCAGTCAGTATTTCACAGTCTTGGTTCTAGCTATGTAGAGAAGTTTACTCTCCTATGTGAATTATAATGATTGCTGTACTGGAGATTTTCTGTTTAAAGTCAGATTAAGTCTGCTCTTCTTATTTTGGTACTGCTATGAAATTTGGTGATTATGCGGAATACATACATCTCACAGCTTCATCTTTCTGCAAGTGGAAGGCCTGAGGCAGTATCCTTCTCCTGATTGAAAAATCAAACACCTCAAGTAATTACAAACTTGACCGTCCTAAAATAGGCACATTCAGAGTTAGTTTTGAAAGTCCTTGGAAAGTCTTAGTTTGCGTGTTTGAAGGAAACATACTTGCACAAAAGTATTTAAATTTAGCTCAAACTAAATTTCACAAAACCATCACAAAAACTTACCTGATACTTGGTTACATTTTTAGAGATGATGAGAACATACAGGAAGATTTTATTTAGTTGTTTAATTAAGTAACATTCGTCAGTCAGACTGCATGAAGCAATGAATGGTGGGCAACAGGATTATTTTAAAAAATACATTTTTCTTTTAATATGTTATATGCACAGAAATTTTCCTGTAGAAGTATTTATCTGGTTTAACTTTACATATTACATTTCTTTAGTATGTATTCTGTGTTTGCAGATATACATGTCTACTACATACAGTCTACGTATTTCTGGTGTAATTTTTAATTTATCTGTAGGAATTTTGAAGACTTCTTGCATGAAGGCCTCGTTGAATATTTGGATGTGAATGAAGAAAATGACTGTAACATTGCACTCTATGAAAATACAATTAATAAGTAAGTATGCATTCAGACTAAACACTGCTACAGGAAAAACTTTCATAGGTTGACCCTCTGAAATGCAAGCATATAAATAATTACTGTTCTCACATGTACATACTGCTCCCTGCTAATGGCTGAAACCACGCCAGATGAAAGCTAACGAAAGAAGTCTGTTCACACACATCCTAAATTATGCATGAGATAGTTACAAAAAATTGTTTAGGTTTGGGGGGGATCTGTTCCTGCCACTAACTCTAAAAAATATGAAATAGTTAAAGGTTTATCCTTTTTTTCTCTGGATGTGGCTGTGGTTTTTTTTGGTTTTTTGGGCTGCTCATTGTGAGTAATTTTATACTATGGATGTCCAGAAAGCAAATGGTTCCACGTGGTAAATGATGATCTTAGCATGTCATGATCATCGTTTGGAAATTTCTCTTACAGCTATAGAGCAACTCTAGGCAGCCACCTTACAGTGAAAGAAGTATGGGAATGAGACCTTCCCTTTGTCTTTTGGATGTATAATAGGTCCTGATAAAAATGTCTGTATCATTCTGTGTATTCTTCAGCACATGTGTTAAAAACATTTTTGGCATGTGACTTTCATTCAAAAAGATTTCCAGATATGTTGTGTTTTCCACATACCTGAAGGACCTGGTGCCTTTTTTTTCCCCCCGCTGACTATGATTAAAGAGCCCATGCTGAAGGAAGGATTCTTTTGAATTTTTAAGTCCTCCGGTCTTTTTAATTTTTTTTTTTTTTTTAAATGCCTCTCTGACAATATCCTGTTAACTGAAGTCTGCATACGAGATGTTGAAACTTATTTTCTGAAATGTTTGATCAGTAGATTTATGCAGAAAATGCATTTTCTAAATAATCTATCCTGGTCAAGTACTCCTGGAAGCCAGTAGAAATACATCATTGATTTCAGTGGAGCTAGATGAGACCTTCAGTTATCTTTAACCTTTCCCAGATGAACTCTGCTAATTAAATTGTGTTGCTCCTGCCCAGACTTTTGAAGACTTTATCACTTTAAGAACTTACTCTTGCATGCTCTTGACTGACTTCTGCATACATGAGTAAAGACACATGAATAAAGTACACACAATTGCTGTAATTCATGCCAAAATAAATAATTTCTACAAAACACCAGAGCCGAAAAATTTAAAGTAGCAGGACACCTGACTCAGCCAGGAAGGTTGTTGGGAGTATATCCCATGAAATCATTGCTCAGGCAAAAACAGGAGGAGATGGTGAACTCCAGTGGACTAGTGTGAGGAAGCGACTCCACAACAACTGGCAAAAAATTTGGGAGGTTCTTGTAATGTCCATTTTGAGTTCAGCTTCAATGCTTGTGACTAACCTGCCCTAAGTATCTGAACTTGCATCATATGAGTGCATTGCTCCTTGTGTTTGGGAAGGATACTCCCTACATCCCAAATGGTTGATTTGTGTACTCCCTTTCCCCAGATGATCATCTTGCATTTTAAATGATGTGACCATGTTGGTACAACTTGTTCTGGTAATGCAACCAATACAGTCCTCTATTGTGAGGTATCCCGTTAACATTCCTGCTTTTGTAATGTGGGCTTCTTTTAGCTACAGTATCCTCTCTTTACCTTTCCAATCCAATTAGGGGGGGTTTCTTTGGAGGATTTGCCTCTGTTTAATGAGTTCAATTTCTTCCTTACACATTTGTAACTCTGATTTTCAAACTCGTGAGGTTGCTTTCCTTTCTTGGGCCCTGCAGTGGCATTTTTGACCTGCAGAAATTGAACTGCTCTGTAAAGTTTGAGGTGAAGGTCTCTTTATTAGCACCGTGGAATACTTCATAAGATACCAGGATCTACATCATCTTTCACTGAAATAGGGTTGACCTCAGTGGTAAAAGACTTGCGTTGAATACCCTGTCTGAAAATGTGTATGTGTTTTCATGCACTTGCACCTTCTGAAGAAACTGGTGTACTTCACTATCAGTAAGTCTTAATTAAGCCCCTTGTTTTATTGTTGGAGGAGTGTCAGCAGGTCTGCGAAGTTCTACAGAATGGGGAAGCAGACTGCTTTTAAGCTTGCTACTGGCTTTTGAGACCATTTTGCAATTACTTGACTGCAATTTGGATTCTACTGTTTGTATTTTCTTAGAACAGGCTTTAGTTAACATGGCTGCTTTTTATCTAGTGGAGAAAAATAGGGGCTATCCTCTGCCCAACAGGTGATTTTTAGGTTGCTCAAGCATATTTATGATTTTTAAAAATTTCTAGGACTGATAGAGGGTTTCTAGATTTTTTATTTGTTTGTTTGTTTGTTTGTTTTGAGATTGCCTTTTTTTTTTCCCAGTAGTACATACATTGTTTATGGAAGTTCCTCATGGCACTTCTCTTAGGCCTGTGTATAGTTCCTCAGCCTTTGTGAGCTTATAGTCCTGCCATAATAAAGGTTTTTCCAGTCATTTCCTTTGCAAGGTTTTAAAGTTTGGTAATAAAACTAATTTGTTTAAATAACTAAAAGAAAGTCTTCCAAAAATATTCCAAGAAAAGTCAAATATTAAAGATGGGATTTTCAGAATGCACTGGGTTTAGATGTCTGGGGGAAGCAATGTATGCCTAAACCCAAGCTCTGTGTAATAAATACAGGACATGAAAGATAGTCTTTGAATAGGTTTTGTTATAATTATCTGTATTTCATAATTCCCCATTTCCTAGTTACTTATCTTGATTTAAATTCATAGCTGCTCCAGCCAAGCTTTATTGTACACTTCATTCTTAGTTATTAGTCATTCCACTTGCATCCCAATGCATGCTATGATTTAATTGTCTTTATTGAACATGGACTTTCTCCTCTGAAGCTCATGCAAGGTAGAAGAAATTTTGTCATCTCTCAGTCTTCACTCCTTTACTCTGTCATTTTACTTGTCATCAGTACTGCCTTTTAACAACATAATCACTTCCAAAATATTTGCTCAGCTTTTCAAATAGTGTATTATTATGATGTATCACCTATGGCACTGGATCTGGTTTGGACACAGATGTTTTGCCTTTAACTGATACTATATAACTAACCTTGGAAAACTACATTTTTAGTTTTTTTTCAATACCTCAATCTGTCTTGCTCTTCCTTCTTCCATCTCCCCAGTGGTTTTCTCGATCTCTGAGATTAGTAATCTAATGCCAAAGACTCTCATTACATGAGAAGACATTCCTTAAGGCATTTTGGATCTTACTGTATAAACTGATGATTTATTGTCTTACTGAGCTCTCTCAGACTGACATTGTCTGGAGGCTTTTTCTCAATGATGGAATAAACCTTCATTTATTTCTCCTTCATTTCTTTTCATGTAGAAACACTTAAAGCCAGAAGAAAGTTGCTGTTGTTTGGGTTTGTTTTTTTTTTTAAAGATAAAAATCACAGTAGTGAATCCGTATTTTAAGGACCCACTGACTTACATTTTCCTGAACAGAACTGAAGTGTTATGAGATACTACTAAATTAAATAAATTCTGCTTAAGTTGTTTGTTCACAAACCTGCCATAATTAGTACTCTTTCTTTTCAGAGATACAACCCATTTGGAGATTGAGCCTTTCACACTTCTTGGTGTCTGTGCTGGGCTGATTCCATATCCTCACCACAACCAGTCCCCAAGAAACACTTATCAGTGTGCCATGGGGAAACAAGCCATGGGTAAGACTTTAGTTTTTATTCCTTTCTGAAGTGTTTTTATAGTTTTTGAAGCTATGTAGCAAAAACGACAGAGAAATTGTCATATAAAAGCTTTGCTGGGAAAAGTAGAAGAGTACTTCTTCAGCTTTGAGGAAAAAAGGGTTTACCTCTGAAAGGTGGAAAAATTAAAATAATACCAAGAAGTTCTACTTAATTGGATAAACTGGGACATTTCTCCTTTTTTTGTTGGGTTTTATTGATAATCATAATGACTTTCAAGTTTTCAGTGTGGCTGCAGGGTTGGAATTGTGTCTCTTTATGCTGCGATGTGTTACGTGTTTCCAGACAAAAAGAATTAAAAAGTGTTCTCACAAAGACAGCGCAGAGATTGAGGAGCATTTCCTTGAATAGTTGAGTAGGTGACCTAAAAATAGTTAATATTGACATCAGAGAATAAGAAGAATCAAATTGTGAAAGAGAGTGGTTAGTTACCTGAACATTTTCTGCAGCTCTAGCTTAGATTTTGGACTTTTTCTGTTTTGGATGAAGAGGGTAAGCAATGGCATGACAAAGTAACTGAAAAAAAATTAATTTCCTGATTGTGTAATATTTCATTTGACAGCGTCATATCTGGTCACTAAAAACTAACCATTTTGTAGATTTGCTGTTGTGGGTAATTGACACCAGGTAAGTTCTAATCCTTCCTAAAGTAGCATTAAAGCATCCAAGTAATATGACTAGTGATGCAGCCAGAGTCCCACGAAGTACCTGACCAGCCGTACATCAAATCACACAGCTATATACAAACTGGTGCTGTATATGCCAGTTTCGTGTCTTGTACTGATGGCTTGCTTGCAAGTTGAGAGCTACAGTAGCACAACTCTGTGTCGTAAAGAAACTAACAGTTAGGTTTGCTAAACCATTTGTTTTGTTCTGTGCCTTCAAAACTGAAAAACTGTGAGGCTTCTCCACCAGAATTAATAGCAAAGTAACTGCCTTATGCTGAACTGTCATGTTCAGCACATCAAAACAGGAGAAAATAGCAACAGATGTATGTTCTCCCTTGAAATTAAAAAAAAAAGGGAGGAGAAGAGGAGCAATGCAATCTTTCCTTACAGTTTTCCCCCATCCCATTATCTTTCCCCCACCCCCAAGTCTCTATTTTATGACTATTAGTCTCAGAAGGTTTGGTTAGTTACCACACACAGTTAAGCAGGATCAGTGTGTACAGAAAGCCAATTCAGTATCTGTGGAGTTCTTTTGTAGTTTTCTGTGTGAAGGTTTTTTTCCCCGTTTTGTTTTGAGTGTCATTTGCAATTCATTGTCTGTGTTTTCTGAGGTTGGTGTATTCAGCTGCTTTGACCCTAGGTCTTGCACATTTAGCTCCTTGGATACAATCCTCTGACGTTCCTGCTGACGCTAGGAACACAAAAGCCATTGAATATCTTGAGCAATAAAAAAAGCCTTTGTTTCAGTTTGTTATGACAAAACACCTGACTCAAAGAATAAGCAGCTAGATAAAAGTACGTTTTAAAAGTTGGCACATGACTTGAGCTATATTTTGCTCTGTCTGAAGTATCTGCAAACACCTGAAGCCTTTTTATTAACTCTTTAAAAAAAAAGCCATCCTAAGTGGCAATATGTAAGGGCAGAAGATATTTTTCTCTACACTTACTGATAAATGAAACCTCGAGGATATTCCTGAAACGTTGCACATACTTTTTTCTGTTTATTCTTATGAAGAGATGCAATGTAGTGCTTCAAACCCCCACCTTTAAGTAACCATCCACCTTTTGGGCTTTCTTTCTCCATGCTGAAGTTACCGAGCAGGTCCTGGTCCAACATGTGGAAATTGGCGTGTGCCAGACCTGTGTCACTCCCTTAACTGTCAAAACCTGGGGGAATGGAGGTAGCCCCCGGGTTCAGACTGGGAAAGGAGAGCCTTGTGCTTCTCAACACTGACCCACCCCCTCTGACCACATCACAGGACTATGCCAGCAGTTTTGGACTGTCTTTGCTCTTTTTTAAGCAACATCTAGCCAGGGAAAGGTGTGAAAGCACAAGTAAATGGAGAGTGGACATCAGAGCTTGCAATGGGGTCTGAAATCTGGCATCCCTGACAAGTCTTAGGTCCTAACATATTAATATTTCTTCAGGATAGCATTAAATGTCCTTAAAAATACCTCCCTTTCATGTGTAAATGAGTCATCATCTTGGAGGGCTAGAGCTGTGCTTAGTGAGCAAACTGGATTTCAGTAATACTAACTTGAAGTTAAATCCCTCATTTATGACATAGGTAATTTGTCATACGCTGCGGGTTGAACTGTAAGACTATGGGGCAGTTAGGGGGCAAATACAACAGCAGCTGCAAGGACCTCAGCTGAACCTTGACATTTCAGTGCAAGGTTAGCAGTTGTAGCTTAAAATCTCAGAAGTACTTAATATTAAAATACAAGATTCTGTACTGTTTGCATTTCATGTGTTGCTAAAGTAATGCTTAAGAGGCTCAAGGGCTTCTACAGTTACAGAAATAGTTTTAAATCGATCTTTTTAATTTCATTAAGACCTGGAAAATCAGGTTTTACACATTGTACCTCTGTGATTGTGAAGCATTGTGATATTACTAAAAACCCTTTCCTACTGTATCATGTGCATTCTGCTTTGTTTCTGTGAAGTAGCAGAGCCCATTACCCACAGCTTTGCCTTACACTGAATGTGTTAAAATTAAGTGGAGAGGAATAATGTGCTTCAAGGAACTGAGTGCTGGTGGGTTTTGGGTTTTGACGTTTGTGAAAGGCATGCTGATGGTCTGGGAGCCAGAGTCCTCCCAAATTCTGTATGGCTAGCCTATGGGCAGAGAATCTAAGCAAACTCAAAGCAAAAACAGCTGTTGCTGAATCTGGGTGCGTTGTGGCCACAGCTCTGTTCTGCCATTGCTCTCTTAAGAGTGTTTGTGCTCTGTGACACAGTCTCATTTTGACATCTCTTCTCTCCCTGGTAGCAGGCACAGAAGTACTGAGGCAGAAATAAGCCAAACTCCTTCCCCCAGTTTACCCATAATCTTTTTAACTGACTTCTTAATCTTTCTAACAGTGAAAGGAGTATTTCCAATGCTTAACATCCAGATCACTTACTACATGTACTGTGAAAATCTCTCTAAGCTGAGTTGGAGCTCCCTCCACAAGGTTTATTGCAGCATTTAGAAAATGTACTTCTTCTTCTCTTGGTTTATGCTCATGTAAGAGGACAGAATAGTAGAAAATCCATGATAAAAACAGGGGAAATAGAGAAGTACAGCAGTTCCTTTCTTGGCAGCCTTTTGGCTGAAGTAGATTGATTTTTGTATCCTTGTTAATTTTGATTGTACAGTTTAATGTTGCTCTAAGTAATACACCAGAGAATTGGATTAACACTCATTTTAGCTGACTGTTTGTTCTGGTGTGTTCTCCAAACTTTCTGCGTCAGAATAACAATGCCTCATTTATGCTAAATATCAGTAGACAGCATTTTTATAGTGATTACTTCACACTGAAGAATGATCAAATGATAGTTTAAAAGAAAAAAAACCCTGTCAGGAAGTGGGAAAAAAGAACGGAATGCACATGTGCATTCACAACATATCAAGTACTGAGAAAAGCAAGAAAATTATCTTTGCTGTATTCAGGTCAACCTTGTGTGTTTTCCTTTAACCAGGGCTAATTACCAATGAAAAAAATTGGTTCTTGCTGTTGGGATAATTATAAATGCGACTCATTGTGAGCAGGGTTTATTATGGTGAACTTTAATTATACTTTACTTTTCCTTGGCTGTTTGGCTGGAGCAAACAAGGGCTCTGTTCTTTCAGAGAGAAAACAGAAATAAAGCTGGTGACTTCCTTCGTTTCAGCGCCCACACAGAGGTCTCGTCCCAAAACACCAGCCCTCAGAAGAGGAGAGCTGCTGCTTCATTTTAAATAAGCAGATTGTGGTTTAAGGCTGTGGTTTGTTAGCCCAGTTTAGAGAGAGCATTAGTTGTATAACCATTAAATCCTAGCAATTAGGAATAATATATGGCTGATATATGGCATGCTTTTTTGGCTAATTTATTTCACTTGTGCTCTTGACTCACTCTCTGACCTGTTTCTTTCCTGCTAGGATATCTGTCATTGAGATAGATAGATAGATGGATAGATAGATAGATAGATAGATAGATAGATAGATAGATAGATAGATAGATATGTATGTGTTTTCCATTTGATGTAACACAGCATTCAACTACTGACATTGCCTGAATACAGTTTATTATTGAGGCTCAAAATCTCAGTAATGTTAGTCACTTGTATCTCCTGGACAGTAGCAGTTCTGTTAGGCTTGTCTGAACCTCTGATAAAATGCCAGCTTTGAAATATGTGAAACATCTGGAGAGAAATCATTTGCATTACCTGAAATATGTGAAAGTGTCGTTTGAAATCCTTGGTATGTAGGGGACTTCCAGAGATTGTTACTGTGGTACAAAGGACAAGTTTAGCTGTCTGGTGCTCCAGAGTTCATCCTGTCTTAGCATCCCTAGCCAGTGAACCGTAGCAGGTACAGCATATAAACATCTCAGAGGAGAAAAAATTTGCAAGAATTTCAAAAGTCAAGTTTGGCATTACTTACTCTGGAAAAGATTTCTGTCAACGTCAGGAAAATGCACCTATCTGTGAAACATTTAAGATGAGCTTTAGTGCAGACAATTTATCCTGAAAACACACACTGGGAGAAAATGGTCTAGACCTCTACATTTTTAATTTGGAAGTAGATTTGCCTATCTGTATACTGGGAAAGCCAGGGAGTTTTAATCAAGGTACAATGAAAACAGTGTCTTATTGACATCTATGACAATATGAGAAATAGTAGGGCCTTCAGATAGTGGGGTGACTGTGAAGGTCTTCAGTGTTGATGAATCCAGGCCCTACCAGCTTATGTCTTATTGGAGACAAAAAATACTATTAAAAAGATGAATTTCCTTATCCAAGGCAAAGATAGGAAAGCAACTTCTGGAAGCAAGAGACAAGTAAAGCCTGTCAACTCTACCAGATTTTCCTTGTCATTTGAAAATGCTGTGCCTGTGACTTCAAACATGTTTTCTAGAACCAAGGAAAGCCCAAGCGTGAAAGATCCTGCTGTAACAGTTCATTTTAGGCAGTATCTGTTGAGCTGTCTCTCTGTTCTCATCCTTGGGAAGGACAGAGCTGTTGCAATTTAGGAGAGAGAGCTTAGTGGCAAAGACAGGATAGGCCTTTGGAAATGCCCATGATGCTGCCTTGTTTTAGAGATTTGATTTTCTGAACATTGTATGTAAATGCAGGCATTTGGAAATTGGGAGTAGATGCACATAAAATATGAAGCTGACCTCCCCTATGAGCAGATTTGTGTTCAGTTGTAGTGTTTTCGGGCTATGTGAAGTCTTCGTTATACACTGGCTACTTTGACCTTTCTGAGAAAACAGCCAGACTCTGAAATTGCAGGAGAAAATGGAAAGATTTTGAAAGACTTACATCCTAAGCACAAGTCAGCAGAATATTTAGCACTTAAAACTTTAAAACAACTTTTCAGACTATAATTTCTTAATTGCTTAGAGACATAGCATAGTCATGGTACAGCAAACTCTAATAACATACAATTGCCTTAACTTTTGTTCTGCTACACAACAGTTTATGTTTCCCTGCTGGGTGTTAATTATTTTTTCCTCAGATTTCAGAAGACATTTTGGCAGTCTGATGGGACAGGGCCAAAAATTTCAGTCTCAAGCTGGGAGGTCTATACAAAGGGTTGAATTCTGAACTGTAAATTTAAAATTAATTTCATGTAAAAAGACAAATATATTATGAGTGAACTTCTACTGCAGTGTTTCTAGCAGTGATGCTTCTAATTTCACAAAGTAAATCAGCCTTGGCTACTGCTAACGGTATGCTTTGTTCTTGCTTTGTCACATTCTAACACAGGCTGCTGTTGAACTAATTATTGCCCAGAAAAGGAAGGAAATACAATGTGGA
The DNA here is from genome assembly GCA_035583155.1 of Acropternis orthonyx. Lineage (NCBI taxonomy): Eukaryota > Metazoa > Chordata > Aves > Passeriformes > Rhinocryptidae > Acropternis > Acropternis orthonyx. The sequence goes on along the minus strand of JAWWEU010000040.1, from coordinate 53,935,106 downwards.
AGATGCAGAGCTTGATCCACAGTTCCTCCTGAACTCAATGATAGTCTTTCTATTGATTCTCTTGAAATTTTGGATCAGGTCTCTGAAACACAAGTTTAACTCCACAAAAAAACACCAACTTGAGGCTATGAGAACAATAAAAGCAAACTTCCTAATTGCAGTATTCAGTGTCATGATTTAGAAAAAGCCAGCTTATTAGCATTCAATCAAATGGCTTTTATTTCTTTTGTTGTTGTTCTTTTTGTATTGATGCTTAGGTTTTTTCCTTCTCAAGAAAAAATAAATAATTCTTTCTGGAAGCTTAAATTAAGAAACTACTTACATATTTATTTAAATATAATAATGTAAAGTTGGTCTGTCTTATGATTTTTTTTTCCCCTTCTTTTCTTGAAGAATTTCTGTGTGGCTTCAGTTAATTTGCATTTGGGAATTTTTTAGCTGAAACATTTCTAAAAAACTCACTAATGTTCACATACTTTTGGTTTTCTTTTATGTGCAGGTACTATTGGATACAATCAAAGAAACAGGATAGATACTCTTATGTATCTCCTAGCCTATCCACAAAAGCCAATGGTAAAAACAAAAACAATAGAACTGATAGATTTTGAGAAGCTGCCTGCTGGACAGAATGCCACAGTTGCTGTGATGAGCTACAGTGGTTACGATATCGAAGATGCTCTTGTCTTAAATAAGGCCTCTTTGGACAGAGGTAAGAACCATCAGTTCTTTCTCACTTTTCTAGTGTGTGCTCTAATGCGTATTCTAATAAACTTGTCTTGTAGCGTTATCCTATAATAACTCTTATGGCAGTTATGAGCAGTAGATCTCAAATTAAGAAATTGAATTTCAAAAGTGCTTCCAATGGTTTTGTTTGTTTTCTGTATGAGTTAGTGATTGTAATTCCTTGCTTGCAGTAGTGCGAAGTTGCCAACACTCAAATAAACTTCTGAGTCTGGATATTATAAGAAAAAATGGCTAACTTCTGACATCAAATAAAAATGTGTATATACTGACTGTACAAAAAACATAAGGTATTAGTCTGTTCTGTTGGACTTGCTTTTTAGATGGTTACCTGAACCTTTGTTTATTACTAAAAGAGAGGTTTCATTATTTTCACCAGTAACAAAAGCAACAGATGAAATTAGACTTGGGAATATATTTAGGAAAGGAATAGAACCTGAGGCAGTTTGTGTCATTGTGAGCTTGGTGCTCTGACGAAGCAATAGCAATAGTGCCTACTTTCTGAGAGTAGATAATAGTATTTTCCAAAGCACAGTAATTCAGCATTTATTCAGAGGTAAACTAATGATCCACTTCCTTTAAAAAAATACCAACTCTGCAGAGCAGTGTATTTTAAGTAAGAGCACCAAAGAGAAGGTTAGCTAAGTGAAACCCATGCTTTTGTCAGTCTAGCTTGTCTTGCTCCCTCTCCACACTTCTTCAGGGCTTTATGTTAATGCTACTGGGGATTGGAGGAGAGTTGCCTGAAAACTTAGTCTCTCTTCTCTCTCTTTTCTAAATAAATTCCTTTGAGAACAGACGCAGTGCAGTGATCAAATTGGTTTTAGTTTCGGGTGGCCAAAATCAGATTCTTCCATCACTTTATTCCCCCCCCGCCTCTCCAACTCCCTTCCTCCTAGTTGCTAGGCAGCAATAATAGTATTCCTAGACATGTATCTTTGGCATTAATGTCTGCTGCATTTAATTTATGCCTTCTTTTCTTGAACAACAGGCATGATTTAAAACTGAATGTTTTCTTTTCTGGTAGACTGGTAACATGTACAGGGAGAGCTGCCGTGCTTGTCAGGAGTTACTTGACATAATCTAAAGATATAGATATACTGTATGTGGCCACAACCATCCTTCAAATGAGCTAAAATAATGCAGGAATACTAGAAAGCCTTGCTCTTTGCTGTCTGTAATTCTAAATGTGATTAAAGTTTTTAGTATCGTGGTTAGTTGCTGTACTTGGAGAGAAATTCCAGAGATGCTACTTTTCTAAAGCCCAAAGTCCCCTTATTTTATAGCAATCCGTGTAATTCAGAATTCTTTCTGTGGGGAAAACCAAGTGAGTAATGGGATGGTTATATTAAACACTCAATCAGCACTTTCTGGTAGACTAGCTTGTGTCAGCCACAAACATCAGTAAAAGTTTGGGCTTCTTAGAACTCACAAGAGGAAGAGGTGCTATTCTTGTCCTGTTACAGTCTCTTCTCCTGTGCTGGTTTAAAGGTAAACCAGCAGGAGGAATGAATCTAACTCACAAGCAGATTACAAGTCAGAATTACAGTTTA
>JAWWEU010000040.1:53676141-53932712 GCA_035583155.1 Acropternis orthonyx | reverse complement strand
TTTCTTATCTCAGAAGTTCCCAAACACCCAGCTTGTAGCCTGAGGGGTCAGGTGTGCCCCGCCAAGCTGCTGCAAATGATTCATTGTTAGCAGTTCATGAGGGAGCCAGGTGGAACTCTTTTCTATGGGGCATGCAGTCTCTTTCCAGGTTCCACCGTTGAAGAGGAGACAGAAGGTGATTCCTTTGAGGTGCAGGGTTGGTAGATGAAAGAAAAATTCCAAGATATTAAACCCATAACATCTCCTATGTTTCGTCTCCCTGGAGACTACCAATGGTACCAGAAACAATATGTGCATGTATGTGCAGAGATAGAGAAGCAGATTAGCACAATTCAGAATTGGAGTGTAGTCCAGTGTCTAAAAAAAGTAGCATCCATGATCTGATGTTTAAATTGTGAACTAGTAGGTATCCATTTACAATGTTATGCATATATAGCCAATGCGTAATCTAATTAATTTAAAAAATATTTTATATTGTGTAGCTCAGTAGGTGGATCAGCCTTCTTGTTTTACTCTGATAATGTGTTACAAAGGTTCTTTGAACTCCTAGGCAGATGAGTTTGTGTTGCATTTTAGGTTTTGGAAGGTGTCTTGTATATAAGAATGCCAAGTGTACTCTGAAGCGTTACACAAACCAGACATTTGATAAAGTTATGGGTCCAATGTTGGATGCAGCTACCCGTAAACCGATCTGGCGCCATGAGATATTAGATGCTGATGGGATCTGCTCTCCAGGTAATGTCAAACTGCATGTTCATTCATGGCATGGTCAGAATCTTAGTAGAAATTAATGTTCTGTTAGTATTTCTAGTGCATCTTGTTTTGTACTTAGTGTTTTGTGGGGTTTCATCATAAAGGTTGACAGTATAGTGATGGAAAATTAAAAAATGTTAGTTCTTGAAAGCAGTGGTCTACCAGTCATTGGGGTTCTTTTTTCTCTGTTAGAAAAGGGAGCTGCGTATTTAAGTAGAAGAGTGAGTCTTTAACAGTGTGAATCTATTGAAACGTTAGAACTTGTATTCTTCTTATATCCACAAATTAGCAAACTTTTAATACTGTGGGGTTTTTCCTAGTTTTCTATCATATTCTGTTGTTTTTTTAAGGATAGAGATGGATTCCTTACTATTTTGATTTCACGTGTCAAAATCTCCTAGCATGCTGTTGGTTAATGCAGTTGTTTGAGGAAGTAAAACCTTGTGGTTTTAACACTTTAGAAAGATGTTTGGAGAGACTTAAGAAAATAAATACAACTACATTTACTTATGAGGATAGGTGTGTAACTTTCCAATGGTTATGGATTTGAGAAGGAATCCTCCTATACTGTCTGCGGTCCTTCAGTTAGAAAACAGCTTAATAGATCTGCTGAGATCTAATAAGAAAGGTGTTGTAAAAGGCACCAAACTTAATTCCATTATAGCAACACAATTGGGTCAATTTTGCTCTTTAACACATCACAATGAAACTTTCAATGTTAATTAAGGAAAAAAAAGGCAAGAATCTTCTGAAGTATTAGGACAGATAGGACTAGGTTTGTCTCCGGATTGAGACTGTTCTCAGCATGCAGAGAGAACTATTTGAGATAGTTCATGTGGACAGAAGAGACACATGCTGAAGTTCAGTGTAATTTTGTGGTGGAGGTTGGAGGTAGGCACTTGGTGTGCAGTCATATTTTGGGGCATGATTTGGTTTTCTGATACTGATCTGGTTTTCTATGTGAAGGGCAGGATAAGGGAATGGAGCAGGAAAAAGCTATGTATGACACCAGAATCAGTAGAAATATGTAAATGTAAGGAGAGACTGATGGTAGTCTTTCACAGCTCATTGTGGAAATTATGTGATGTCACACATTTAGGTGTGAATTTCTAAAATTTTTCAATTAAAGTGTTGCTTCTTAATATTTTCCATACTTAGAACAGATGACTTCAGATATTTTTGTTCAGTCTTTTGACCCTGAGTGTGTTGAATAGCTGTTCTCTCAGTGCACCCAGCATGGAAGCTGTTCTGTTTTGGTTTACTAAAGAAAGCCAGTGTAATGTGTCCCTTCCCATGCAATATTGTATAAAATAGCATGGCATACTTCCTGGGCATTTTCCTCCCAGTTTGTTTGCCATCTTACCTTTTTTATTAAAGCTTAAAATACATCTCTAACACAGGTAGCCAGATAAGTTTTCATAGTGGGTTTTTTTCTTGATCTTTATAGGTGAAAAAGTAGAAAATAAGCAAGTCCTTGTGAACAAATCCATGCCAACTGTGACCCAGACACCTCTGGAAGGAAGTAGCGTGCCTCAGCAACCGCAGTACAAGGATGTGCCAGTAACGTATGTTGCAACATAACTTTATAGTTGGGGAAGGTACATGGAGGAAAGGTATCTGGGAAAACACTCAATTCTAGAAAACTCAAAGACATAAACTTCCCTCTGCAAATTAGATTGAGGTCTATAGGCCTTGATTTTGCACAGAATTTTTCAGAGCCTTGGTTATTCTCGGCAGTGCCTAGCCACTTACTAGTAAGTTAGATTCTGACACCTGAAAGGCTGGAATTGCAAAGAGAGGGAGGAGCTCTCCTGAACATGTATGTGTAGAGAGACATCCCTGAGCAGGCTTGCAGGAGAAAGTGAGGAGAGAGGTAAAAGAGTGACAGAGGGGAGAGATGTCAGTTGTGATGAAATGATGGAGAAGGAGGAAAAAAGCAAGATGAGTGGGAGGGCAGAGAACCTGTGTACTTAGTGAGGTGGCACATTTCCCTACCTGCTCCCACAGAAAATGGCCAATGCTGACTGGTGCTCAGCCTTTGGCTTGCCAGGCAGGAGGCCAGGAGATGGAAGTCTTCCTGTCTCAGGGGCTGATAGTCTGCTCATTATGGCCATTCCAGTTGGAGAGGCACCAGTGAATGGGAAAGGACAATCAGGAACCGTTTTTCCCATCTTGTCCTGAAAGAACCAGGAAGGGCTTCTGAGGTGTGAGATTAAAAGTTTGTATTAAATGTTAAATAAATAATGAAGGGCTTGTCACTGCTTTGTCAGGAATAGCCTTAACAGTTTGGTAAATGAGCAGAGAGCAAGGCAAGCAGTAGGTGCCCAGATCAGAAAGGCAGAAACAGCTTTGCTGTACACCTCTGTGTTTCATAGACAATAGAAAGCTCTAGGTTTGCTCCTACAAGCTTATTAATAAAGAAGTGAGGTAACAGTGTAATTTTGTTCTTAAATACGCAAGGTATATTCCTTAAACTCCCGTATTCAATTTTAACTGTGTATTTGGCATTTGTTTGTTTAACTGAAGATCCAGAGTTTTAAAAGATAAGAGGAAGCTTTTGCTGTCAAGAAGTGCCCATGTGGCAAAAAAATATACCTTGTTCTTAAACGTTCAGGGTAATTCTCCCTTAGTTTCTGTTGTAGCTGCTGAACCTTTTATTTTACACAAACATACTGTACTCTAAAACTTATTTGTAAACTTATATATGGGGATGAAAGATTATATATAAAGTTCCATGAAGATTACTGTTTGGCCAGAAGCTTACCAATGCACAGATAGTTGTTTGTAGCTTGTATTTGGTTCATCACAGTAAAACTAATGTTTTTGGCTTCTTTTACTAGCTACAAAGGTGCCACTGATTCTTATATTGAAAAAGTAATGATTTCGTCAAATGCAGAGGATGCTTTCTTGATCAAAATGTTGCTGAGGCAAACTAGACGTCCAGAAATTGGAGATAAATTTAGCAGTCGTCATGGGCAGAAAGGTAAGCTACACGTTTAATAAAAATAAATTCATTTTGTGTATGCCCGCTATATATACAGTACATCATCATCAATGTTTCCATTGATTGGTTCAAATGTTTTATGAATACAGTGATAAAAAAAACCCCTCACTTTTTTTTGTTTGAGTTCACCTAATTTAGCAATGCTGTTTCTGAAACTGAGGACGAGTATGGGCAAATACAACTCTCAGTTGACTTATGAATCTGGAAAATACAATAGTTGCCCATTTAAAACAAAAAAGGGATTTGAGGTTTGGTTGGGCTTTTTTTCCAGGTGAGAATTTAGATTTAAGGGATAGGTTTGCCAAGGGGTTATCAAGAGAGAAATTGGAGAAAAGAGGGAAAGGGCCGATTCTGAATGGACAGAAAAGACCAGAGATGAAATGGGAGGTTTACAAATCACCTGTGCAGACAGAATGCTCTGACGACTGCAGAGAGATAGCTGAGAGCAATAGTGTCAAAGGGAAGCAAATCAGGAACACTGCTAGGAGTGCACCAACAAAGACCAGAAAGAAAGGCAAAAGGTTTTTAAAAATACACCTGGGATGTGACCTGGAGCAGCTGGATCTTCAAACCAAGAACTGAAAATGGGTACCTAGCAGGAAGCTGCTTGGTGACATGCAGTTCTCAATCTTAATGGTAGAATGAAAATCAGGAACCTCTTTCCTGAAAAAAAAAGGTGGACTCCCTTTGACCTTAATGTTAAAAAAAATTGTTTCACGTGATCCTCTCTGAATCTAAAAGGTGTGGAAGGGGTATTAAGAAAGAAGTGACTGAAAACAGTCTGGCTGTAACTTCCTTAAAAGCACATTTTGATCTGATTGATCTCAGTGCTGGGACGGGTTTTGACATGTTCTTATCTATCTGTACACTTGGAAAATCTAGATTTTTGTATTTGTGGCATGACCTTCTGCCTTACAGTATGTGCAGTACTATTACCTGAATGTTGTAATCTTGTTACATTTTTAGGTCTTATTTTGGTTTGAGAACATTGCTTGGTCTCCTGTCAGATGTCATGGCGAGGCAAGGAGTTTGATATTACCAAGTCCTTTTCATTGCAGAACATAGACCCCTTGTGATCTTGTTGTAATAACTACTGGAATAAAAACTTTGCTTCCTTGCTTTGACCTCTGAGGGACTGGAGGCAGAACACTGAGTGTAAAGCACACGAGCCTCTGACATCCAGTGACATAATTATCTTCTAGGTCTATGTGGAGAGCAGAGGGCGGGAACTGAGGAAATAACAGAGGACACTGTTTAGATTGGGAATGCTAAGTCTTAAAACTAGTTATGGTCAATGAACTTTGCAGGAATACATCAAATTGCAATTCCCAGCTAAGGGACGTCTTGCAAACCAACTGGCCTTTTGTGAGCGGTGTTCTCTGTGTCAGAAGATACATGGGAGAGAGAGCTCCATGAAAGCATCCCTTTCAACACCTTGTGACACAGTCCCAGCTCTACTTCCAGCATCATGTTAGGTTTGTTCTTGTGCTGATTCACTGATTCATTTGTTGTGATCCTGTGTTCTTGGAGCAGAACCAAAGAACTGTGTGAGCAAATAGGCCCTGGAGTCAGCAGAAATCTGGTACTTTACAATATCCATATGTAGATCTGAACCAATGGTAAGAGATGAAACTACAACATATGTCACTAGTACACAGGCAGTATCCAGCTCTGGAGCTCTCCTAAATGAAGCTTAAATAGCATCACCTCCAGCTTACTCAATGCTTGTGTGACTGGAAGAGGTATGAAAACTGGTTGCTTACTATTGATCTCAGGCACAAGTAAGAAGTGATTCTTATGGAATGTGCCATTTTTATAATGTTCCATGCCTCTGTTCACTTCTTCACTCACGTGTGTAGCCTAAAGTCAAACTTGAACTCCTTTATGACTTTCTGGGGCTGTGGAAGTACATAAGCATTGGTGGCAACGAGATGGCCAGGTGTAACTGAGGTGAAAGACTTTATCTCTGTCCTGAAATGCAGAACTAACCACATTTCTGTAGTCTCCAGGTGAGGTGATCAGGACCTCCTACCTAGAGCAAACCTGTCAATTAAAAGAGGTAAAATGGGTGCAAAAGGCAGTAGTTGATCAGAGTGTCAGATGTTGCCACAAGTTGGTGTGGTATCTGTAAGACCAGTCAATGCAGTCTTTCTCCAGCTCTCTCCAAGATCACCAGTACTTCCATAGTGTCTTTCCATAGATGCACAAAACTGGTTCTTGAAACTCTGTATTCTCAAGAAATACTTATATTGTTCCTGTTGTCATTAAGAAATAGAAACTCTTCTGATAAGCATTGAAACATTTTTTCCTGATTGTACTTTTAAGATGGCTTTTGATTTAGAAATAGGAAACTATTCCCACTGAGTGACTGAGTGATTTGGAAACCAGTACTGTCAAAGGTTTCAAAAAATTAAAGAAGCAGTAATACATTCTTGACTTTCCTTATAGAATCCAGTCTAGTTCTTAGCCTTATAGGATAGTTTTAATAAGTGTGGAAAGAAAGATCATTAGCTTACGAGGCAAACAGAAGGAGTTGAGCAATTGGAATGGTTCAACTGCCCCATTCCTTCCTTTTCTCAAGGAAGACCCTCCTTCAGGAAGATTTTGTATAGTCTCTTTTAAAGAGTTTTTTAGTCTCATACACAGTGAAGTTGTGCAGTGCTTAAAAAGCCATGACTGCCGTTGGAGTAAAGCCTATTTCTTGATATATTTTGAGCTTCGTCTGATTAGACCTTTCTCCTTCTAAGCATTTTAGCAGCAGGTTATTATGTAACAATACGATCAGTACTGTGCAGGACAGATTTTCTTACTAGAATTAAAAAAAATCCCAGAAACTTACAAATTATTAATTATTATTAAAGAAGCTGCGTGGTTAATCATGAGAAATATTTACAGGGATTTGCATGAAAAATTTAAGCAGGTTAGGTTTTTCTCCTCATTTAGGCTATGGAGGTGCACCTATTGAAATAGTTGAACAGAATTTAAAGAGAACTGATTGTTATATCTCTCAAAAAATCAAGAAAAATGATGCTCCACAAATCCAGAACCATCAGAGGAGAGAAAGGGGAAGAATGAGAGAAGGAAACAGAGTTGTGTCAGGCAGGCTGCAGTATGTCTTTAGGGTGCAAAGGGCCTTCCATACCAGTAAATGCGCATAAGGCATCTCACAGTCTAGAGCAAGCAAATACCTGTGGAATTCCCATGGTCATGAAAAACAATATCCTGAATGCTGTAGGGAACTTCAAGGGCACCCATGATTATGCCTGGCATTGCATCAAGTTAGAATGACTGATCTGCCATCTATCTGTGCTTGGGACCTATAATAGTAATAGGCCAAAACCATCAATTATTTAGAATAGCAAATGTCACTTTCAGCTTGGTTTTGGAGATACGATTTGCAGCAGTTGTGCTACAGTTTGCAGGCATGTGCTCGTAGCTGTCCACTGTATCAATCTGTAGTAATCCCTTCTGATCAGGGGAGTGAGCCTATTCTAAATTATTACATTCCACTAGGACACACAGCTTTCCTGGTAGTAACCCTCCCAGTTCACTGGCTTGTGCATCATGGGAAAAGCTGTTACAATAAATGAGAGAAAGGAGAAATATAGAGCAGATACCTTTGACAGATACTAAGAAAAAAAATTACTGACAAGAACAGTGGAGTTCGCTGTTTTCCAACTTATGTATACATCAAAGAATCAGATACTGACAATGACAAAACTGGAGAAAAGGTAAGAAAAAGAAAGAGAAAAATCTCCTATGATAGCTGTTTACAATTACATCTAATGTCATCCTTCTCTGACATCAAATCAGTCATAACCGAAGAATGTAGACAACATGAAACAGAAATCATGATATTAACAGTTTAACTTTTTCCTTTGAGAGAATTTTAATTAGCCCTGAATTCTTCTCTCATCTTTGTCTGAATGATTACCACTCCAAGTTTAATCTGACTGTTAGCTTTAAGCCATTTAAATCTATGATGCGCTTAAACTAACAAGTACCTTGGTGCAGTGAAAAGGAGAGAAAGCATACTTCTGTCTGCTACGTCAATCTTTTTTTGTGAAGTATTTTTATTTTCTAGAAGGAATGCATGAAGATGAAATTTGATTTCATGGAATTGTAGTAGTAGTTTTAAAACAAATATGTGCAAAATAAGGGATTGCACAAATCATGCCTCAAGTTTTTTTATGGTCTTCTTCCTGTATTCCAAATTGATTTGTATTTCAAAGCTGTACTTTGTCACTGAAGCAAAAGGAAGTAGAGTAAGGGAATTAGAAAGTGTCTGGGATACAACAGATTAAATCTCAAAAACCAGCTTTAGCCTTTTGTTACAGAAAAGCCTTTCATTAAATATGTAGGTAGATTTTGTAGGCCTCTGTAATAATACAGATCTATGTCACTGCCTCTGTATTTGCAACCTTCTTTGTGTCCTCTCACATGTCAACATGGTATTGGCAAGGGTCACCACTTCTGGCCTGTCCACCACACCCTCTTTTCACGCGAGTCCATGTTTTAAGTACACTCCTTCCAAACTGCCTCTGAAAGGTTGCCTTTCCTTCAAGGCCTGTCAAGAAAGAAGTATATGGGGAGAAGGAAAAAAGCAAAACAAATGAGGCCACCAGGTTGTGTTCTGAAATGCAAATATTTTGCTCTGTTTCAATATTCATCTTCAAGCTGGATGTTGCAGTAAGATCTTTGGGGCTGGGACTGTCCCTGTAGTCTGTAAAGTCTTTAAGCTTCTACCATCTCACAAATAAACATCTACCTACCAGAGAGGATTTATCCTGAGCTGTAAGACTTTGTTTTAACTATATTGCATCATACATTTTCCAGAAAGATAGAAAAACTTTTTTGGTTAATCATTTTGTTGTTTTAATCTTGTAGTCTTCAAACAAAGTCACTTTTCAAAGCACAGAAGGCTAAAGGGTTGTTAAGCTAAAGAAGCTTCATCTGAGTTCCATACAAACTAAATTATTATATTTCCAGATTTCCTCTTGCTTTGCTACAAGTCACAATGAGGAAAAAGTTGGGCTCCTTTGATGTGAAAAAAAGCAATATAACACTTCTCTGAAAGAACATTTCTCAGTCTCTCATGTGAAAAAGGATTAACACCTCCAACAAAGGTCCTGTAGATCACAGAACTAAGCAGCAATACTGAACAGTATTCCTGAGGAGTGGAAAAACTGTATTTAAGCAAGAGATTGTTTGAACTGGCAAACAGAAGCTTTTTAATAGCTGAAGATCTAAGATAAAGGATTAAACCTTTCTGAAGTATCTGCACTTAAACAACTCTAAAGACAAGGAAGCGAGTTTAAATTCATGAAAGATGGTCTTTGTTTTCCTAAATGAACCATGTTCTTTGGTGTCAAAACAAAATCTATTCACAGCATTGTCAACTACATAAACTTCATGACAATACCACTTATCTACCAAAGTCTGACCTTGCTTACTTTCTGAAATGTTTACTAGTTTGAGCATTGCTTTCTGCTTGCTTGACTTCATAGTTGAGAACAACTTATCTTTCTGCTTTTTAATAGGCACTTGTGTGGTATATATAAGCAGAACATGTAAAATAAGATGTTAGTTTTAAATGACTACTTGTGTCATTTTCCCCCATGTTACAAGTCAGACTTAGTACTTTAATAGAATGTCAGTGGGTTTATAGTAATTAAATGGTTGAAGTGGCATTAGAAAGAATTTATTGTTATCGACTGCAGGAATGTGTGATGATTAGTAGTTATTCAGCATCAGGAAAGGTAAGGATTTCTTACCTTATTTTTGCCTTCAGAAGTTCAATATGAGAAAATGCAAGAATGCTGTTAAAACTTCCCATACCATTTTTCCCATTTATTTTTAACAAAACCACTGCTTAGCTTGAGGTCTTAAGAACAAAAATTACAGCTTTTTTTTTTATCTCAAGCAGCAAACAGGTAACCTTCTGACCTTTTCGGTAAATCCTCAACTGAACCTCTGAAATTAGGGTGATTTAGCATTTTATGGCACAGAATAAAAATCTCTAATTCTGTTTCCAAATAGTGTATCCTGAACACACATTTTATTAAGCTCTTGACTCATTCAGCCATGTGTATTTTGTAAAGTTCCTATGGTTATTGTTTTACAATAGCTGCTTCCAGAACCATTGTAAGGGTTTCAATTAATCAGCTCTTTGTGTGCTTCAGACTATGCAAATTTATCACATCAGACCATTCAGCAGCTCATGGGAAAGCAGTGTACAAACTGTATTGTCTTCTAGCACCTCCTCTCATTTAGAGTGATGTTTTTAATAAGAAAACTAATCAAGTTTACTTATGCATTATTTATCTGTTAATTTTAATTCTGTTCTTTACCTCTTATGTCAAATGGGGTGTAGCAAGTGATATGATAGATCAGTGAATGATTCAATATTGAACAAAGCTTATGTGATACAGCACTTTTTTCTTCTAGACTTGTTTTATGCTTAGTTAGCCAACACAGTATGTAATCAGAGAGTTTTGAAGCAGCTGTACATTTTTTGTTTAAGCCTTACTGATTTTTGCAGATCTGTTTGTCACTTGTCCGTAATACACAGTGCTGTGTTACAGCTACAACTTCGCCTAATTATGTGACATAGTCTTATTTTTCAAGAGTATTCCCAAATTCTGGCAAATCTGGTAAACCTAAAATAGATGCCTTTCAAGTTAGTTTTAGCTCTTTATACCACCGTATCATTAGAATAAGTAAACAAGTAATGTGCTTCTTTTTATCTTGCTGATAGAAACTGGTATTACTGCTGCTTCTATTCACTTCGTCTCCTTTGCTCTATAATGTCCCTCCTGCTGGTAGTAATTAGTTTTCTATATTAGGTTGTTTTGACTTATTTGATGATTTTTTTTTTCATTTGGCATGTGTGTGTATAGAAGGCACCTTATGGTAGCCCGGTGAAAAACTTTCCCATACTGTTGTGTTTTGTCCCTGCCCCCTCCCGGCCGCCCCCTCCCCCCCTGCTCAACTGGGGTTTTACAAGTCTGGCTATGTTCGTGTTTGTCAGCAAACTGTAAAGGCAGCCACATGAAAGGTAGCAATTCGGGACACCCGAGTTTCTCCTGATTAGGAAAAGAAACTCTCAAAGGACAAAAGTACAGGGGCGAGGGGATCTTTAATGCTCTGTCAGGGCCTTGTGGAGGTACATGGGTTTGAGATGCTGTCGGCATTGATGCTGATACGTGTGTGGGGCTGGGGCCATCGTGCATAGTCAGGGGGCTGTCATTTACTGGCTGGCATACAATAGCATTGAAAAACACTGCCTATGGCTGTTTTATACTTGCATGTTAAACCACTGTAGATGTCTGATTTAAGTTTATTCTAATTTAAACTGTTACCCTTGCATTAAGCTGCCATGCTTACTAATCCACTTTTTTTTTCATCTTGATGTCATAAGCATTTCTTAGCATTTTCGCTGATTTTCCCTCTTAAGGTGATATAATGAAATTGATATACAAAGTTTTTTCTAATATGTATTTTGTTTTTCAATTGAAAAAAAAATGAGATGTAGCAAGCTGCTAAATGCTTTCTTGCTCAAACATATAACCCTCTTGTTAATCCCCATTAAAAAAAATAAATTTTGTTTTGTCTGCAGCCTTTTCTGGATGTTAATATTTGATTCTTGTACTAGATGAGACTCCAGAATGTACGGGTGAGAGCCAGTTCAGGCTGTTGCAGTATAGCATTTCATCTCAAGTTGTGTTGCTTGATTTCAGATGCAGCATATAAAAACTGTCAGACGAAGGGAAGTAAATGAAACCCAATTATGCTGTATGTTTTCTATGAATGCTGGGGATCAATTTTCATGTGATGTCTAAATCGGTAACAATTAAGAAATACTAGCCTGTAGTAAGAGCCACAGAGCAAAATTATCTAGTTTGTGTGCCCTATTTATGAATGTCTTATGGGGAGGGAGTACTTGGGCAGCTCAGTTGTGAAATGCAGTTCGTACTTGGACAGGGCAACATTTGGAACTTGAGACTGTTTTAAATCCATCTCCTTCTTTTCTCTTTACTGTTTTATTAGCCATTTGCAAGTGATAATTCCACTTACATGGACTAATTCACTTGATCACTTTTTTTGCAGCTCTTGGCTTGCCTGGCACTGTCCTGCTGCAAACCGGGCTCAGTGATTAGGCATGAAAAAGAGTAGCAAATTCAGGAGCTTAAAGTGCAGACCTGCAAGCATTAGTCTCTTAAAGAGCTTCTGAGGGCAAGCGATCGCAAAATAAAATCAGGTTTACATTTTGAAATGAATTGCAGTTACTTGCTTTTAGAAGTGGTGTTGTATATAGGAAGGGTATCTTTCAGCTTTTTTAAGTTTTTTATGAGAAAGAATAAACTTTCTTAAAACATAGTGGAGGAAGAAGCTTCTCTCTGTCCTCTAAATACACGTAGACTTCCTATAGATCTGTTATAAATGCAGCCATTTCTTAAAATACAGAAGCTTAGAAGTGAGGCTTTATAGTTTTCCTTTTTTTCTTTCTTCTTTTTTCCCCCCCACTCTGAAAAATAGAAACTTTATAAATGGCCTAGTGAGCTTCACATTGCTGGATTCTGTCTAAATATTTTGTTTCTAACTTCTAAGCTCATTATGCCGTCTTTGTGTTAACTTGTATTAAAATCTGTCAGCTATGACTGGTCTCATAACCACAGTCAGCGGACCAGAATAAGTTAATTATTTACTTGTGTCACTAGTGCTCTTCATCTAATGAAATGCACAGCTGTGTTAGATCTGCAGTTGGGTGTGTAGGTCCTATTGTTACACAAGTCAGCGGAGGGTAGAAGCCGCTATGATGGAGAGCCCTCAGTTCTTTCTGCTGTTCTGCCTTTCTGTGTCGATTTCATGGATCTTTTATCATTCACTTTCACACAAAACAAACAACACAGTGGCTGTCTGCTATGGGAACCAGCTTGGCATATAAAAGGTTTTCAGAGCCTAAAGTAATTTTAAGTTAGCTAAGATTTAATTTTTGGCTTACAGGTGCCGTGAAGTCCAGATGCAACCTAATGCTTTCTTAAAAGTAAATGGAAATAAGGCAAAATGTACAAGCCATAATAATATATAAGAAAGTATTTATATATAAAATTTTAGGGAAAAAAAAAAAAAGCTGTGTACACAAGAGATAGTGGGTTGTTTTGGGTTGTGTTGTGTTTTTTTGTTTGTTTTTTTTTTTTCATTTTCAGCAAATGATTGCTGCTTGGCAGGGAGGGCTAGAAGTATGTTATTGATTTATCACAGTAGAACAATGAAAATTAGTTTCAATAGGTTTAAAAACTAAATACAACAGCACACACACACCCCCTTGCCCCAGACTCTCCAATCCTTTTTTTTTTTCTGCTCCCTTCCCCCATACTTACCATTCTCATTCTATTAACTACTGTCCCATACACCTATCCCTGTCTTGCTTGGACAGTGGAAGAGGAGCTCCCTCCTGAGCAGACGCCAATATCCCCCTGTGAACTGGCTGGTCAGGGGATGCCTTTTTAGGGATGTAACCAGTACCCTCAGTCTTCCAGGAGCCCCCTCCACTCCAGGACTGTTCCCAAAGCGTGCTCTGGCACAGTTGCAGCAGGCTGATCTCAAATAGCTTGCAGACTTTTTCAGCTCTAAGGGCTTCTGGAAGAAATTGTTCAGCTGAAACAGTAGCTTTGGTTCAAAGGAGTATGGGCTTAAGCAGCTGCATTTTAGCACCTGAATTTGAATGTTAAATCTCTTGATCATTTATTGCTGCAGTATGTTGATCTGCGGGATTCGCTGTAGAAGCAGTTGTGAGGGTTGGAAGGAAAATTTGGGGTTGCATGATAGACCATTTAAAATGAGTTTTCATGTTTCTGTTTACTCTTTCCTCAATACTTTTAGAGTTTGAAGAGTTTTCTTTGTTTTACATCCAGTATCGATAAAGACTTAACAAAGCTACCAAAACTTTTAAAGGGACGTTTCCGTTCATGTACTGACAAAATAAAAGCAGTCTGTGGAGTGGATTGTACTTTGTAATTCATCAAAAGCAGTCTTTGCTCAGCAAATGAATGCTACCTGAAAAAATCTTTGTTGGTTCTTTTATTTTCCCCTGTTTATCTCCTCTCTCTGTCATTGTCAAAGTCCTGACTTGATGTGTTTTTATTGACAGTGTTTACCAAAGATAAGTATGATAAACAAATTTCAAATCAGTAATAATTTTGTATGGCCCAAGACTTACTGTAAGAGGCAACCTTTCTTTATTTTTTTGTTGGAAATTGCAGCATCGGCTTAACAAACCAGGTCTCCCTTGAGATGTTCCAGTTTGACTGGACAGAAGTTTCTGGTTGCCTCTGAAAACTGGATCTAAAGCTTTCTTCACTAATTTGCTAACTCACAAATCACTGAGAGCATTATGTAATGGTATGCTAATTTTGCCAGTCCTGTCACAAGGACTCTCTTCTAGTCTGCAGGTTGGGAGCACTGGTCATGGTAATGAATCTGGGTAAAAAGTGATCCATGAGAAAGAGAGGAGGAGGAAAACACTAAGGAAAATCTGGTGACGAGCGTCAGCCCTGCTGGTGGTTTGCTGTTTTGTGAATTGAAATGTTTTCTCTTCTACAGGGGTGTGTGGACTGATTGTTCCTCAGGAAGACATGCCATTTTGCGATACAGGAATCTGTCCAGATATCATAATGAACCCTCATGGCTTCCCATCGCGTATGACGGTCAGTGGTTATGTTACAATTAAAGAGACAGTGTCCCCCAATAGGGAAAGAGAAGGAGGTTAGCCAGAAGAGACAAAAAAGCTTGAAGCATGATTTCACTGAGAATATTCTCCAGCCATCATGCCATGCGCTTGCTCTTCTATAGGTGTTCAGCCCTGTGTTTCACATGTTTTGAAACATCCCACTGTAAAAGGAGTAGGGATGCAGGCTGTTTGTGCGTCGTTCTCATTTTGTCCTGTATCAGGCTACGAGGAGTGCAACTGAATACTTCACTTGCACCCTTTCTGGTTGAGAATTTCTTGGTCTCCCTCTTCCTTCCCTATTGCCTGTGCCCACTAAGCTGGCTCGGGCTAACTGTGGTTGGAGAGGAGTTTTAATTATTTCTAGACCTGTGTATCTAGACTTCTTACATTATACACACTTTTCTTCAACTGATGCAAGTCTTGCACCTGTGCTGCAGGGTCACACTAAATACCTCACCTTTATGTGGGACCTCACTGATTACTTTGTACCGCCTCTGATCTTTTTTCCTTTGTTAGCCCCTTCCCTTATGTTCCCCCTGCTGCACTGCAGTGTGTCAGTCTCTGAGGCTGTTTCCTACAGCAGAAGACCATACTGGATGCTGCCCATTTTGTAGACAACTGGAAAAAGTGGAACTGCCATGAGTCCCTTCACACAGGAGTACTCCCTGTTCTTGGGCTGCTTCCACTCCTCCCATTGCATGGAATAACCTGGGCTGCCATGTCGGTCATTTTGCCAAACTTCTGCTGTGACCAATCCAGCACTGTGCCCACATTAAGGACCAGGCTATTAACTCTGCTTTTCTTTGCACAGGTGGGAAAGTTAATTGAACTCCTAGCTGGAAAAGCTGGTGTCCTCGATGGCAGATTTCATTATGGAACAGCGTTTGGCGGCAGTAAAGTTAAGGATGTGTGTGAAGATCTTATTCGCCATGGTTATAACTACCTAGGGAAGGACTACGTAACATCTGGTATCACTGGGTAAGAATCTGCTGTATAGATTTAGGTTTTTCAGGAGAGTGGGGAAATCCTTTTGAGACACATCTGAAAAATCTTATGTCTCAGAGCAGGAACTTTCTCTTATTTGCAAACTGCTCTGTGAGACGGAGAAAAGGGGATGAAGAATGGTGTGCTTTTTTTTTTTCTTAGAAGTATTATGTGGTTCCACATTTTAAGAATTACTAGTGTGTATGTTGCATAATGGGAATGGCCCTTGTAGTACATATGAAAATTTCCCAGCTTTTATTGCCTGACAAAAAAGCTAAAATCAAGGTTTTCTTTCTGACAGATTGTAAGAAATTTGAAGTTTCTGTTGGCAGGAAAGTCTTATATATGCTTGGAATGAGATAAGCATTTTCATGTTGACTTTAATAGTACTGCAAATACGGATTTGGAGGCAAGCATCTGTTCCTTGGGAATATTCTGTGTGCTCTCTTTTTTCTTTTCCTTTGCTTTTTTTTTTTTTTCTTCTTCTTTCGATTATATAATGTTTCGGTCTGGCATAATACTCTAGTCCGCAAACTTCCTGCTGTGTTGATCAGACTGGCTTCTGAGACACAGAGTTCAAAGAACATAGATAGTTTAGGAACAGGAAAAGGCCATATGGCTTCACATGCCTGCCCTTCCAAAATGTATCTTAATCCTACCTTCCTGCTATTTTTATTATCCTCCCAGTCCCCTTCTTCTCAAGGAATGAGTTTAGGTCTCTTTTGCAAGTTTTTTTATATACTTTTTATTTTAATTGCCTTTCCTACCAACTTATTCCATATGTTGCTTCTCTTTTTGTTTCAGAGATATGATTTTGTTATTCACTCCATATTCCATAAATTGCATATCGAATATTCTGGTGTTTGAAACACTTTCTATTGATGTATCATGGTGGGTTTTAAAAGATTTGACTAATCATGTTTTGTAGGGAGAATGAAATCATCTCGCTCTAAAAATCGCCTGTCCCCAAACTTCAACTTTGTAGTGCCCTATTTAGAGACTTTGCTTAGGATACTGATATTTTTTTCCAAGCAAATTTCACACACTTAATCTGTTTGTTATGAAATTTGAAGGCAGATTTTGTAACAACGTGAAAGCTTGCAAATTTTAAATGTCTAGTTAAGTTTTATTATTCAACAATCAGCTTTTGGGATAACACTGCATAATGTCAGTAATGACTCTGAAAGAGAGGTGCAATACTCTTGTCTTCTGCTTATTTTTACATTGTATATATGTTTTTATTTTTTTCAAATGAGTTAGTGGCCGTGCTGGGTCTGTCTGTCTGTGTTAAATCTGGTTGTTCTTAGTGCTGAAGGTGGTAGCTGGGAAATGACTGAGTGCTTTTCACTGTTGCTTTCTGATCTTTAGACGCTTACACTGTTCTTACAGTTGGGGGTGTTTTTAACACAGAAATCTTTAGCCATTACTCCAGCTCACAGATTGGAGTAACACTCTCTGTATTGCTTACAGATGTTCCTAAGATGATGCAAGTGCCTAAACAGGGTCCCCAAGAGCCCTTTAGCCAGCTCATCTGAGCCCCCAGTGCCAGCCAGGACAGCGCTTTTTGTCCCGTGGATGCTGAGCAGTGCTGCAGGGGCAGCTGTGCTGATGCACAGCCACTCGAGGAGGGCTTTCACCTATCTGGGTCTGGAGTTGTGCTTCAGAGCAGTGTGCAGGGAGAATTAGTGGATGAGAACACTGTCAGGCTGGTAGTGTCCCAGTGCTAAGCTATTCTTGCAAATGCAAATTTCTCAAAGTGCTCCTACAAAAAGGATGTTTTGAGCATTTATGCTGCATATATTTGTTTACGTATATGCTTAGCCTTGTGAAGGACTGTAAATAGAAATACCCTAAGTCACTCTTCAGGCTTTGACACATTTACAGTCTGTATTGGTTAATGATGACACTGTTGAAACATTCCTGTGCAGGCAGAAGAGAGACTTACTGTGGTACAGCTGAGGCAAGTACCTGCAGCTATAGCAGCATGTCTGCCCAGTGTAGAACCAGAGTTCAGGAGCTCATTCTTCACTGGAGAGGATACAACAGCATGTGTTGTTGGAAGAGTACTGCTTTTGTGTTCAGAAGGGTTCCCTGGCAGTGGGGTTCAGACTGGTTGCCCAGAAAGCCCAAACACATTATTATAGGACTCATGATCTCTAAAATGTTTTGAATTTCTCCTGTGCATGACACTCTTGTCTCTCTTAAGGTAGGTGTGTGCTAACTGTAAATATTGGTTTTGGTTTTGTTTTTATTCTTTCAGGGAACCTTTGGAAGCATATATCTATTTTGGCCCTGTGTATTACCAGAAGCTAAAGCACATGGTGTTGGATAAAATGCATGCAAGAGCTCGAGGACCCAGAGCAGTGCTTACCAGGTATCTTTCCAGGCTAAGCACAGAATTCTTTTGTACATTGAGAAATGTGTCCAGCTGATGGATGTGTATAAAACCAAATTTGTTTACCTTCTGATACTTGACATAAAATACAGTGACCTGTAATTACACTGTTGCAGACTAAAAGCTCTCATAGTAGATTGTGGCAAGAGGTTGTTCTGAATGTCCAGATGCGCTCCTGTGATCCAAAACTGAGTTTGCTTCTCAACCTTGTTAGCAGTTGGTAAAAATACCATCTGCTGAATCACAGTGTACACTGGGGCCCCTTCCTGTCAGATTGCTTGTATCATAGGTGTTTTAGGAGGTTTGTTTTTATTTCAAAATTTGAACTTTTACAAAATCAGTTATGAGTAGAAGGAAGACATTTTTTCTAATATTTTTTGAGCATACTTTGGTAAGCAGTAGGTTAATATTGATGCAGCTCCTGTCTTCATCTGTCAAGACAAAGCAAATGCATTGGCCCTGGTGTAGTGCAAGCAAGCATCAGAATAATGTGCAGCCCTGGTGTTCTGTACTCTGCCTTGCACTCTTCTGTTCAGCTCTTAAAACTGAATTTAGGCTTGTATGTGCCGCTTCACAGTTATCATTCAATACCTACTTTCACAGAAATAAACTGTGAGGTTACAGAGATTCCAGCTGTGAATCTTTATTTTTATTTGCCCTGTCTCAGTTCCTTTGGAATTATGATCTTTGCATTAAGCCTGAATTTGGTTTTCTTTCCAACAAAAAGATTGCTTAACCTGTTGGTATCTTCTGGTGTTAAATTTTGAAGTCAAGCAGATGTACTCTGAGTAATAGGTAATATAAGCCCCTGGAGGTGGGTTTACATTATCTGGACCCTTTGGGGAATTTGAAGCCTCTTACTTTTACTGGTGCTACTTACTTTTTCTCCTTAAAGCCAAGCTCTATGGCTGCTTGCACTCATGTTCTAAACTGCTGATTTTCCTTACTCACAAAAAATAGTTCAGTGGCACAAGCTTTTGCTTTGGATATTCTTCTAGTGGTTCATTTAGTTCACCTCTCTCCACCACAGTTGGGTATTTCGCTAAAATTTGCTAGAAAATTAATTTCCAGCTACTCCTGAATATTCTAGCACAGATTATTCCAAATGTCCCTTGCCAGTCATTCTGGACTGTGATGTATGTACCCTGATACCTCACCTCACTGCATGGTGGTACTCTTTTTGACCAGTCAAAATTTGTATGGATTCAGACAATAGAAATCTTTGTACTGTTTTTAAGATGTAAACATAGTCATGTCTATCCTGCCCTTGCTCTTCCCTGTAACAAGCATCATTCATGTTCTTTAATGCTTAATTTATTTTTATGCCTCTTACCATGTGCAAGTCCACTTCTCTTGCTTTGTCTGCACAAGTTAGCAAGTCTCTCCTCTGAAGGAGTGCAGCCTCTACTTGTTGATGTGTTATTAGAGAATGGAGGGGAAGCTCTGTGCTGTACTTTATACAGAGGTGTCTTTCTCTTTTGCTTTTCATTGCATATATCCTATGCCTTTTCCCTTTCCAACCTCACTCTGCCTCTTGGACAAACTGAAGTTGTCTCGCATTTTCCATGGAAGTAAATATCGGGGAAAGAAAGCATGAAAAGTTTTCATAATTCTTATCTGAACTTTTTCATCAACCATGTTGAGAAAAGCAAGTGTAGCACAACCATTATTTCCTACCATGGCTGCTTGCTTATATGAACATAAATGATATTCCTAAATAGTAGGCTGTCTGCCCCATTTTCTGTTCTTCATTGTGTTAGGCATTTTGTTGGTGCTTCATATGAAAACGAAAACTCTCTCTTAGCTAACAGTGCACAGGGTTTACTGGAACTTCTGGCTTACCCAGACCCCTTGATCTGCTTTTGTACTGTCTCCCCAACTTCTCAGCTGTTTAGAGATATTGAATTTAAATGAAACCTAAATCCCAAGTCAACATAATGTCTATATGTAAAGATGAAGGTGGTGTTATTTCGCCCACCCCTTACTTTCTGCAAATTCTTTGTTCCAGTCAGTAACATCATACTATGTAACTAGGGCTGTTTATCTGACTTTCAGGAAAGCTAGTGGATGTTCAATTTATGCTGCTTCTTCACTAGTCTTTTAGGAATTTTGTTTTTTCTCCTCAACTAATTAAACATTTGTTATTGCCATTGCCTCTGCAGAGAGAGTCTGCTTTGCCAGCTTTCATACTCACTATTGTTTTATCATCCATTGCACTTCCTGGAGAGTAGATTGCATCTAACATTCTCTTTGATTTTAAAAGTAATCCTGTAACATCTTCCAATGTGGAATTTGGCTGTCATTATCTTGAAATGCATTTTATTATATATCAAATGTACCTTAACTGACAGAGCAAAGCTATATTTCCATCTGGAATAAGGCAAAAGACTTGAGCTTCTTGAACATCACAGATTCTGGCTATTGTTCTGATTAAAACAAGACTTCGTAGAATTGCAAAGCAGCACTTTTTGTCAACACAATCAAAACCCACCGGGATGTTGCCCTCTGAATTGGTACTTGTTAAATGAACTGCAATACTTATTTTCAATGCCAGGAGTAGCTGACAATTAATTTATAACATAGCTCTATATATGATGTTGCCCAGATACCCACTTCTGCTAGATCTTTTTAATAAGCAAACTGCTTTTGGTTTTTCTTAGAAGAAAGCAATATAAACTTTCTCCATGCATTGTTGTTCTGATGGACATAGTCAGAGCCAGTTCCTGTTATACTGCAGGGGAGAAATACGATGACACTGGTCAGGGCTCGGGCTGGGAGAGCACAGTGGGCCCTCCTGCTTCAGGCAGTGTGTTTCAGGTGATACTCCACTTCTTGGAGATCAGTGTTTCAGCCAATGACTCCATTTCAATCAGCCAGTGGTTTTCCCTAACAGGCACAAGGGAGATCTGCTGAGACCTACAAGGCCTACTTTTGGGGGTAGGCTTATTTCCCCCCACTGACCAGCGAAACAAGGAGTAAACCATTAAGCTGAACCCACTGTTCTTGCAGAAAATGCGGAATTACTGCCAATAAATTCTAAATGTGCTTAAAAACACTGAAGTTAATTGTTTTATACTTTTTCTAAAGGCAGCAGTTAAATAGAAGGAAGATCACTTGGCTTTATTTTTTATTTTAAGAATCACTGCTTTTTATTTAGCATTTAAGGATTTTAAGAACTTACTTTTTCCCTTAATATTAAAAATATCTCTTTTTAATGGTATTCCTAATCTTATATGCAAGAGTCTGCTTTGTTTTCTGATGTTACATTTAGAGTAAAGAAAGAAGTTAGTTGCCCAGGGCAACAGCTGAAGTGTACGTGTGTATAGAGGAAAAGGGGAAGCTCAAATGCTTTATAAATACTGGTTTAACATAATAAACAACTTTTGGTTCTGGGAAATTTTTAAAATCATGTGAGCTGGAAGAAGAATCTGATAGATTTAGGAAGCAGAAGATAGACTCCTTTCAAAGGCCCAATCTCAATATTGAAATTTTTGGTACTTTAGAAAACTGCTTTTTAAGTAGGGAGGTTTTCGTTTTGTTTTCTTTGCCTGTATCATTGGAGGTCCAAACTGCTTTTAAAATCTGCCTCTTGGGATTTCAGAAGAGAAACTGCATTCACCACAGGGTTAGTCCTTTAAAACACATCTGAACAGTGATGGTACCATCATCTGGGGAGGGGGCCCTGCAGAGTTTAATCAGGATGTAAACAACTTCTATCCATTCTCCCAACAGTGGGAAAACCAGAAGGTTATATGAATGAAAAGGACGATTTGAATTACAAGCAGATTAGTTTTAAGGTTCCAGTGTGGTGAAAGTAAGAGAAACTACTTCCCCCTAAAACAAATACAACATGTACCTTTAGAATGTATTTTGATCTGGTAATTAAGTATATTTTTAACTTGTCACAAAAGATGATTAGATGTTGAGGGCTTTTATAAATTCTTTTCTCTGTGTTGCAATAAGTTGGCAAAACCTTTTTTTAAAATCTTTAGTATGCTTAAGAAATTCAGTTGTTTGAAAAAATGTAAATGAAATATACTCCAAAAGTTACAGGCCAGATCTGTCACTGAATATTCTACATGAAGTACACTGCTACAGGCATCAGAAACAGCATGTAAACATGAGGTTTCACTGAGCAGTTAAGACTCATTTTTAAAATTTCTTCTCTTTGCTCTCATGTTTCAGAGAATATACTAAGATGGAAATATTTAATAAATATATATTAAATGTATTTAATACAATGTATTTGTGCTTCAGGAATTTAGAATTGGTTTTGCTTCATAGTTTGCTCTAATAGTTACAACTTAAGTACTACAACATTGTGCTAGTACATGAGAGTAGAACTGATACTGCATGAAATTGCAGTATGACAAACAAGAGATTAAAAGTTTTGACTTTGTCCAACAAAAAAATTGGCTTAAGCAGTCTTTATGTTAAGTAATATATTGTACCTTACCTTTTTATCTCAACATTTTTAGTGTATACTTACATTGCTTTGTTGATACTTTCCTCTAGCACCAAAAGGACAGGGAATCTTCCCAAACAGTAAATAAGAGTTTGACTTGTGTTGAGGAACTAGAAAACCAGGAATCTATACAATACAGAAAACAGTCTATTAACCATCATACATGAAAAAAAATTGTAAACTAGATAAATATTGCTTAAGAAATAAAAAGAGTGAGATTTCAATAATGCGTTAGCAATATGTGTACTACTTGTTTGCTGTTTTATTTTGATATTCTCTTCAAGATCCAAAACATTTTTATTTTAAGAATTTATGCTTAGCTGTAGTTCAGCTGAAACATTGGGTTGATGATCGATTAGTTAGCTGGTGAATATTGTTTCATTATTTAGCTACAAACTATAATGAATGTCGCATCAAAAAAGAGTGCCAAATCTGTGTCCCGATTGTCTTGGGTACTATTCTGTCTCTTCTTATTTTTACTTACTCAGATACATTCTGAGAGGTAAAGAGCTGTGGCCTGATGCTGCAGTTGCCATTCACAGAACTAAACGACATCATATTGCTAGTGCAGGAGCAACACATTTGTGAGATCAGCAACTCTGGTTTGTAGAATGCTGTTTTTCATTGCTCTTGCACTGTTCCTATAGCTTGAAGACAGGCATTCCTAGAGTCATAGAATGCGTGTTCTGGAATACTTACTACATTTTTTCAAATATTTGTTTCAAAGGCAACCCACTGAAGGTCGGTCCCGTGATGGTGGTTTACGTCTTGGAGAGATGGAACGGGATTGTTTGATAGGTTATGGAGCCAGCATGCTTTTATTGGAGAGACTGATGATTTCAAGTGATGCCTTTGAAGTGGATGTTTGTGGACAGTGTGGCTTGCTGGGTTACTCTGGCTGGTAAGTTGTCAAGTGTTACACAGTGAATGTGCTTCTATGCAACAGAACCTTGTCCTTGGTTATAGTGTTTTTCAGTTTGCAAGTGCTGACAGACACCAGTTAACAGTTCCATACATCTTAATTGAAAGCAGTGTCAATGTTCTAAATTGGTATTTGGAAAATTGTTGAGAGGGAATGGCTCTTTGTTGTGGTCTGATTGAAGTTAGTACTAAATTGAGTGCGTAGTCAATGGGCTGGGACTCTCTCCTGTTGTGGGAGCACAGGTATTCTCTTCCACAGCAGGCTGTGCTTGTAGGAAAGGTTCCTTTCAGTGTGTCTTTTGACCTTCCATCCCACCCTTGCACGGGATTATCAACCACCCAGTCCTGTATATCATCTATTTTTTGAAAAGGTTAAAGTATCTGTGTCAATGTACTTGACATTTCTGCCATCAGAAATGAGGTGACTAGCTGGACTAGTCACACATCTCCCTGGTACAATCACCTGTTGAACCTCACAAGACTGAAGAGAGAGAGCGGGCACAGAATAACAGGTGAAGAAAGCAATATCCCCTGCTTTCTTGTTGTCTATCTATGCAGTTCATAATCCCATGCATATGCTGTGCCCCTCCCAAATGCCTTTTGTTTTGTAGTCTTGTAAAAGAAGGAGTTCCTCCTCAAAACATCAGACAAGTGCACCAGTCCCATGGAACTTGAAGACAAGCAGCTGTCTGTTTGAAATTCAGCTGGCTTCTGCCTTATCCCTAAGAAACTTCTCTCTAGACTAGTAATGGTCTTGCTGTCTTAATCTATGACCTAAGCCAGTCCTGAGTTTGTCTCCAACAAGAAATTTTTTTCCTGTAGGGGAAGCATAAAGCTGGATGTCAAAGTTATGTGGAACTCACCATGTGTAACACTATGGGCTTTGCTTTAGCCATCTTTTCAGCAGTTTTGAGATACTGGATTTAAAGTTGCTCTGTAGTATGCTGGAAATACACCACTGTTTTTAGAATATAGGCAAAGTTCTGGTTATGTTCTTTAGAGGTGATGAAAACATTTTGCTTTAGCTTGGTTTTGTTTTAGCCAGACAGAAAAACAGACTTACGAGACCAATAGGAATTTGAGATACAACGTTCTTGCAAGATTTGCAAAAACAGGTGATCCGGAATCCTGTGACTAGGGGAGGAAAAAATAAATGGTGTGAGTTCAAGTTACAAGTTACTCTAAGATTCAGAGTGGGAAAAGACGAGAGAGTAGGAAGGAGGAGGAGAAGGATTCATTTCTAAACATCTCAAAAGAACATTGTTGGAAACTTGCCACATCTTGGATATCAATATCTATCTATTGGGAGAAGCAGGAAATTGAACTTTATTCATCTCAGTGCTTCAAGAGTGATTTTTCCGTGATATAATGAAGCAGAAAAGTAA
Organism: Acropternis orthonyx; assembly: GCA_035583155.1. Classification (NCBI taxonomy): domain Eukaryota; kingdom Metazoa; phylum Chordata; class Aves; order Passeriformes; family Rhinocryptidae; genus Acropternis; species Acropternis orthonyx. The sequence continues at coordinate 53,908,073 of JAWWEU010000040.1, read as the reverse complement.
GGCGTGTTCTCAGTTTGTAGATGTGTAAAAGTGAGAGCTACTGTTTCTGCCCTTGGTCAGGCCGTTCTGCTGAAGTGTGTGGCTTCTGGCCAGGAACCAGGCAGCACATCTGTCTGCTAACAGATCAATCAGTTCTGCTCCTTGTGGAGCACGAGTTCAGACAGAGGTAGGTAAACACATGTAATCCAGAGGAGAGATGAGGCATACTCTGTTCATCCTGTTGTGGTTGGTGATTTTCAGTTGGGCATGGCCCTGCTGGATTTTTGTGTGATTACTCTTTTTGAGAGTCCTGTTTTTCTTGAGTGTGTGTTCACTGTATATAAGAACTGAGGCCTTTTTCTGATGCCGGTCTCTTAAAACTACTGCAGTGCAAATAACAGTGAAGGAAGTTGCGTGAAAGGAAGGATATGCCATAAGTCAAACAACCAACCACCTCTAACAGTGTAACGTGTTGCCTTAAAAAAGGCTCACGTGCTCAATTATTTTTTTAATAAGACCTTGACTTTCAGAGCAGTCCTTGAAGATTTTTGGAGTCCACAGGAACTGAGGGTTCCTTGAAGAAAATTAGGAATTTGAACTTTAGAAAAAATATTACATTTTATTTTTAAGGTTTTGTTAATACATTTCATTTTTTGAAGTTTATAGCAAAGTTTAGTAACTCTTTAAATAACTGTGAAAGAAACTACTGTGTCAGACAGAGCCAGACATTCTTGCAATCTGATTCTGTGAAAAGCTGTCTGATGTGTGAGAGCAATCAATAAGAGGAAGTGTCTGCTAAATTATATGCTGTGTCTACCAGTAGCTGAAGCAAGTGGCCCTATAATGAGCATCACAGTAGAGACCAAGTCATTAAGAGAAACTTCCAAACGGGCCTTTTCAGCAACTCTGGCATTAATAAGACATTTGCTGCAAGAAACCTTTTAGAAACATTGTTTGGTGGCTAGCATTAAGGGCACTTGTCCTAAGGAAGATGAGCCCTTCCCCTCAGACAAGGACTAGCTACTGGGTATGTTTTTCTGCAAGACAGTAACAGCAGGTCAGCTTTGGGGCTGAGCTGGTATTTTCGCGGGCAATGAGGCTGTTGTGGCAGTGGCAGAATTTGGTCCTTTTTTGATGATATATTGAGGAGTTATTCTGATCCCCAGAGTGTGAGCATTTTAAAATATACATGAAAAAAAATTTTGTTCTTGGTTCAGATTCAGCCTTGGCATAGTTGCCTTTCCCTAACCAGTTTAGTACCAATTCTAGTACCAAATGATCTTTCTATTTGACACAGTTTTGTGCTTACTGCACCTTAACCTTTCTGGGTGGTCCCCATCCAAGTACAACACAGGCCCAGAATGGTGTAGCTTTGAGCCTGGGTGTAGTGAGTAGTGTCTGCTCCTCAGTCCCTGGGAGCTGTACTTGGATGCCAGACATCTCTTCATAGCCGAAGAGTCGCGTCTCATCAGGCTTCCAAGGCTGTTCCTACTGAGAGTGACTACTTGCTTGTTATCATCGGAGAAAAGCTCCTGTTTAGGTTACTTCCTCCTACCATAAAAATGTACCTATCCCTATAAATGTGGAGGAGGGGAGGAGTTATAAACCTGCAGCTGAGATCTATTCTGTTTTAAAGGCATGCTGACATTTCCCTTATGTAACTGTCTACAAGAGAAGCATGTTCTGGGGAAACACCTGATTCAGTCTATTATCTTCTTACTGCCTGTAGTCACATTTAGACAAAGCCAAAGCAATTGCTGAGAATAAGTAAAGCTTAATTCCTCATCACAAACTGCAGAAATGTAATTTAGACTTCAGCACCATTGGTTAAAAGTTATTTGGTTTAAAGAAAAAAAAACAACAAAAACTTGTGAAAGTCAAGGCAACCACAGTTCTTGGAAAATAACCAGTTCTTCAACATGCTCTGAAAGTCTGATTGTAAAAGAAGTAGCATACTGAAAAAGTAACTGGAAGACTAATGCCAACCCTCATAACCAAGAACTTTACCAACTTTATTAGACCTGTCCCCACTGACTTCCAAGTGCTGTAGGTCAAGTTATTCATTGGTAACAGAAACAAGTGACTAAGCATTGGCTTTATTGTAGATGTTGATTCTCAGCCTCATTCTGTACCACAGAAGCCTGTAGAAGTTTTGCTAATTCTTCCTTAACTGGATCTTCAAACTGTTATGACTTTATACCAGAAAAAGGATTTTGAAACACAGGAATTAAAAAAGAGCTTTGTTAGACCATTAGGAAGTGCTGAGTCACTCTGTTCCCACAGAACTGGCTTTCTCAACTCTCCAAAACCAGAAGATGGAATATAAGGGGAATGAGAAACTAGGAAGGTTGAAAAGTTACATTTATAAGAAATATTTTTAACCTCCTTTGTGTATACACAGAGTAAGAAATTAAATAATTTAAACAGTTTCTACCCCCACTGAATTTGAGTCCCAGTACTGGAAAGATGGAGGAGTGACTAGCCTATGCATTCCTTACGTAGTCAAGTTTATATCTATATGACAAAAAAATCCCTTTCCCCCAGAATTTTAAGATCATTATTTGAGCAAAGAGCACAAAGAATACATGTTAAAGCAGTTATTCTGGTTTTCTATCTTGACTAAAGCTTTGGGTAGTCACACAGATGTAAGATAAGAGCTGCCTCTTTTCTGGAAAGTAAAATGATTTGAGACATTATGGGGTGAAATTGCAGGTAGAGAACCTTCTTTCTTCCTGCATCTTCTTTTTTGTGACCTATATATAAGACAGAAACTAGACCATTAACCATTTTTTCAGAAACACTTAGCTTTGTTCACCTCCTTTCTGTCATTATGCAATGCTGAATTTGTGTTGACAGTTACATGAGTGGTGAATAAGTAGAAGTCAGTCTTGTTAGCTCCTGAGCATTGTGATTGTTCTCCCAGAAAAGTGCAAGTTTAACATTAAGCTCCTGTTGATTTCAGTCAGATTATTTAAGGGCTTAAAGTTATGATTTACTTAAGTGCTAAAATGTGTCTCAAGCAATTGGCATATTCTAGGACTGAGACCAGTGTTTAAATGCAGATGGACAAAGAAACCAGTGGATAGTGGCAATTGTTTTCTGCAGAAATTAGTTTATGGAACAACTCTGACTTTCTTTTTTATTTCCTTCCCTAGGTGCCACTACTGCAAATCATCGTGTCATGTGTCTTCCCTGCGCATACCTTATGCCTGTAAACTCTTATTCCAAGAACTGCAGTCAATGAACATCATACCTAGGCTAAAACTAGCTAAGTACAATGAATGACCAAGATGAAAAAGATGGGAAAACTTACTTAAGAATTGAAATCCAGCATATATAACTGGGAGGGGTTTTTGGTGAACAGGAATAACTCTAAAACCTGAGTGGGTAGAAGAGAGGTGCAAGACAGTAAGAAATCTTTCTTATATATCATCCCCATTTTTAAATTGATATGGAAGAATCCATCAGTGAAATACACTAGAAGTGGTTCCAAAAGCCTTGATTAGTCGTGAACAGGACATGCGGGAATTATGGAATAAGGCCATAATCCAGCAAAGCACTTGCGTCACTTCAAACAATCCCATGCTTGCTTTTGAGAAGTTCTTTGCTGGACCAGGGCTTAAACTGAGCTAAATACACATCTTATTCATAGAAGTTAAAAATGTTTTTCAGACCAGTGTAATATGAAAGGCTAATAAACGTTTTAAATAATACTGGCTAAGTATGTTGATAGTTGTGTGAGGATGGTAAAGCCTTATAATGTCTAAACCATTTTCCTACTTCTGAAGCATTTTTTAGAGCATTACAATTTTCTTAAGTAGTGTCAAGCTTAGAGAAATTAAACTACTTTTTCAAGAACCTGAGATCAGATGTTTTCAGTGAAATTTCCATGTGAAGGTACATTTGTGTGCAAGCACATTTGTGTGCAAGCAGTGGTGTGATTGTACAGGTAATCTGCTTTCAGCTAAATGCATGCATTTTCCATGAAGTTCAAGGGAGGAGGTGACTGCATGTGTAGCAAGTGCATAATGCAGCTTACAAATACCCATTCAGTTCCTCCTGAGTGTAGCAGATTTGATAATACAGTGGCTCAAAGCCCTGAAAAGACGGGCTGCAAACTCTAGGCAATGATGTATGTTGTCATAGGACTTTAGAACTTTCTTAAAATATGGACATAGCTAATTTTTAAGGAAAAAAACAAACAAACAACCAAACATATGAAGAACCAGAAATTCTTCACTGACAATGAAGCAGGTTTGAATGACCTGAAAGGGAGCAGATGAATTTTTTCATGAGATCTAAGGCCTAGAACTAAAGCAGTGGATGAACTAAGTCACTTAGTACCCTAAACTCACTTGAGCCCTTACTCAGTAAAGCACATGGTTAACTTTTTAAGTAAAGGAGTAGTCCCACTGAAGTCTACATGAAGTCTCTGCATGCTCATGTATTTCCGTGAAAAGCAGCACTCTGGATCAGTGAGGATACAGAACACTGCCTATGACCTGAAAGTCCTGAGTTGCTCTTTGGCTCCTCACATATGGCTGAATTGTGCATGCCAATTCTGACAGTCCTGCTGATCCTGACACTGTTCATGCAGTCATGTTGCTGCTGTTCTCTTAGCTGCTTAAGGAGCACAGATGAGCATCAACCTGAGTAGGCTTGCTTTTTAAACTTCCACGAAAATGCTTAAACTAGTAATTTTGTGCTTGGGCTTAAAAATCAAGTCTGAAGAAATAGATGCTACTTCTCTTTTTTTTTTTTTCCCTTTTTATTTGCAATTGGACTAATGACAACACATGTCAACACGGTACATCTGGATTGGAAAAGCTCTTGAAGCACCTCTGCCAAGATCTGAACAGCTCAGGATTATTTACAAAGAGTTATAAGAGAGCGATGTGCTGCTTCCAAGTGGAGGAACAGGTTAGCCAAAAGCCCCAACCACATGAACAACCTGTGCTTCAGTGCCTGAGATGGCCCAGCTGCAGCTCGTGAGCACCAGCAGAGGGAGTGAGCCTCTAAGGCTGAGTGCTGGCCTGCACCAAGGAAACGTCACTGAGGAGTCTTGCTCACTAGTCCTCTCTTTAAGTGGTCTCCCAGGCTGGGTGGTCAGAGCTACAGGACATGAAAGACTGTGCAATGTATACAATTACACTTGTGAAAATTTAATCAAATAAAGCAGAGATGGAGTAGGAGCAAAGGAGCATGCTCATGAGTAACCCCATTGAGAGAAAGGTCTGTGTGTGGACTTGAGGGGCAACCTTGCAGCTAGTTTACCTCAAGCTGATGGAAGCATGGGGATGAAGGAAATCCTCTGTAATAGCTGAAGTTTAGGAAGAAAGGGACAGCCTTAAGAATGATGGATCCAGTAGAACATAGAAACTAGGTATGTCGGGTAGTAAATGAGGGTCACCCACTGTCAACTGATGTAGGGAATACCTACCTACATCAGTTCCATTTACACATCACTGCTACCTAACCTAAGCCTATGTATAAACGGAAGGCTTATTTGCAGATTTAGGTTGGAACTCTGATTTTTACTTTTTGCCTCTCTCGAAGAGGCTGTGTTCATCATGATAAAACACCTGCAAGTAAACTTTTGGCAATGGAGTAAGCATTACAAAACCAGCAGCAGAAGTGGAACAAACAGCTATGGATTCCTAGAATGTGAATGGTCAAAGCAGCAATTTAAGGAAGGAGTCTTACTGCAGTCAGGAAAAATTACGTTGCATGGACTGACGAGGTAAAATACATCCTCAGAACCCCAGAGCTGTTGGACTACTCTGCTCTGGTGAGCCTCATCTTTGTAGCCCTTTGAATTATCTTCCCAGACAATCTCCCCTCCCCCCCTTTTTATACTGTGAATGCCTTCACAAAGAGGTTTATGTCAGCTCGCAGCTGTACTGCCATAGCTAGACTTGCCCAAATCAGCCCTGCCATGACTCTGTCTAACTCCCAAATTAGGTACGATAGTCTGAAAAACACTTGACAAAATCTGAAGGCTTTAGTGTAAGGAGCTGCAGCTAGAAAACTATCATAAAGTTTTAATTCCATTGTAACTTCTTTATTCCTTGTATAGTGTTCAGGAGAGGCTTTCTAGAAATGCCATTCAGCATGACGATCACGAGCATTAGTCCCAGCTGAAATGCCAAATACAGTCCACTTTCTGATATAAGCTAGAAGTGTGTGCTGCTGTTAGAAAAGATACCTAACTCCATACAGTACGTTTAAGTTGCTATTTACTTTGCAGATAAGTGATTAAATGCTGTGTGCCCTATTGTATACTGTACCTGTCCAGCCCTACTGTTTGGTTGTGAGAAACAGAATGAAGCCGGGGCTGGGCTACAGCATGCAATGGGGCAGAGCAAAGCATAGGGCTTTTGGCCAGTTCTGGAACTGTGAGCAAGGTAGGTCACTTGTTTAGAGTTCAGAAAAACAGCCTCACTTCAAATCATTTACATAACACAAGTTTTTTACCTTTTCTTTTCTTTCGGGTAAATGTATCCAAACATAGAAGCTAGAAAAACAAACTGTAAAGAAAAATGAAACCAGACTGGACAATTTTTGCATTGAAAGAGGATATATTATGAAATATAGGCATACTGAGATGTAATAATTTTAAGATGTGGAAAGTAAAGTGGTCCCACTAAGCACAATTGGTTTTGTTTGTAATGTCCTTATCTTTCTTACAAAGAAGCTTCAATGTGCAGCAAAGAGAGCTTTTAATTCTTTGGACTCCTTACTTGTTGCTTAAAGAGGGAGGAAACTAATGAAAAAAAAGACCTGTGATGATGAGAAAATACTGCTGTTTCTCGTGTTTTCTAATGGTAAATAGAAAAATATCTGTGGTTTATAGCAATATGGGAGTACATCATAATTAAAAGCCTATAAAGACTGAAGAATATTTTATTGTTTAGTGGTAACAAATGGCAAACTGATGAGTAGTGCTGTGCATCCGAAAATGGAATTGCAAACTCTGCTCAGACCACACCTGTAAAGCCTGACAGCAAGAATAGCTGGTGTCACAAAGCTGTAAAACCAAACTAGAGGGACTGAAAATGTGTCTGTACTTTTCTCTGCCTCGAAGCTCCTCAGGACAAGGATGGTCCTAGTGTGATGGAGAACAAGCCTTGAAACAACCTACCTGGCTTGCAGCCCTCCCACAGTGGCCCACAGGACCCTCCTGAGCCATGTCCCAGCACAGGCACCTCTGGAGCTGTGGCACAGAGCTGGCTTGAGGCTGCTGAGAGGCCCCTCCAGCGGCCTCTCCTCCTGTTGGAGCTGAGGATTGTTTTACAGCCCATTGCCATTTCAGCAGGGCCATGGGGCACTTGATGAATTCCCGCCTCTGAAGAGGACGTGACTTGCCCAGGGCCACAGAAAGACTGTGCCAGAACTGGGATCAGGGCTCCATGGTCCCCAGGTGCCAGACACGTGCTTGCCTTAAAACTGAGCACTTCATCAAACCGTAAAATCCAGCCAGATGGTGACTCTTTGCTATTATCTGGATCAGTGCTAGGAGGCTTAACGTGTGCAAGGCATGGTGAGAATGTGGATTCAGTTTCTGTGTCTAAGGCTCAGAAGCCCAGAAAATGGATCCATGTTTTAGATCTACGTTGTGCTAGAAACTTGAACATGTTTGAACACAACTTCTGACTTCAGTCCATTCTTCTCATGAAATGTTTCCATTTCAGCATGGACTCACCAGTTTCAGTGGCGGAGCTCTTTCTTTGGGAACTTCTTTCAGTGGGGGAGTTCTTTCTTGAGGGGTAAGGGGTAGAGAGATGCAGGAGTAAGGACAGCTACTTTGTCAATCTTATTCTGCCCTGGATATGTGGCCCCAGTGAGACACTGCTTTCAGGCAGCAAAGACTGCAGGAATCAGTTTTGCCTCTTGGCAGTCATTTAAGAACTCACCATATGAACCTCGGAGGCAAATACACCCTCCCTGCCTTCCATACCTATGAACATACATCCCAGAACACCAGAACTCTCAGTTAAACTCTCCAAACCCAGGTCAGAGCCAATACAGGGAATTTTTGAAGTCGGGATTTATAAAAAGCAGTTAATATGTCTTTATTCTATTCCTGCCTCAAAATCAATGGCAAAGATTTTTGTTGTCTACCCAGCAAATGGACTTAGGCCTTTGTTTCATCTTCTGAAAAATCCTTCCAAGCTCCTGAGCTGCCCGTTGCTCTTTACATCTCACTGCTGGGGGGAAAAAAAAAAGACAAAAGCAAATAGCTGTCTATTTCTCCAAATTGTAGTTACCCCTTTCCTTGTGTTTCCTGAGGCAGGTACTTCCAAGGTGATTCCACTGGCCACATACTTTTTTCCAGTAACTTCGTTGTGCATGTCCTTGTCCCCTCCTCCCAGTCAGTATATAAGCAGAATGTTAGTTCCAAATCAAAAGCAATTCCCTGCTGCTAACTGCAGCAGAGCCTTTGTCTTTCGCTAGTGTGAGTTTTGGGGAGCTACTTGACCTATGCATATGCTTTACCCTTCCACACGGTGCATGGTACTTACTGTCTACTTGACAATAAAACATTATAAACAGAAAAATAACTCTAAGAAAGAAATCAATGCACTAAACATTGAAGTTCTCTTTTGTTGCTAAAATTATGTCCTAATAATGGGAACAGTTTTCCCTTGAACTCCTAGTGAGTCAGAAACTTAAATTCTGCATTCAGGCCTCCCCCTGCCAATCAGAGGCAGGCACTGAAGGTAATTCTCCGTGCTCCAGGCAGATCTAAAGAAGGTCATTATCAGTCGATCATCTAAAAAGATGTGACAGCTTCACATCCAGTTGTTCGGCAGGTGAGATGCAGTCTGGAATGGATCTTTTCTGTGTCTGTTGTCTATAACACCTTTTAGGGCTGGCTCTTCTTCCAACACACAGTACAAATCCTGTGGTAACTAGTACCAGCCACACACAACAAAAGCCAGCTAAATCTGGTGTAAGCTTGGAAATCAATGCCTGCTTGCCCTTTTTTCCTACTCAAATCAGCAAGTAGTGTATCACCAGACCGAGTGTACTGGGCAGCAGCCCTGGGAGCAGGGTTTCTTCTTGAGTCCTGTGGACACTCGTACTACCCAGAAGAGTAAATTCCATTCTTCCATGCAGGCTGACCAGTGGCCAGTGTGAACAAGTTATTTCTGCTGATCCCTTTTGGCATCACTGGCACTTCACTGCATCATAAACCTGAGAACTGGGGCTGAGTAAAATTCCTTTCACAAACATTAATAAGAGAAGATCATTTATGATTGACCTGTGCTCATCTTCAAGAAGACTAGACTTCAGACATGTCTATAGTTACAGCACACCAGCTGCAATTCAGGTTACTTTTCCTTCAAACAAAAGGAAGGTGCCCCCTGCCCAGTGCACGTGCAATCCATCATTGGCATGCCTCTGCTCTTCTGCTCGTTTTCTCCCAGATACCTACATATGTGCCCACACTAACCACTTTGGTGTGGTGCTTGTGTCAATTAAAGCCTTTTGAAGGAATCGGTGCACATGGTTACGTAGGCAGCCTTTTGATGTTCCTCTTCCAGTTCCTGCATCTGTCAGCATCATGTTCCCCAAGCACATACATAGAGTTGATTCCAGAAGTCATCTGTCAGCTTACTCCATATCCTGTCCTTCACCTATACGTATAGCTTCCTCAGGGGTGTTAATATATGTAAAATAAAGTTAACATTTCCTGTTCTGGTAATAAAGATGAGTAAGTGGGAAAGAGAAGCCAGTACAGAAACAAGATCCTTCTCTGTTTCTTCCATGGGATTTGTCCAGTAGATGAAGATAGCAGAAACAGAGGAATAGACCTGGGAAGGAGGGTGGACAGAAATGTGGGTTCATACTGAGAGGAGGAGGCTGCTGGCTCAGGCAAGAAAATATGGAACCATTCACAGACTGCAGCCACTGCTAAAATAATGAAGTGTCACTGTGTGCTTGGCTGTTGCCAGCAATCTTACAGCCTGTGCAGAGATACATCAGATCCAGCGGGATCCCCTGAGTCACTGAACTCAGATCCCTCATACTGCAGAGAACCATTTTACATGACTCCTTTCTCAAGCAATTTACATCCATTCCTAAAATTAATGTGGGAAAACTTCTGTAGAACTTCAGCCTAAAGGTGCCTTTAAATAGCTTTAGATAACAGTTTATACCTTTTTGTTCCTGTGCCAATAGTTTTCTTTTGTTGAAAATGCTTTTCTTGGGGTTTTCCCACAAAATATTTGTTAAGAGTTTCATGCAGATACTCAGAGTCTAGTACCAGTATGAGGAGCTTTTTATGGAAAAAAAAGTTTGCGATCGCAGCTTACTGGCACAGTCAACTGCAGAGTGGAAGACAGTCCTAGAAATGTGCTTTTCTGAAAGATCTTGAATTATCTGAGGGATAAGTTGTTATGAACTGTCATACTTCCACTCTGTCTCTGCTTTGCTAAACCATCAAAGGAAATTTGTTATCAGTCGATCACCTAAAAGGGTATGTAAGCTTCATATCCAGTTGTTCAGCAATCTGGAATGTGTCTTCTGTTCCCTTGATGACCCTGCTCTTCCCTCCATGCACCAGCACAAGTTTGTATTCTTTCTTGAATAAAGGTGGTGTTCTTTTCACAGTAAAAACAGAGTCCCTCTCCACTAAAAATGCATCATCTGATGCAGTGTAGGGTTAATCTCTGAATATTTTATGGTCTGTAGGTGATCTGTGTAGGCAAGAACTTAGAGTGAAAATTCTCAGTTGTATACTTCTTGCATCCTTCCTGAAACGTGCCTATTGTGTCAAATTGAATCCTCCGATTTACCTGTTTAAAAAAAAAAAAAAAAAACCGCAAAAAAAAGCTGGTCACTTGCAGTGCTTCCATCTGAAAAGTGCCAGCCTGCAGCACAGGAGATGCTCCATGCTTTCAGAAGAATCAAGTACTTAAGTACTTTTTAATGAGTGTCACGTGAAATATCCAGAAGCATGAAATTCTATTTAAACAGGTAAGCAAAACCCAAACAAGGAACAGTAGTGGAGCTCTGAAAGTACACCGTGGCTATCTGAGACACGGAGGGTGGATTAGTTCAGCGGGAAGGCAACAGCACTTACATATTCCACAAGAATGTGGGGACAGAACTAGCCTGGAGAGGCAGCGGGTAAATGCAACAAGTACCTGTGGTCTAATAGAAGTGCTCCTGCCCACACATCATCCCCTATAGACAACGTACACCTTTGCATCATGTCAAAGAACAGCCCGAGCCTCTAGATATCCAGGCTGCGCTAAATCCCGTCCCTCTCATCACCCGCGAAAGGAACATATCCCGATATTCACAAATTCTGCATTTTTATTTTGCTCATGCCTGGAACATCAGCAACTCGGGGGGAGCCGCTTTCCGAAGCCTTACACCAGCGAAGGCCGAATTTGCCCCAGGGCCGGGTGGGTGCCTGTGATGGAGCCCCCCGCGGCTGGCGCGGAGGGTGCTCTGCAATTCCCGAGGCCGGGATCCTGTTCCCCTGCAGCGGGAGCGATGGCGAGTGCCCGCGGGCTCCTGCCGGCCTGGGGCTGTGACCGCCCCTGCAAGTCCCTCGGGCACCAGGTAACTCCCCGCGGACAGCGCCGGCAGCGTCTCCCGGTTTTTAAAGCTCGCGCTAATTTCAAAGCCCCTCGGAGACGATCCTAGCTCAAACACTGAAATATCCCTCACGGTTTTTTGTGGGGCTTCTGTCTCCCCACATGGACCGGGGCTCTCCCGAAAAGGGCGGGCTGGCCCCGAGGGTCCCTCACCCACGGGCTTCCCTTGGGCTCCCCGCCGGGCTTGTGCCGTCCACGGTAAAGCCTTGGGGGAAAGAGAAACGGGGAAAATACATAGAAATGTGGGGAAATGTCCCCGTTTTGGCGGATGACAATCAAAAATATCCTCAGTCACACTGCAAGGTCTGCAGGGGCGTTTAGTGGTGGGGCTGAGCACGTACCCCGGGATGCTGGTGCCGACCCCGGCGGGTGTGAGGGAGGCGGGGGAGGCAGCAGGTGGCCGAGGAGCCCCAGGGAGGCCGGGCCGGGGGCGATGGGACCCGGCGGAGAAGGTCAGAGCAGCAGCAGGAGCCGCGGGCCGCGCCGTCGAGGGGAGGCGGCGGCACAGAGCCCGCCGTGCCCGCCCCGTCGGGGCCCCGGTGCGGTGCCCCCTGGAGCACGGCCAGCCCGGCGGCACACGGGTGGTGGAGGCAAGGGAGAGATGGAAGTTCGCTGTCGAGAGAGCGCAGAGCCCTTGCTTTGGGTTGGAGTTGGTTTTTGGTAGGGAGGGGGGCAGAGGGAGAAGCATCAGCCTCCCCGCGCCTTGCTCCCGCCTCGCCCGAAGGAGGGCAGAGCCGGACGGCGACCCCGCCGCCACCCCGGGGGCTTCTCCGCCGTCCGTGCACTCAGTTTTTGCACTCTCTCTCTCCGGTATTATTTTTATGGGCCTCCTCTTCTTGCACACTGGGGTCCCCGTGCCAAAACTCTGCCTGGGGGTGCGCACAGGCCGCCCCCGCCTGCGCGCCCGGCCCGCGGGGGCCGAGGTGCCCCGCGGCTCCCCGGCCGCCGGCCCGCCTGGGGAGGAGAAGGCACTGCGGAGCTCCGGGCTTCCCCTTTAACAACCTCGCCGCTTGTTTTGCTGTGTGGGGTTGGTGGTTTTGTTGGGTTTTGTTTTTCTTTTTTTTTCCCCCGAAGGGGAGAAGGAAGGGGGGGTAGTCTGGGTGTGGGGAGGGGAAAGGGGGAGAAGAGTGGAAAACGTTGGCTCTGTCCATGGTCAAAGTAATTCAGCTATAATCCCCCTTTCTCTTCCTCTCCTGGAGCTCTATTCATATTCTAATCACAGCTTTTCCTTCCCTAAACCAGCCACTTTTATCAGAGCCCTAGCTTTGCACTTTTACTTCCACTTCCAGCACATACAACCGCATGCAGAATAAGCAACTTTTTGCAGCCTCCGTCCTGCCCCCCTCTCCCCCCGCAATCCGCTAACCCGAAATGGTATCCTCGCATCCTCGGACTAAAACTGGAAGGCAACACCAGTTTGAAAACGCACCCGTTTAGTTCTTCATTTCTCCTGGCAGTCGGGATTACCCACCCCCCTGCTTTCCGCCCGGTCCCACGGAAAGCTCTCCGGGCCAGCCGCTCTCCCCTGCCAGACAAGCCGGTGGCGGGGCGGGCGGCCCCCACCCCGCCTTGCCCTCGCTCCTCGAGGCCCGGGGAGATGCACGGGAGTCCCTGCCGCAGGTCGCAGTCTCCCTCCCCGAGATATTTGGCAACTTCTCTCTCCCGTCACACCCCTCTATTCTACCCACACACATCGCCTTTTTTCTTTTTTTTCTTTTTTTTTATTCTACAATAAACTAAGCTTACAAGATATTTGGGAAGCTGTGCAGCTTCCAGTGCCATGTGCCCGCAAAGCATCCCAACCCAGAGCCCACCGGGAGGAGGAGAAAGAGGAGGAGGGGAGCTCGGCCGCGCTGCACGCACACTCGGCAGCCCCAAAGAGCACAACCCCAAACCTACTGCCCGTTTGAAGATCTAAGCCAATTTTGATCTCGGGCTGTAATGAGCCAAGGACCTTGGGGTGGGGGCTGGGGGTGGGAAGGGAGGAGTGGAAAGACCGCTGGAACTTTAAATAAGAAAAACGTTTCTAATGCTCTAATAGAAGAGGGAAGTCGAAGTGTTGGGATTGCGTAGATCTAAGGCCCCCCTTTTTGGAGGAAAGCTTTTCTTATTCAAAACAGCATCACAATGGGCTTCACATTGAGCCTTGCCACATCCCCATCTGAGTAGCAGCCATTCATCAGGCTGGCTGGCCTATCAATGACATTTCTCCCATCAGGGCTTCTATAAAATGATGCTTTTTCCCATGAAACATCCGCAAACATTTTGACGGGTCTGGCTTTGCCCTGCTGGATTACGGAGTGTCCCTCTCTCCCGCTCTAGACTCCCCTCCCCAAATATCTGCCTCTGCCCTCCCTCCCCACCCCCTCGCCGCCACCCTGCTCCCTCTTCCCCGCGCATCTCTGAGATAGGGGCTCTCCACACCCCGGGACCTTGGGGCTCCCGTCCCGTCCATGGGAAGAGCATGCATTGCGGGTTGCTGGAGGAACCCGATATGGACTCCACAGGTAAGTCCCCCCCGCAGTCAGCGGGCTCCTCTTGCCCGTCAGGGAGGACTTCTCAACTTGACCGTGGCGGCGGGGGCAGCAGCGGGGGCAGCAGCGGGGGGAGCCGCCGCCGCACCGGCCTCGCAGGCAAATGAGCCCGGACGTGTGCGGGCGAGCGGGGTGCGGGGGCCGCGGAGGGGGAGCTCTCGCTCCTGGGCTGGAGGAGCCCTGTCGTTCCACTTGCAGATACGATGGAGCAGAGGGTGGTTTTTCCTTCTTTTTTTTTTTCTTTTTTTTTCTTCCCCCCCCCGTCTCCTTCTTCATAGGCTGCCGGCCGGCAAACTAATTGCCCATCCTCTTCTACTTTTACGCGCTCACTTAGGTTTGAGCAGAGCCTTTCAGAGGGGCGAGAAAACGAGGTTTATTAGGGAGGATGGTCGGTGGGTTAGGGCGAGCACAGCAGCGAGGTCCTCTTTTCCCTCTGGCAGAGCCGGGGCTGGGCCGATTTGGAGGGAAGGCAGTCTGGGGAAAGGCAGGGTGGGTCTCTCTCCCCGCACCCCTAAACGATACCCTGGCCGGTCCGGTAACTGGACGGGCGAAGGGCGGCCGGAGTCCCCGCAGCGAGCGCCGCCAAAGGGGAGCATCCCCGGCGGGAGGCGACCGGGACGGCCTTAGCGGAGAGGCCGCCGGACCCGAGGGCCGCGGTCCGCGCCCCGCCATCCGACGGCCGCCTCTGCCGCCCGGCCCGGGGGCGGCGGCGCTGCCCAGGGCAGGGCCCAGGCCTAGCTGTTCCCAGCTCTGCTGTCAGCCGGCATCCTCCCGGCACCGCGAGCCCTGCTCTCCCGCTGCTCCCGCCGCTCCCACCGGCCGCAAACCCTGCGCTCTGCCCGGAGCGCAGCCCCGGCGTGCGGCGGGGGGCGGGCGGCCGCCACAGTAACATTTGAGACTTTCAGGAAAGCACCCCCTCCTCCCTTCCCTCTCTCACTCCGTCTCTGCCTGCCCAGGCGTTCCCTAGGCGGACACCTTGCAGCTTAGGGACGGCCCCCGCGCTGCCCGCTCCCGGTTTGCCCCGTCCCCTCCTGCAGCGGCCGCGCCGGCTGTGATGCCGTGCCCGGCGGCGAGGTGGCCGGGGAGCGGAGAGCTGGGCTGCCGTGCCCCGCGGGGCGGCCAGGTCCCCTCCGCGCCTCCCCGACGGCCTCGGCGGGCTCCTTCGGGGCCCGCAGCCCCGGCCCTGCTCCTGCAGCCGAGCCGCTGTAGCTGATGCGGGTGGGAACGGGGCAAGGGGCGATGGGGCTATGGGGCAAAGGGGCAGGCCCGGCCTCGGAACCGCTTCCCTCCCTGCCGCCACGAACCCGCCAAAGGCTTTCCCATCCCTCGCTTTCAAAGAGGCCCGATGGATGTTTTGTATAATTTAAATATTGATTAAAAACGAGGGGGAAATGAGAGAAGGGGAGGGGGTTGCCCGACCGCGCTCGGCTGTTCCTGCAGCGGTCCCGACGCGGGGCGCTCCACACACACGGTGGGCTCGGCCCCTCGCCGGCCACCGGCCACACCAGCCGGGTTTGGGACACATTTACTGCGGGGGCCCCGGGACAAAACCCTGGCTGGCTGTTCCGGGGAGAAAGTGTTCGGAGGGGAAGGAATCGTTGTGTTCGGGTCAGAGCGTGTGCAGGAGCTAGTAGGGTGTTAAAGAAAGTTGCCCTCCTGTCCTGCGGCACTGCTGAGGTGGAGGAAACGGCCGGCAACATCTCGTTGTCGAGAGGAACGGATCTCTAGGGAAAGAAAAAAAAAATCAAACTTAACAGAGAGGGAAAAAAAATAATAAGGCAGCCCTGTTTTTTCTATTTCTCCCTTAAGATTGTCCACCCTTGTGTTAAGTACTATTCGGTTCTTAATTTCAGTATGGTTATAATAAATGGCAGCATGATTGATTAAGATAATATTAATCAGAATACACTTTAGTCTTGCTAAACAGATGGCAAGAAAAGTGGAGCTTTGCAGTTGTTTCATTCAGACACCTTAACGTCCCTTTCAGAGGACTTAATCCAATTAGCTTTTCTCCTGAGTTTCAGTTGTTATGTAAAGATCCTTTTGGATTGTGGAGAAATATGGCTTCATTGAAAAAAATCAGTCATGTTTTAATTTATCCTTAACAGGTTTTTTTTTCCCCTAAACCAGCGGGATTAAAAAAATACAAAATCACCCGCGACCCTAATTTTAAAGCAGGGAGATGATTTGGTTCCTTCTCCTTCCACCAGTAATGCCGTGAGCTTCCATGGAGTTCAGCCCTGGCTTCCCCAACCTGTAGAGTGACCCATGGGGGCTGTCACCAAGGCCGAAGGGATTTCTGGGGTCCCAGGGAGCTCTCAGTCCATGCCGGGGAGCCGTGCTCGCAGGCGGCGGGCCGGACAGCGGCAACTCGCCCGCAGCAGCGCCCGGCCGCGACGGCCCGGCCCGGGCAGGGCGCGGCGGTGCCGGCGAGAAGCGGCCCTCGGAGCTCTCCCGGGGCCCTCGGAGCTATCCCGCTGCCCTCGGAGCTCTCCCGGGGCCGTCGGGGCCCAGCCCGCGGCCGGGGAGCGGTGCACCCACCCGGGAGAGCCACACGCCGTCGTCGGTGGGTTTGCGGCATCTTTCCTCTCATCGTTTTGCCGCCGCCTTTAACCCCCTCAGGCTCCCGCCCGCCGCCGGGGGTAGTTTCTCAAGCTCGTACCTGCCCCCAGCCGGGCCGGGAGTCGTCGAGCCGGGCCAGGGGAGGTGTGTACAGCCCCCGCCGGGGCTCCCCCGCCCCTCCTCTGCGGGGCACAAAGGGCTCATCCCGGGAGGGCCGTGTCTGGCTTTTGGGGCTTGCGGGACCGCCCGGCTCTCACGCCGCAGCCCCCTGGCACTCCGAACCCTCCGTGCCCGCAGCCTGTCGGGGGACCCCGGACCGCCGCACCGGGACCCCATCTCGGCCCCCGGCAGAGCTCCCCGGGGCTGGGGGGCCGCGCCCGGGACGCCCCGAGGCGCGGCTGGTGCGGGGGAGGCTTGGCATTAATACCGGTTTCCACAGTCTCAGCCCCCCCTAGTGACATCGGCACGGCGAGCGCGGGGCCCTGCCGGCGGGGCAGAGCCCTGCCCCCCGTGCCCGGCCCCCCCAGGCCCCCCGAGGGGGATCCCCCACTCGGGACGCCCCGCCGGGCTTTCGGAGGGGCCGCCCCGTCGGGAACTGTGCGGGGCTGTGCGGCGGTGCGGGTTTCCCGCGGGGGCTGCCAGCATCCCTTCCCCGCGGCACCCCCGGGAAAGCGCCCGCCGCGCTGCTCAAGCATCAGGAGCCGAGGGAAACAGAGGAGAGTTCTTGGACCGCAACTTTTCCGCACAGCTCAATAAATATCCCTCTTTTTTTTTTTCTGTGCTGGAGCCAGGCAAAACCTCCGCAGGTTTCCAGGCGGTAGATGGATGAGATCCTTGGGACGTGAAGCTGAGATTGAGGAGCTCATCCAAAGCCCATTAAAATGAGCAGAAAGCCTTTCAGTGCTGTCAAGGACGTTGGGATTAGGCCCTTAAAGCAGTTTGTTTGAACCACGAAAAGCTGGTTCCACCGCCTGGGTTGAAAACTTTGTGGCAGTGGCCAGATTTCAGTCTGTCTTCTTATCAACATAGACAGGTGTTGCGGCACTGGTGGGTGACCTTTGCTATGAGCTTGCCATTTAAAAGGATTTAGCATATAAACACTGATTGAAGGGAATTAGTGGCTTTCATATCCTGGTTCAATTAATGAAATTACCGATATTGATAATAAATATTTGAATGCTAGTTGGGAATGGAGCTGTGACATTTCAGAATGTTTGTGTGATGCTGAAGTTTGGGATCCTATGTTCTGATTTGTTTAATCCAAATGAATGGTTGATTTTGCTTCTGAAAACTTTGCTTTGCTTACTATAACACAGTAAAGAGGAAACTGACTATTGGCTTTTTTTGCCCTTACTTTCCTGGAGTACTTTTCATACTTAAGCAAAAAAAAAGATTTATTTTTATTCCAATAAGTAAAAAGAAAAAGTTCTTTACTGTTCTAAAATTTGTGTTTATAAAGGCTCTTACCTGCTAAACAGTTAAGATGATCCAATGATTCTTTTCAATCTTAAATTTGATATGACATGAAGATGGAAAAGAAATATCACTGGTCCTTCATATAGTTGAACCTGAGCGTTTGTCCCATGCCATTTTGTATGTTGTAAGATTTCACACGGTAGCGTAACGGAGCAGGGAAAAAAAGTTAACCCAATAAAAAATGTTTTCTTTCCTGCTGACTGCTGAATTCCCGCGGGCAACGTTTGCACTGCAGGGCCCGATCCCTGGCAGCTCCTTTTGCCTTCAGCAGCAGCAGAACTGGGATCTAAATGCAAGTCCCATCATTGAATCAGGTCTTCATTCCCGAGGGGGGTTTTAATAACTTCATAAAATCTGTAGGACTTCACTTAGAGATCTGTATTTTGGTCGAAATTGCCTTGAACTAAGAAGTTCATCTTCTGATTTAGAGAAAAGAATGTTTTCGTAATTTATTTGTCTGCTAATGAGTTAATTCTAAAATTCTTAGGGAGGGGGAATTGTGATATTTTTCACTGCTCTGTAATCTATTGTTTACCTGCAGTAGAGAAAAAGTTTTTAAAAGGATGGAAGGAAAAAAGAACTAAAACAGGCTTTTGCTTAAGAATAGCCGGAGAACTCTAGGAAACTATTTCATTTAAGTTGCAGTTTAAGGTTTACAGTGCTCAAGATTTTGAGTTAAACCCTCAGTACAAAAGGGAGTCTGGGTTCAGACAGATAAAACTTTTGGGTTTGAGACTGTAAAGAAACTTGTAGCCTCAGCTGGTCTGTCACAGTTGCACATTTATTCTAGCAAACCTATACTGAGCAAAAGATCTCGAAATTGAAAGAGACCATTCTGTGCGAAGATACCTGTGATGCTGCTACAGCTGTCCCACAGAAACTCATCGAACAGTACTCTGCTTGCTTCAGGGTTGTTGGCTTGTTTGCTTTTAGAAAATAAGGCTTGTTTTCCATCATCAATGCAGTGAGTGTGCAGGCAAGGACGAGGGTTAGAGTAGCTGTAAAATCTGCAGCATCCCCAAATATAAATACCTTTGCATTTTGCTAGCTTAATTTGCAACTGGTTTGCAAGTTAGGACAGTCATAAGGAGGTGCAACTGCTGGGATATTATTTCCATAGATAGGATTTCACTGTAGCAAACTAAAGATCAAATCACGGGATCGCTGAAATCTGCGTGGTGATGAAATGTTAGTACCTCTTCAGATCAAGACTTTTGAAGAGGTAGCCTTAAATACAGCTGGGGCTTGATGGTTCATTACAATGCCTTGAGAGCAGTGGTGGGCTGTCATGTAACTAATACAAATATAAGGTCAGTCCTTTGGAGATACTTGATGTGACATTGGAGTCCAAATAATTAGCTCACAATTCTGTGAGCGCTGAGGTTTGAGAATTTTCTAAGTTCACCCACTTGTCTGTTTCTCTGCATCTGTGCTGGATTTTCTATTTGTTTCATTGTGTCTGAAAATGAATGCCCAGTACGATCCGGCCCTGCTGGAGCCCAGCACCCCGGCTGCCGAGGGGATTTGATTGCTAACATACTAGTTAGGAAGATGGATAGCATAAAGGATATTTGATGGCTGAGCGATTCTATAGATAACAAGTGTAGGAAGGAAGAGTATGTGGTGATGATTAAGCCAGTGGAGGCCTGTGTAGGTTTTTTAGTATGTCTGTACTACAGGCATGTTTACACACATCTCTTAGGTTTATAGAATTTATATATGTGCCAGAGAGTTTCTGTGAGCTTTCAAAACTGTAATACAATTTGCTGTTAGAGATGGGTCCTGATCCTGCAATGGCTTCACAAGGGAGACACTTGTTGAAGTCCATGTGTGTGCCTGGGAGAGGGCAGGTGCCCAGGGTTAGAATGTAATGATCCCTCCCCACACTTGGGAATGTGTAACAACTTAATTGTAGCTATTTTACATTCATAACTAGGACCACTGGTCTGTCTTCATTTATATTTGTTTCCTCCCAGGAGATTTGCAGCAAGAGAAGTTTATTAGATATAAAATACTAGCCAGTGTTAGAAATGGTGCATAAAGTCGGCACCAGAGTCTTTCTTGCTTGTTGCAAGAGCTGTGGTTTCATTCTCTGTATATAAATTAGTGCTAGGTTAAATGGTTTCCATCATTCTTCTGATTCTTCTGATTTCCATCATCTTCTCCTGATAAATTTGAAATCAGGAAAAAGAGGAGAGGGTTAAATACAGATTTTGCTCTCACTATACCCAGTAAAAGAAAACTCATTTGCAGCTTAAATTGCCTCAAGACCAAAATGCGGGACTCAGCTCTGTCTCATTTCCTTCACTTCAGCTACAGTTCAGCACTTTGTTTCCTTTTATTGATAATTGAACGTAATTTCTCTGAGGTGACAGTTGTTGCAGGAACCAAGGAGTTGATTCACAGCTATGAATGACGTGTTCACAATTAATTAGCAGCTTGTCCTGAGCATTTTTGTGCAGGATACCAAATATTATCATAATGACCAACAATATGTTTTAGATAGTGAGCACATTCTCTGAATGTGTGATTCCCTGAACCTTGCAGCCCTGGGGATTAGAGGCATTAATTTCAGAGCAGTAGGCTGGGGACATATGCTGGGATTTCATCAGTTCTCTAGACTTGTTGTAGTCTGATGCTGTGATCATCAGATCACAGTTTGCTCTGACAAACTTTGTGTTTGAGCTTTGAGTGCTCATGAACCCCAGAGCAGGGACTCAAACACTTGGAAACTCAAAATCCTCTTCTCTGGGGGGCTTTGATTTGCTTGCTGAGGTCATATCTAGGAAGGAGGAAAAAAAAAAAAAAAAAGGGCTATTTGCCTGGAAGGAGTACAAGTTCTGAGAGTTAGAAGATACTGTTGGTTTGGGGTTTTTTTAAGAATATAGTTGCTAGAAATAAAACTACTTATTGCTTCTCACCTTCTATTTCTTCTCTTTTTAAACTTTCACCCTTACAGTTATACCATCAGACTCCACTGTTTCCTTCAATGCAGACATTTTTACTGATCTGACTACTTGGGGCAAGACTTCCAAATGCTTGTACTAAGTCAGGTAAAATTCATTATATGAAAAATGTCTCACATGCCCAAATAAATTTGCAAAGGAGGTCTTCAAGTCAACAAACCAGACATGAGCTTTGTGTTCTTGTATAGATTTGTAAATTCAGATCAAGCTTGTGCTATAGTTGTAAGGCAGTAAAATACCAGAAATGCAGCAACAAAGGAAATTTAAAAGTAGTGGAAGAAGCGAAAAGTTGTGGTAAATACAGATACCACTACATGTTAGAAGAGTTAACATTATCCCCGCCCCCTTTGAATGCTTTTAATTGCTAAATTGTTTCAGAAGTGTTTAAACTACCTCAGCTGCAGCTGGAGGGAGAGCCCAATTAGTCACTGATCAGATCTCATGAGTGGTCATCCAATGCTGGGAGGAACTTGCGTCCCAGAGGCAGGTCCCCCATGGTGACAGCAATGCATACCTGATTCACAACACCCCACATAATAAACTTACAACTGAGGACACTTCAACATGCTTTAGCAAAGTGCAATCTGCTGCAAAATACCAAAAGTTAGTTCCCATGTGTCAGAGGACAAGTGGGAAGGGCTATATGTTTTCCTGATATTCTAGGATCTTACAGAAACAGATAATTTGTTGATTAAAATTCATGAATGGTTGTAGGAAGTAGACAAAATCCTATCCTTCAAAGGGGAAAAAAGTTCTCAACAAGCTGGCCTGTGTGGTTCCCACTCTCATCTGACACTCAATTTAACCATGAGCATGTGGCAGGATGTGCTAATTAAGCAAATGAGTATTTAATGCCATTAGCTAGTAGGTACCTTATTTTTGACTGTTGCTGTCTCTGGTGCCTGGAGGAAAGTAAAATCCTTCCTGTTCCTTCATCCCTTAAAAAACTTAAGTGACACGGGGAAGCAAAATTTCCTGGCTGGTCCTTAAGGTGGCAGTGGCCTGATAGACCCTTTAAAAAACACATAGTGCAAGGAAGTATGGAAGTGGAATCCTGCTCCATGAGTGCTGTGTGTCAGGGTACAGCAGTACTATGCTGCTCTGTGATGAGAGGTGCCTGCTCCTGTGATGGGTGTTCCTGGGTGCATGGGCTCATGTTGTGTCTGGAGGGAATGAGCTTCTGTGCAGAGACTTGCCCACACCCAGCACAACCCTTCAGCTCCAGGTCTCTGCCTGTCAGACTGGGCCAAGCAGCCGGCCAGAGATTTGCTGGCTAATGCGCTTGGCATCTCGGGGCAGCAGGAGAGGAGCTGTGCCCTGTGCTGTGTGTGAGACAGAGATTCCCACCAGGGACAGATGTGATGGAAGAGCCAGACAAGAAATTCTTAGCACAACAGGTATGAAGTGTTGCCTTGTGTAAGAAAAAGGCTGCTTCTTTTAGATCTCTTGGGGTCAAGGGTAGAATGAGCTCTGTTTTAGCTATCAAGGAAAATTTGGCCTCATGAGAGGCAGAGTGCAAATGACACGTTTGCTAAATGGCATGTTATGTTTCCGTGCCAGCCTGTGTTCCAGATGGGGCTCCTGGGTGCTCACTGTGTGACACCATAATGTCCTAACTCAGAGGAGGAGTGCTTAAGAGACCTCCAAGGTTTGTGTAAGAACAAGACAGCTGCCAGGTGAGACACATTCTATGCCTTGTGCAGGCTGAGAGCAGGGACTGCTCCCAGTGGGGTGCTCTGCTCCTCTCTAAACTGTGCCCTGTTCTTCTTTTCTCCCAAGCAGTGGCAATAACATATCCTGCTGGTTGGACCGACTGGCTAGCACAGGTTTCCCAAAGTTGGAGCTCACATTCCGCTCCTATATCTAGAGTCACAGGGACAATAGTGGTGCAGGGGCCCCTCTAATGCAAACATTTTTTAAAATGAGTTGTGGTAGGGGCAGCAAATGGCCTCCATTGTAACAAAGTGGGGAGAAGCGGGGAGGACTGCATTTGCAGAGCAGTTTAATCACATGGATGGAGCAGCGTGTTCACCTCTTCTCCTTGCTGGGTCATTTCCACTTTGAGCTCTGCAAACAGACTGTCTATTGAGCAGTTAGTATTCAGTGCTGAATATTCAATACTAGACTCTTGTTTTGGTGAGTCTTGGGCTAAAAAAGAAGGAGGAAAGAAGACTTCTCTTTTTTCTCATGTTCCCTCCCTGAGTTTGCTTTGCATATTGTTTTGAGGCGACTGGAGACTTCTCAGAAATGCCAGGCTCCTAGTTTTAAAAGCACTGGTCTACTTTCATAATACTTTGTAAGGAGAGAGAAGACACAGTGTGGAAGGGACTAAATTCATACAAGGTTTACAAATCTGCAAGTCTAGGCACATTGGAACTTAGCAAAGACTTTTTGTCAACCACATTTAGCTGTAAAATTGTCTTGAAATGCTTGCTCTGTATACACAGAGTAGTTCTAAGAGGTACTGATACTTGTGGGGGTAAGTTATGATGATTTGTTAATGTTCTCTCTGCTAGTTTTGGTAGGTAGATATTCTCTGGGTTAGTCTGAATGCTGAAAGAGGCAGCATTCATTTGTTTCTGTCTACTGTGTCTTACTTGCCCACAAAATGGTTGAGAATAATCTGATGGCTGCATCCTTTGACGGTAGTGAGCAACAGATAGATTTGGAACAGGTATCTATGAAGCGAGGAAAATGGCCACCATTTGTGTAAATGTAGTGTCTCTTTCCTTTGATTCACATTCCTTTTTTTGGTCAAGTGACTGTCTCTTTCTCACTGCTACGATTATGTCCTGACACCTGAGTTTTCTTTGCACATATGTGTCTGTCTTCTCATGTTCTTTCAGCTGGCCTGACTGGATGCTGTTTCTCATGAAAAATATTTACTGTAGCTCCATTCCTTCAGGAGCTGACCTATTTTCTTTTGATTAAAAAACAAAAAAAAAACCAAACAAAAAACTTCTCTCTGTATTTACTTTCTTTTCTCCTTTCGTTTATTTCTCCCCATGCCCTTTCCCTTTTCTTTCATTCTTTTGATTCCATTCCTTAGCTTTTTCACCTCCTTTCCAACAACCAGCCTCCTCCCTTTTCTCTTGCCACTCTGAGCCTCACAACCAGTGTTTTGTGTATCCCCCACCCATATCTCACATCTTTTCATTTTGTCATCTTTGTGGGTCTGTCTTACTGATGTACTACCATCTCTGTGCCAAATTGGCCTGTCTGCTGGATTCATCAGCTCCTGAGGCAGAGGAAAGCATTTCGTGGGTACTTGATGCAAATTCTGTTTCTTGTTGAGTCACAGCCTTCCTGTTCAGCCAAATGACTCCAGCCTTGTGCTCTGGTGAAACAGAGCTGAATTAAGGATTTGAGGACTCTGTGTCTTCTCATGCACACTGGTGAACTGACGGATCATGGTAACAGCTGGGAATATTTAACCCAAAAGCTAGTGAGCAGAGACTGCTGCAGAGTGTAAGAGATGCTGTGTGAGGTACCCAGAAATTAAGGCCCTATGAGCTCTCTTGTGTATCTCACATTAATTCTATAGCATAATAAGTTAATGGAATCTGGGGCACAAAGGGCATCAAGAGACACTGAGATTTATTCAGGGAAAGAATAGGTCTGGCAATGACCAAGAGGCATGTTTGCATTTCCTTGGAAGGAAACGTTGCAGCTAAATCAGAGGCAATGATAGCATTTACACTGATTCATGCAGAAAAGCTGAGGAAATATAACACATCATGTTGTGGAAGCATGAGGGTATTCTTTGCTGTGTGCGGAGTTGGTGCTTGGACAGCACATGATGTGTGGGTTGCTCTTACTGCTGAAAAGATTGGCTGCATGTTGCACAGCCATGTAAATTAAAGTTCAGCCCTGAGAGCGCTGAATTGGTCAGCTAGCTTAAAGGATCCTAGAGGAGCTTGAGGAAATGTTACTGCACTGAAATTGGACCAAGTGATGTTCTCTTTGCTGTTGAAAGAGAAATGGGCTTGACGGAGCAAAAACCAAGTGGCCATTTACTGGTCTGGTGAAACTTGCTTTTCAAAATACAACAATAGATAGCATCTGTGTGACTGGGAGACAAAAAAGGCTACTCCCAGTTAACATGCATATTGAGTTGGAAATGCAATAGCAATGTGTTATGTGATTCCAGAAAGGGGAACAGATAGGACTTGACAAGTCTTGTCTGATCCGTGCTAGAGGCCGCCCTAAACACCAGAAGGAAATCTTGTAGTCTAGGGTTCCTAAGGGTGCTTAATTTATGTTTGGGATGCAGTTTCTTAACAGGGAACATTGCTGACAGGGTACTTAAAAGAAAGTATCAAATTTAGATGAACTTCTGCACAGTGCGAAGGGTAACAAGAATGCAATGTCTCATAAATTCCAGTTTTCCTGCCCAGGTATTCTGGAGGAAGTAAATTATGAACTGTGGTGCTTTTTGTTATCAGTTTAAATATGGCATGCCAATTTTTAATATATTTTATCAAATAGTTTAGTAGAAAATCAGTAGTAGGAGCAAAGACCTGGCTAAATGAAACAGAAGAGCTCTCTCACTCAAGAGAGTCATTCTTTGCATTCTTATGATATCAAGGCGAATCTTCAGAATGCTTTACCAGCATCACAAGTCAAAGAAAAAGAACAAAAACATTCCTGCTAACATCTAGTAAGCGCCCTGGACTAATGTCCATTAACCCTGAAATAGTTCCAATAGAATTGTATGCCAAGAAATGAGAACAAAAGAAAGGACTGAAACAAGAGTGCCTGACATTTTGCCCTGTTGGAAATGAAATAAAAAGTTAGATTAGCAAACAAAACACCAAGGTATCTGGCAGCTTGTCAGGGTAGTGGCTCTGCCATCTGCACCAAGGCCATGTGTCACTGTCATCCCTGAGGAGAAGGTCTTGTGGAAGAACAGAAGATGGCTATCCAGGACCAAGGAGGACACTGGCATGATTTCCTGTGGAGCTTGAAGATGTTCCTGACAGCTCACACACACTGACTGAAGGGAATGTGCCTCGCCAGCCGATGGCACTGAGTGACACAGCGAGGAGCAAAACCAGGCTCTGTATGGCAGGTCCTCCTCGATGTCAGAGAGGAGATGGTTTGTGAACTACAAGTGTCTGTGTGCTGAAGCAATTAGAGGGAACAGAAGTTGGATGATGGCCTTGTTATGGTCTCACAAACCTTTCATTTGACAGTGGAGAGGGGGGAGATTTTGATTGCATCACCTATGAAAACACACATCTTAGAAAATTTCTCTGTGTGTGATTGGCTGCCCCAAATAGCTTGTTCTGCTTAATTTTGGTTGATTTTGGTAAGTTTAATGCCTTCAATGGGAGCCAGTGGCTGCCAAGCCCTTTTGTGTTACAGGCATGTAGCTGTTCACAACATTGTGCAGAGGTTAACCCACAAGATCTTGTTCAGGTCTTGCATTTACAGTAAACTGAGGTTTTGGAGATAAAGTGATTTTTGTTTGCTTTCTTTCAAGCCCTGTCGTTCTTTAAAAGCTTTAAATGTGCTGCTGTAACCAACCTGCAGAGAACTCTAGCAGCATTACACTTCTCAGGTGGCAGATGTGCCTGGAACCAGGAGTGCTGTGCTGCAAGGTGTGAGAGAGATACAGAATAGGAATCCTGCTTCTACTCAGACCAGATGTTACATACAGCAGGTACTAGAATAGGTTTCTAATAGTTTGAGGGTCAGACTTCAGATTTATCTCCTCACCATAACTTCTGAGAGAAATGGATTGTCTCTTTTCCCTTTAAGGGACTGTTTTAAACTGGTGATTTGTCTTCTAAGGTGATATGACAAATTGATCTAAGAAGGGCTCCGAGGTGTAGTCTTCACTTGCATCAGTTAAAATATTACATGTACTGTCTCACTTTTTCTTTACTTTCATACAGTATTTAGAAATTAGATTTGCAGCATGGCCAAAACTGACAGACTGCTCCGACAATATGAATTTAACAGCTGTAGAGGTTAGAAGTTCTCTGTCCACAGCAATGGTGCAACACAGCAGGAAGAGAGTGTTTGTGGGGTACTGGCATCTCTCAAACCATGTTCAGCAAGATCAGCTCTACAGAGGAAAGCTCAATGGATCATGCAGACCTCAGCTCTTACTCTGAGACAGACAACAGAAGAAACTGTCAGAGCAGCAGTGATGGTTTCCTTAATAAGAAAAAAATATAGAGTGTCATCCCATCAACTCCCCTGAAAAATACGATGTCTGGTTAGCACCATGGACTATCAAACTGGAAATGGGAGGCTCCATGGCCTTCAGTCAGCCTCTTGAGCTTTTGAGTTGCTGCTTTCACCTGCTAAACCTGCTGTCTGCAACCACTTCTTGATCTAACAGATCAGATGAGCAGCTAGGCAGTATTACTGGCCAGCTCAGTACTGAGACACTTGGCAAAGAGATGCTGTGGGAAGAGATGAGTAACTCTTCCCCCTGAGAACAACGAACAAATAACTCAGAGGGGTGCTAAGACTCTGTATGCATGAGAGGAGTTCCTCCTCTGTCACTGGAACTGTAAAATGAAGTCTGTCATCACTTCTGACTATTCATTTTTCCAACAGGTCCTCTTGTAAATCCACTAAAATTTGGTAGTCCCTTTATATTTTCATTATCTACATGATATATGCCCTGCTCATGGTTACTTACTAGGTTTTTTCCCTACATTTGCCTTGAAAAACTTGGGAAAAAATTACAAGTGTAACCACAAATAAAAATATGGAACTGGACTGCTGCAGCTGTGCCATCCAAGTTGGTACACAGCTAAGGCAGTGGTTTGGGTCCTAGCAAATCTTTATTCTTATTCCAGTGTTAACTTCTTCAGTGACAAGCAAACTTATGTGGAAGAAATGTTAGTCCACATGCATCACACTTAATAGATGGTCTTGGTTTTTTGTGAATTGCTTTAAAATTTGAATTATGAGAGCCAATCTAGAGCTGGAGGTGTCTGAGAGGGATTTTCGTGCCATTGCTAGGGCTGTGGTGTAATCAATG
The DNA here is from genome assembly GCA_035583155.1 of Acropternis orthonyx. Classification (NCBI taxonomy): domain Eukaryota; kingdom Metazoa; phylum Chordata; class Aves; order Passeriformes; family Rhinocryptidae; genus Acropternis; species Acropternis orthonyx. Next base: position 53,879,941 of record JAWWEU010000040.1, on the reverse strand, counting down.
TTTGTGCAAACTGATATTGCGACAACCAAAAGCCTTGACTATCTCTCTAGAACACGGAGGTTCTCATACAATTTCAGAAAAAAATAGCAATTCACAATTATGCCAGAGATACGATCATATCCAGAGCAGAGGATATGGTATAACTGGGGAAAACCAGTACTGCACCACTGTAGGGAATGAGGTGAGCAAAATGCAGCTCAGATGAGGTGACCACAGGGTTTCATTCTGCCTGTGAAACCTCCTAAACTCCCTTCAGGGTGCACCCCCCACCCCCAACAGGGCTGCAGCCAGTGGCTCTGGGTACACCCACCTCCCAGCTGTGAGGCACAGCCCCTCCAGCAGCTTTTGGCACCCTGTTTGGGTGCTGAGCAGGACACAGTGCCTCACAAAGGCCAGAGGAGACTCTGAGGACAGGTGATGCTATTACTGCAGCAACTCTTAACCCTCCTGGCAGGGCAGCAGCAGCCGAAACCGCTGCCAGCTGCGATCAGGCACACCTCCTCTTCTCTGCAGAGGGGAGCCCAGGTGGCTCTCACACTGCTCTCGCTATGGCTACGCACACCTGGGAGCAATGAGCACTTTTTGGGGGGGAGCTGAAAATATGCTAAGCCAATAACCATTACAAACAAGAGGGAGTAATTGTCTCATTAAATGTATTGCCAGTACACAGGCACCTCTGCTGTATTCTCTCACCTCAGCTGAGGCTCTGTAGGGAGAAGCCTTTCGAAGAAGTCTTCTAGGAGTAAACCCTTCTTCCTGAAGGAGGTAACTTGTCTAAATAATCTGTTGAAGTTATATTTAAAACACATTTGTGCTTCTCATTTCTGAAAGCTCCTGTAAGCTCCTGCCCCTGAGCAGCTTTTGTGTTTCTATCTATTTTGGGCAGTCCTAGGCCTGCCTTCCCAGCTCAGTGTTTGAAACACCATACAAATAAAAATATGTGTGTTGGTGTGAGGAGAGGAGCCTTAGTGGGAACAGGGCAAAGCTACACAGGCTCCTGCTCTGCCCACTTTTGAAAACAAGTTCAGTTTCGACTTCTGTTGGTAAAAGTGTGATGGGGGCATTTATGGGAAGTGAAATATGCTTGTGCTTGAGGCTCAGTCTTAGCAAGATTAGGATCAAAGAGAGAAGAGGCAAAATGAGGGCCGGAAGTAGTTCCATACTTCTTTTTAATCCATCTTTCAGCACTTCATTTGGAACAATTTATATTATTTGTTTCTATTATAGTAAGCTATTCTGCCAGAAAATTGACACTGGAAAGATTACTGTAATTTGAATAACTGCCTCTTTTTTCTCATGTAGGAATACTGAAGAAGGCACAATGTGTTTGTATTTGGTAGTATAGAAAATTATATAGTAAAAGTTTTAAGGCTGAGGAACACAGTTGTGTGTTTCACTGTAATTCACTCTTGATCTTTGTGAAATTAAAAAATTGATCTTATACATAAAGATGCAGCTTCAAAATGCCATTGAAAACATTAGTTACTTTCTTTGCTAATGAGATTGTGGGAGTTTCCGTACTGTGTCACAGCTCAGAGTTACCAGCATGTGACTATACTGCATTTTATTACTAGATGTTAATTATCTATTTATTTTGTCTGGATGTTTTTTGACTAGTGCTGACTCTTTCTCCAGCCACTGTCCCAGTACAACTGAGGGTATGATATGCCAGGGCTCAGGGTAGGAAGACGTCCTAGAGAGCTGGGAAAGAAAATGCCTTAAGGCTTGATGCACTGAAAATGCAGTGAGTAAAAATATAGCCTGTATTTGACAGGGTGCATTTTCTTTTGCTCTCACAAGCACCCCTCACTAGAAGTTTGGAGTTTCTCATGTTGCGTTAATGATTCATCATCTGTATCAGGTCTGATATTCACCTCTCCTTAGTCAATGCCCGAACTCTCCATTATACTGTTCCTGATGTTCCTGTGTCTGTTAGAAGTTTGTATGGTCCAAGTGCAATAATTTAGGCTTTAATCACAGTAAAACTGCCATACTACATGACTCAATGTGTGTTTAGAACAGTGGTGTAACTTGATTAGTGTCAGCCTTGGGGGCAAGTGATGGAACCTCAGCCTAGTGACACCAGGGGTTTGCCGTGGGCCTTTTCCCGCAGCTCTGCAGCTGGACTACCCGGGACAGGCCCCAGAGCAGCCCAGTTGTACATCTGTGTGTCGTGAGGAAAAGAGCATTTGACACATATAGAGCTTGACCCAGTGGGTTCATTATACTGAATTGGGTTCTAATGCTATTAACTCTTACAGAGCTTCTAAAAGTCAGACTTAGTTTTGCCATTTTATTTTGTTTCCTCTGCCTCTTCCTCTGGGTTTTTTTTTTTTTGTTTGTTTTGTTTTGTTTGTTTGTTTGGTTTATTTTCTTTTGGATTTGTTTTATGTAGGTGCTATCATATCTGGGATTTGCAAGCTGCTGTAGGGAATATTTAAAATTTTAGCAAAACTGTGGTTGTATTTTCTTTTAATACCTGGAGACATTGTTATTAATATTGGGAGTTTAAAGACTTAAAAATGGTGGGATTTTTTTTTGTACAAACACTAAAAAATAGATACCTATTAAATGAAGATATTTATTAGAATATTTATTTATACTTAAATAACTTGGTTTATAAGACAACCTTTAAATAGTTTGTTGACATTCTCACATTTTGTCGTCTGCTGAATAATTTGACAAATTTGCCATGAACTCCCTGACATTTTTGCTCAAAACAGTTTTCTTCTTTTTTTGGTGCTAGACAAGTCATGTATCTTTTCAGCCTTGAAGAATTTCTATCAGCTATTTAAATGCAAGGCCACAAAGAGAAAGCCAGGCTCTGGCTGCAGCAGGCTGCACTAGGGCGATTCAGGAGCAGAGGAGTTGCAGCACATAATTAAACAGTAAATGTACCCTACTCCAGAGGCTTTATATCTGACAGCGTAAAGTGCGTGCTTTACCCATGGCAAAGGGGAACATGCGCAGTTATCAGAGACAGTATGTGAACAAGGATGGCCAGAATTGTTACCAAGTGACACTTATAAACTTTTTTTACCCTACTACTTAGGCAAGGAATGTGAGTAAAGATGGCTGCTGCCAGTTCCCTGCTGCCCAGGGAAGAGGATGCATCCCAGCTTCCCAGCTCTCAGTGCTGGGAGGCAAAGAAAGGGCAGCGCTGGGCATCGGTCTCTCCTTGGCGCTAATGGCAGCCGCCTTTGCTTTCCCTCCCTGCAGCTGGGCTCGGAGCCAAGGGAATTATATACTGCCATGGCTGTCTGCTGAAAGGAGGAGGAGGAGGAGGAGGAAGGGTAATCTTTCTCAAGGCTTCTTGCACCTCTCTCTGGTGTTGCCCCCAGCAGCACATTTCTCTTCACCTTGTAGGGGTCTGTGAGGATCCAAGCTCCTGTCCCCCAGCTCACGGCACTGACACGGGACTGGGGAGTTGCTATTTGCTCAGTTTTGGGGCAGGGAAAGAAATCTGGCACAGGGCAGGCATATTGCCGTGTTGGCCCTTAGACAAGGAGGTGATACACCCCCACCCGAGGCAGCCTCAAAGCTTGTGGGTTAGTGGCTGAGCAGGGGCTGAGCAGACAGCACAGGCTTGGCTGGCAGGTTTCACACTGTGGTGTCAGCAACAGTAAAGGGATTTTTATACAAGGCTGTGTTGAATCTGATGGTAGGAGAAATATCCTTTAACAAGTGTATTGACAGCAAGTGCTACTTTTGCTGGCTTGAAGAGGCTTGAAGGAGCAGCTGTAGGGAAGAGGCTGTGAGGCTGCTGAGGCTCAGGGCAGTTCAGTGGTGAATGAGCAGGATGCACAAAGAGATGTGCTTGTACAGATGGAGGCAGAACCACAGCATGTTCCTGCTGGGAATACATGGGCAGAGAGGCACAGGAAAGGGAATTGGGAGTTGCCACAACACTACCTGAAAACTTAAAAGAGCGCAAAGCAACAGTACCTGGAGTCTTGTGGCAGGACCTGGAAATCAACCCCCAAGGGCTCTCAGCAGGCCCTTTCTCAGGTCCCGCACAGGTACCATTGTCCTTTTGGGTTGTCTCCATGGCAGTAGAGAGTGTGTACAGAGCAATATGCACAAGTTTGTGCAACTGCCTGGGTTTTAAAAGCAACTTTTTCTGCAGGATGTATTTGGTCATGACTATTCATCTGTTTGTTTATTGGCATCCAGTGCTGAAATGAAGTCATACCAACTTTTATCTTCTGTAAACCAGATGGGCAGCTTTCCCAAGGCACTGGGTTTCTGCTTTCCCTTTAAGCCTGTTGCTGTGGTAGGCTTTTGCCTGCTGGCAGACTGCTGCCTGCGCTGTGCAGGTAGCCTGATGTTTCAGGAAGGTGGGGGGCTTATGGAATGGAATCCGAAGCCATTTCCGTGTCTCTGTAGGTGTTTCTGGCTCTGGCAGTTTTGCTGACAGCAAGGCCTGTTTCCCCTTATTTCTTGTGCATCTCTTTTCTCAGTGTGTTGTTTCCTGTTTTAACTTGTGGGACTGCCTTGTTGTCTTCCTTCCTATCCCTTCTGTTTCTTTCTTTGTCCACAGGGAGCTCTACGAGCATCAGCTCATTTCTGCCCATGTTCACGCCCTTGAAAAATAATCTTATGGGGAAGGTCAGTTTATTGTAGCAATACCAAGGGATTCCAAACTCAAGGACTCGTATTTCATACTCGGTCAAAGGAAACACATACAAAGGTGTAACTTTTGCCCTGAAGACCTGTAAATTCTGCTGAGTCTGGTGCATCCTACAGAGTCATCGGGGGATGCAAGTTATAGCTTCCAGAAAGAACAGCAGAGTCAAATCAGTGTAATGCTGTAGGTATTTCATCTGACTGATAGAAATAAATCAAAAGTGAGAACAGAGGGAGGACAGGAGTGGTTGAGTTTGCACTGTGAAGTGACAAAGTTTTGGGTAGCTCAGTGGCTGCTGACTTGCTGTGTTGGACTTGTACCAGCAAGGAAAAGATTTTGGTAGGGCCTGGGAACTCCACCAGTATGAGTAGGGTGATAAGACTGGACTTCAGAGAGCCCAATTTGATCCTCACTGTAACCAAAATTCACATGAATGATTGATTACACACATTAAGAATTCTTTCAAAATCAGTGAAAATACTCGAGGATATAGGTCTTTACCAGACTAAGATTTGGAAATCTATGCAATTTCTGAGTTTCAGTTGATTTTAATTTTTTTTAATGTATCATATGGTGGGGAGGGGAAAGAATATCCTGACAATCTTTGTTTTGTACACAGAAGTGTTTCAGCCTCTGTAGTTTAAAAACAATCAAACAAACAATGACATTAAAAAGCAACAGCTAAATTTGAAAGCAAGAAGGGATTTTCTTGCTAAATAACGTCAAACTGAGCATGTTTTAACAGAAATGTTACAGAACACCATCTGTTGAGAACCAGTGCTTTATTTAGATTTATCTGTTCCCAGTTTATTTTTTATGCAAACACACGAAAAAAGAGCATCTTTGATTTTTTTGCAGAGAGTTGGATTGAACGATGTCTCAATGAAAGTGAAAACAAACGTTACTCCAGTCACACCTCTCTGGGGAATGTTTCAAACGATGAAAGTAAGTAACTTGTCTTTCATTTAAAATGAGTGTGAACATGTCCCAGTGCTCATTTCCTGCTATATAAGTTGCTATATCTTAGTGATGTTTTTAGTACTGTGTAGTTGAAGAGTCAACTCACTTGACACATCCAATAGTTTTATTAATTTTTTTAATATTTCTATTTTTTGAAAAAGGAAATAACATATCTATTACTTGAAGTTGGCAGAAGAATTTGTCTGTTACTGAATAAAGGTTGGATGACCTCTAAAATGTGCTGTTAGTATCAGCTTATGAATAAAACCACCTGTGTTGCTTTTCACTGGTGAACATGTGGCTGAAATACAGGAAAAAATGTGCTGGTTTTCAATCCTACCCTATCAAAACATACAGAGAAAATATTTTCTTTAAGAATTAAACAATCATGAGATTGAAAAGTCACATACTAAAACATGATTTTGCTTCCTTTCTGATCACAGAGAGGAAACAATTATCAGTCTAGCTGTTTTTAAAATAGCTATTTTTTCTTATCCTTTCTAGTTACAGTAATTTCAGTTATCAATTTTTAACAACAGCAGGTAATAAAAAACACTATAAAATAGTTTAAAATAACCAAATTGTTTATTTTTAAAATTATAAGACAATCTCTAGCTTACCATTTAGTTTTCCCTGTTTATGTAATTTCTATTCTGATTAATTTGCCTAAAGCAAAATACTCTTCACATGAGTTTTCCTCTCAGGACTTCATACATTTTTTCATGTTACAAGATGTTAATGCAGACTGAATTCTTTAATTCAATAACTCATATTTCCTAAATGAAAGTTTAGAAAGAGTCTTTAAATAATTTCTTAACTGCTGAATGTCCCATTTATGTTTTTTGTATTTTAAGAGAATAACTTTATTTTGATGTCACAGCAAAATTATATGCCTTGCAGCAGTGTTGTAATGGAAAACAAAATTTGCTGTAGTGGGGCCTTACAGTTATTTGTTGGGATACCTTTGGAGGCAGTATCTCTTATGAAGGAGAAGGGAGTTGCTGGTAGAAACATGGTATTTATTCATGACTCCCAAGGTAAGAACAGTGGGCAAGAACCCTTAAATATAGAAAAGATAACTGGGAAGTGTTTGGGTTTTCCTGTTTTTAAACCAATTTCTAATTCCTTAAGTTTTATCTCTAAAAAAATTGTAGTGAAAATACAAATATCAGCTTGTTTGCATTTTATGAGAACCTGTGAGAGGTATGAATTTCATTTCACTCTGATGATACTGAGAAAGTGATGGAAGAAATCTGTAATGAATGAGGTGTGACTTAAGAGTCTTAATAGGGTCAAAATTCTGAATTAGAGCCCCGTTGACTTTAGTGAACTTTCCTTAGACTCACAGTTCAAGACAGTATCATCAAGGAAATTAACACCATTAGCTACATTAATAGTAAAATTACAGTGTCACTATTACAAGTCTCCTTCTGTGTTTCGCTCTAGATCTGTTGCCTTAAATAGGTTGTGACAAAACTTGCAGTAATTTGTTGTGAGCTTTAAATGTGAGCATGAGAAGCTTCCACCTACCTTGGGACAGCAAGAACTGGACCTGCATGGATTAGCAAGAGCAGATACTTCACACAGTGGCACTGAGAAGATAGGGTAGTGGTTCCTTCTGTTTTCTGGTTCTGGAATTAAGAGGCAAGCAATGATAATGAAAGACAGTGAATTTAGAACTGATGAACTAAATACAGAAATCAATTTGTGTCACTATTCATGTGCAGAAGACATTGTCACAGTGTATAGTGGAAACCCAAATGACAGTGAGAGTTGGTTTTATCTAGTTTCCTTCTTAATAGCCAGTTCTTCCAGACGCTTCCTTTGCACTGATTACCAGCATTTCTGCAGTGCAGATAAAAGAATTCATTAATCCTCCTGAAAAAAGTCATCCTTGTTTTGAGTGGTAGGTGAGGGAGAGGAGAAGATGAAGAGGAGGGAGTAGGAAAGCAAAGTAAACCATTGCCCAGCAGCAAGACTAGTAAGTCTGTGAAATCCAGAACAAACCAGAAGTTTCACCTTAGAAATCATTGTACTACCTTCTCCTTTCCAGCCCTTGAGTTCTAACATTTCCCTAACAGTGCCCACACACCAGCCAAGAAATTTCAAACCCATTTTGTCACTCTTTGTCCAAACTCATACATTTACAAACAGCAGGAGGCAAAATGTTTTGAGGAAACTTATGTAACCCTATTTGAATTCTTCAGGATGGTGATCAAATTGCTGTTGTCAGTGTAGCTCCAGTTTTCATCTGCAGCCAAAAGAAGGCATCATACATCTTTCTCTTGACTAGCTTTTTTGTGTCTAAATACATTAAGTAGCTGTTGGATGGACTCTGCTGGAGAAAAAATTGGGTTTGGTGTTCGGTTGGGTTTTTTTGGCCTTGTATCCACTGAAGATTATGAGAACTTGCGCTGTGAACTGATACGGCTCTTACTGAGCATCCTTCTTGCTCTTGTAGCTGTTTGTGACTGCACGATTTTAGAGTTCATAGGGGTTTAGGACAGGAGTAATAGTTTTGCTGGTCTCCTTTTCCACTGCTGAGCTATGCCACAGAGCCGTACTTCAGGCCACAGGGGCCCTTTAAAGACAATCTTCTATTCTCATCCAGATACTTCTAGGCCTCTTGAACCTGCATTAACTTGTGAAAGGAAGCAATGACTCACAGCCGTGGATTCCCATGATCTCTGTGTTTCCTGGGGTGCTTTTTACCCTTTTGGAACATTTTATGGCCTCTTCCAAAACACAACTCTTACATCCTAATAAAAAAAATTGTAAGTAAATTTTATTTCACTTTCCAGTTTTTTAAACATTTTTCCTTCTACCACTTCCACACTCCACAGGTAAATCAAAAGATTCACCAGAAAAGGGAATGGTACAACCTTGCATTCAATAATTAAAAAAACCCCAACAATCAACCCCACAATATTTTCTGTGTACTGTGCATTGAGCCAGATTAGCCACATTGAGATAGGAGTCTGGAAGAATACAAATAAGGGCTTATGAAAGTTTCAACTTTAGTTTCCTGGGAAAGGAGTTGTGATGTCACTTGATGAAGTGGAAGGGTTGCGTGTCCAAATTTTCTTGCTTGTTTAGAAATGTGAATGTGTAGACAGTTCATACAAAATATTCAGACTACTTTTTGTACTTCAGAAACAGTGTTCAAAATCCATTTCATACTGGCTGAAATGGACTTCTCTAGCAGCTTCTTCTTGTTCTTGTTCTTCTTCTTTTTCTTTTTTTTTTTTAACTAAATCTCTTACTCTTCCACTAAAAGGAAAATGTTTTAAAAAGAGCTACTTGTTTTCAATGAAACTTTCCTTGGGGAAAATTCTTTCTTTTTCAGTCATACCTGCTCAATGAGCGCTATGCTCCCTTTTTTCTCAGAGGGTTTTAAAAACTCCCGCTGTTTTAAAAGCACGGGATACCTGCCAATGAGCCTAAGTATCATTTATGGCTATACATAAGTAAGAGACAAGATAGGTTCTTACTATAATTTAATTTTAGTTAAGGCCAAATCACTTTTGCGAACAGTCAGAACCTGGCCTGCAGGGGCTGTTCCTCTGAAAAACTGTGCTGCTAACTGAACTAAGGGAATGATTTTATCCATAAAAAGCTACTAATAGCATGTAGCTCCTTAGTGGTTTTGAGCCCCACGCAGGCAGCATGGGAAAGTACAGAGTTCTTCTATTACCTCCACTGTGGAAAGAAGAACTCAACTCCATTTCAGTTATGACAAACAAACTAACACCAACACCTCAGGAAAAGGTGTGCTAATGCAGGGGCTTCACTTTGGGTTGTTCCACTCACTGTGTTTAAGGCAGGACACTCAAAGAGAGGCCGAGCATAGATCCTATCGTCTCCATGCCTTAGTCCACAAAGCAAGAAGTCCCTTGAGCTGTACCTAAAATCAGGCAGCAGAAGTTAAAGGATACCACTGAGAGCCCAGGAAAAGGTGCAAAGATACAAACAGAATGCTACTCTGGTGGCTCTGAAACAGAATTTTGAAAGCAGAAAGATAGAGCTGTTATCAATGAAAGTTACATGGAGTTTGGGAAGAAGAAGATTCGCTGGTATCTCTGGGAGACAACAAATACTATTTTTCTACCATGATCCTTGGTTTTAATATCTTTGATGGCCACTTATGTGCTGGAAGTTTTACTTGTAACTGTCCAAGCTAATACCTGCACTCAGTTTGGGATGGGTGTCAGCTTTCCCACCTCAGCAGGTGCCTTGAAGACACCTTTCAGTGGAATGCTGGTAGTCCTCCTGCTGGCAGTGAACACATTAGTTCTGCTCTCAGCAAATGGCTTTATCCCTGAGGTGCTATGTGTGAACACCTGCAGCTGTGAGTCAGGAGCAAGATTTTTCCTTATGACTTCAGGCCTTTTTGGATTTGTTGTAGAAGAATTGCCATTCTCTTCTTTGACAGTGCCTTGAAACAAGGCGACTTCTCAGTGGCTTTATTTCCTTTCTTTACAAAATAGAATGGATTTTAAAAGTATTGGATTTTGAAAGGTTGGAGTTCATTTTAATCTATAGTACTGTTCTGATGGGACTGATAAAATGACAGGCTGAAAAGTGAGAAATTCTGTTTTCTTTTCCCTCTTCCATGTTGTATGGAGAAATCTGGGATCAGACCCAAGTCAAGAGTTACAGAAAGCATTCCTTGCTCAATATGGAAGCCATTAGGTGCCCTACCACCAACCAAAATAAAAACAACAGGGATATTTAGTATTTTCTGCTAGTCAATTACCTGATGAAATTCTATTATTAAACTACACAAGGTAGAAAAAACTGCTTTTATATGTAATGCCAAAAGTTTGTATTTCTAGGTCCCCTCTATTCCTATACCATGTGCAGTTCTTTGCATCTAGTAGAAAAGGGGAAGTTTTCTGAAAATAAATATTTTAGCCAACAGCTGGTGAAAATCAGAAATATACTGACTGACAGCTGGTCCACTGGCAAAAGACAAAGTAGTTCTGTTTTCTTGTATAAAGAACTGATTTTGGGGAAGGCAAGCACTTAAATCTGTGAAAAAAAAATTAGTTTTGTTGAAAATCCACTTGTTCAGTGGGTAATATTTTATGGAAAATTATGCTTAAAGAATTTTTTTTGAGTAAGTTCAAAGTCTGTCATTCTCATACTTTGTTTTAACAGAGAGTTCATGGAGGATGCTGGAGAGTCTTGCAGAAGGTTCTCCAGGAAGCAAACATACCTGAGGCAGGAGACATGAATTGCAGCTTATGATCTAGTTGGTAGTTTATGTTGTTAAAGCAAATCCTTACATGGGAGGAGCTGAGTATGGTTGGCTTGAAGTGTGTCTGAGGGCAGGTTAGGAAAAGCTCTGCCCACGGGTGCTCAGTGTTAGCGCAAGCAAGAAACAACTGGGGGAGGGACAGAAGGGATGCGGAGACTCTAATATTGTGTGATTTAGAAACTGACTTGATGTCTGATGGAGTGTCACAGATTCAGGGGGAAATTCAGCCCGGTTAGGACAGGTGAGAGCCATCCAGTCCTGGAGCGTGTGGAGCGGCAGCCACGGCCACTCGGCGCTCCTCCCCCGTGTGCCGGAGGGGTTTGTTGCACGCCGGCCGTCTGTTTGGGAAAAACAAGCTAAAAACACAATTTAAAAGTGATTTGAGATGAGTGTGTTGGTCCCGTGCGCTGAATAGAAGCGGTCCCTGAAAGGCAGGGAGGGAGTGTGCGGCCCAATAATTAGGGGTCCATTGTCATGCAGATGCAGGAGGGGGGCTGCGCTGGGGGTCCGCGGGAGCTGCGGGGGGGGGGATTTGCCCGGCGCTCCGGGGAGCGGCCGCGCAGGATGAAGGATGCTCGGTCAGCACAGCTCCCCTGTGTGCAAGGGGAGAAGTGCCGAGGCGCGGGGGCTGCACACAGAGCCATCCGGAGTGGGGTGTTATTTGTGTGCAGGGGTTCTCGGAACTTCGCAAAGTGCCTCCCGGCAGGGTCTGATGGTCAGAAGGAGGTCGCTCTTAAGATCGGCTCCCGTAAGATTCAGCATCCTAAAGGATCGCTTGAAATAACTTCAAAAAGTTAATTACACGAAGAAATGAAGCTTGCAGTGTTGGGGTGCAGGCGCAGTGGTTTGCCTCGTTGTTTGGGTATCAAAGCCTTCTGTGCTGAACTCTTTAATCAGGGACAAAGTTGTTAAAATATCGAACTGCGTTTGACACAACAGTGTTTCCCCAAAGAATACCCTTCTGGAGCCGCTGACTGTGCTTTACTCCAGCTTTTATCTAGGAATGTTATATACATTTCACAAATTTTATAGGAATTACTCTATACGTACTTCCAAATTGTTTCAAAAGAAATAATGCGAACTAGGAAGAATCCAATATTTGAAGTTTTATTTTAATTATCTTTTTCTTTATTCATCTTTTATCCAAATTTTTGGAAAGTCAGCAAATAAGAGAATTACCTTGGAAACAGTTAATAAGGAATACTATCAGAGAAATAATCTGAAAAGGAATCAAATATATTACATAATATACACTTTTCCTCATGCAGAATTAATCTCTCTAAATTTATAAACATCTAGTGCATATCATAAAGTAGGATCAAACAGTGGATGAACCCTGTCAGTTTAAATGCCTTAACTTGGGAAAGGTAACAATTCCCTGAAAGGTAGTTGAACAGTTTATATGATCTCACATGCTACTAGAGATCTAAAAGTTGCTTTTATTCCATATAAATTCATCGTTTTCAATGTCATTATTCCTCGGCACCACTCTGCTCCTGCTATCGGTGATGTTTGCAAGGTTTAGTGCCTTAAGCAATATCTACAGATGGTAGTTTAGTGAACATCATTGTTTACATTTCTGTAATTTAGCCAATATTTTGAGAGAACTTTGGCATTTGAGACCATTTTAAAAATATTTTAATTACTTTTTAATAATTCCTTACCATTCAGAAATGATTTTTTTTTAATTCCTTATTAGTTCATAAATGCTTGAGAAATTCCCACTCAAATTACATAGCTTTTTTTTTGTTTTGTTTCTTAACAGATGAGGAAAAAGAAAATAATAGAGCATCGAAACCACACTCAACTCCAGCTACACTGCAATGGTAAGATGCCTTTTAAAAATATCAGAAAAATCTGTAAGAGTTTTTTCGTATGCGTTTTCCAGATGAAGAGCACAGAGCTCTTGGACATCTTATATAGTTCTAAAAATACTTTCACTTGAAGTGTTTGTGCTCATTAGTATCCTTTAGTATCTCAACACGTCTTACTCTTATGGGATTTGTTTGTACAGAGGAAACCTCTGATACAGTTTAGGAGATCTGCTTGGCATATTTGTTTGCCACCTTGCCAGCTGGTGATTTGTGGTTTGCCATCTCAGCTACATTTATTGCAAAAAGAAAACTAGCACTGAGAATTTTTTTCAAGACTCACATTTGTTTCAGTGTCTGATGAAACTCACCTTTATCAACTACTTTACTGAAATGACATCTCTGTAATGAGACAGGCAAATATAAATAAAAGCATTTAGTTCAGAACCATTATTTCTTTGTACCAATTTGTATCACAAAAGTTCCATTTTTCAGAAGTTCAAGGAAAGTGAGTCACTTTGAAAAGACACTCAAGAGAGTGATTACAGACAGGGAGAAAATTATTAAAATCATCGAATATCATAGAGGTATTTTATTATTTTTCATTACTCACTCCCACAACTTCAACACAGTTCAAATATGACAATAAAGAAAAAAGAACTGTCTAGCTAAAATAAAAGAGCAAGCAAGGCTTACCAGCCCCAAATTCAGAACAGTGTTTATTTTGCAGTGATGTCAGTTAAGAGTCTTCCACAGGAGCAAATAATGCCGTAGCCAAGAAGCCAGCATTAATTAGAACATGCCAACAATACTGTTCCCTACAGAAAACATGCAAATACTGGAAACTGTCTTTTGCCAAATACTTTCAAGCCTCCTCAGTCATAAAGGTTAGCAAATCCCTAAACTCCCGGGATATTGAGCCCTGCTGGAATGTAGTGTGCACACTTAATGCTCATTCAGCAATGTTTGCAATAGAATCCTAAAATTTTGATTCTGAAAAGGCTGTTTACATCTTCTTGCCTTCTCTCTAGCTTGTGTAATGGCTTACTACCTGTCTGTTGCATTACATTTCTTACACACTGAAGTAGGTCAAACATTCTCCCCTTTGACTCTTTTGAAGCATCTGCAAAATTTCCTCCATTCATTTTGCACTCAAAATTCCATGAGGGAACAGAAAGCAAAGAAGTTTTAACATTTGGCATCTTTACCTGCTGTCAAACTGAATTATACAATTGGCTCATTTATTAATAGACCTGTAGGTAAAAAGGTTCCCAGCTTAGTAGCCATACCATCAAACAGTTTTCTGATGGTTTCTATATGCTTTTCAACACATGTACTGCAGCTTTGAATTTGTATTTCCTTGAGAGCTTTATATACTAAATAAAATTGCAAGCTCGAAAGTTAGGGTCAAATTGCTAAAGTAGTAAGCTTACTTTGTGTGTTCTGGAAAAGCAGGCATCAGGTTATTTGTACTGCAGTAGCACCTAGCAACCCATGGGTCAGTAAACTGTTGTGAACAACACTGTAGAAGAGCTGCACAGAGCACTTCCTGTAGGTTTAGCTTTATGTGTTTGACAGTTTTGCCTGCTCAGGTGTTGTGGTTTAACCTCAGCAACAACTAAGTACCACACAGCCACTCGCTCACTCTTACCCCTCCTGCTCCCAGAGAGATGGGGAGGAGAGGTGGAAAAACATGAAACCCAAGGATTGAGATAAGACCAGATTGATAATTAAAATAAAGTAAGATAATAATAGTAGTAGTGGTAATGAAAAGGAAAGAGAAGAGAGAGTAATAAAACCCAAGAAAAAACAAGTGATGCACAATGCAATTGCTCACTACCTGCTGATCAATGCACCTCATGGACAATTCACCCTGGTTGATATAGTGGACATGACATTCCATGGTACGGAATATCTCTTTGGCTAGTTCAGGTCAGTTGTCCTGGTTATGTGCACGCCCAGCTTCTTGTGCAGCTCCTCACTGGCAGAGCATGGGAGACTGAAAAGTCCTTGACTTACAGTAAGCACTACTTACCAACAACTAAAATGTCACTGTGTTATCAACATTATTCCCATACTAAACCCAAAACACATCACAGTGCCAGCTACTTGGAAGAAAAACTAACTCTATCCCAGCCAAAAGCGGGACATCAGGCCTCACACCAAGCATTTGCACAGTCAGAAAAGACAAAACTTTTTACCTGGATGTGCCTTGGGCAAACTTGTGTCCCAAGTTCTTAGAAAAATCTCTGGGCCAGATTCAAGAGGTGGAAGTGGTGGGGTAAGTTATTGACCAGATTTCAGGATACGGTACCAAACTGCCCTTGTTCTGGTAAATGGAAACCTCACAATTGCCTGCAGCATCTGGTGTCTGCCAAGGTAAAGCTGGTCGTGTTTTTCCTGTTAGATGTTACTATAGTTTACAGCTCATGAAGGCAGTGGAGTGTTGGGGAACAGAAACAGAAGAAACGTCCATTGCAAGGAAAAAGAAGAGGAAGAAAGCAGTAGGCAAAGTGTAGCAAGACTTAAGGGAAATCTGCATGTTTTGTCACATGGTTCATTTTGCCATCAACTTTATTAGTTATTTCTTGTCTGACATCTGGCTGAAAAGGGCAAACTATATCAATCCCAAGGGGATCTATCCTTAATGCCTGTGCCTCTCCAGAGGCAAAGTATGTTGAACATTTTAAATGTGGAGGAGGAAGAATAGCTGAAGAAGCCATGAAGCATGTCTGGAGGGCTGTCAGCCTGGCTAAATATCCTTTTCCTGGAAACAGGAATGATGCATTTGTTTTGTTTTGTTGATGACACAAAATGAAGTGAAAGGCCTGGTAAATGTAGCATTACTGCCAAATACATCGTAATTGGGGAAACTGCCAAATACATCATAATTGGGGAAACCACACAAGCTTGAATTCAACTGTTAAGGCATGAATATAGCAATATCTAGTACCCTGTGCTTATTCCATGTTCCTATAAAGCTATGGTTTGGCTCGGCTCTAAAATGTTCATGATTATTTCATTGGTGAACCAGTTGACCAAAGTGTAAGTATGGAACTTTATTTTGGAGTGTGTGTGTGTCTATTTCTCCAAAGACAGAACTATTCAAAGTACAGTCAACTTAATTCCATTACAGCATAGGTACTCTGAATAATAATGGTATTGTGAAACTACAATCAACAAAACTATTCTATTTTCTGCAACAATTACAAGGATTAAAAAAGAGGAAGGTAAAGCATCACTAGGTAATGGATTCTCCCTAGATTAGTACTTCCTCAGAAATTGTTATCCTGCATAAAATTAAGCTGCTCTAGAATCTTTTGTGTGATTAGCAGTGGTTAACATCACAGTGTTCTGTGGTCTTGATATATGAAAATAAACTGTAACAAAACTACAGACCTGATTCTACTATAGAGTAATCTCATTTAATCTAGAACTATGTAAGTGTATAAAGAGCAGTAATAGGGGCACATAAAATTGTCATTCCTGTAGAAGGATTAAGGGCTTTATTCTTATACTGTAGTGGTACAAAAAGTCTCATTATGAACTACTGGATTTCACATAATTTTCTTACAACATTCAAAATGTTTGTATATATATATTTTATATATATATGTATTCTTTCTGGTAATGATTTGTTAGACAGAAGATTGTGTTCATTATCTTTCTACAATACTGTAGAATGAAGCTGGATTCAAAATATGATAAAGTTGTTAAATGAAAGACAGGAAAATAAAAGAAGTGGAGCAAGATGGGTTTTTGATCATTAAAAAAAAAGTTCAGGTATAATGGGGCATTGTTCAGTGTCAGACTAATGACTCTCTCTGAAAGAGAGGAGAAAAAGAGAAAAATTCATCAGATATGAAGAGAAATAATTAACTGCTTTTCTTTCTGTCCTGTCTTGGTCACGGAAGCTGACATTCCAATTAGCAGCTATAGTATACAAACGAACTCTCCAGGTTTTGAAAGGAGGTTTTGTTAAAGCGCTATGAATTTGAGGAAAGATGCCATGATGATATTTCTGTAGAAACCAAGGAAGAATAGATGTTTCCCATACAAACTGATTCCATTCATCTGGCCGGATATCTTATTAAAATAGTTTGCAGTCACAAATGATCATGATAAGTGAAATGGAAGGTGTGTAAGCCCTGAAAAAAGCAATGAAGGAGAGAAAGTAGATATTTGGAAGGTGTTTTATAAAATGACAGGAGATTATTTGCTGTAAAATTGGAGTTTTTTGAGAATACATATTAATTTTTTAATACATTTAAGAGGAAGTTACACCTAACTTCTTCTCTTACCCAGAAAAGCAGACAAGCACGCAAACATACATATATGCATATGACTTACACCATGGATGACGAGATTAATCATGGTTTAAAATGTGTATGTAAATACCTCTTGAACAATTTTGGGTAAGCAATCATAAAAATGTTATTTCAAAGGAAGGTTTCTTCTAATCCATAGGCTTATAATGAGTCCCATTGCAAGTTTTAAAGATGAAGTATGTGCCTACTTATATATGTGGCACATAATATAAAATATTATAGTTTTATGTTTGCATGTGTAAATGAATAACAATAGTTTCTAAAATGCAGAGGAAGATGCTATTTCACTGGGTTTTTTCAGCATTGTATTCACATCATGGATTCCTCTTTTTTCACTTTGTCCACAAACAATAGCAAGAAAATTCTATACAATAAGATTTTGTGCACACTCTTGAGTATTTGTGAATAACTTGCTTTAGCCACATCTGCTTCCTCAAGGTAAGCAATTTTGCAGCTGGACAGGAGTGAAGAAAGTGTCATGATCCAAAGGTGACCTGTTCTGTAAAGGAGGAGAGACTGCTTTTCCTGTTGTTTTGTAGTTGTACATATATTTGTTTACTGCAGGATCCTTTTAGGGTGTAACAGATTATCGAGAGCTCACAGCCTATGGCTTTGACAGCAAATATGAACCTAATGAAACAAGTAAGTGTTATGAAAATTAATTGGAAGAAGCTCTTAAGAACAAAGGAAATTTAATAGAAAAAGGGAAGTCAAAATATTTGGTCTTAAAAGATGCAGCTTTGTATACTGTTTACCATAGAGGACATCCAACATACTTGCAGTTGTCTCTGTTTGATATTTGCTTTTTAAGGTTGGAGGAGAACTATGAAATTGCAGAAGGAGTTTGCATTCCTCGAAGTGCTCTCTACATGCATTATTTGGACTTCTGTGAGAAAAATGACACACAACCTGTTAATGCAGCCAGCTTTGGGAAGGTAAGTCTAAACAGCAGGATGACACCTTAAGCTGGTGAATTTGTATTACTAAAAAGAGGTAAATCTTCCATTAGAGTCAGAAGTATAGGAATGAAATCTCTTACACTTTCAAGTTATTGGACAAAGGCTAAGACTTTAAGTGTTTTGATGGTTGGAATAATTTCTATTCATGGCTAAGCTCCAGAATACTTCAGCCCTCAGCCTAGCCAACAGTGACATGATACACAATGTTGACAGTTAAAACTGAATTAGAAGTTGAATAGAGGTCTGTGTAAACACATGTGCATTGTGACCTGCATTGCTTAAATAAAGATATAATTTTTAAAAATTGAAGGGTAAAATATCAGTCATTGAATTCAGGAGCAGGTCTATGCCGTTCTTGCAAGCTTGATATGGATACCCCTGAATTAACAATTTCAAATGGTACAGCAAATTCACATAGTGGAGTGCAATGCCTCTAGACACAGAAGTCCAGAAAGCATCTTGCACCATTTGTGTGGCACTGCAGGCACAGGCTGGAAGTTATTTTTGCACTGTGATTCCTTGTGCTTCACTTTCCAGTCCTGTTCTAGTAAGAGCCGCGGTGGTTAACTCCAGATTCACAGTGGAGATGCACTCCTAGCACAGACACAGCTCTGCACCGTCCAGGTGTGAGCAGTAAAGCTCTTATGCTCTACACCACTAGCAGATGTTCATAGCTGGCAAGAAGGTTACATAAAGTTTGTATTTTTGATTTGCTGGCCAGGTGGTGTTTTTCTCTCAGTGAAAATTAAGATGACATTTAAAACTGAAATACTACTACAGAATGTGTCACAGGCCTTTAAAAGTTTTAGGCTGTGAGGAAAACAGTGTAGAGTTTTTGAAATGCTTGTAAGCATGAGTGAAGCCAATTGTCTTGCAAGCTGTTCCCTTTCAGTGTTTGCAATGTTTGTTCTGTAGAAGTGCTGGGTATTCAAATGAGAAAAAATGTTCTTGTGTAAAGAGTAAATGAAGGAGAAGAATGTATTTAATGAGGTGATATTTGCTACTGTGCATCTTTAGGTAGGCAGTTTAGTGAGGAAAGTAAAGTGTACGACGTTGTAACATTACTATGTTTGTTGTGTTTTGAAGACCTGCATAGTTCAGTAGATTCTGTGTTAGTTTTCTGTTTAAATACAATGTGTAAGTGTGAATGAAATTGCTTGTTGTGCATATTATTGCTACCAAGTGGAAAGTGTAGTGGCAAAGTTCAATTTAGGCACAGTGAGAATAAGAAACAGATTTCATGTAGGCCAACACATTTGGAACATGGCTCAAATTTACACAACACTACTTTTGCTGCTGCTAACAACTTCTGTAAATTGTGAGGTGTAAATATTTTAAAATTATTTCATTCTAACATAAATTTACCACAGACTTACTTCACAGTTTTTCAGTATGTGGCAGTTTTGTTACACTGTTTAACACTTCATCCTCCTCCTCTTCTCTCCCTTACACACACACCTGTTCATTGGTAGAAGTACCCTGACATAGCAGGACACGTACAGTGACTTCCATCTGAAAAACATGACATTCCATTGTACTTCACAGTCATGAAGATCTGCAAGGCACACCTCCACTCTATCAGTAGCTTGCAGTCAGCTCCTCCTTTGGAGCAGGTAGATGGGTGAAGTTTTAGCCAGCGGAGTTGTTATCATGTGACTTAAATACTGTATTGGCAATGTGTGTTGCGCCAATGCCTTGGAGGCAGTTGAAGTAATGCAGTGAAATAAGTGCTATTTAAAGGGTTCTGCACTTAGCTGCTGAAACAGAGACCCCAGACATGTTTGTCCTCATTGGGAAACATCAAGAGCCCTGCAGCTGTCATCTACTCCAGAAAAAGGAGTTAGTTGTTCTGTGGAACTGTGGACAGTTCGCCTTTCAGTAAACCACACTGAATTTATGATTCATTTTTGAACTTTAGCTCTGTGGCCAATGTTAAATATTTAGGGTTTTTCTTTAATAGACTGGTAATTTTTTAGAAAGAGACAGGGAGTTCAGCATATTAAAACAAACTGTAATAAGTAACATCTTATTTATTGTTACATCTCAACACAACAGTGTTGATTTTACTCTTAAAGCTACCACTAGAGGCATAGGAAACTTACCTGAAAGTGATCCCTCCAGATGAAGGTTTTGTAGAGAGCCCTTCAGCCCATGTGTTCTTCTCAAGCCTGATGTAAGTCAAATATATCTGCAACAGAGCGTGGCAGGGAGAAGAGATACCTTGCTCATAAACTGCTGAACTATTGGGACTTCCTACCATCTCCTATGCTCCCTAAGTCTATAGACTTACTTAAATCTTATGCAATTTCCCCATGTTTCCCTGAAGTACATTCAATTATTTCCAGGTCCCAGTCACTACATCAAGATCTTGACTTCTTTCAGTTTTCTCACACATCTGCTGCACCTTCTTTCTACATTATTTTTAGATTCCCTCATGTCTGTCTGTCTGTTTATTGTCTCATTTGTTCTCCCCCCACTGCATACTTATGGCTGGGCAAGAAGCAGCACATGGTTCAGAGCACATTAGAGCGACAGAAGTGTTGACTGGTTGCCTCATGCTCATGGTTGTCTGGTCAGGCAGGGCCAAATGGCTCAGCTAAAACCTGAGATTTTCTTCCTTGTCTTGTCCTCAGCATTAACATCAGTATGATCTCCCCACTACCCAGCTAGAGTCTTCTATTACACTGCTAGGACATGGACACCAGACACCTGATAATACTGCATTAATGAAACCAAAATTGGTCTGGGGGGGGTAGAGAGATTAACAAAGAGACAGTAATATTTCATAGATGGTTTTCTGAGGAAATCAGGCTAATAGCATTTAAATGAACAAGAAGAGCAAAGAAGACAATTACTGTATAAATAAACACCTTTAAAAAAGCAACCTGTACTCCTAAGCCACATAAAGTACATATGAAATTAGGAATACTCTAACATGGTTATTAATATTCTTATATGACAAGGGAGTTGTAACTTTGTTAGTCAAGATTTTGGTGTTTTACTCATCCAGTTAACATGCGAAAATTACAGGCAGTTTTATCTACACTAGCATTTGGTAATCTGCTGTGCTACCTAGTCTGTCATAACAGTACTTTTTTTGTGTGCAAAAGACAGAACGAAAGACTCGTTTATACACCTTAACTAACTAGTGACTAGGGAGGGCCCTGAAATTTGCTTGTTACAGTTCTGCATCAAGTGAAGACTCCAGTGCTAAGCTTCTGCTGCTACCATAGACAGCAAAACATATTATATTCACAATGATTTCATGCAAAAGTGAAGCAGGTTAGTTAAAAACGTTCCATGAAACTAGTGAAAAGACAGGGAGGTACAGTGAGGCAGGGCAGGTATGTCACTGAGTTATTAACAATTAAATGCTGTATATGAGAAAAAGCTCTCTCACAGGGGACGTGTTTAGACTGTGAATCAGTCTCCAGGCAGAAGCAGTGAAAGCCCTGTTGCCGAGGTCACTTAAAAAGGACGCCAGCCTTGTGCCCCTTAGCCCTGTGCTGCAAACGCCTTGGGCTCTGCTCCGGGACCTTGCGGGTTTGGTGAGCAGTTTAAGATGTTTCCAGCTGAAAGTTCTGCCACTGCCAGCAGCAGGGAGGGTTGTTCATATGTATGGTTTGGGTTTTTTTTTTCTGAGCAACATATGAACATAAAATACCAGTGATAATTAATACAATGAGCTAAGAATTATGGTGGTGGATGATGACTCTGACTTACTATTCTCACTGGGTTTAATTGGAAGTGCTAAACCATTCTGAATCAAGGCCTTCACTTAATCAAACAAAAAGCAGGAATGTTTTGAGCATTTCCAAGCCCCTCAGTAGCTATAGTGTATGGATGGGTGCCATCAGGCTATCCTGGCTGTACCACACCACCCAGCTGTTCACTGGGTTGGCTGGTTTTTGAGCTTCTCTTTCACTTCTATTTCCAACACTGCTTTTTGTAATTGTTCCTTTTGTGACCCTGTATGTACATTGTTTTCTTAATCAAGACCCTTGAAGATGTAACCTTCCTCAGCCGCAGCGATTTCTCCTGTCCTCCGTGTCTTCAGTTCACTGCTTTAAAGTTACTGTGCAGTGCTAAGTGCTCTGCCGGACCCTGCCAGACCTCTCACACAGAACACTGAGTATCTCTTGTGAAACCTCCTTTGCATTCTCATGAATTGTTCTTCCCACAACTCCCATGTGCCCCCTGGAGGTTAAAGACTTTCCTCTTCGGTTTTTCTTTTTTTTCTTTTGGGGCTTTCCTTATATGTCTTTTGACAAGCAATAATAAGTTAATATTTGAAAAGGAAAATCAAGAATGCCGACACTTTTCGGGGTGGTTCTTCCCCAGGCTGGGGTCCTTTTACATCTTTCTGGCAGCATAAAGAGATGTAACATGGATGCAAGCTCATACAACTTTTGTTGCTTCCTGACTGGCTTTGCTGTAAGTGAAAATTAGACTCCCATAAACACATTTCTCTAAATAAAGGGCCAAGTCCACAACAGATTTTTAGTATTGGTTAGGGAAGAGCTTTTTTTTCCTCAATAATTTGCTTTGCTCCAGGGAGGTGCAAGCTATACCAGCCAGATTCTCTTTTTATCACAATGCACTGTGTCCACACCCAGAAGTTTTGCCAGCAGGACTTCTGCTCCAAGCATGATTAGCATAAATAGGACTTACAGTTTCATACTCTCATACTGTATGATTTTAATGTTTGAAAGAGACGGACAAGTCCTTTATTGAAATCTCTTTGGTCATGACACTGTGATGTGATTGCAGTCTAATTTGTCCTTGTATTGAAATGCACACATCAGGAAATTGCCTGCTGTTGTTCATAAGGAAATACTTCCCTGAAGATGTATTTTTTATTTCTTTAATCTCAATTTGCTTCTAAGTAGCCTCAATGGTAACTGGTGTAGCAAAGCCCAATTTACTACTAGTGCTCTCTCTACTAAAATAGCAATTGCTTTATTATGAACAATTCCTGCAATACTGAATACAAAAAGAGAACTGGAAAAAAAAATCAATCTACATCTGAGGATGTGTTTTCTGTTATTGCATCAAATTATTATATCAGTCTGTCGGTGCTCTCTGAGCAGTCCCTCCCTTTCCTTCATCCCTTTTTAATAGCTAAGGTTCCTGACTGAAGGACAGTTAACAACTATGGCTTTTTTTCCCAGTTTAGAATCTTCCAGGCCAAGCTCCTCTCCTGGGACCATAATAACACAAGTACTGCAGAAGTAAACATTCATTCTGGTCTGGGGAACGGTGATCCTACAGTGTATTTGGAAAGGTCTTTCCTCCTCTGGCTCTGCTTCACTGATCCCTTGTACTGATCCCAGGTTGCTGACTATTGCAGTTTTCTCCATGAGCCTGAGGAGTGAGAAAACCAGCAAGCACACCTCAGTTTCTCTGAAGAGACTTTTCCTTTCCCAATGCCCTACAGCAATGGAATTTTTAGTGGCTTTGTCACTTCAAGCATCTGGCTTCCAGTGAGGCCTAAAGTGTGGAAGTAGAGTGGCCTGGGCTGCATAACCTCATGCCTTGTCAACACGTCTCCGAGGCTGTGCTTACAGCGCAGGGTCTTACAGCCAGAGTGCAGAGATCCTGGCGCTCAGCCTTTTCCCACAGATATGCTGGGTGATGGCAGTAAGTGTGCTGGCACCAGCACAGACCAAGGGGAGTTGTGCAGGGGTTTGGATCGGCTTGGTTTCTCCAAGCCAGCACCAAAAGTGGCTGCAGCTCAGCTAAGGATCTGAGTCAGAGCATTTGATGTTTGCAGCTTTGTTGGGATGCAGTAAACTGTTTGATCACGCCTTAGGCTGAATTCCATCTGGCAAGAGGAACTGCTGAAGGAGGATATTGTTGTACATAGATGAATTTCAGGAGAGGTCTCACAAGCTTTGCTTCCAGTTCAGTTGGAGTTACTCACAGAATCTGATCTCCTTAGCAGGCAGAATTGGACACAGGCATTAGAGAAAGTGCCACCAGGCTTTTTCACCTTGTTTTGCAGTATCAGTTGAGATGTATCAGTGATAAGAAACAAATTCTTATCTAACAGCTAGACCATGCCCTATTCCAAAAATTATGAAAGTGAGTGGAGAGAAATGGAAAGGTTATTGAATCTAAACAGGCAACAGATCTGTGGTCTATACTGAGCCTATACATTACAGTTTACCCTCCTGGCCATGCAAATAAACAAGCAAGGAGTATAGATGGTATAGACACATAATCACAGCTCTTCTCCTTTTCTTTATGCGGTTTGGTGGATTTGAGAGACAGGAATTGTATTTTGTAATGGTCTACTTTGATTATGCTCTTTCCTATTGGATATTTCTTGGTACAAACTTTCTTGATCCTTTCCTCAAGACAATATGATGTTAGACCAGCCCCAAGCCATCTTTGAGCCAAAGGTACCTGTTAACACAGGTGTTAATAATAACAGACTGTCTCAGGGCAGGATTTTGAAAAGCACTCAAACAGATGGGGAAACCCTGGAATGATCCAGCTGGAACAGTATCAGGTCAAAGAGGAATGAGCCTAAAAATCTTACACTTACCACATAAGATTGAGGGTATCAGTATCGCTTGTGTTTCACAGCACTGAGAATATGGTAAACATAGGTCTGTGAGAATACAGTTATGTTTGGCATCACTGGCTTCTTCATGGCAAAGAAGATTAAGACTGAAACACTACAATAAGAATTGATAAATAAACACAGATCTGTACCTGACTTTCTAAAAGAAAAGTATGCTGTCTAGATATGGGACTTGAAACCTGAATTGAGATAAACAGAGGCAGGCCCTGTTACGAAGAATTGTTGTCAGAGAAAAAAGAATTTGTTCCAATGTATGTAGAACATCTCTAGAACCTGACAGAGCTAGGGAGCACAGAGCCTGGAATCTGTTTCTCATTCCGGCAGAGTGCAATTGCTGGGTTGAAACTCAGTTTTTATTTCATTGTTCTGTGAAGTTCTGTAAGGATGACTAGAATTATTTCAAATAGAAAGGAACAAGAGTGATGAAGAATAACAGCCTTCTAGATCAGGTGCACTGACAAAATGATCGTGCCTTTTGAAAAGCAGAAATTTAAATTAGTCCAAGGAAAAGACTTCTAAAAGCCATCCTCTGCCTATTGTCCCTGGAGCAAAATTCAATATTTTGACACAGGAGGGAGGAAAAAAACTGTTTCAGAGGTTTCCAGACATCTCTGGCTTCTTCCATCCTTATTTGTTTGCATGAAGACAGATGCATAAGATGTTTTATAAGACTTCTTTTTTGCCCCTGATTTGTTTTGACATCTCATATCATAGACAAATTTAGATGGAATAGTTGGGAAACATGAAGTTGACAGTTTGATAGTGAATGTAATGAGGAGTGATGGGTCACAGCATAGTCATGAAAGTAGAATGTCCCTGCCCACACCAGAGTGTTTGGAACTAGATGACCTTTAAGGTTCCTTCCAACCCAAGCCATTCTCTGATTCTATGATGCCTCAGTTTAAAGCTGAGCCTGGCCCTGCTTATGTTGGATTGTTGCAGTACTGGAGATGTGAGGAGAGAGACAGTGGCAGAAATTACAGCCGGCAGTAATCAGGTTGAAGGAATGCACCCTTGCAGCCCTTTGTGGGTTACAGAACAGCTCCTGCAGCTAACCATGTCTAAGGTTAATAGATTGTGCAGACTGTAATACAGACCTGTACAGAGGAAGTGCATTTTTCTAGTTGTTGCTCATAAAGCTTTCTGTGTTTTACATGGATGCTCAAGTAACCCATTTAATTTTTATTGCCTTATTTTAAGAGTGACCAGAAATACAAGTAACTAGATATTTAATTTGAGTTTATTCAGACACCTCTATGAGGTTTAAAAAGCTGAAATGGGATAAAAATCTTCTCAGCTCCAAGATCTGTGCAATACATGTTGAATGTTGTACTACCAGTGTTGCAATCTCAGTATGAGCGAATATGAGACGACTTTCTTTCCTGCATTCACTTTGGCTGTCCCATACATTCAGTGTTCAGTGTCTGCCTGTCAGAAAGCAAAACATCCCCTCATGTTCTTACCTGCACAGACATTCTGAAAATCATGTGTCAGGATTGTCTGCAAAAGGGTTAAAAAAGTTCTCACTATAGTAGTCCCATGAAAAGGTGTAAACTATATATATATATATATTGTGTTATAATGTAATGACTTCTATCTGGCTCTCACGTGTGCAGTAGGCATGCACCAGAAGAACTGTGGGGTTGGGAAAAGTTAAGGCAACTCTTATTATTCATGTTTTTAATCAAGAAAGGAATAGAAGACCTTCTGTAGGCAGAAGGTAAGATAAGGTCTTAAGCAGAGCACAGAGAAAAGAGAGGGAGAACACATCAAAGTTTAGTAATTGAGAAAGAAATTGCTGGAGCAGTGGTTTCTGAGGCTAATATAGTAGGGACAGAAGTTATTTCCATGTGAAACTCCTGGTCTACATCTGTCTCAAAATTAAAAAGCCAGGTAGCATAAAATAATGCCTAACAGCCCAAATTGCCATGTAATTTAGGTGAAATTTTACCCAGAAAATGTAAAACCTGTACCTTTTTACTTAGCAGATCTTATAGGGCAGCTGGAATTGGGGTCACTTTGGAGAAGTGGGAGATGGAATTTCAGTTCCACTGAAGGACAATGGTAAAAAGGTCCGTTCACTCCAAAATTCCCTTGGATACCACCCATGAGATCTTATTACTGCTGCTTCTGTTGAGAAGCCAGAGCTGCTGTGAGAACAGGGAGTGGGTGCCATTCAGAAAGCAACTCAAACTGCGTGGTCTGGTCTTGATTCATTCGCTTGTGCAACCTCACTGCAGTGATGAATGGAAAATGATCCAACTTGGTTTCCAGATCCAAACCTAAATTTTCATGTCTGACAAGTAGAACCCCCTTCCCTCCCTACAAGACTGTAAAATTAACTAGTTTTCTCTGTAGGTCTTTAAAAGTTAATAAACTTTAAACTTATGACAACATATTTTATAGAGTGACTTTTCAGGTGGAAAATTATTTTAAAATCAACATTTTGGACCCTCTGTTTTTTCTATTGATTTCAGCACACAGTGAACTCCACTTTGTCCTGCAGTTACCAGGACACTGCATGGGGATTCACAGAAACATAGCTTAATGCAAACATTTATATGAACAGATGGTTCTTTTAGTGTATGACTTGTTTTATTCCAAACACAAACATTATTACCATGCATATGTGTATGAACACCTAGATATGAGTATGCCACCTTATACATATTATACACATGCAGCATCAGATAGAAAAGTCCTGACTCTTTTTTTTCCAAAGGTTTGCTAGATTATTTTCCATTTCACTTTTTTTTTTTTAAATTACTGGTAAACACTATTTTAAGCAAGGCAAATTTTTTAGATGTATTCTGAAAGGTGTATCTCATTTAAAATATGCTGGATTTAGAAAAGAAACAAAGAAAGAAAAGAAAAGGGGATCATCTGATCAACTCCTTAAGTATTCTTCTCTCTTCCTCATCATCTCTGCCCTGGTATGTAGAAATTGGCTGATGTATTTAAATCCCAGGAACTCCCACGGCATATGGTTCATAAAGTAGTATTTACAGTGTGCATTGTAACGGTTCATTGCTACTAGAAAGGCCTGACAGTAATATGGGTTCATCTTGGTCCAAAAGTAAAAATAGAGTAAAACTAATATTAAGTAAACTGCTGTAAACTCAGCTTCTGGAGAGGGATGGTGTTTTGTGAATGACAACTGCCACCAAAAAAAAAAAAAAAAAAACCCCCATCCAAAAAAACCTACACAACCAACCCTTAAAAAATACCCTCGCCCAAGAAAACCAACCTCAGAAAGTAGTTCTTCAACGCTGCCTTTTTTCCCACAGCCTTGTGGAGCCCCTGGCCCTGTCTGCAGAAAATGAAAGAGAGAGGGGTGGGATTAATGTGTAATTAAAGGGAATTTGGAAGGCTGAGATGTTGCGGAATGTTAGATCAGTAGCTGGAACAGCATGTGGTGTTCTTTAGGCAGGCTTCATTGAATCCATACAAAAAAAGAAAGAAGGGCTGCTTGCCTGTCTGCTCATTTATCAAACAGCTAGGCTGAACTTTCACAGCTCCACAAAAGTGTTTTACTGTTTGCTGAAGTTTTGCTCCAGAAATTAAAGCTGAACAACCTAGCGACTCTGAGTCTATGCTGCATTTTTGACATCAGCCACGTTGTGCAAAGCTCTTGGAAACCAACACAGGTCAATTTTTACATGATACAAAGGGAAGACAACTGTACCTTTGCTGCTAAAAAAAAAAAAAAGTTACTGAAGAAATGGTCAAATATGTGACAATGTAACGTCTTTATTTAAATAACACCTTTTGATCCAAATACGCGTTCCAAAGCTTTCAGTCATCAATCAGGATTAAATATTTATCACTGTGATAAAATGGTTAATGGAGAGAAAAAATCTATATTATCTAATCAATTTAAATTGACTTTTTTCCTAGTTGAGCAGTTATAGTCCATCTTGTATGGTTGTTTTCCTTTAATCTTAGTTGGTGTTCGCCCCCAAAGAGGAAGCATTTAGCAATTTAAATAATGAAAACACAATTAAAATGGATTACAAATTTTAAAAGGAAGAATTTCCTTTGCAAGTGAATCCTCAAGGCTTGCTGCAGTCCTTTTTGCATGACTGTTCTCGCAGAAAAATTTTCCTCCTACTTCAGACCACACCGAGAATCAGGTTCAATCCTGTGAGGTGCTGAGCACCTCCTTTCCAGCAACAAAGCTTTTTCTTCAGGATTAACCCAGTTGATGGAGGCTCTGATGACTGAAGGCACAATCTACATTCATTTATCCATTTTCTTAAATGCAACTGGCACTAAAGAAATTTTGTTTTAGAGTAGTAATGTTCTTTTAATGGCTGCTGACAGACTAGAGTCTGGATTCTTGGTGGTATCCTGCTGTTTCTGAGATGCACTAGTTTTTCCATAGAGGATAAATTAATTATGAGGTATCTTTACAAACGTCACTGAGAGTCTTCCTTGGCAGAAATGGTGCCCCTGTCAAATACCAAAATCTTTTCAGAAAATCATCTTTTAGAAAAAGCTGTGTTTAATGGCAGATTTGTGAAGAACTTTGTTGAGAACTTTGTTTGAGTTTGCAGAGAACTTTGTTGATCCTGCAAACTGACAAATGAATAGCAGGTCATTTCTAATTACAATCCTCCTCAGTTTAGAGACAGAACGGATCTGAGATTTTTAAGAAAGTAAGTTCTACTCTAGTGACTTCTGAAAGTATTTAAATTAATCGTAGTTAATGGAGTTATACTGAAGTTTCAAGTCTCTTTCCCCTCTTTCAGTAATGGAAAAAATAAGTAGCTTTGTTTCTGATTTCTCCTGCCATGTATTTTGCTGACATTGCAGTACAGTTTTTCTGCTTTTCTGTCTCAAAAGACCATAATAAATTAAGTATTAATAAAGGTGTTTTTTCATTTTTCTTAATATCAGTTCTATTTATTTGCAGATAATAAGGCAGCAGTTTCCACAGCTAACAACAAGAAGACTTGGAACCAGAGGGCAATCAAAGTAAGCAGTGTATGGTATTATTATCATCTTGCACAGGGCCCCATCTGGCTCTGGCTCTACTGAATAGAATAGTATAAGAACAGGGAATAATTTATCCAGTTAGGGACTTAAAACCAACTTTGATGGAGGTTCTGTTGTAATCTTTACATTGTCTTATTGATTCAGCAGTGATCCTACAAAGGTGTCTAATGGAGCCTTTCACTGATTTCATCAGCAATATTTTCCATTTTGTCCCTATATTGTTTTTCATCTCAACTTGCTTTACACAGTGCAAAGGACATTCACATCCAGGAGTAATGGAGCTACTGATGGAGGCTGGGAAATGACAGCAGGTTAGCACATACTTGTATTTAGAGGACAAGTGTCAGAACGCTGTCTAGAATTTAGGTAGGAACATATATTGGCCTAAAATGAAATTGTCCACACACCTGCACTTAACCTGCATTTTGCCTGTTTAATGAAATCCAACATACCTTTAAGTGATCAAGAATTAGCTTATTGTCTTACCTAAAAGATTATATTTCCTGAAAACAGTTCCCCCTAATTGCAGAACAAGAAATTGATTCCAAATGAAGAACGCACTTCCTGGGGTATTTGACTCTTTCCAATTGTTGACAAGATGTGATTCTACCAATTTAAGAAGAAGATACAGTGAAGGTTTTATACTTTTTTTTCTGCTTGTGGCTTAATGAAATTTTTCCAGTGGAGTTTTGAATCTTTTTTCAGCAAACATAAGGCCCATAAAATAATAAAATCCGCTTTTCTTGGTTAGCCTTCAGATTCCTACACGATAGTATAAGGCCAGTGTCTGTAGTTCACAAGTGCAAAACTGAGAGGAAAATGAAAATGAGATGATGTGTTTGCAAAATTTTATTGGTAAATGTTCATAACACAGCCTAGAAACATAATACTCCTAAATGCTGAGAAAGAAATGTGCTACTAGAATTGAACTTATATACTAAAGCTAGAGTGGCCTGTTCTTTAAAGGAAAAAAGAAACTAAGATGCTAAAAGAAATGCCATTAAAATTAGCTCTACTTTGCTCTTTTAACAAGTTGTCCCTGTGAAGTATCTCTCCGACAGGACAAAATGGCCTTTCCCCCAGCTTGATATTTTCTTAGTTTTTGTAACTAAGCTTTCTTTTTCTAAAGCAGACATATTAAAGCAGCTAATTGAAGATTTGAAATCCATTCCCAAATGCAGAGTTACCACACTCATCAAAGCCACCAGAAATCTCTCAGGTGGAAACTCTGAGTTAGTCCCACAGGGTAATAGGAAAGCATGATAGGTCCAGAATCAGAGAAACAGGCTTTAGCACTGAATGTAAGTTTTGTGGAGGTTCATAAGGAGGGAGTGAAAGTGTGCACAAGATGCTTTATGGGTGCATTCATATGAGAGTACCCGCTGTCAGCCATCAAATCACTCTGATATCAGCTACAACTTTGTTATTTGTCTTCTCATTTAAAGAAAGGCGTGAGCACTGCTGTATTTCCAAACTCCCACAGCTCCGGGAGTCTTTCAGAGGGGCAAAACACTCTTGATTTGCTGACTGAAGGTGTCTTGCACCTCCAAAAGCTGTCTCTTTACTCTCAATCAGGTTAAAAATCAAGGAGACTTAATATTTTTTGCATAATTTCTTCCTAACCTGCCTGCCTGTCAGAGCAGCTTTCAGGTTACATACTCCTTCCATGACACTTATGCAATGGTTCTGCTCCCTGTATAGCAAATAAGAAGGGGTTTCTGTCACATACACAGAGAGACTACACACATGCTGTACTTCTTAATGATAAATACACTCCTCGGTAGACCCAGCACGGCTGTAGCTGAGCTCTAGTTTTGTTTCCAGAGACATCTGACTGCATTCCAGTTAAGTGCTATGTAAAGAAATTACTTTAGGCATTAACACTTCAGTTCCTTTATCACCAACTGTGCTGCCCGACTGCTGCCAGTATGATTTTCGTTCCACTTCCCTGCTACCGCCAAAGGAAATTGTGTCACAGAAGTGGTTAAGATTAGCTGACTTCACACTGTTCTGCCTTCAGTCTCTTTACAGCGTGGCTGCCTTGTAACATTACAGAGTTCAGAGCTACAATGGTGCTGTACTCTTGGTCATCAGTTGTGAGCCTTTCTTTTTTGCAGCTGGGTTTATTGATGTAAGCATGCAGCTGTTCTCTATCGCGCTGAGCTTAAAAACAGTTCCACCACAGGTGAGCCATGAGAAGGCAGCTAAACATAAAAGCCAATTTCTTTCTGTACTGTAGTCTGAAACTCTTCAATTACATACACAAGATGTGAGTTAAACCTACGTGGTGTGAAGGGAATTTTGCTGCTTTCTTTAAAGAAGTGCTGCGGATGAGATCTGTGAGGGGAAAAGCATTCCACTGTTTAACACAAAAGAGGTTGTGTTGTCTGCATGTTATTATTCTACATATCAAACTTTCAAAGCCCTGTTAATTGGATTATGTTGATGTTTTGATTTTTTTTTTCTGATAGAAATACAAAAAAGGTGCTTGAGAAAGAATCTATGTAAACTACTCCAGTGACTTTTTGCCATTTGGAATGGTAAAATTACTGAAGGAAGTTATCTGGAAAAATTCTGGAGCTAATTTGGCTATAGCTATCTATATGATTTTGAAGCTACACAGAAAACTCTTTCATGTAGTTTGCTGCCAAGTGCAGCATACCAGGAATTAAATAATGCACAGTGAAATTTTACTACATTTTCCAGGCTTTTTTGTTGTTGTTGACTGATTAAAGACAAAACTTGATATAAGACTGACCCCTGTTTAAATTATAGAAGCGTCTCAGTCCATCTAGAAATTTAGCAGTCCTGCTTGCTCTCACTTTTTCCCTCTGCCCCCTCTTCCCTCAGCAATTTTTGGTGCCAGCTCCCTATAGCACTTCCTTTTGGTTTCCCCTACCCCAGATGTAGAACACAGGACATCTGTGAGTTTTATGGCTCTTTGCCACCGTTTTCTGATGGGGATTGTGACATGCACTGGTCTGTGGGCAAATGAGTGAAAAAGGGAAAAAAAAGTCACCTGAGTAAGTTTAAACTAGCATCACTTAGATGTTCCTCTTTAATTAATTAAATTGATGGCCTTTGTAGGACCAGCTGATTTTGCCTAAAGCAAATTCATGTCTGTTCAAGTGAACAGATCTGGTGGCAGCACTCTGAAATGGTAACTGACTGGAGGGCACAACAGACACCCAGAGATTATAACTTCCTATGCCACCATAATGAGATCCAGAAGACAATGTCTGATCGTGATCTGATAGGCTGTAGAGAGAGAAGTGGAAGACCATTGAAAATTCTGTCTAGGAATTTAAAGTGGCACAAAAGCATACCAGCAATACAGTCTTGTGATGCCTTTTGTAATCATTACAAACTTAGCTGATGGGTTGGTGGCTCCTAAAGCTGAGAAACTGAAATAAAAGTTTGGAAATTATGGAAGGACTAAAATTACCTTTGCTGCTTTGATGCAAGAGTTTTACTTGATGATCAGTGCTTCCATCAGCACCTGTAAAAATGCTGAGTTGTGGCACAAACTTGTGCCATAAGGCCACCAATCCATTTTTATAGCACAGCTACACTGTGTAATTCCCCATGTGGTGTGCACAGACAGTGTTGTGTAGCATCCCTCGCTGACCTGAGCCCAGTGCTGATGGGAGGGTATGTAGCTAATAATTTTAACTGTACATTTCCTACCATTCATTGCTTTCCAGCACAAGCCTTCCCCTCCCCCACCCTTTTCTTTCAAGTGTTTTCAATTTTTGAAACATTTCTGATCAATTCATTTAGAATAAAAACTCCTGCTTTTCAGCGACCAAACTAGCCTTCAACAGTCTGAGAATCAGGGAACTGAAACAACAACAGAAGGGCCAGTCCAGAGGGTCTGTACCTCTGCTTGTTGCTGAACTAAAGGAGCAGCTGCACAGCAGAGCTCAGCCAAAAAGTAGCTTTAGGATGCTTTTTTTTCTTTTTTATTAAGAAGGAAAAAGATGGAATTCCATTATTTTCCTATCCTGCTTTTACCAGAAGGAGTGAAAATTTTAAGCTCAATATATTACCACAATTTTCTGCTACTAAAACAATGCTTGTTAATAATATATGAACTATTGCCCAATCTGTTTTGCTGTAGTAATCATCAGCATTATCAGTTTCTCTTGCCTCCATGTATTTTTTTAACTTTCAAGCAATTTAATTTATTAAATATACATCCCTATGTATCAGGTACCATTATTACGGAATTGCAGTGAAAGAAAACTCCCAGTATTATGATGTGATGTATTCCAAAAAAGGAGCAGCTTGGGTCAACGAAACAGGAAAAAAAGAAGTAACCAAACAGACAGTGGCGTATTCACCACGATCCAAACTGGGAACATTACTGCCAGAGTTTCCAAATGTCAAAGATCTAAATCTGCCAGCCAGTCTGCCAGAGGAGAAGGTAACACTTTGGAAATCTTTCCTCAGCTTGTCTTGGTTTTTTTTTTCCCCCCTGCTCTGGATGAAAGCTTTGTCTGCTATATAAAGACTTTAAATTAGAGTATGTTTAATAATGCTTTGACTTGATTTATGGGCTACTGAATTACTTCATCTAATAGGAAGAAATATCTTCCCTTAAAATAGGCAGCTGACACTATCAGCTCTAGAATATTTCTAAAGCCCATGCACACTCTATTAAAAGTTACATTACATACAGCAGGTGAGGCTCAAGGGCAACTTTTAAAATACACTACAGCTCTCTAATCTGGGAACACATCTGATGGCAAACTGAAAAACAGGCCTGATGCTTTCTTGAGCAGAGAAGGACTTCCTGCATTTCTTATCCTTTTTAGACTAGAAATTAAGAGAATCCTATCTGCACATATGACAAAAATGCTCTGGCTTCTCTTGGCTGAGCTTGCTAGTTTTCTGGTTCTATTCACATGTGTAGTATCAATGTAAAGTGCACAAAAGAATAGGGTTTTATAGTTCTTTATGTCCTAATTAGGGCCACATTCTCGTCTTTGATCTCACTGAGGCTTTTTGCTCCTCTTACATTTGAAGAATCCCCATTGACATAGAAAAATCCATGAATTCAAAGGGAGAATTTACTTTTAAGAAGAAAACTCATTTTACAGCTAACCTAACTAATCTAACTAGGCTCTAACTGGTTTCATTATTTTTGCAGTTGAGCATGGGTAAGATAAGAAAAACTTACTTTCTCTGTGCTTTGTATTCTGATTTTTTAAAAGAAGATTTCTTAAAGTAGAATGATCTTTTGTGTGTCTCCCTCAATCTTTTGCAGGTTTCTACCTTTATTATGATGTATAGGACTCACTGTCAGAGGATACTAGACACTGTAATAAGAGCAAACTTTGATGAGGTATGGTTAGAAACTACAGTTGTGGTTTAATGATACACAAGGTATTAATGGATCTGAGACGCTATTTGTGGTGATATTACAGACTTACGGTTCTGGTGGTCAGTCCTTTTCATGAGCAATGAACAATAGCTCTCCTTGAGTATATAATACATGACCGATAGCACTAAATCTCACTTATAACACTGTGCAAGTTAGAGGAACAAAAGCAATGGAAATGTTCTTGTGTCTCTGTTCTCCAGAAGGATTAAAGTAGCAATATCCCTTTACAAGATGTTGGACAATCCATTTCCTTTTTTTTGGGGGGGGCGGGGGAGGGGGGGGACTGAGCAGTTTGAAGTAATTCCTCTCAGTGTTCTGCACAGAGTCAGGGCAGGTGCCACAGCCAGAATGGTGGGTTCTGCTGCTCTGTTAACAGCGACACAGAGAGTAGGGGGGCTTGCAGCCCCTCAAATATCCCATAAAGCTGTAGCCTGTAGTTTCCAGTTGCTCAGTTGTGCTGCAGCGCAGCTGGGGACACACACACTGCTCAGCAGCTCATGCCATCTACCAGAGTTGGATAAGGTTTGTATCTCTGACTGAATCTGAGGGTTTTCTGGCAGTGCATGCAGACAGCTTTATAAACAGAGCTGAAAAAAATTAAATGTTAATGGAATGCAAGCAGCTTTATGTTACACAGGAAGAAGGCTTCTAATCCAGGAAAACAAATCTGACTGTAGAGATGCTGAGGACCTGATTCAAACACGATATTTAAGTCATGGAAAAGAAATCAAATGAAATGGGCCTTTTGACTCTGTCTTCTGAACAAGGGGAAAAAATTCTCTGCTTTTCTTCCTCTCACTGTTTAATTCTCACACTCTTCTGGCTTAAAAGCTGTGTTTGCACCATTGTACCCAGTCTAAAAGCTTCCATTTGAGAAAAATATTTGACACATATTGATGGAATTTAGCTGGGTGAGTCTCAGAGTACTTTCTTAAGAGAAGGATGCTATATTTTGTTAGGGAGTCTGTTTATCAGGATCCATGGTGGGGAAGGGGATGATCAGCAACAATATATAAATGGCAAATATTCTTTACTGCACCTAGTGTGGTTATTTACTTCACTACAGATTGCATGCAGGTTATCATTCATGAATGCTGCTGTTCTGACCCCTGTGGAACTGATCATATCATTCTCTGAATAACACCTTTATTTCATAAATTAATTTTTTCAGAGGTATATTTTGCTGTGTCTGAATTCTCCTCCCTATTTTCTTTTTTTTGGTCTTTCTCCATTTTTTCTCCTCTTTCCTTCATAGTGGAGGAAAGAAGAAATCCAAAAGTGTAGTGTTTCTTTCCAAAATGAAGACAGAAAATGATATATTGACCCTTGTTAGCCTCCTCTTCCTCATTACACCAAACCCTAGATGGCATTCCCTTGTATACAGGGTCAGAGAGCAAAGAGAGGGAAAAAGGCTTGACATGTGGAAGCCAAAGAGTTACTCTCACCAGCCACTGATGGAAGGTAAAAATACAGTGGTTCCCATGGGTCTCCCTGCTGTAGTAACACAAAGACACCCTGTCAGCAGCTCAGTGTCTCCTCACCCTTTGGCTGATTATCCCACCGTACCCTGTGTTAGTGTATGAGCCTGTCTAGTTAAGGAACATGCCTAGTCTGTGGTGCACAGCCTCAGACCAGCTCTGGGGCTAAAACAAATGCTATGTAAGCAGGATCATTTCAAGAGAAGGGTATTTGTGGCCTTTGATTATTTTAATTTAAACATCCCTGCTTCTTCTCACAATTGCAGGTTCAAAGTTTTCTTCTGCACTTTTGGCAAGGGATGCCTCCTCATATGCTGCCCGTATTGGGTTCTTCAACTGTAGTGAATATAGTGGGAGTTTGTGATTCAATTCTGTACAAGGCCATTTCTGGAGTTTTGATGCCAACAGTACTACAAGCCTTACCTGACAGGTCAGTATAGCTCACAGCACTGACCCCTTCTAGCTCAGCTGTCTTTGTTACATGTCTTTTCTTCAAGAATGATACCAGTTCTCAGAAAGCTGCTTGCTGCCACCCATTTTCTGAGTTTAAATCGCTGTGTCAATTGAAAGAAGTTGAAGAGCTTACGTGTTCCTCAATAAATGTTCAGATTTTAACAAGATTTGTATTATGAAAAACTTGGAGGGTTGGGAGCTTTTAATGAGTATTCTTGGTTTCTTAACATTCGGCTGATAGTTTTGTCCCAACTTTCAGGGAATGTCAGAAGTCTGCATGTTGCAGAGCACCCTGCTGTCTTCTGAAAGTTTCTGACACTTTTCTCCTAGTCTGGGATAAAAGCATAACTGTTCTGAATCATCATGACAAGAGAAGGGGGCCTGACTACTCTGTTTGTAAATAATGACATGCATATTCAGGAACTGCAATCTACCCATTTGTCTCTGTACACACTCTAGAAACCCAATTGTTATTCTACTTGCCAGGAATATAAAATATGAAGATCATACCTGTGAAACCTTGAACAAGCTGATTTAATTTAAATACCATGAAGAACAGAATCATGACTTGTTTAGGATCACTTTATTTAAGAAGCATTTGTCCCTTTTGTTTCAAAGCTAAATTCATTTTTCCCATCCAGGAGGTGGATTTCAACTGTTTTCTTCCTACCTGGAGTTCACAGGAGTCCAAGAAGTCTTGTTTATATAGGCAAAGCAAGACAGATATTAACAGTCCACAGCAAAAAGTGTAATCACTGAGTCCAGACAATATGTTTCCCCCTCTGACTTTCCTGATATGAGTAACAGGAAACAACTTTTTCTAGATATTTTTGTACACCTTTAGTATTATTTGACTGATGCACTCCTGACATTGAGTAATTTCTTAAGAATATTGCTCTAGGAGTTTCTTATTGATGCTGTATATTTAGGTCCCAAGATTTTAAAGTGTTTCCAATCATGGAAAATGTTTTCAGGGTGTTGTTCTGCATTCCTATGGGCATTTCATGACCGCTAAAGTACAGGCAAAGTAATTTTTACACAAGAAATCTGTTATAAGCATGGGCTTTTCTTGATAAGACATGTACATTTTTAGAGACTTTCCCTCTCCCCCTCCCAAATCTATGTCATTGGAAGGATTAAACAGAACAGCAGTCCTTTTCTCAAGCTGCTTAGTTCTTTCATAGCAAATAAGGAGAGACTTGAGTGTGAATATAGACTTTTGTAATGCATATAAAGGGCCAGATTGTGGCTATTAAGCCATAGCCTGCACTGGAGGGGGTGAAGAAGGGTCTCATTGCAATGGAAGCTCCTGAAGGAAATCTTGCTGACTCAGCCAGAATCCTCTGAGATGCTTCCTGGGAACAAATTCTGGCTATCCAGAAAAGCCACTTTTTAGTGAGTATAGCAGTTGCCATCCATCCCTTGTCCTCTTTGGGTGTCTTTGTGGAGCAGAGCAGGCCAATGGCCATGTTTGTTTTACAGCATCTGTTCTCAGTGCAGTGTGTTAGGAGTACAAACAGAAAAAAATTCCTGGTTGGAAGAGGGAAGGTTCCTTGTATCTTTCCTCTCTCTCTAATTTGTCTCTCTGTCAGTGCAGCTTTGTCTGTCAGAACCAACTTTTAGGGTTTCCTGTACAATACTCTGCAACTGTTCCTGGAAACTGTTGTTTTATACTGAGGATTCCAAGAAGAGCAGAATGACCCTCCTACAAAGTTCAACAGGAAATGATGGAACCATCAGAACTGGGTAGAAAGGGGAAAGAGAGAAATCTCGCTTGTCTGGGAAAGCTCCAGTCCTGTGCAGAGCTAAGCAGGCAGGTCCTGGTCCACCAGGGTTTCCTCCATCTGTGTGGTCTTGGCCCTAAAATTCCTCCCCACCATCACCATCACCCGCTCAGTGGCTCTGCCCTGCAGCATAGTTGATTGTTGCTCAGCTTGAACATCCCTGTGTACATCTATGTATGTGAGCTGAAATCCAAAGCTTGATCTGTTGTCTTCTTTAAACAGTTGTGGTTCTATATTTGCACAGAGTAGGAATGATTTTATTTCTAGTAAGAGTATGTTTTTTAAGTATCAGAGCAGTGCCATACAGAGACCTTCATTATTTGTGAGGTTTTGAACATGGAGATATGTTTTGCTTTTCCTGCAAAAGTTTTCATAAGTTTCAGAAACTGAAATATGTTAACAACTCTGCATAATAATGAGTTGTAAATAAATGACTCATGATCTTCACATGTTCAGATTTTATACTATAATGCACAGAGTAAACCTGTTCTGATGTAATGAATCCCTTTTTTCAGTTTGACGCAGGTGATCCGAAAGTTTGCAAAGCAACTGGATGAGTGGCTGAAAGTAGCTCTCCATGATTTGCCAGAAAACCTACGAAATATCAAATTTGAATGTATGTATTGCTCAGTCTCTCATCTCTTAAACTGGGATGTACAGTGTTTATTGATTACAACTTCATTTGAAATGAGACTAGTGTTCTTTCAGGAATTAAAACCCGTCATCATTATGAATCTTGCATTCACTTACGCTCTTCATTTGTTCATGAGAACCAGTCTTATTTAGTGAAATGAGGCA
Organism: Acropternis orthonyx; assembly: GCA_035583155.1. Classification (NCBI taxonomy): domain Eukaryota; kingdom Metazoa; phylum Chordata; class Aves; order Passeriformes; family Rhinocryptidae; genus Acropternis; species Acropternis orthonyx. The sequence continues at coordinate 53,840,510 of JAWWEU010000040.1, read as the reverse complement.
CTGCTCAAAATGAGAATTTCTTTTCCTTTCTTGTGGATTCTGATAAGAAATTAATTTTGTTTATAGTAAGCAAACATTAGGGATGATATTAGACAAAGAAAATTATTAAACAAACCTTTAGGCTAGCAGAATTTGAATACAGCTTGAGGCCCTTACTCAAAAAAGTGCCAGAGTTAAAAATGAAGGAGATCAAATTACCCTGTCACCACAGGAAAGGGCACTAGTCCTTTTCAGACGTGCTTTGTAGATGCCTGCAGTGCACATCACCTATTGATAAAGGCTGCTTTATTTCACGGTTCTCAATTCTTTGCCTTTCATGAGCACTAAATTCCACACCACAAAGTTAAAAGAAAAAAAAAAAACTAATTTAGGAGAAGGATTAACTATTTTGATCAGCGTGGAAAATTAGGCGTATATTTTACTGAGAACAGTCAGGATGTAAGTTGGAACAACTAATTTTAGAGGGTTTTGAATTGTTTACTGATCTATTTTACAAATTAAACAAAGTCAGAATGGAGAATATGCTGTACGACACCTTTGTCAGTTCAAAATAAGGATCTTCAACAGCAAAATCTTTTCCAGTCTTATAGGCAGAGAAAAAGAGATGGGCAGCGCACTCTCTAGTCGTTCTCAATCTGTATTCTTTAACTGCCTCTATGTACAGTATGGAGGGAAGACACTCTGTGGCCACATCTAACGTATCTTTGGATATATCTTCAAGTATGGTGACTTTGAAATAAGGAAAATACTGTGTGCGTCCTGACTTTTACATAAGCCTTTGTCACTTCTGCAGTTGTTTCCTTCTCATCAGAATTTGTGGTAGTGTGCACTGCCAGTGGAGGTACTGACAGGAGTAACTGCAAGCTTTGGTCATGTTTGCAGTTCCTGAGTCACAGATCTCAGACAAAAAATGCACAGTACAACATTTTAAAAGTTCATTTTCCAAGTATAGAAAATATCTTAATACAAGGTCCATACCGCTTGCAAAGAGCTAAAATGGGAGCAGAGAACTGGCAAGTAACTCCTGGGCCATCTTAGTCCACAACACACAGTACATCATGCAATTGCTCTCAGAAACTTTGATCACATAATACCTGAAACTGTATCAGATTTCAGCTCCTACTAGTTCAGTCAAAAGACTCCTCCAAAACTTGTTTGCATTAAGATTTAGCAACCTTTCCTCTTTTCCACACATAGGGCAGCTATCATTATTTTATGCCCACTTGTTCTTGCAGCAACATTTTTCTTTCCATTAAATGGTTCTTTCTAGTCTTCAGTTCCTTTGTGCAGCAAGAGAAAATTTGCTATGCTGAAAAAGCAAAGCTCTTCTATTGTCCTCTACATTTCTCTTGTCACCTCATTATTCACAGCATCTATAAATCATTGCTTGTAATATGCCTCTGTAAAACTGATCAAGCATCCAGATTAAAGGTTTTAGGTCAAAGTTTAAATTAAATGAAAACTGGCTTTTTTGAGTGAATTTTATGTAGCCACAATTTTATACAAGAAACTGGATTTTTTTTTTATGGTTTTGTTTTATTTTGTTCTTGTTTTAATTTAATACTTTCAGAAGTAAATTTCCTCATTTAGCACAGTATGTAAATATGTATCTCTTCTTTCCTGCAGTGTCCAGAAGATTCTCACAAATACTCCGGCGACAGACATCACTAAATCATCTCTGCCAAGTAAATATTTCAGTTACCCAGGTTTGATGAGTGCCATTATTACTGACTTTTCAAACAATTCAAATAATTGGTTTCATAGCAGTTGGTATAAGGCCAATAGCAAAACAAGAAAAATTTCTACCTGCCCAACAATAAATTCCAAGTCTAATTGTATATTATAAATCAAATGCAAATTAGTAAAAACCAAAGCAGCTGAACCCCCGGGGGTTTTAAATAGACATGTTCTTGTAACCATAGTAAGTGAATATGGAAACTGCTCACAGTTCACATCACAATTACCTATCAAAAAGTCATGAGACCAAATTCTGTGCAGTAAAAAAAGGAGGAGAATGCATTGAATTAATTAACATTTCATCCAGGTATTGGAGGGGATAGTTTGTTTTCCCTCTCACACTGAAAGCTTCATTTTTGGAATGCGCATCCAACACCCCAGGTTAAATCTCTGAGAGGTGAATCCCACAGGAAGAAGCTCTGGGGGGTAAAAAGCCCACTCCTGGAAGGAATCCTCTGTAGGTTTTGTCCTCCTTTATTTTTTGAACATACTAGCACTACCTTTCCCCATATATGGTGGATCATCACTGAACTTTGAAGTCCATAGGGATTCAGAGGAAATTAAAATAAAGAGATCACAACCTTCTGCATCAGACCTGGGATCAAACAGTTTACTTACCATGAAGGACTCTCTAACTGCATCAGTTCCTTGGGGAAGCTGAAAACTTTAGTGTGGGTTATCATCTCTGCTTAACTTACAGAGATCCATTGTATGCTATATGACCATGACCTTGTGTCACTTCCTTTCCTCTCAGTCCATCCTCCCCATTATCAACAGCAGATCCCTGTCTCAGCCAGCCAAGACACAGACCTGATGAAGAGGGAAAGGAGCTTTAACCTTTTCATGTAGCTGAGGGGAGAATGAGAGTCTTCATAGTTTGGGAGAGGGGAGAGTACAAAGCTGAGGGGGTTTGTTTGGTTGTGACTTGACTTTTCTTGTTGCTTTATTGTTTTGAACTGAAGCTTGCCATGAAAACCAACAGGACAGTTATAGGTTGAGTGGTCTATCAACGGCAGCATCAGATTAGTGTTGCTCATTAGGGTTTGTGGTGGGTGTAATCAAAATACTTGTAGTTGAATAAAGTAGCTAAAATTACTTGAGAGGTCTCTTGTTAGAGGGCCCTGCAATATCCATAAGACATCAAGCTGGTGGGTGGGGTTCCATGCAGAGGATTGATTTAGTGAGCCTAGCTAAGGGAGCGTAAAAGGGGATAAAGCCTATTTTTTAACCTAATAAAGCATGAACTAATGAATAGATTGGATTGGATTACAGGCATCAAGAACAGTGATCCACAGTGCAGACATCACATTTCAAATGCTGGAGGACTGGAGGAATGTGGATCTGAATAGCATTACCAAACAAACCCTCTATACTATGGAGGACTCTCGGGAGGAACACAGAAAGCTCATCATACAATGTAAGAGCAGAACCTTCAAATAAAACCAGGTGAACTTGGTTTTCTGCTGCAAACAAAGCTCAGAGAAAGTAATGTTTTTGCAGCCATTGGTTTGATTGCAGGCTTAAAATAAATAAAGAGACATCTATCAAAAATTAACAAAAAGCCCTGTCAAAGCCTTATATTTTGAGGCACAGATCTGGGCACCCTTCCATTAACAAGCTCCTTTCTAGTATCCAGAACAGCCAATGGCACAAAACTTGCTCCCAAATTCAGGAGGATTTTTTTCCATGTACTTGAGAAAACTACATCTATGAGTGAACATGTGAAAGTCCAATCTTTCCTGATGTAGAATTGCAGGAGAATTGTCTTTTGAAGGCCTTGGACATATCTTGGCTGCGTAACTGAGTTTCTTGTAAACTTGTTTATGAAAAGCTCCTTTTCACACAGTGTTTTCATAAACAAGATCATCTGATTGCATAGGCTTTCACCCTGAACTTTTATGAGTAAGTAGAAGTCCCATATCAAACAGTCTCATTGGCTAATTTAACTTCTGTCTGGTATAGTGAAGGACTATGGACTTAAAAGTGACTTTGGAGATATTGGCAAATTGGTTTCAGAATCAAAGATCTTTTGGAAATATAAAATATACCTTCCATAATCCAGCAAGTGTTTCATGGTTGCAAGTTTAGGTGTAACTGAGTTTTGTTGCTCTGAGGCAACAGAGATTTGTCTTTAGCATCGTTTATAACCTCACTTTCCTGTGAACCCACCTGATAATGCCATCTCTCTCCTGAGGATGACTAGTCATCTTCTATCCAGAGCCAGCTTTAATGAGGTGCAACCCGGGCAACCACTTGTGTGAGTCCAGCAAGGATAGGTTTGCTAGCAGGGTAACTCTCCCAGTGAGTGGCTGGGAAGAGGAGAAGTGACACCTTCACGTGTACACTGGGCCCTGCAAGGCTGAGTGTGGCAGTCATCCCACTGAGTTAACACTAGAACTCTTCTCCTTGGTACAGGGACAGGCCTTGCATTCTCTGTTAGCTCCGTTTTCCGGTGAAAGGTGTTTTATACTCTTTCCTCTCCTTCTTAATCCTTGCTTCATTTTCTGACATGGCCCCCTTCCCTTTTGTGGAGATAGAAGCTTGATGTGGCAGTGGAGGACATAGCATATAGCAAGACTGAAGTCCAGGAGCTGAGTGCATCCTTCTGTTACCTGTTCAGTTTTCAATATCTATCCAACATCCTCCCACTACCTTAAAAAGAGAGTTCCCAAAGTTATACCCCCTAACAGCAGCAACAGTTTTGGCTGAATGCTAAAGTATTTGAGCAAGTTTTTCCATATTTTAGGAGTATACAGTTCAACAAGAAGTTACTCAGAAATGGTAACTTAATATGAATGCTTAGCAGGAAATGGGATTCCACTGAGATGTTCATATATGTACAGAGATTATACTAGAACCTAGATTTTTTTCCCCATCTTTGAGGTTTATTCTACTTGACCAAAGATCCTTTTAAAGACTACACTCTATATGACATATGACATGGACTTAAGATCTGCTTTCACTGTCTTGGTACTAATAATCAAGAAAGCATAATTGCCAGCTACTGTAACTGGAAAAAAGCAAAGATGTTTATAAGCCTGTAAACGAGCTTAGAGAGAAACAGAGGAAAATCATTGGGTATAAGAGAATCTCATTCCTGTTCTGCTGTGGTAGCTATCTCTGACATGATTTCTTCTTTATTCCTTCTTTCTCAGATCCTGTTGAGGTATTTCTAACAGTCACTAAAGGCTAAAAATTTACTTTTCTCAAATAGGTTGTTGTACACAGTTGCATTGCTCCAGCAGCAAAGCAGGCAACTGATTTGTTTTTCCACTCTTGCTCCCCTCTTTGCACAGCATATGAATTACTTCATCTGTTGTATCAGGCAGTTTTTGTCCAGCCAAATATTCAGGTAAGGAGACAACATTTAGACTTCTCTGTGATCCTGTTCTGAATAAATAAAGGGAGGTTGCCCATGCAATAAAACAATGAAAGAAGATTAGGGTGGCCTAAACATCATTATTTCCCTTCTTTCCCTGACTAATGTTGCTGGCAACTCAGGCTTTGCAAGTCTAAGTTAAACAAAGTTGTAGTCAGGTGTAAAGCAAATGCATTCCTGCTCATCATATTGATCCAGCTTAAGAGACCCAGGAGGTTTTCTTTGCTTCATTGTCAGACAGGTTCCCTGGCTCATATCTCTGGTTATCATCTCTAAGCTTTTTCTCCTTCACTGTCTTTCCTATGGTGGGAGTGTCCTTCCTCCTGTTATTTACAATTAAGAATAAATGGAAATGTGTTGCACATTGAAATCATCCTGTAACACAGCAGGTAGAAAGTATCTGTCTTGACTTACTGTGCCTTTCATTTTAGCTGAGTTGAAGAGTAATTTGTTAAGGTGTCAAAACACATGACTCTTTGTCTTCCAGGCATTGGTTCTCCTAAATAAACAACACTTGCAGTTTTAAAGGCTGCACTTGAATGACTTGTTCTTACTTTTTGCATTAAAGTATTAATATGTGTATTTGAAAAAGATTGAAAATTGTACAGGTTGTTTTTTGCAACTCTTCACAATAAGTACATCATTTCTGCATAGATAGCAAATTGTTTTGAAGAAGTAGAAGTTTATGGAAATTCTTCGTGCGCGCGCGCCTGTATGTGGCATTGCAAATAGATGATTTACAGCAGTTAAATCATGTTTTTGCAACTAAAACTTTATACGATGTGTGTCCTATCAACAGTACTCCTCCACTTGGTGCCTAGAAGATTTTTATGCATTTCTAAATCAGTTTCATGCATTACATTTTCTCATCACCAGGATTAAGGTCTACTTTCTCACTCTCCTTAGAGAGCGACATAAACATTTCACTTCTGGGCACACCAGAGAGCTGAAGTTTAAAACAAAATAGAATTTTTAAAAAATAAGTTCTGGTTTGCTTACATGAAAATACCACTTCCAGTGACTGCATCGCTTTCAGTAGAAACAAGATAAAAGACCAAGCAAACTTTTTGGATCAGCACCAAGAAAGATGTATTTGTTGCAATTACACAATCTATAGTAAAAAACACAGTAAAATTGTGATGCTATTGGCAGCCTTCTGTGATTTTTTTTTTTTTTTTTTTTTATTTTGTTCGAAATGGAATCCAAGTACTGAGGTGGGCTGTTGTTTTGTTTTGTCTGCCAGTGTATCAGGAGTTTGACCACCTTTTGGAGGAGCAGTCCCCCATTGAGTCGTACATCGAGTGGCTGGATTCCATGGTGGACAGATGTGTTGTAAAGGTTGGTAAGCAGGAGTAAGGACCTGAGTCGCTGATGTGCATTGTGAGCTCTATTCAGGTCATGGACTTTTGGAATAAAAAAAAAAAAAAAAAAGGAAAAAAAGAAAAAACAAAGAGCTAGGCATTTGTAATAAGCAGGAGTAAAGCAGCCAAAATCTCACCAGTTTTCATGGAGAATTACTCACATTCAGAATTCTGCTTTATTCTGCACTTGTTCATTTTATCCAAAAGATGGTATTCAAGCATGAACAGGGTTGTGGTTTCCATTCAAATCAATATTTCATGGACATGGAGAAATTAGTTGACAGTCAGAGTTATCCTAATGACATAGTGCAAATAAAAGCATAATTTGGTCTTTTAAGGTTTTAATGAAAACAATATTTAGGCTAGCTGATTCATTTATATAAAATCAAATGTAAGGATTGTCTACATTGTCATGTAAGTATAAAATCAAATCAATCAATCAAATAATATAAAATCAAATGTATAAAATTAAATTTAAGGAATGTCTACATTGCCATTCAATCAAGGACACATTTATGTTGCCTTTTGAGCTGATTTGGGATGCCAAGAACTTTTAATTTAAATGCACACAGAAACCTACTAACAAAGCTTTAAAACATGTTTTCAAAAGCAGTCAGGCATCACCGCAATTTTACATATATATGAAAATATACAACTGACTATTTTAACTTCTGTCACTAGTAATGCTTTGTGTTAGGATGTTCTATTAGAATTTCAACTCTTCATTTCAGTTCTTGGCAGAATATACCGAGTTGGAAGGGACCCACAAGAATCATTGCATCCAGTTCCTGGCCTAGTTGTTAGAGCTCAGAAGTAAAACCAAAACAAAGCAAAATACACTCCTCCTCTGTCTGCTACAAAAGGGCCATACAGAAAAAAAACCAGATAACTCCCCAGATTACTTGAAATACTTGGATTGTTTTGGGGAACTTTTCTTCTAGTAAATGGAATGTAATTTGACATTCAGACCATGACTGTTAATTTTAATGAAGAATTTGACATGAATTTTAATAGCTGGTTGCGTGAATCTGATTCTTTAACTCACGTGTGGCTATAATAAATTTTTGAAGAGTTAATGCCTAAAGTGTGTTTTCTGGAAAGTATCTTTCCTAGTAAAATGACTCAGTGGATTCACAAAAATAAAAACATGAAGGAACAAAAAACTTTATGGACAATACTCTTGGGCACATGATGTGACTCTTGGGAGTGGTCCTGTACTGGGCTAGGAGTTGGAACTGGAGTATGCCCTCCCAACTCGGCATATTCTGTGATTCTGAGTTCAAGAAACATTTCTACTCAATATTACACCTTAATTGAAATATTAACATACATTTTTGGTGTAGAACAAACATTACTGATTGTAAATTGCTTTCATGACTAGAAAGCAAGAAAGAAGATGTAAGTAATTAGGTTGAGATGAAGATCACAGCAATTTGTCCTTGCATCATTTATAAAGGAGATCCAGTCTTGAATAATACTTTATTATTTCCTCTGTCTGAAGGCTATATATGTTTATATGGTAATTTTCTGTCTAAGGCCATTTTGAGTTTGGGTTTTAGTAATTTGTAGTATATATTTTAATTGAAGATAATGTTAAGCAGTTTTTAGGTATAGAGAAAGAAGATGGATATGTGCATCATTTAGCTGTATTGCTGGTAGAAATAAAAGTTTGTCCATGTCAGACATATCTGTCTTCTTGCAGGTAGCTGCCAAGAGACAAGGCTCTTTGAAGAAAGTCGCTCAGCAGTTCCTCCTGATGTGGTCCTGTTTTGGCACTCGAGTGATTCGGGACATGACTTTGCACAGTGCACCCAGCTTTGGTACTTTGATTTTGTTGTAATAATTGCATGGCACAGTCAAAAAAATCTGTATCCTAGCTTGTATTGTACAGTTCAAGTGAAAACATAACCAGTTTCCACATTTCCAGGGCTCTACTAAAAAATAATTTGGAGTTACTGACATTTGGAAATGATGCTTAGACAGATGTCTGTTTTCAAGATCCAGCCAGGGGAGCTGGAAACTTTGGTGCTTCATTCTGTTTGCTGTTAGCCAGCAGCGGGAGTGCTCAGTCCCAGGGCAGCTGGAGGAGTCAGTTCCAGGAGTGTTCCCCAGTGCATTTCAGCACAAAGTGAGCCTGGTTACCCAAACCACTCTGACCACGTGTTGTGCCAAGAGAGATGAGTTTGTGCTGAAGTGAATGAAAAGCTCCCCAGTGAACCGCTTTGCCAGCTCTCCTTTTAAAGGGCGTAGTGTTTGAAACTGGTCTTTGCAAAATGAGTCAGCTTCTATAATCTGGATAGATTCTTTTCCACGGTTTAAGAACTCAGTCAGGATGGAAAAGTAGATTTTTACTTTTTAGATGAAAAAGCATCTTGCTTTTCTACAGAGTTTGAAATGGGGGTACAAACAGTTCAGATTAAAATCAGTTAAAAGCAAGAATGTCTAGACTACTGTATCATGACTATGAACATTCACAGTCACTTGGGACCAGATTTTGCATGAGGAATGGTTTTTCTAAATGCACATTTGTCCAAATATGTTAGTAGATCAATAAAGAATGATTTTATATGAGCACTGAATTGAATAACTGCAAGGTTTTCTGCCAGCGGAGCATTGATGTCCTTTATGCTTTTAGAACCATCTAACAGCATAAATTCAGGAACTATCAGATAGGCACAATATTATATGTCTATAACATGTTTTATATATTTATATACATATATATTTATTATATTTAATATATATTTTTATAATTTATTTATATTTTAATTTGAAACTACTTTCATTCCAATTATGAAAGACTTTTCCAAACAGGTGTTAGTGAGTCATCACTAGACACCAAGATAGTGTGTGTCCCCAAGGTGCTTACGATTTCCATCTGATAGCTGGTGTTTTCAGCACCAATATCCTGGTCACATCTGTTTTCCAGCTTCCCTAGGACTCATTTGCCCCTTGAGTCTCTGTGGCTTTTCTTGTATTGTGGTCACAAAAGTAGCTGATGCTGTTTAACAGTATACTTTCCCTCAGTGTTCAAAAATCCCTTTGCATGAGTACTGAATAAATGCTGAATTTTGTTTTCTAGAAGCTTGGGTTGCAGCACTTCTCTGTGCAGACACAGTCCTGACCTGTGAAAGACACTGGTAGACAACAAATGAAAAAACATTCTGCATTAGTGGAGTGTTAAGATTATACTGTTACTCGCTCAATGCTGACTTTAAACTGCTCCTAAGGATTTATTATTGCTGCTGAAATGCACATTACAACATTATTTTATTCCTGTTTAGGACATGTTTGTAACCTAATCGAGCATTGTCTTGTTTCAGAGCATAATTCACCAAAACAATGAAATGGGGATTACCTAGATAGTTATTAGACGACCAGTTGTCTGGATGGTCTGTACAGTGATCAACAGCTGTGGTTTCTTACTTATTAATGGAAACATTTATGGACTTGCTATGTAGCAAGAAAATGAGAAGATTGAGAATTATGCATTGTTTCGAGTTGGGGACCCACCGCAACATAATATATCAAAATAACTTACTTGTTGTCTCTCTTAAAAATTTGGCATTTGAATTTCTCTCTTTTTTTGAGAACTTTAACTTTTCAGCTGAGTTTGTGGGGTTTGTTTTGGGTTTCTTTGTCTGAGTATATCTGTATGTACAAATGTGTGAGTCTTCTTCTTGTATGGACACATACCTTTGAACATTAATTTGATATGTTTATATGTAACTACAGTCAGGAAAAGAATATACTAGCCATAGCTGACTTGTTTTTCATGGCAGTGGTTATAATTAGAAGTGGATCAATAACTGCTTTTCAATTTGACAGCCAACTCAAGAGTTTTAGAAAACCAAATAATCATGCTCAGTGTGAAGCCAAGATGGTTTGTGATTTTCGTCAAATTCAGAAGTCTATAAAAAGTAAAATCAAAGTTAATTCTTTTTCACCTCTCACATTTTGATGCTTAGACCACCAAGGAAGTTGGAATACCTGGCACTGGAGTGACTGGCACAAAGATTTGGTTCTGTAGAGCTTTTAAGCGTGGTGGCATGGGCAGGTTGAAACAATCCCTGGCAGAAAAAAAAGCCTCTCTCTTGCTCCCTCTTTTTCTCTCTGCGTGCCTCCCTCTCTCCCTCCTTCCTGCCTATGCATATCAAAGGCACAGTTGGTGGCAGTGTTTGGGTAATGCATCCAGTGTATAAAGTAATTAATAATAGAAGCTCCATGATTTTCTCCTGGAAATCTCACTGTTGTTTTGTTACTTACATGTAATGGCTGTGTCTCTTAATAGCTACTGATCTTCACTGTGCCTTAGCTGGGTAATCATTGCTATGATTTCTGTTAACTCCTGAAAATTAGAGCCAAATGCTACTTATCCTTGTGACTACAGTCTCTTGAATGACTTCTTACCTTTTCCTAAAGAAGTAATTGGTTTGCTGGCCACAGCTGGATCCATTTCAGTATTTAAAGATACACTTGAAAAAAATGAGAGTTTCATGTGAGCAACAGTAGCTTGCAAACACAGAATGTATTATGGTACATCATGCTGAACAGTCATTCACTACGAGACTGAAATGCATGCCCTGATATTGGTTTCAGTCTATAGCTTATATTTGATTTGGCTCATTTAAAAGTGTAAAAATATTGCATTCATTCAGTACGAAAAACTTGTTTGTCTAGTGTCTTTCATGCAAATTCTGAGCTCAAAAACTCTATGCAGAGTTTAAAAATACACAGTGGGACAAATAATAGGAGAGGAAGAGAGAAATTCAAAAGAGTGACAAGGGCACTGGACTGTTTTTAATTGCTGCATTCAGTATTGCCAACACCAAGTCTTCAAAATAAAACATTAGACCCCCCTGAAAGCAAGCACAGTTTTTAAAATAGCAAATCTTGGGTTCCTGTCATTTGGTTGCTACCATTACAGTGTTTAGGGTTCACACTTCCAAGTATTTTTATGAAACTACAAACAACTTTCCTTATTTTATTTTTTATTTTTAATTTAAGCTGAGTAAGGAGTTTGATGGAAAATACTAAATACCTTGAGCTTTATACACCACATGAAGTTTACCAGCATTTTGTCCTGTTTTTCTTATCTTGAAAAATATTAGTCTGTAGTAACTGCACTAGAGTCAATAGAAACTTCCAACTGAAAAACTGTGGTCAGAAGAAGAGTGAGCATTTTGTGGAGGATCCTGGTAATCTGACTTTCCACTGGGGAAATCCTAGGTCAATTACAAGGTGATCAGCCATGCCTACTGTCTTTACTGTGCTGCTACCTGAATAGTATTTTATTTAACAAGACTTTGAGCCCAAAAGACTTCTAAAAACATGTTCTCTGCAGTAGTTAAGTGAAGATCTCCACTATTAACCCTTGAAAAGCTGAGTAAACTTGTAACCGTTTTGATTTGCACAGTCACATGAAATGAATGAAGAACTGGATGCTTCAGGTTCACCAGCAGCCAAAGATTTCCTCCCCATAGCAAAAGTGTTGCAACCAGTATGTCCTTTTTCTGTGCTGCCTTGCCCAAGAGCACAGTGGCCCATGTTCACCTCCCAGGGTGTGTGCTCAGCTCCTATCAGTGAGGACAGAAGCCACACAGGCATGGACTGAGAGAAGGAAACACAAAGACCATTCGGGTCACAAAGAAAAAGAATGTGCTCAGAGTCACTTTGAAAGCTAAGTTGCCAGCTAGAATTGAATGAGGGTACAGCATCTTTCAAGCCACTTTTGCCCTTCAACAACATTAAGTACAGAAGTTGGAGTAGGGGTAGTTATGCTTCATTGTGATAAAAGCTAATGTATCAAGACAAGCCTTGCTCTGAAGAAACCAGTCATTATGAAATTTGACTGCATTGAAACTTGTTTGATCTTTTTCCCGTGGCAGTATTTCTCTTCAACTGTAGTAATGGAATTTCCAAAGGAATACATCTAGAGGTATTTGGGGGATTTGGGTTGTTTTTTTGTTTGTTTTGTTTTTGGGGTTTTTTTTGTCTGGTAGTAGTTGATATCTGTTTCTGTATCAGCTGATGATTCTCTGGTTTAAGCTAGCTGCTGGACAGGTTACTATTTTAACCTGACTGTATTTGTACCTGTCAAAGTTATTTAGTGACTTATAAGAATATGTTTTAAATATTCCATGTAAGTCTAAATAAAAACAGGAGCTTTAAAAAAACCCCATTGTATGACGAAGTCCTGTCTGGAGCTATTACAGGTACTTCATGTCACAGAGTGTTTTGCATAGTCAGTCCTCCCCTGCAGATGGATGTTAGACCTTTCAGGAGGGCACCACGCAGTGTCTCAGCTCTGATGCTTTGCTCCCCTTACTTTGCCCTGAAACATATCTATAGTCTCTTCTTACATACCACTTTTTATCTGTGGCTCTTTGTGCTCTAGGGCAAACATTTCTTCACCATACCTGATATGTATCCTTTATAAATTGCGAGAAGCAACAAACTTTATTTCTGCAAAATGAAGCCAGCTGTGCATTTTTAGTCATTTAAAATCCATTATCAATTGCCCACATCCTTCTGGTAATCATCTGCATGCCAGTTCCAGCTAGTACTAATTTCTCTTGAACATGGGTGACCAAAATTATATGCAGTGTTCTAAGTGAGGTTCCACCAGTGCCTTGTGCAACAGTATTAATATTTCTGTTTCTACATGGAATAGTATAAACCAAATGATCATACAAATCTCCAAGGGCTGACTTCCTACAGCATGCTATTAAACTTCATTTCCATTAGTCTAGTCAAGAGCATCACTCAGTCCCTCCTCCTAACAACATCAACAAGTTCTTCATTTATACTCACATCTTTCTTGAGGATTTATGGCACTAGCTGTCCATATAATCTCATTCCATTATTAATTTCCGTAGTATTTTTTGACTCCACACCCTACATATTCTTTTGTCCCTATTCTTCCTCTAATCCCTTTAGCCATTAAGTTTGTCACGTTCCTGTGATGGCAGTTAAGAGACAGTATCAGGGGCACTCCAGAGTTAAGCACAGAAACGGGCCAAATGTTATGACTCAAACTGATAATTAGGAAAAGTTAGTGTAGTAGAAGTATGCCAGAGCAAAGCTTTGGCACAAATCTTTCCCTTTAAGACATCTACAGTTGCTGCTATGTCTCTATGTTTGGCAGGTAATAGATGTCTCATCCAATCCAGGTAATGCACTGGGGAGATACCATCAGGAGATTTGGAAGCTTTTTCCCGCCTTCCTATAGATTAGTCTCTCATTTCTTTGGAACAGGTAGTTTAGAAAATTCATACCAGGATGTGTTGCTAAGGCAGCCAGTTTGGGAGTCTACTTCTGACAGAAAATTGTATCTGATCCTTTAGATAAAAGGAGACAACTACACTGTAGTGCAATTGTCAAAATTGGCATTCAATGCTAACATAGGAGAAGAAAAACCCCTCTCTCATCTAAGTGGCTTTCTTGCACCCTAGACCACAATTGGTTGTAGAAGCCTGTATAAATTCAGGAATGAACAGAGTTTGCTACTCACCAGTTTTACTTTGACCTCTCTTACCCCGAGTAAGAGAGATACTTCAGTGGCAGTGATACATGGAGACAGTCCTACTCAGTAGTGTTTGTGTGGAGCACCGTAATAATTGGTTTAATGAGTGTATTGAGACAGTCAATGGCTTTTTTGTTTGTTCACTTTATTACCAGGGTCTTTTCACCTTATTCACTTGATGTTTGATGACTACGTATTGTACCTGCTAGAATCACTACACTGTCAGGAGAAAGCTAATGAGCTAATGAGGGCAATGAAAGGAGAAGGGAGCACAGGTGAGTTTGTTCTTTTATTCATAATTTGTTGTTTTATTCCACGGGTTTCTCTATTTTCTATGTGAGGACATTTCTTTATCCTTATGTAACCAACTGAGGCTTGTCTCAGAGCAAAGTGGTTTGCATTTCTATCATGATGTGAAATAAATAATTTGAGAGGCATCTCTGGTTAATACATTATGGAAGAGACCTGCCCACTTCCCAGTGTCACTCTGGATGTCTGAAACCCCATTCCTAAGCACTCCTTTGGTGTTTCAGCAAGAAATTTTTGAACTGTACCTTTTATCTTAGTTAATCTGTCTAAGCCAATATTGCATTTCAATGGACCCAGTGTTAATAAAGTCACTGATATCCGTGGATTTGTACCTAAACACGAGGAAGAGATAGCAAAAGGGAAACAAGACAAACCCATAAGCTATTGTTTCTGGTACACTTAGGTTCTGAGTGCCTGCACAGAAGGAGATTCTGAGTCCTGCTCCACTCTACACTGCCTTGCCAGAACAGAAGGAAGCAGAGATTGCCTTTAGTCTTTCCACTCTTGGCAACCCCTTGTAATAAGAGTTACAGTGATCTTCCTTCCTTGCATCTCCCATTCGTTTTGGCAAGTTAAACCTCTCTGTCACCTTTGGAAAGCTTCATTTTCCATTTTAGCTGTCCCTCTGTAGATTTATGGGAAGAAGACCATTTGAGTGGTTACAGTAATATCTTCTATGTGCTGAAAGACTTGAATTTAATTCATTAGCCTGCCATAGCCTCTTGGGTTTTTGACAAACAAGTTGCTTATCCTTGTAGATTTTCCACATACCTTTAGCAGCTAAATCCATCCAGAATGTCATCCTCTTTAGTCAACAAAGAAAGAAGAGCATGACCAAGAGCCACTGGAATCCCCTGGAGATTCCAATGTTCCTGAAGATTCCTGTTTCTTTCCAGTGTCTCTAGAAGGTGTAGGAGTGCCTAGCTCAGAGTGGGCTCCTAATTTTAGGTATGTTGTAGTACATTACAGGATATAGGCCTTAAGCAGTCCATGCACAAATTTCCTATCTATACAACAGCAAAAATAGTACTTTCATCTAAGAGGTCTTATGAAGGTACACTGAGAGTTGTAATGCTGAATGTTACAGAAGTCTTTCTTTCAAAGATTTGTGGTTCCTGCTATATATTTCCTGAAATACACTCTACAGAGCTTAGCTGTTTGCAGTAATTTTTTTAAGTTTCTCCATGTTCCTTGAATATACCTTTAGCAATGGTTTATGCTTTCTCTCTCATTCTGCAGCAGAAATACGAGAAGAAATTATTCTGAGTGAAGCAGCTCCTCCAACTCCCTCCCCAGCACCGTTCTCCCCAGCTAAATCTGCCACCTCAGTGGAAGTGCCCTCTGCCCCATCACCCATCAGCAATCAGTCCCCAGAGTATGGTGGCATAACAGCTACTACAGGTATGTTGACTTATGGCAGCTAAATCTGCTTTAAGATGGCTTTTGCACTTGGCTACCCAATATTGAGCCTGAGAACATGATGTGCTGGCTTACAAGATATGAGAAACCTTTCTAAACCTGAAATCTGTTCTCACTGTATCCAAATATGATGTGCAGTCTACCAGGAAAAAGATATGGTGTTTGGATGTTTTATGTGCTTGAAGGAAATGTGCCACATATTTTAGGTTTAGTGAGATTTTCAAAACCCCAAATCACTACTGATTCACAAATTCCTAGAGGGTAAAGTGGGAGTTGGATGTCTTTCAACATATTTAACATGTTTAAATAGCTGTGCAAGTTTCCCTTGGGAATGTCTCACACATCGCTGATAAATTTCATCTGTCAATGTTAGAGACTAGGAATTACATGTTTGAAGCCTACTTTCAGTTTCATACCCTGTTATGGCAACTCATGAGGTTGTTGTGTTCTAGTGGGCCCACAGGTTAAAAAAATCTGCACTTAAAGGTGGGTTTAAACTTGTGAGTAGGATTGACAGAAAACAATAAGCATAAAATTAGTTTCTTGTTTGGGCTGTATAAATGGCCATCGTCCTCTGTACTCTAATGTGAAACTCAATACCTTTGGGATGTGGGCAGGACAGTCTGCATGTAAGATCAAAGACAGTGTTTTCTTAATTCATGGAAAGAAAGGCAGAAATGTGAATGACTTTCAGAAGGCATTTCAGGCGGTAAAATTCCAGCTTTGCTGCTCCTCAGTGAAAAGGGTGTATAATCAGAATGTGGAAACTATCGCTTTTGTGATGCACTGGAAAAGTTACAAAATCTTCTTGAGAGAATGTCATAAAGTGATGATTTACCACACTGGAGAATTTGGCAGTGGCTGAAGAACTAATAAATCTTTCTAAAAAATGTTTTTCATGTTTTCAAAGGCGCCACAGGGAAGCACAATGCATAGTTGTGGTGGAAAGAGATTTAAAAGCATTTGTCCCTACATTAAAACTTAAGGTTTTCTCCCTGCTGGAGACAACACAGTATTTAGGAGGGAAACAGGACAGTATTACCCCCAGGACAGTTAGACAAGAGACATGATTCCCAGACATGGAAGGTGATCACACAGCTTTAGATCAGGCAACTGGGAGGTGGTGTGTATCTTTGACTCTTGTTGAAACATTGATTTTGCAGGCCTACTTTTCAAGCTGTCCAGGTTCCTTTGGATGGCATCCCATCCTTCAGGTGTGTCAACTGTACCATTTAGCTTGGTGTCATCTGCAGATTTGCTGATGGTGCACTCAATCCCTTTATCTAGGTCATTAAGATAATAAATAACACTGGTCCCAATAAGGACCCTGAGGGACACCGCTTGTCACTGATAGCCATCAGGACTCAGAGCTGTTGACCCCTACCCTCTAGATGCAACTCCCCAACCACTTCCTTATCCATCTAGCAGTCCATTTACCAAATCTATCTCTCTCTGACTTAGAGAGAAGGATATTGTGGGGGACTGTACCAAAGGCTTTACAGAAAGATAAATGACAGAGAAACGATATGTGTAACCTTTCCCTTCTCCACTGATGTAGTCATTCCATCATAGTTGCTCAGGCAGGACTCGTCCTTGGTGAAGTTGTGCTGGTTGTCCCAAACAACCTTCCTGCCCTCCATGTGTCTGAGCACAGCTTCCAGAATGTGTGCCATGATCTTCCCAGGCACAGAAGTGAGGCTGACAGGTCGGTAGTTCTCAGGGTCCTCCTTTCTACCCTTTTTAAAGTTGAGTATAATGTTTCCCCTTCTCCAATCATCTGGGACTTCACCTGACTGCCATGACTTTTCAAATATAGTGGAGAGTGGCTTGGCAACTACATCAGCCGATTCCCTCAGGACTCTGGGATGCCTCTCACTGGGTCCCATAGATTTATGTGCATTCAGGTTCCTCAGGTGGTCTTGGACCTGAAATTTACTTACAGGTGCAAGAACGTAAGTATGTCCTGGTATAGCCAAGGTCTGCTAGTGTGAAGTCTCAAGCCAGAAACAAGATGGTTTGGGGACAGTGGTGGAAGGACTTACTCCCACAGTACAGGCAGTAGAACTTGGTGTAGTTTTTCCCACAGCTAAACTTTTTAGGCAAGAAAGCTATTTCTGATTATTTTAATTCTCCTTCCCTGCCCTCCCCCCCCCCACCCCCAAGCTCTTAATTTTTAGGCTGTTTTAAAAACTTTTGTTTAATTGAATTAGATTTTACTCTTACTGTCTGGTGCAGTCTCATTTTTGTCAATGTGAAAATCATCTTTGCCTAGCACAAGCCAAATTTGTCAATGCTAGTAGTGGTCTAGTTAAGATTAAATGAGTATGTGGCTATTTCTTGGTCTTAATTTGGGCATTAGTAATACCTCTGTTTCCCATGTTCACCACGTATATGGACTGATTACCTTTTTAGTTTGCTAACCCTTACATCATGGAATGTACTGCTCATTCACACAGAGCAATACAAAATAATGATGATGTCTCAGATATAGGAAATTGCTACACTTTAAAATGGGAGTGCTGAAGATGTATTGCATGTGCTAAAACTATATTATATACAGATCTGTGGCATTAATACATAGAATATTTTGGAAGAGAAACCTCTGTTCTGGAGAAATGTATTTAAAGTATTGATTTTCTTATGTGTCTTTTATGAGGTAAATGTAAAACTCTGCAAATGCTTTGCAGATCTTGAGAGTTAGTTCCATTGGTCATCATTAGCTCTCTTCCCTGTTTTAAGGCACCATTAACTCTTTCTTGCTTTTGGCATTAGCAATAAAAGTTAACCATTAAACTTGCATTTTAACCTTTTTGCCTTCAGTCAGTGGTCAGTGCAAAAGCAGAAAATTAAACTGTTGCAATTACATGATACTGAGCAAAAAAAGGTAAATCCTATGTATGGCATTCTGTGGTAGAACATGTGGCATGGCACAGCTAACATTTTACTTAAAACTTTTTGTTAGGTTACTAGACATTTAAAAGGCTAATTAGTCTCCATCCTTTCTAAATCACAAAGGCCAGATTAATGACTGTTCAAACCGCAACAATATTGTAATAAAAGTGATAGCTGTGTGGCTGATTATGCTGTTTTCTCTTAAAGCCCCTCTTAGAGCTTTAATTACTCATTTGCCAATGCAACTGTTTTTAGACAATTGTAAGTAGTTCCTAATATGTTAGTAAACTATGGAGTTTACTGTTCAGTTTCAAAAAATGTATGCATGAGATAAGTCTTCATGTCAGCAATGGTCAAAAAATGTCATTGTTTTTCCAAATCTAGGCTAGATATTAAAGGTCTGGGGGCACTTGCACAGAGCTACCACCTTGCATATTTGTGTGTATGAGTAGAGCAGATTTCTGGGGGTTTTCCTAAGGCTTGAGCTCCTGGACTCATATGAGTATTTGAGAACATCAGCTCTTGTTCAGCAGTCAGAGTTTAATACTCATAGCTGCAGAGTGTAAAAGTCAAAGCCTCCAATTTCAAAAGGAAGTTTTCCCCTTCAAATGGACAGGCTTGTGTTTTTCTGAAGCTGATAGGTAAGGTAATCTGTTGGTTGTGTGAGGACAGAATGGGGGTCCGACTCCAGCTTTCTGATTGCTTGAGGTTGACAGTGCTGCTTACTATCAGACATAATACACAGTGCTGTGAGGGTCTCACTTGTGCCTTCATGCTCATTTACTTCAGCATAAAGCAGAGATAAAATGCAGCATCATGAAGCAACTTTTGGGGTTTTTCTGCATTGGTGTATGTGATGGCACCAATAACAGCAGGGCTGTTGTTGGATTAATAGCAGTTCCATTCATATTTGGCTCCCCCACAGGTCGGATGGCCTCTTGGTTAGTATCCTCAAAATCACTTTTTTTTCTTTTTTCTTAAGAGAAAAGAAAAAAAGAGTGATAATAAATGAACTTCCCTATTATAATCCAACCCTGCATGTTCAGAATACAAAGCAGAGCAAACTGTTGCTCAATCACTATTGTTTTTGCTTATTTCAGTAAAGCAGTTCAGTTGGGTTCAGTCATATCTAAAAGAGGCTTCATCTCCTGGAGTTCAATTCTGCAACGATCTGAAGAAATTAATCATAGAAGACTGGGAGATAGGCAGGTCTTAAAAAGCTAACTATGAAAACCTTTCAGACTTCTCTCATTCCTCCTTTTCCACCCAAAACAGCATTGCCAGTATCCTGGTTGACCTGGTATATACTTACACATGGTCTGCAAACCTGTTGTCGTCTTCGATTCTTCCTCTCTGTCTTTGTGATGAGGTCACTAAAAATAATGGTATCCTTTCCACAAAGTGTGATGGGTTTGATAATCAAACTCATTGCACAAAGGCAAAGAGAAGTGGGGCAACTGTAGATTCCCCAGAACATTCTGGAAAAAAACATTTGAAATATTTTCTGTCATTCTGTAAATCCAGAGTAAAACCCAATATCCTTGTGTTTTGCAACCATAACCTGCAAAACAAAGGGAGTATTCCCTAGAGCAGCTGTGTGAGGTACCATCCTGTAGTACCTTAGACAATTCTTGTTAGGAGAATTAAACCAAGATATTCACAGCTCCTCCAGTGCAAAATGTCCTTTCTCTATTTGTTTCTGTGATGTCTGGACAAGCACAAGGCTTATTACACTCTAACCATTTATTCTAAAGTTGAACTGAGATGGCTGCTGGTTAGCTTTGAATGCCAAGAATTGCATTTCTCATCCAAGGAGTTTGACTTCCCTCAGGGAGCACATGAAACAACTTGAGGTCCTGGACCCTCATTTTCCTCAGACTGTGACAAGATCCCTACTATTTTTCAAAAAAAAAGAAGAGGACATTGTCACAATGTCTGTGGCCACTCAAATAAACATATTACATAAAATGCAAAGGATCTTTTGGCCCTGCTATTACTGTTTCATGTTAGAGCTAGGAAGGTCATGAGATTTTTGTATCAATGGCCAGTGTTTTTCTTGGAAAAAATAAAATCAGCTCCAAGTAAAACTTTTGTTTTATGGTAACGTGAAAAAAAATTGAAAAAAACTCCAAACAATAATGTTACCTAAAATAAGTATTTGGCTTTTTTCACCCTCTTTGTTGTTCTTCTTTCTTTCCTCTTTGTTTTTGCCTTTTGAATTTAGGCCTGTTTTGAAACAAAGTTTCAAATTTTCTTTTGGAAGATAACACTCGGAAAATATGCTGACCTTTTGAAATTGAAATGTTTCATAAAAATATTCTGTAGACAAGTTGTTGATATTTTCCAAACAGTTTTCCTCTTGTTTTCAAATGAAGCTATTTGGTGACTGCATAAGTAGTTTTGGCCCCTTCCACATAAACTCTTTTAGCAAGGGCAGGCTTCCTTATAAGGTCTCAGGGATCTCAATGGTCCTCTGCAATGGGACAACATGAAAGACTGAAAATTCAAGAGTCAGTGGCAGAAAATGCAGGCATGTGAAAACACACCTATCACAAATCGCCTTGGCCATAACACATCCAAGGATGTCTATTATAAAAGCACCAAATCACACCCTGCTAAAGTATTTCAAGCAGGACTTACCTTGTGAAGCTCACTCATTCAGTCCCATAATTAAGCATTTTCCATTTAAAACCAAAATTATTTGCCTGATTTTGCCAAATAAAATCACACACACCTGAGAAAAATTGTGCACATCTGAGATAGGCTTTTCATTCCCCAAAGCCATGGAGTGGGCACGGACCTGGTAGTACAATCACTTCCCCCTCTGAATTAGGCCTTTTCATACTACAGGAAGTCCTAGAATCCATACTGAAAAAACCTGACTCACCTCCTGCAATTCCTTTTAGCAAATGAAAAAGAGTTAAGAGTGCCCAGAGACCCCCAAACTTGTGTTCGCATTGGGTTAAATTCAGTGTTCTGGTCCTCATTTGCAGGGTAATCTCAGCCAGTATGGTCATGACCTCCAGCAAGAGCTGTGTTATACTGGAACAATGGATCTGTCAACCTCCTGAGTGAAAGGGGTGTGTGCAAAGGACAAAGGTTTCTCAGCAGCTGGCTCATGAAACTGGAGTTCCTGCCTGGAAGGGATCAGGATGATTAAAAAACTCAGCACCTTCTAAGCAAAATGGAAAACCCACATCTTTGCTCATTGCTCTTCCCACAAATGCTCTACATGAAAAAATAAATTAAGTCCAGTCCCTGCTGCCACCAAAAAAAAAAAAAAAAAGAAACATTATATGCAGGAAGAAAACAGCAAACAGCTAGGCTATTTCTGTCTATATACTTGTTAAAATAAGAAGATTTTTGTAGTGTTGCCACTACAAGGGCTGGTAGCTAGTTGGGTGGAACAGGTACAAACTGCAAAAAGGTTCAAGAAATTTATTTGCATAACATGTGGGTTTTTTTCTAATCCCTCATGGTTCTGATCATAGTTCCTGCCTCAGTCCAGGCAGCCCTCTTCATGTGAGAGAGACCTCAGGGTTTGGTGTATCATGCCTGAGAAATCCTAACACTGGTGTTCTTCCATTTCTAAATGCTATCCCAGTTGTGGGTTTTTTTCTGAAAAATTATTTTAACACTACACTGCAAGTTCACAGGTTGAGAAATCCAGATATACTACATACTTCTGGATCTTTACACACTCCAAATGATCTATATGTATTTTTATTTTTGCCTCAGATATGACTGGTTTGTTCACTTTGGTTGATGCACTTTCCATTATCACTGTCTATTAAGGTTTTTCCCTATAGTTGCCTCAAAGAATGACACCTCTGTGGATGTCAGCCCATGTTAACTGTGTTCCTTTAACACTTGTTTGTCTGCAGGGGCTATGCAATCCTACACATGGTCACTCACCTACACTGTGACAACAGCTGCCGGGTCACCTGCTGAAAATTCCCAGCAGCTGCCCTGCATGAGAAGTCCACATGTACCTTCTTCATCTGTCACACACCGGATACCTGTTTATCCCCACAGAGAGGAACACGGGTAAGTCACTTTCCAGTGGTTTGGGTTTTGGGGGTGTTTCGTGTAGGTTTTGGATGAACTTACACTGAGGTGTTTTTTTTAAATACGGTGTAAGCTGTTTCTTGATGTAATAAGTCTATTGCAGAGATGTTGGTATCATAATTCTTTGGCTGTTGTTGCTGTTGTATGATTATATTACATCTTAGTTTTATAATTTCATTTAATTCTGTTTAAAACCACAGTAGCCCTGGAGGATATTTTCTAAAAGAGAAGGTTTCAATACATTTCTTCTGATTCCTGTTTTCCTGTGCTATGTTTTATTCCAAAAGCTAGATGTGCCTAAAGAACAACCCTACTATGTCTCTGTGCTTCACCTCTGGTCAGCACTGCTGAGACCACATCTGAGTCCAGTTCTGTGCTTCCTAGTACAAGACAGACATATGCATACTGGAGTGAGTCTAAAAAAAGGGCCACTTGGATGATTATGGGGACTGGACTATCTGCTGTACAAAGAGAGGCTGAGATTATTTATCATCAGGCACAAAAGGCTCAAGGAGGGTCTTATCAATGTGTATCAATATCTGCTGGGGGATGTAAGGAAGATGGAGACAGATTCTTCTTAGTGGTATTTAGTGACAGGCCAAGAGGCAATGGGCACAAACAGAAATACAAGAAATTCCGTTTAGACATAAACAAACAAAAACCTTGTTTTACTGGGTGATCAAACATTGGAGCAGGTTGCCCAGAAAGGCTATGGAGTCTCCATCCTTGCTGATGTATAAACTCCATCTGGACACAATCCTGGGCAGCCTGCTCTAGCAGACCCTGCTTTGAGCAGGGTGGTTAGACTAAGCAAACTCCATAGGTCCCTTCCAACCTTAACATTTCAATGACTACTGTTAACCTGCAGATAAAAAAACGTTCAAAGATTGGACAAATGGGCACATTTTCACTATAATATTCTAATCCCATCTCTGTCATGAAAGCTTGTTCAAGGCTCTCAAAATAGTTACAGTATAAATTTATGTAATACTATTTGATCTTGAAAAACTCAGACTAAGTCTCTCAGTGCTCTGTTCATCAAGCAACACTTCTTCTGTGCCATCCACATCTGAGTGGGTGTATAACACATAGATATCCGTAACTAAAAAGAAACAATCACAAACTAATTGACAGAGAAGGGCCAGGCATACAGCAAGATTAGCAAATGCCCCAGTGCTGCCATGATGCAAGAGGTTCAGAAGGTTTCAGTGAGTTCCTCAGTCTCATTTCGTACTCATCAACCTTGCAGAAGTGCTTTCCCAGTGTGGAAGACTCCATACTGTTTGGAAGATAGCAGTAGATTAATTTGAGCTGTGCATCTTCTTCTGTCTTGGATGTGGTTAGGTTTAGATATCTGTTTGAAAGGCACTGCTAAGTCCTTACTGGGAAAAATCTGAATACGGATTTATGGAACACCTCTCCTATCTGGCAATTTGACTGTTTGCTGGAAGTAGAAATAGAGCAGCAGGGAAGTTCAGGAGCTAACAGGATGGAAGAACTGGAACAGACCACAGTAAGACTGTGTGTATATATGTGTGTATGTATGTGAGAATTCATTGCTCTGAAGGAATCTCTTGCCTCTGATATTTGATTGATTATGGTGATTTGAGGAAACATTTTAATCTAGGTGAATCAACTTTTCTGAAAGTCAACAAAATCAGATATTCAGATGGCTACAGAAAGATGGGGAAATTGCAGAAAATATTCATGCACCTTCTGCTGGTGAATGGTCCAAACAATGGTGGCCAACAAACACTGACCCTGCAGTTTCCTATAGCCAAGGAAACTGCTCCCTCCCGCTGTTCCTAGACTGTAGGCTGGGAATCAAAAAAAAAAAGTAGACAGGTTCTCCAACCTCACATCCCACTCTCTTACTGAGCTGGCTGTGCTGAAGCTGTATGTTGTATGCTTCAGATACACTTTTCTCTGTCTCAAAAAAAAAACATCTGATCGCAGTGCAAGGAGACAGCTGAACTCAGTGTAGTTCTTTAAGTCAAAGCTTACCATACTTCTTCAGCTTGGATAGCAACTTACTAAGAACACGGTATTAAAGTAACAATAAAAGAGCATGACACTTTCTCCTTAGAAAGTGCCCAACTGAGTCTGCAGTTTAAAATTAGTCACAGAAGTGACTTGCTGAGTCTCTCCATTGTTGTGCTAGACAGAGTTTCACTAAGTGGCATCTGCTTCCCATTTAAGCTGAGAAATACGGTTTTTAAAAAGATTTAAAATATCATCCTCCTATTCAAAAACACCTGCAACTGTATGTTTCCTATAAGTTCTGGAATTATTAGTGGCAGTACAATTATTGTGCATAGTGGAAGTGTTTTTTTCTGTATTTTAGATACACAGGAAGTTACAACTATGGTAGCTATAGCAACCAGCATCCCCATCCAATGCAGAGTCAGTATCCATCCTTACCACATGATTCTGCTATTTCTGGACCACTCCACTACTCAGCTTACCACAGAAGCTCTTCACAGGTAAGTTCCAATTATTACTTGATTAGACTTGTTATAACATTTAATTTATCAACCTATTGGCTCTCTCAATCAATAAGCTGTCATCATTAAAGGCTCCTAATTTTTTTTTGTTTTCTAATATTACCTAGATAATTTTTCATTTTTACTTTACTCATATCCTGCTTAACATGTTGCGTGCAAACAGTAACATACAATGAAATCAGACAAATATTATTCATATTGTAGTAGGCTGTCTCTAAAAGTGCAGATGTCAGATCACAAATCATTATTTCCTCTCTTGCTAGTCCTTGAACTGTCCTAAATGTATGAAGAATGGCTATGCTTTAATGATCACACTCAAGAGGAAAATTATTTCAATTTGAATTTAGCATGTTCTTTCTCATGTTGCCTGTAAACTGAGAGGGAATTGCACAGCAGGACACAGCTACCAAAACCCTATCAATGGGTTTGTTCTGTACTGAGAGGAGTTAAAAAATGAAACCTTACTTTCAAAAAATGATCTAGAAGTCTTTAATGGTTTGATGATATAGAATTTGCTGACAGTCTCTTTAAAGCTAAGTTAGCTTCTGTAAAATTCCTGCGCTGATAATAGGTCCTTTCTTAGCCACTTTTTACCAAAAAGTAGTTCATAAGATGTCCCTAATAAGATGTTAGCGACCTACCCTTTTTCTAGTGGTCTTTTTGAGAGGAACATGGTGCAAGGAATTGCAATAGGACTCCTGATGTTGCAAAATCAAAATACAGGAAGCCAAATTTACAATGAATATGTCAATAGCTGCCACTATACTGAAGCCAGAGGAGTCGCAATGTGTGTAGCTGTGGTAGTATAGTCAGTTGAGAAGAGGAGGCATTTCCCATAACTCTTAAAAAGAACTCTTTGTTATAATCTACATTCAGACCAAATATAGAACTCTGGCTCAACTTTAGTGACTATTCTATCATTGTCTTTAGGATAGTGTCTTGAGATTAACTCCTAAAGGGGAAAAAATTGTGTATGGGGGTGTAAATTCTACTCTACAAACATGGATTCAGGGAGAGACCTTGGACCAGACATATAAAGATGCACATCATATGAATGTGCATCACTGTACATGCAGTACAAAAAATGGCAAATGTACAATACCTTTTTTAAGTACTCTAATGTGTAGCTGTAGTGAATCATACTGAGGTCCATTTATCCAGGTCTTATCTCTAGCAATGACCAGAACGTGTGGAGGAAAAGTCTTAGCAGTAGGGTAAGTAGAAAGTGTCTTTTCACTGGCACAGCTATGCTGCTTTTGGCAAGAGCTGGCCTAGGGATGTCCTGAGTAGGAAGCAGCATCTAGACATCCAGCATCTGGATGTATTTTGTAGCAAACCACTCTCCATTACCCTGTCTTTGAGCTATTCAGTACCTAGAAACTTTGTGATGGGTTGCATGAAACATACATTCTCTTGTTAAGTCTGTTATTTCGTAATTGCATTGGGTGCCCTAAAGTTTTTTGGGGTGATCGGGAATAGGGAATACTCATTCCTTATTTATCTAATCTTGCCATTCAACATGTTATAGGTCTGCATCATTGGTCTTACCTCTTTCCTGCCATCTCTTTTCCAGACTTAAGAGTTACCTTCTGTTTAATTTCTGTTGTGGCAGATCCTCTAGAGATACACAGGAGTTCTGTAAGGACTGCATGTGCTCTGCAGGGCAGGCATAGTCTGCGGAGTGTGCGAACATCCTGGGTTTTTTTCAGCATATATGAAGATCGTGGTTTCCTTCCACAGTCTGGAAAATGCTGCATTAGTACAGACTGCTGTTATGCAGTAGATTGGGTATGCAACACTCAGAGGCCCAGAGCACAGTATTTGGACTACAGTTAAAGGAACTTTAAGCAGTGTTTGTACTCTGACCCTCCTAAACTGTTCTGGGGACTGCAGTGGTCTCCCATAACTTCCCAGGGGTGCAGCATGCAGCAGCCCTCAGTTGCTCTGTAAAATATTGTGTGCCACAATTCTACTCAACCATGTCTTCATTTCCCTTCAATGCCTCTGCAGAAGGATTTACATGGGAGCAGTACTGGAAGACCATAGTAACTGGGTTTTTGTTACACTGGTGGAGCCAAAGAAATCCTTTCCCAGACAGGGCCCACACTTCAGTGTCCATTCATGTTGTTCTGGCCCATCTACTTTAGGGGGAAAAAAAAAAAAAGAGAAAAAGTTATGAGTCCCCCAGCACATACACATTATAAACTCATGACTATACCAATGCAGTAAGAAAAATAAACCCTTCCCAATAACCACTCTGTCATCAAACAGCTGGTAATGACAGAAAGACAAAAATACTGTCCAAATCCCACCCATGCAACAAGAGTCATTGTTCCCAACTGTATGGCTTCAGAACGGACTTGAGATTGTTAGCATGTAATTGAAGTAATTATGTATTGAATGCAACAGGAAACAGATGTCTTAACTTATTTTTAAATAACTACAAATAGCATTTTCCTAAGGCTCCAAATGCCACTCCCAAAAGCACCAAAATCATTCAGATGGACTTGAGAGTTTTGCCCAACCTATTTAACAGATTCAATAAGGTTCAATTTATGGAGAAAAGGATCTAATTAAGGATTATAAAAACACAGTCAATAGTTGTGATTATATCATTTTTTGAGATTTTAAGCATATTTTTATGAACTTAATTTATAGCCAGCTCTTCACAATTGGTGCAGTTTCTGGTATGAGTTATTTTCAAGTCCTAAACTAGTGGTTAACATACAACATTAATTTACAGCATTCAGCAAAAGTGTGAGCTAATGCAATGTAAAGTCAGAGACACATTCGTAAGGATAACATTTTCCTGTTTGGACAGAGACACCTTTCACCTCCACTCATAACTGGTTGGTGAGTTGAGGACAAGGATAAAGAGATTATTCTCCATTCTCACACTGCAGAAACTCAGCCTTCACTATATGGGAGGACATATTTAATGCTGCATTTTCTAAAATAATATTAAAAGAACTTGAATTAATTTTACTTTTCAGGGAAAGGCCTTAACAATAATCTGCTCAAAATCTCCCAGGCTTAAAGGGCTTCTTGTCTGTCTAACAGCAGCAGTAACAACAAGTGTGAGTTAACCCAGAAAATGGTAATTTCCTGTCAAGAGCCCTCCAACAAATGTGGCTTTTATATCTGGCAAAGATCACTAGGCCCCAGTGTTTTGAGTTCAGCATGCTTAAGCACTCTTCATTAAACCGGATGTAGAGTGTGAAAGGTGATTCAGGCAGCATGAGCAGGCATCCGCCCAGATGGCTATGCTTTGGACACTCCAACAAGGCTGAATAGATGCTTCATTGGGTGAGTTAATAGTCAGGCAGGGGCAAATGAGTACTTTAAAAATATTGTCTTTCAATAGTCTCTTCACTGTAGGGAAAAAGAAGTCACTGACTCATTTGCGATTAGCTGACCTACCATTACAAAACTTTCCATCTTGCATTCAGTCATAACAGAATTTATTGTAAAATACTAGATATTTAGAGTCCATGTTATTTTCAAGCAATTATTCTTTTTACATTCATGACACATTCATAAACACAGCTGCATTGGACACGCTTGATGAAAAGGAAAAGCAGCACACTGTATCCTGTACCCCCATGCACAGCCATTACCCGGCGTCCTTAGTCAGCCTTAGCATGGCCTCTTCGCTGCAGACAGGAGGAGGAATAGCTTTCTTTTTCAGTGCACCCTGAAGTTCATTGTGGGACCCAGGATTTCATTCCCCCAACAGTACAGGTTCCAAACTACCAAAAAGACATTATGTGGCTTCCCCACATAGTGCCGTGTACAAGGAGAGCCACCACCATATTCCCAGAGTTCATTTTCTTCCTCTTGCTCATAGACGAACGTTTCTGCAGTCTACCAATTATCAAGTAGCACATTGTCCCAGTTGAAGGCAGAGCTTTCTCTTGGCATTTGCAAGGGATATGAAAAGAAGTAATTCCCCCGATATAAGTCACAACCTCAAAGGAAAATTGCACTGGGTTGGGATGGCAAGGGCTTCTGTTTTGGGTAAAAACAAAGGAGATCAATTATCTCATTGAAAAGAAGACAAGACATAATTGTTGGTGTATTGTGGCAGAAGTCCAGGTTAATCTTGTTGGAAGTATGTTTTTTAATACAAGAATCTACAGTGACTTCACGTATAAATGAATGGGTAAGAAAGGCAAAGACCACAATAACTGATAACAATTAAACACTACTGAAGACAAAGAAAAAAACTTTTTAGCTTGGCCCACATCTTGCATCTCCATGGGTGACATAAAGAAAACAGAAAGTTAAAAGTGCATTATTTGTGAGGTGTGATTTTGTCCCAGCCATCTCTTCTGGTCCTGAGTCTTACCATCTCAAAGACGACACAGTCATTAGTGGGATATTTCAGATTAGCCAGGAAAAACAACTTATGGATTTGACAACTACGCAAAAGGAACTTTAATTTGAGACAACCTAACTAATGGATTATATCATGTGGCAAGAGGTTGAAAAGAGACTTCCTGTGTTCATCTGTCTTAAATATCTATCTTCAGATTTGATAAATTCTTCCAGTGGCTGTAGACCTTTTTTAGATGCCTGACTTTTTGATAACTAAAATTATGTGAGATTACTTCAATTCTGAACCTATAGTGAATTGCAAAACAAATTGTTTCCTCTATATTCATTATGGCAAGAGTTTTCTTTAGGCAAAGGCAGTCAGCAGGCACTGGCACTAAAGTGACTTCTATGTACGGCCAGTGCAGACCAGGAAAGCAGCATTTAAAATCTATTAGTTAATCCCCCAAACATTAAAAATACAGAAATTATTCAACTTTTTCTGGAATGCCTTGTGTTTACTTAGACTATTTGCAGGTTGGTTGTTTTTTGACAAAGTACCCTGTCCTTTAATAATGAGTTAGAGAAGTGAACTATGATCCTAAACTCAAATCACCTCAGTTAAAACTTCAAAGCTTGAGTTTCATTGTTGCTGGTCACTGGAAGTTCTAATCTTCAGCAAAAACTTTTAGAAAGTCAAAAAGTCTGAAAACTCAATCCTTCTGCAAAGGAATATAAGGATTTCTGTGCTCAGTATGTAAGCTCTGCCGAACTTTCCTACTGAAAAGCCTTTCTGTGGGGTGAAGATGGAAATTTAGAAGGTCTTGTCAGTGTTGCCAGTACAGCTTATTCTGATAGATGTATTAGTAGTACCAGAATTGAAGTTTGATGTTCCAGTATCACACTGTCCTTTAACACTCTGCTTCAGCAGCTGATTGCATGGATAAATCCAGCCTTTGTGGCGATGAGAAGTACCTGCTAAATAACACATCATACAGCTTTGATGTATTCCCTCGCATCTGCCAACTGGCCCGTCTCCCCAGGACATCAAGGAATATGCTAAATCACTACCTACAGTATGTTGGTCAAAAATAGTCATCTTTTTTTCCTCTCTAATTAGGAGTGGCTGGCGTGTGGCTTTGAGCTGCCTGAGGCTTGTGAGCTGTTTGAATACGTTTGCCAAGGCCCTTTGCCTTCCTGGCTGTAATCTGAAGGGACACAGGACAAACTCCTCATGGAGACATTGCTGTAACTGCCTGGGGCTTATGCAACAGTTGTTTATGCAATTGATTAACCCCAGGCCCATCCAGCAGTGCAGTAATGTAATGAGACCCTTTGGGAATCACTGACATCTCTCCCTCCTACAAATAACTATAGCAGCTCTTCTCTCCATGAGCCTCCAAAATATAGGGAAGGGGTTTTATGGTTCTCAGCTGTATAAAGCTTTGGCATGCAGCTTGCAGGGTTTGTAAGCATCAGAAGAGGTGATAGTCCTACTTTGCTGACAACTTTCTAGTTAAAGAAATGCTACAGTGTCAAACAACTCAAGGCAACAAAATTTTAAATTACAACACTTTTTGCAGAAAAGATATAAAGGTGTAAAAGGTAGAAGCTCTGAAGATACATGGTTGGTCAAGGGGAACAGAGATTCTAACCCTCTCTGTGATGCAGATGGATAATAGGACAAAATAGGGAGAGCTGCTTATCTTAGACACAGCACACAGATTATCTGCTCCTGCAGGACAGGCAATAAGATAAATACATGTTAAGCAAGCACTCATAAGCACAGTTTGTTGGCTGGGTAGCCTGTGACTACAGAGAGCAAAAGCTGTTCTCTGTTTTCCTGCCTATCCTCTCCTCAGCACATCTTCTCCTCAGTGGAAGCCATTTGTCAAACTTCTTTGATTTCAAGTTTCCAGCTGTCACTGCGAACAGCTGGGGAATACAGAGATTCTTCTTCTGCCTCTTTTCATAAGTTCTCCAGTTAGCTGATCGCTCTGAGGTCAGACCGTACTGTTTTACTGCAGAAACTGCAAGGATGTCTTGTGAACATTTAAAGGGGAAGGCACCTTCCCAGTAAAAAGATTCTTTTGCTCCCCTCCCTTGAAACTGAGTTGAGCAAGCAAGAGTTGGGACATTTTATACTCTGATTTTTAGTAAATAACAAGTTTTCAAGTAAAAGTGGGAGCAAAAGATTAAATCAATTCATTTTTCTGCTGCCAGATAAACCTGCCATTATCTAGCGCTTTGATAAACCAATTCAGTATTTAAAAGCAGTGACTATTTTGCAAGGCTTTCCTTGAAACTTTGGTTTACTGCAGACACTGGTTATCTGATATTTCACCTTCACTATGATACCTTGTTGTTGGAGAGCTGCTAATTCATGTGATTTTGGCTGTGTTAAACACAGAATTGTAACACCACCAGCCCTTATTTTAAAGTTATGTATGTGGCAGATAATTCTTTCATTTGTTTTTATTTTCTCGTTGGTTTGTTTTGTTTTGGGCTTTTTTATTGTAGTATCCTTTCAACGGCCCAACATCAAGAATGGAGCCCTGTTTGATGAGCAGTACTCCCAGGCTGCATCCCACACCAGTGACTCCTCGCTGGCCAGAGGTCCCAGCTGCAAACTCCTGTTACACAAGCTCATCCATGCACTCCACAAGATATGGAAATTCCAGTGACATGTACACTCCCTTGACGACACGCAGAAATTCTGAATATGAGCACATGCAACACTTTCCTGGCTTTGCCTACATCAATGGGGAAGCCACCACAGGCTGGGCTAAATGAAAATGACTGGTATCAGCTAAGCCCACACACTTGAGTTATAAAAACTTCATGTCATGTGGGATTTCTTAGGGACATTCTTCAAGGAAGGTGAAGATGGAGAAGATCCTGGGCAGATAAATGTAGTTCATGATGTGGGCAGATTGCAGACTGGTATGACTGAATGTTCCTGTAGCCGAAACAGATTTTTGTGCTGTTCTAGATCAGTTCTGGGGCCAATCTGTGCCTTTTTTAATTCTGGCATGGTGGGCCAACCCTGTGTGCTGTCAGTCTGAGTGAGCCATTTTTGCCCCACTCTCTTATTGACAAATGTTAATGAGTCTTACAGAAAAACTCCTGGAACAGGACCTATTTATAATTTGAATTAAAGACAGGAAATTCACCCTCAGCAAAACTCTATCAGATGTTCTTTTAAGCTATTAATGCACTCCTTAAAAACCATTCTGCCAAGTCATCACTTATTCATATCAATTTCTTTATCTGGTTCCTTAAAAAAAACACACATGTTGCTGTAGGTTTCAGTTTACATCTAACTTTGTATATTGATGCACCTTTCTGTTGATTCAGTAAGTTTGATCTTTACAAAAGAGAAGAAAAGACATGTAGCATTGAATTATACACTGCCTTAAGTTGACTATTGTTCTTATTATATATGTATTTGTGTTAAGTTTGCACAATTTGTAAAATCTAACTTCTCTGGTCAGTAATGACAAGGTAAGAAGGGACTTGGGGACTGGGAAGATTTTGGATTCAGAGCCACATATGTTAAATATGATGATATGAAGCAATTATATAAAGAAAATGACAATGCAAACATGATTATTCACTTAATTACCTATAGACAGGTATGAAACTGTTCTCTCAATTCCTTCACGTGGTGATAATTCTATATACATCTACAAAAGCAAAATTCAAAGCTGTGCCTTTGAACTTATTCTGTACTGTGTATGTGTGGAAAAATGTATTGTATTTTGGGGAGAATTTTTCTTAGACATTTTCTGTCAGATTCGTAGCTATTTGTGAGTTTTTGTTAGTTTTTATTAACATAGCTTTTTCTTCTGTATTATAAAATGCACCAAGCAATTATGGTGGACCTATTACCCTATGGGTAAGAAAAAAATAAATGGAAATATGACAACAGGCATTTTAGTAATTGTTTTGTAAATAAAATCTTTGATAGCACCCAGTGTGATGATAACCATGTCTATGCCTAAAATGGACATAAGTGTTATTTGTACAGTTGTGCAAGATATATGAGGGGTTTTCACACCCAAATAAAGTTCTTGAAATTAAATAGATGCTATTTAAATTTACTTAAACACAAAAACATCTACAAGCTGCAAACCTTAAAAAAATCTTAAATGTCATCTTGCATGTTTTATCCAATGAAGAACTTGACAATAGATATAATTCATGGCAAATAAGTGGACCTACACCTGTACTTGAAGTTACAGACTGCTCAAGGCTATGACAGGAGAGATGACTGTATTCCTGAGTTCAAGCCCTGCTGCTGTTGTTCACCCAAGTCATTGTATTCTCTGAGGCAGGTAAGCTGTGCTTTCTTCTTTACAGTACCTTGTAACAAACATGTTCCCACTGGAATGCTGGAAATAGAAAAGTCATTTTTCCTTAGATGAGTAAATAGAGTGGTAAAATTCTCAGACCTTGTATATCTAACCAGTGGGAAAACTGGTGAGAGCTTGGGGCCTAAAGAGGAATGTGCTGGAAATAGGCAAGGACTGAGGGAGAAAAGCTGCTCCAAACCAGGTTTGGCAAGTGTCCAGGCTCTTAAATACTCAGCCAAGGTGGGATTTTTCAGAAACACACCAGGAGCCAATCTTCACCTTCATGTACCTGGTGAAAATCTTATTTTCTTGGTTAGTGTCACAGACCTTTTGAAGTTTTGCCCCTGTCAGCTGGTGTTATTACCCAACACACTTTTACTGTGGGGACGGGGAAGATCAGCCTTACGCTAACTCATCTGTTCTATTCTTATAAAATTTACTCTTATTCAAGTTACCTTCAGGACAAATTGGCTACATTCTGAAGAAAGATTCCCACGAGGATGATTTTTTCAATGACCAGTCTTTAGCAACTGGCATTCTCATGTGTTTGAGACCAAAGTCCTACTTTGCATTTTGTTATTGAAGATGTTTAAATCAAAGCACTGATTCTGGCTGATTAATTTTGAACAAGTATAGAAATATCTAGCTCATCAAGTCTGTGTGAGAAACTACTATGAGAAAGGCAGTGATGCTAGAATAGAAAATCCACTTTCTTTCTTCAGTGAATTCCAAATCTCTACATTGCATTGCATCTGACAAGAGCTCATTGTGACCCCAATCACTCAGTTCATTACTGCAGGAATGTTGATCCATCTCCACTTACCTGAGGGACTGTTGATCATGACCTACTATGGTCCCTCCTAGGAACAGATGCATTGGCAAGAAGTTTGTGGGCTGAACTGACCAGTAACTCAAAGCTGGATCTTTGGAAGGATCAGGATGAAGGTGAACCCAAGCACCTCTCCATGGAAGCCAGAATCGCTTCCTACGTTTTTTACAGTAACTCGTTAAATCAAAATAAGTCTCATCTTCACTGACTGAAAGAGAGGAGAAAATGAGACTATTTTAGTATACAAACATGCCACATTCTTCAACATATTTGGGGACAACTCCATTACCCTGATTTCAAGAGCTCAGGCAGGCTGTTCAGGAAGGAGAATGGATATTGGACACAGTGTCAGACCCAGAAATAATAAAAACTTTCTGAGCAGAGAACTGCAACACTGTGTGTAAAGTCCTGGGAGAGGGAATGGAGTTAGCTGAGCAACAGCAACACTGCAAATCTGCTCATAAAAAAGAACCAAGAACATAATTAGTCAGATAGGGCTTGGAAAGTCTTTTGTATAAGAACTTCCACAGTCTTTCTTTTCTTTAGAAACTTGTGTTGATGTCAGAGGAATCTGAATGTGTGCTTCCAGCTACCTTTGAACTGCTTCCTGATGAGGGCTTTGAAGCTTAAACTGAACACTCGTGGGGAGCAATATATTGATTGCCAAATGCAACTCTACAGATATCACCATCAGCAGCTGCATCAGAAGTGCTGCAAGGGGAAAGCAGGCCCCTCCTTGACCACCACAGGTCAGAGCCCACCACAGTAACACAAACCACTGGAGCTTTCAGGTCCCAGGGGTGTGCACCAGTCTGGGAGGTGCAGCAGGTCCTGAGAGGATGATAACTTCTGGGTAGAATGGCTGCTTAGGGGCAAGAATCTCTTAAATTATCCCAGCCCAGATTGCCAAACCTCCCAAGTCAGAGTCTGCAGCGTGTTAATTAAGCCTTTCCCTTGACCGTGGAAACCAAAACCTGCTGTTTCTTGCCTAGATATGTATTTATGTGTATATAAATATGTGACTACACAAACGTTTCTGAAGAAGCTTTTATACCGCGTGCCAAAATATTCAATCTCAATTTCACTTTCTCTTCTTTCTTTTCTTTTTTTTCTTCTTTCTTCTCTTTTCTTTTTCTTTTTTCTTTAACTTTTTTTTTTTCCTTCTCACATTCTGCCTTCTTTCTTACAACAGATACACATTCTATTAAAAATATGATCCTTTCCATGGACTAAAACATAGAAAAAATATAGGTATAGGTAATATATACAATATAAAGTAATATATATTACAGCATAACAGACAGAACGTATATAATATTTTTAAATAGATGTATAAACACACACACAAATATACATGTATGCATGAGTATAAAAATCCATTACAATTCTTCAAGATTTTTCATTACCAGGTAGAAAAAAGACTCAGCGGGGGAAGAGCAGTGAGAACTCCATTCAGTAGCATGAATCCTGGTTTTGTCAGGCTACCTCTTGCTGCTAAGGTCACTACCCTTTGACAAAAATGGCCTCTGACCTCCTCAGCCCCACAATTCTGTTGTGACTGACCCCGAAACCCATGAAATTCAGGGGCAGACATTGCTTTGGAAGGTTTTGATAAAGCTGACTAACATGGGAAGGGCTCATGGTATGCACCCATCTGAAAAGGTCTGGCAGTTCTTTGGGAGAGGATGCAATTTATTCTGTCCCTCTCTTTCATTGAAACTCTAATCCTTCATATGCTACATAAAGTGGAAACTAAAACGGACTGATGATGAATAACAATCTGCCTTTAAAGGGCAGGAACAGTTTCCTAATCTTTATTTTTTTAGATTTTGTAATTAAAATAATAATAATAATAATTGGCTACATACAATTAAAATTAGTGTTTTGCTGTGCTGTGAAGTAAATCTAAGCAGGCTTATGATGCATTATAGAGTTGTAAATCCAAAAAGCAAAGGATTATTTTCCTTGGGTTTCTCTCAAAATCTGCATTAGTGTAGATGTGGATCTGACTCTGAAGAAGTGGCTGGATTTTCTTGCTCCTTGCAGTCCAATGCCCGTCCTGTTCTGGTTTTATATCTCAGTTCAACCCGCTATGGCAAGAAACCCCTAACTGGAAAATTCAGACCCTGGTTTGGGTCTGCATCTTAAAGACACGCAGGGACAGCAACACGTCTTAGCACCTTCAGTGCCCGTAGGAGCCTCTGCCTGTCCGCAGGTGCAGCCTCCCTGCTCCAGAGGTGTTTCCCACCATGCAGCCAGACATTTGGGAGACAAAAGGTTACACCTGGAGTATTGTGTTCAGTTCTGGGCCCCTCAGTTCAGGAAGGATATTGAGGTGCTGGAGCAGGTCCAGAGAAGAGCAACGAAGCTGGTGATGGGACTTGAGCACAAGTGCCATGAGGAGAGGCTGAGGGAGCTGGGGTTGTTTAGTCTGGAGAAGAGGATGCTCAGGGGAGACCTCATCACTCTCTAGAACCTACTTTAAGGGAGGTTCTAGCCAGGTGGGGGTCGGTCTCTTCTCCAAGGCAACCAGCAATAGGACCAGGGGGCATGGTCTTAAAATCTGCCAGAGGAGGTTTAGGTTGGATATTAGGAAGAAATTCTTTGCAGAGCAAGTAATCAGGCATTGGAACGGCCTGCCCAGAGAGGTGGTGGATTCACCATCCCTGGAGGTGTTTAAGATGAGACTGGACATGGCACTCAGTGCCATGATCTGGTAATCACAGCGGTGCTGGAACAAGGGTTGGACCTGGTGGTCTCAGAGGGCTTTTCCAACCCAGCTGATTCTGTGATTCTGTGTAACCACGGAGTACCTCCTGAGCTGAAGGAATAAATCTTTGAAGGAGATGGACCACAGCTCTCCCTGAACGTGGTATTTTGTTAACTTCAGCATATTGTTCCCTGCTATCTGAACAGTGGATTTCGATTACAGGGCATTTTGAGTATGGAAACACTCTTTATCTTCTCAGTATCATTTAAACCCACGGTCCTGCCAAAAACCTTTATGGAGGCCTGACTCGCCTTCGTCTGGCTCTGCCCTCCTCTCACCCTTCCCTCCTGCCACTTCCTGAACAAAACAGGGAGATGTTTCCAGTGCCACCTCTGCTCTGCTTTGGGGGTTGGACTTGAGACAGAGGGGTTTCCCACCAGAAGCCCCACTTCAGGGAACAGACACAGCCTTCGCACGCAGTGGGGGCACAAATAACTAACAATTTCAGGAAAGGCGGCCAGCCCTGGTTTTGGCAGCCTTTTGCCTTGTGGCAGACACAGCAGGCACCGGGCAGGTCGCAGTGAGCAGACAAACCCGCAAGCCCAAGGCGGAGGGATGTGCCGCTGGGCATCCCCCACCCGGGACTCGAACCCGCGGACTCGAACCCCGGGAGCTGCTCGGCGGGAGCCGCCGGAGCCGCCCGGCCCGGACTGCAGCGCCCATCGTGCCCCGCGGCGGCCCCGCCTCGCCCGGCCCCGGCCCCGCCCCGCCGCGGCGCCGCTCTGCATGCTGGGAGCCGTAGTCCTCCCGCGGCACCCGCCTGCCGGCAGGACGGCAACCAATAGAAGCGCCCGGGGGGGCGCGGCGCCGGCCTCGCCAGCCAATGGCGTGCGAGCGCTGCCCGTCGGTCGGGGCGGTTTCCGAGGGGCGCGTCAGTCGCGTCAGGGGCCGCGGGGCGGGCGGGGCGCGGCCGCTGCCGGCGGGGCAGGGCAGGGCAGGGCAGGGCCGGGCGGGCATGGAGCCGGGCGCGGAGCTGGGCGCTGTGCTGGAGGCCGTGGAGGGGCGCGGCGGTGCCGCCGAGGCGGTGGAGCGGGTCCTGGCGCGGTACAACGAGGAGGTAACGGGTCCCCTTCCCCGCCCCTCCGCGCCGCTCCCCCGGCGGTGTCGCCGCCCCGCCCGCCCGCCCTCGGCAGCGTCCCGCTCCCCCTGCCGGGGCTGCCCGCCGGGCTCGGCTCTGCGGCGTGTTCCCAGCGCTCACCGCCTCTGCCGCCGTGCCCACAGCCCGGTCCGGCCCTGCCTCTGCGCCCCGCCCGCAGGCCGGGCCGGGCACCGCGGCACGGAGAGAGTGGCGAGTCAGGGCAGTGCTCAGGGGAGGGACGGCACGCTTTGCCGGGAGCGCAGAGCCGGTGGTGTCGCGGGGAGAGCCAGCCCGTGGTCCGGCTCGGTCCCCAGCACCTTCGGTCTTGCTGCTGCGCGCCCGATAGGTAGTGTAGTGGGTTATCGGTGGTCGGGTTATAAAAAGAGCTATTCCACAGTGTGCACTTGCCTCACAAGTCTTAGCCTGTATATACCACTGAGGAGAGGCTGGACATAATAACGCCAGAATCTCTTGGATACCTGCCCGAGGTGCTGCCCTTTGTCACGGGCTCCGGAGAGGCCCCCCTGGGCAGGGCCTGTGTCCCTGTGCAGTGCGAGGGCGTCTCTGTCAAACGGGCTGCCAAACCTCACGGCACTTTCCTGTGTTTCTGGCCAAGCGAAAACGGGAGTCAGCTCAGGGCAGGTTGAGCGTTTATTGCTGACAGGTGTGGAAGAGTACCAGGTGTCTGTACTGTGTGATAGATGTGTGCTCAGTCAAGAAAATAAAAATCAGAGTGAAGATAGATGTTAGGTGGATTTTTTATCCCCCCCCCCCCCCCCCCTTCTGATAGGGACATTTTGACACCTAGATTTTAGTAGAGCAGTATAGTCCCTTTTGAAAGATTATGTCTCAACCCGTCAGGTGTCTGTCCTTTGTGTCACTGCCTGGTGTACAGGTCTCTAAAGCTGGTAGTGACTCAGAGTTTGGCTTTGGATGTAATTTAAATGCAGTTGTGTTGAACTATTAGCTGAAAATCAGGAATCTGTTACAGGAACAAACATTCAGATTCATAGCTTTGTGGTTAGAGGAAAAGCCAAGTGAATGTGGACTGGTGTATGGTTATCCTTCAGCCTTCAAAAGGTGGCTTGAAATTTGCTGTCTTAAGTACAATATATTTTAAGTCTAACAATGGCAGAACTGATTTCTTCCCTCAGACCTGAGCTTCTAAAAGAAGCTTGAGCAACAGTCTTGACATAGGCTGTACATGAAATTCAAATGCAGAAATAGATGCAGCTGTAGGGCACTTTGTCTGAGGGACTGGTAGGCCAAGAGTTTGTTAGACACCTCTGTTTTAACTTGCTGGCCTCTGAGGTACAGAGCTAGGGTTCTGACTGGGGGAAACTTTTATCTCTGGCCTAACTTTTCAAAATGACCATGTGTTAAATATCAAAAAGCATGTATGAACATAATTTCTTAATTTCCTGTACTGGATTTCCTGCCTTCTCAGCAGCTTTCTCAGATGAATTACTTAGATTTGAATTGAATTCTCAAAGACAGAGAGCTGGCACAGTTTCTATTCTGGCTTTTCAAGTTTTTGAATGAAGTCTTGAGTTACATGTGTAGTTAAATTTTGAAGTGGGCTGGGAAACGTTTAATACTGTCCCAGTATAACATTGGTCTGTATTTGTTGTTATAAGTTTTCCATCATGTTTCCTACATCTCTTTTTCTGTACAAGGTATAACTAACTCATATATTGCCTGTGGGCCAGCAAAGACTGGGCAGAGTACTCCAGGTTTCAGACCTTTACCCATACCTCTTCTGGGCTTTAGGTTTCCTTAGGTTTTTTCCAAATAACAAATTAAATATGTGTTAATTGTAAAGAAAGAATGGATCAAGTGTAGTTCCAAAGTGCAGTGGCTGTAGAACAATGATAATGATATAAATCAGTAGGTCTGTTGTGACTCCTGTGTACTGTCACATTAGCAAGGATTATTTCAAATCTCTGTTCCTCCGGCACTTGAACTTCTTGCTGTCACTATGTTTCTTCCAAAAATGTTCATGTGCAAACACAAAGGTTGCTTTCTCTTGGTTACTTGCTCAGCATTTAATGTTCACCTGCTTTTGGCTGGCATGTTGCTGACCTTGTGTGGTTCAGCTGGGAGCCCTGTAAGAGAGAGGAAGGGGATTATTTTCCTACTGTTGAGAGAGGAAGGTAATTACTTTCCTACCATCCTCCAGGCTCCAACTGATGTTGGTGACTTTTGGTGGTAGTGTAGATGTCCAAGCTCTTTCTGTGCAATTGCAAGCTTGGCTCATGAAAGATAAGAGGCCCGTGAATGTGCTATGGAAGCTCACTTTTGTTTTCCAGTTGCTTGCATGATGTAGCAAATTGTATATTAGAAATAGAAATTGAGATTTTAATTTTTTTTCAAAGCTGTTCATCATGCTTAATAATTTAGATTGGAAGTTTTAAAATGTTGAAATAGCTCTTTGTTGTTACTGCTGGGTTTTCTGACTGTCAGAATAAACTTGTCACATTAGTAATATTTCACTAATAACATACTTCAGGATACTAATATAGAACTAGATTCAGTTACTATTTGAAGTGTTTAGTAAGTACTGGTTATTAGACCATGTCTATCTTGTGTTTAATTGTACCAGAGAAACAAATACATTGGTAGTGTGTTTTGGAAATTGCCAGAAAACAGAAGCTGGTAGTTTTTGTAGCAAGGCTTATTTAATTTGTACTACTTGTTTTCTGGGCAGGATGATACTATGGTAGTTCTGCTTTGGGACAGTCAGTGCAGTCAAAAGCTTGTAAACAAGATCTGCTTGAGAAAGAATCTGAGTAATAAGGTATTTGTAAAGCACAAGGCTCAAGTTAATGTTTTTCACCCTGTCAAGTGCCACCTGTGAGGTGGTTAACTCTCATCCAAAGTGCAGCCTGCAGATAAAGGCGCCACTCAATGAAGCTCTTGCTGTTGGGTAGGATGGGAAAAGGACAGGAGTTGGCATGGTGATGGTCTCACTATCTGAGGCTGATTTTAACCAGACTCCTGAAGTTTTATAGTAATTTTGCAGGTATTACATACTTAGCAGCTGATGTTCATGTAACAAATGTGAACTCATGTCTTTATTTACAGAATCGGACCATTTTCATATTTGATCCAGCTGATGAAGACAAAAGAAAGGTAAGTAAAATGGGCTGTTGAGCTGCATACCTCAATGTAGAAGTATCAAAAAGTAAAAGCAGTCTCCTACTTTAGCTACCGTTTTAAAATGGTGCAAGCAGTGATTATAAAGTTATGTTTTAATTTTTGTTTCTTCAGTGCAAGAGACATGACAACCACACATTCCCTTTTTTTCTGAAAGAGAAGAGCAAATTCCCTCTGCAAAACACCAGTCTTGAATGAAAGTAGGAACAGAAAAGTCCATAATTTTCTTGGGTACAGATTTGGGATGAGGTGGAGGAATAAGGGTAAAGATACTCTTCTGTATCTACTGAGATAAAATTTTGCAATAAATTTTTCCATTTTCTCTCTTCTCAGCATGTAGCAATATGAAAGATGTGTTTCTTGTCTATTTTAGATACTTAAATAATAATAGAGATTAAGATGAAGTAATAAGTGCAGAGGAAAATTATGAAGCTCTAGGGGAGACAGACCTACAGAAGGCTGTTAATGCAAAAGTAGCAGTAATCAGTGGTATGTTGGGTTTCAAAGATGGGAAATGTTTGTGTTTTGTAGTATTGAGCTGTACAGGTGCATCAGGGTTTAACAAATCCCTTGAGATCCATCTGCAGCATTGCATTTAAAGCTTGGACATGGATTTTTTTTTCTTTTATTTTACTTTATTTTTTTTAATTTTTTCATGTTGTTGTTTTCAGGGTGTAATATGTAACAAGAAGACCCTTCCTTTCTGTTCTGTAATTAGTTTTTTGTGCTGATTTGCATATTTATTCAGAAAACGTTAATTAGTGAATGAGGCTGTGTGTTTCCGCTATTTCTGGCATAAACTCAAAGCTTGAAATCAGAATTGCAAGGTTCCTGCAAGGATAGCTTGTTTGAAATTGGGCACACATTGATTCATTCCACGATTGTGTGCAAAATCTAAATATTTTAAGGTATTAAGTCTTTTTTTCTGGTAGAAATTGGTGGGATGATAAATCTGCCCTTTGCATTTGCAAAACCATCAGTTGTGTGTACTGTAATCTTAAGTTACAATTCTTTATTACACAGATGACTTGAGGACTCTTAGCTTGGCTTTATTTATGGCATTACTCAAAGCTGGTGTTCAGTAATGTGGTGATGGACTGTGTGTGTCCTTTTTGATCTATGGAAGGACTCAGCTGGGATCTTGATTTGGTTTTCTTACTGTGTTTGTTTTCTTATGTTTCTTTCCTCACCATCCTTTCCATCTCTTTGTACAATGTGCGTGAGCAAGTGTCTGGGCTGAAAAATTGATTGCCAAGTAGAGAACATAGGAAAGCAGAATAGGGCAGAAGTCAAATTGGCAAAAGCCAAATAGAGACAGTGAGTTTGTGGAGGATGGGTTGTAAGGTATAGGATTATTTTTTTTTCTGTCTGTGGTTGGTTTTAGTTTTTTGGGGTGTTTTAACAGCTATTCAACTGCATATGCTCAATGTCTAACATCTGTAAAACACTGAGCATTTGCCTTTCATTCTTCAGTGAAGGTAAAAAATAAAAATGCTTTAAATTGAAAGGGAAAATAGTATGTGCTCTTGCTAAGAGGAAACTGCTGAAGTTGTTACCAAAATTGATGGGAATTGCTTGAAGACAGCATGATGCAGCTTCACTGAGAATACAGAAAGAGGTTCCATTTTTTGTTTAGTCAATACAGAAATGTACTTGAGTTGATAGTATTTGCAGTTCTGCTGGTGTTAACTTAGAACGATTGCAGTGAAAGAGAGTTTAGTCAAAGGGTCACAATCCATAATGAAGTCATATAGTAGAATTGATGTTCAGGTATGGAGGCAAATACAGGGGGACTTTGTGATTTTGCCATTGGCTTCTGGTGCTGTTGAAAGTTGCATTATAACCTGATGAATGTAATATGTACTTCTTACCAGTCTCTTGGTGCATATTTGCTTTGTTCATGGCCTAGGAGTAAATTTGCTTATTTACTCCAGCAAGCCTGACAGACTTTCTTGTAAGTCATTCATGTCTGTGCAAGAGTACAGGTAAAAAATCGATTATAGCAATGCAAGTGTTATCTCTGCCTTGTCACGCAGCTCCAGCCATCACCTTAGAATTACAGCAAGGTTCTGTCAGTAGTGTGATTGTGTTGTAAGGTAGGGGTAGCTCTGCTTTAAGCTTTTCTAGGTTGGATACTGATAGGACAGGACAACCCATACACAATGGTGACATGCTGTCAAATATGAAAGACAGAAAAAAACCCCACAACTATGGCTTGACTAGAAGCTGGGTAAATTGGACAGAATAAGTTGTTGTGCAATGATATGG
Source organism: Acropternis orthonyx (assembly GCA_035583155.1). Taxonomy (NCBI): domain Eukaryota; kingdom Metazoa; phylum Chordata; class Aves; order Passeriformes; family Rhinocryptidae; genus Acropternis; species Acropternis orthonyx. Next base: position 53,796,546 of record JAWWEU010000040.1, on the reverse strand, counting down.
CTATCAAAGCATGATGCTTTAGGCTATAACCTAACTAAATCAGCAGCGACTTTGTAATACTGAGTTCCAGGAAGAAATAAGGTTGTGTCCTTTAGAAGACAGGAGAGGTAATGCTCTCAAGCGTGTCTATCTGGACATAGCCACAGGACTTTAATACATCACAGGGTGATAAAAACACAAGATTGTAATGTAAGCTGTCCTTGTATTTGTCCTGGTTTGTTTAATGATGTATGTGTCTGCATTGCCCTGTATGGTGGATACTATCTATGGATATAAATCAGATGGCAATCTGTGTTGTACTGTAATACCAGGCAGATCAAGTTGGTGACTTCTTGACTTGTTATATACTAATAAAAAACTATGCATTTCTGAAAGCCTGTTTTCAGTTTCTGTGTGTAAGCAGTATAGAAATTGCCAACCAGAAGTAAATGTGTTCTGGAATAGCAACAGAAATCAAGGCAGCAGGGTTGCTTCTGAGGACCTTAGCCAGCTCTTAGAAATCTAAAATATTTGTCTCAACCAGATAAGAAAGCTGTTGTCAGTGTTTTACTGGAAAAAGTTGAGTCTTCAGAACTGTGACACTTCGCAACAGTGTGTCATGGTTGACAGACAGTTGGTTCTTTAGGTCTGTGCTGGAATCAACTCCAGAAAATGAATATCTATTAACGTGACCAGGCCATCACCTTGGAGAGAGGCATCAGGTGTAGTGTCTCTCACTTTGTGTGACACAGCAGGTGCTTCAGCTCAAGCCTCACATCTCCCAATACAAAAGGAAAGGGATTTTAGGACCACTTTATTGTTATTTAATAGCTTTGTTCTCCATATTTATACCTTGTCAGGTCCAAATACTGCTTCTGAAGTAGCACCACATTTGTGCTTGAAATGGTAAGAAAGTTATATCACTGTTTGTGCTCTGGAAATGTCTGTCAGCACTGATTGACTAGTTAGACATAGCATTCCACACCTAGAAGTTGCTACAGAACCATTTGTTGAGGTGGTATAACAGTCTGTCTGTGATAGCAAGCAAGACTTTTTAAACTGGATGGAAATGCTGAGTTTGGGGAGGAAGGGGTAAAAAGGGAAGCAGCAGCCAAATGGAAGAATATTGCTCATAAGCCATAATTCTTACCTGAAGTGGTAGAGTATTCATGATTCACATATTTCCTCTTTAATTCTGTACCTTTTGTCTGCTTCACCTCTTGTAGTACTTGCAACATCTGGTTTCTGCTGTATTAGCTCCAGCTAACTGTGTTGGATCAGTTCTGTAATACAGGTCTCTAGAGTCTGAGAACAATTTTCTCGAATTATTGTTCAGGTTCAGTTTGAACATGATGGGTCTAAAATTCGGTGGGAAGAACATCACCAAAACACTCTTTTCCTGCATTACTGAATGTTTTCAAGGTGTTGAAACAGCTGGTGGTAAATCTTACCAAATGTATTGTGGGCCTCTGTCTCCCAATTAAATTAATGATGTGAGGAGATTCCTTAAGGCCGTGGACAGTACCATGTTTGAACTTTGGAAGCATGGAAGCAGTTGATGGAAATATGTTGATGGAACAAGATGCTGTCATGCTCTAAATCTCGGAATAACCTCATTCTTAGATAGTGCTGTTGACACTGATGCTTCAGGGAGGTCTGAAGGTTCTGTAGGCACCAAGGCACAAAGCTTTTCTTCTCCCGGTAACTTTGTTGCAAGCTTTTAGAGTCTTGTAAAAACATTAAGTTCAAGTGCTCCTATGGGCACACTGTGTGGTATCTTAGTATTAGTTGTTATTGTTCTGACTTTACTGAAACCCCTTAAGGGATTACCAGGCTGTGAGAGAAAAAAAGTTACTAAGTATCCTTCATTAATACTAAGCATTTGTGCTAATTCCCTCTGGCCTCGCCTATTCCCATCCAGCATTTTTCAGTTTTCACATCTCTTAAGGTTTATGACAAGCCAGTGGAATCGATTTCTCCTTTTAACGCCCTTCATTCAGGCCTGGGTTGCAGAGGGTAAAAGGGTTCTCCCTCTCCCTGTCCTGTGCGGAGGGCAAGGAGGGCTACTGTGAGTGCAGCTAGGCGGGGTTTCACCTTTCTGTGACTCTGAAGCGGGTGTTTATTGCCCCGGTTCTGCCAGCAGGGATTACTGTGCGTGCTCCTCACCTCACCTGCAGAGTCTTGTCTGGGTATGCTCTCACATTTGGGCCTCTGCCATGTCGGGACTGGCAGGCTCCTGCCAAACAAGCCAACCTCCTGCTGTCAGTACAAGCTGAACAATGAAGTTTTGAAATGAAACAGACTGAATCTTTAAGAAATACAACTACACACCTTTCCTCCTCACCCACATTGGTCCACAAAGTTTAGCATGGCCTTTTCAGAGGAGGTTTTCTGATTGTCCTGCTATTCATCATAGCTGATGATACATGTTATGTAAGTGTTGTCTTGGCTTCCAGAGAAAATGAAAGCTTGAACTAACATTTCAGATGATCTTGAGCTTACTTTACCACTGCCTTGGATGCTTAGCTCTGACACCCAATAGAAACTTAAACACAGAAACTCAAGACTTGTGCTCCCCTTTTCTTCCTCCTCCTCCCCCGGTCTAATTATCTTGTGAACAAAGGTAGTGGAAGAAAATGGAAGTAAAGAAATTTTTGCCCAAAGCCACACAATACGTCTGGGGCTGAGCAAGGAAGAAAACACAGTCTCTTGTATATCAGGAGAGGTCTTTTTCTATTGGGATATGTTGCTTCTTAGCATCAAGAGTTTATGTTGTCAGGATAAAGGACCAAAATGGATTAATATTTTATTTGTCAAAGCAAGAGGACAAATGTGTTTTTCTGGGTTTCCTGTTTTAACACATAAGAAAATTCTACACCACAGCACAGACAAAAAGAATGGTGTGTATTGCTCTGTGTTAATCTTGCTATTAGCACAAAAGCTGAGAAATCATGAATTTTAGAGAAATTAATGGATTTTACAATAAAAAAAGTTAAAAATTACCAGAAACTGCCTTGAGTCTGTCGAAAAGTATATTGAAAACTGTTCTTGCATGACTGATGAAAGTCAAAATCCCATCTGAATTTTGAAAGTATAGAGCTCAAAGGAATGTTAAAAATCCTACAGTGACTTAGAGGATAGCCATAAAACCCCTGAAACTAGGACAATCGTATATATATTGTGGAAGGGGAGGTATCTTGCTGTCTGAACTTTCACTAGCTTTCATTTCCAACCAAATAAATGAAATCTATGCCCCTTAGTTTATGCCGTGCTAATGGCCGACAGGGTAGTGGAAGGAGCACCACCTAAAGGAAATGGAAAACATAATAATGCTTTTGTGGTCACATGCCTTCCTGTTTCTTGTCTCTCTGTGCATTGTTTCTCTTGCAGCATCAAGGCAAACACAGAAAATGTGAAAATGTGCTGTATGGCATTTGGTTTTAGTTGTCTTCAGGGCAGTTTCTTAGTAGGATGAATTTCGTTTCTTCAAAACTTTCCATGGATAGTTCCTCAATTATAATCAGATGCTGTAGCTCCTCCTGAGCTGCGATTGGCACTTGGGATCAGCCAGTTTACTGTCACAGATACTGTAACTGAATGTTGATTCTTCTAAAATCACTCTTGATGGCTCACTGGGGTCTGACTCCAGAGAACTTTGTCAGCAGGTCCTTATGTGAGTCTTGCATGTTAAACAAATTGTGTGTGTATGCATATATATATATATATATATATATATCTGTTTGTGTATTTATATATATATATATATATATATATATATATAAAATGACTAGGAAGCTTAGTAACCAGTTCTTAAGTTTGTGGTGCCTGGCTTTTAATCTAATATGCTTAAGACTATAATTGATGCTTCTGAAAATAAATAGTAGCCTTACTTATATTGTGAAATAAAAGCACCCAAGGCTTCAGGAACATGTAGGAATTTAAGTACCTTCCAAGCGCAGTGATAGTTTGGGGGTTTTGTAAGTGTAAGCAGGTTCCTAAATCTCAAAAAGAAATTCTGTTTAGTAGTTATCTTTAGTACAGCTGCTCAGAGTTAAGACTTGCTGCATTTCACTAAGATTTGAAGCCAGAAAATTTTTATTGTATTTAATTAAATTGTAAGGATAGTCTTTAAATGTATAGAGGGAGGGTTAGGCTTCCACTGGCAAGTCAGCAGGAGTTTGGTACCCTTTTGGATTCCCCCCTGCAGTGCTTTTGACATTTTGCAGTGACACTTCCATAGCAGCAGGTGGGTGCAACTTACGGCAAAAAAAAATTTAAAAATCTGTCTGAAGTTTGAGAGGCTTGGTCTCTTTGTAGTCAAATGACCGTTCAGGTTTTAACTGATTGAGGTTAAAAACCAGAGCACCAGATGCAAGATATGTATAGGTGATGCTCCTCACAAAAATATGGTGTCCTGCTCCTAAGAGAAAAGGAGCACCCAAGATTTGTAGATGCCCATGGTCAAGAAGTAAGAACAAAAGTCAGATGGTCTGCAAAAACTTATTGGTATAAGTTAGTCCCTTACCTTCCAGTATACACACAGGAGTGGTGGATTTTGAATAAGGGGTAGGGTGAAAGAGAAGAGAGGGAGATCAAAGAGGGAAAGAAAGATCACCAGTCCTGGGTCCAGCATCAGTCCAACTGATGGAGTGTCAAGGGTCCTGGGATGCATGCACACACAGGCTTTGTGGCAGTACTGTTTTATAGACAAGTTTTCCCCACCTCTCTGCTAAGTTTTTTGCTTTTTATGCATATTAATTATTATGCACAGTTCTTCTAGTCCTTTCTGGAAATAGGTCAGGAGCTGCAGAGGTGTTTGATGGTCTTGGTTCCCCCTATGTTGGGTCAGCTGTCCATGCCCAGTTCTCAACTTCATTCCTGTCCTGTGTTGTGCCTGTCTCCAGGAGTCAGAACAAGGACATTTGTCCCAGAAAAGTGCTGCCCTACCTCCGTGTAGCCTCTTCCTCCAGACACTTGCTGTTCTTTCTCACAGTGTGTTATTACCAATGGTCTTTGATTGTCTCCACAGCTATTGGCACTTGAGACATACACATTAACCCCTTATCTGCTGGGCTTCTACACAAAAAATAAGGGAAAACTCCCCTTTATTTCAGTGCTGTTGGTCAGATTATTTATTAAGTTATCCTTGGTATTTAAATTCCTAGAAGAAACCTTTAGCACTGTTGATGGGAAGTCAGATCTGGTTTTGTGCTGTATTTATTTACTAATAATGCAGTCTGTCTGGCCCAATATGTCTTTGAAGTGTTCATTCAGCATCTTGGTTTTGGGAACACTGGTAACTTGGCTTCTAGTGTTGTTAGAATTGTACTGCCTACACAGTATCTGAAGAGAGGTAAAGTCCAGTTGGTGAACCAGCTGTTGTATTTGGGTAAGTTGTTACAGACCATCTTGTAGCAGCTGATGTCAACAAGGAAGATAATAACTGCTAAGTCTAATAGAAATGTGCTTAAACACAGGACAGAATAAACTGGCATATTCCTGGAGTTCTATAAACTGTCCATCCAGTTCTGTGTTACTCCTCAAAACCAAACAGGCTTCATGGCTGTTGCTTCAGCTTGCAAAGCAAAGTTAATTGTATGGAAATCTTGCTTAGCAGTTGAAACAAAATTCTTGTAAGAAGTTGAGCTGTGACTAGGTAATTTGGCTGTTGATCTGGACTGGTCATTTTTTGTTTCTTAGGCATTTTTGAAAACACTTCAAAGATGTCATCTTCAGAAACATTTAGTGCGGGTCTAGCATACCATGCTTAAGTCAGGGAGTTGTGTGTGTTGAAGAACTCTGAACGCTCTGTACTTGAGTATCTTTTTCCAGCCACATTAAGTACCTATATGCCTGTACACGTGGGCAAATGTGGTTTTTATTCTGTTGCCTTGTCTTTAATATTCTGATAAAGATTTCTCATATTGCCTGTGTGATAGTAAGAGGTGGAACTCATTCCTTTTTTCAGACTTTTACTGGATTAATCTGGTCAGGGCTGTGGAGATGCAGTCAAGATCTTGGTTGTCTGGGTGGTGCTTTTGGGTGGGCTTAACCCCAGGACAGGCACACTAGAAATCATACTGTGTGTGTCTACTGTCTGACTTTGTTTACAGATTGTCTTTTAACATTGTTGCAGACTTGTGTTGTTTTCTCCCTTATTCTTCTGGAGTGTCTGTTCTAGATTTGGTGTAGACTTTATGTTTGTTGTTGGTTTTGTTAATTATTTTATTTTGGCTTTAATTCTAAGTGATCACAGTAACAAAATCTGCTTGGATGTCCTAAGTGGAACCTTTGTTTTGAACTTTGAGTCAGGCTGATGGGCTTCTGTGCTCCCACCTTTTCATTATGGTGATGATGGTGGAAAAATGAAATTCCGGAGACTGTTCCTCAAGAACTATTTTATACTTTCCTAGCATTCCTATGCTTTTTGTAATCACTTTCATGACACAGACTGCCTGAGACCACAATATGAATTTCAGATCTTAAGCAGACTTCTGCACTAGGGCTGTTCAAGTCAGTTGCTTGCTTTGGCTTTTTTTGTAATTTATTCAGGTTGGTAATCAAGACACAAAGCTTGGGAGGTGAGAAGCATGGAGGAACTGTGTCCTGTGAGGTACAATGCAGTTTGTATTGTAGTGGGAACTTCTTTGCAACTGTACTTCTGGCTCTGGTACCCTTGAGTAGTAGTAGTGTGTCTTGAACTTAAGGCATAAAGATGCATAAAAATCCTATGGAGTCCTCTCACATCAAGGAATCTCTTCTGTCCTTTCTCCCCAGTAACTGATCATCTAATTTTCCATTTCTATCTTACAAAAGGTAAGTCTTCGGTAATTCAGATGTTACAGTTCTGACCTGCAGATTATTGGAGATTCTCATGCTGCATTTATATGACTAATATTTACCCCTGCAGTCATGTTGGTATAAAGTATTAATGAAGTATTTTGACAATAGTGAATAGCATCTGCCATTTAGGCTTAATGCTTTTGCAAATGTTGATGTATTTGGATTGTATCCATGAGGAAAACTGCTTTTGGTGCTCTCTGGAGGCCTTTTGTAACAGTTTATGTTTTGAAGGGCTAATATGGAATACCTCATTTCTAAAGTCAGCTGGAAACTCAGAAGTTACATGGAAACTTAGCAAAAGTAGTTTCTTATTGTCACCAGTATTTTGACACTCAGACTGTTCTTTTTTGATTGTCTGTGTTTGTCTAGAAACTGTGTGAGGGAATTCTAAACATCCTTGAAAAAGACACAAAAACATCATGTCAAGTTGCCTGCCTGGAGACCCTTCGGATTCTCTCCAGGGACAAGAAGGTTTTAGTGCCTGTAACCACAAAGAGGAACATGCAGATCCTTATGAGACTGGCAAAACTGGACAACATGGAAGATCCTTTGGAGAGAGTGTCTGAATTTCCTGTCATAGTAGAAGCTTTAAAATGCCTCTGTAACATAATTTTTAATAGTTCAGTTGCACAGAAGCTCAGTTTGGAACTGAATCTTGCAGCTATGCTCTGCAATCTTCTGCAAAAATGTAAGGACCAACAGTTCGTTGATGACATTAAATGCTTTGATTTGCGTCTCCTCTTCCTCCTGTCACTTCTGCACACAGATATTAGGTCACAGTTGCGTCAGGAACTACAAGGGGTGCAAGTTTTGACTCAGGCTTTGGAAAGTTCCCTGAGTATAAGATGGACAGAAGAATATAAAGCAGCAGAAGATCGTGACAGGCCTCCTCTATCTTTGCAAGAGACAGATTGTGCCATTGAGGCACTAAAGGCTCTATTTAATGTAACACTTGACAGTTGGAATGTCCACAGCAAGGTAAGGTTTAGCTGAAGTGTTTTTTCAATGGATTTTGTTTAGCCTGTGAGAGCCAGAACCAGCAGGTAGATACACAAGAGGCAGTTGTTGTCCAAGCCCCAGGGCAAGAATTTTAATGCTTAACTTTTGCTACTGTAATTTTGATAGAATATTGTATTTTTCAAAATAGCAGCTAGGTACTCTTCAAATTTTGCATTATAATTTCTCTCTGTGCAAAGTCAGTCTGAGAAAATTTGTCTGAATCTGAATGTGTCAAGTATTGATGATCTTGGGCTTTCAACAGGTGTTGAGTCTTTAATGCTCATTGCTTTGAATACCAAAATAACATTTTTGTTCTTTTTTACTACTTAGGCAAAAAAATCTAATCCATACATTTTCTATATCCATACATTTTCTATGTAATGAAAGAATAACTTGGATTATATAATGTGAGCCAGAACTATATGTTTTTGAATAAAACATGCAAGAAATACTGTTTTGTAAAAGTCTTACGTTTGCAAAAGAAAATAAATGATGTTCATTAATAATTAGCTGGCTAGGAAAAACTTTGTCATCTAAGAGTATCAGATGACTACATCTCTGGACATCACAGACTGTAGTGATAGGGTAATATTGCTGAGAAGAGTCCCTAGGTTTTGTCTGTTTTTCTGAGTGGGATGATAAGTATATCAACTCTAATTTTTAAAAAATTACTCTGAAAAAAGTGTGGTACTGTTTCTAATATCTTTATTTCTCATCCTCCAAACACTAAGTTTGGACTTAAACATGATCTTTTAAGATGAGCTCAAGTACAACAACTAAATATGCTTTGGTTGTTATGTCTTATGAATAAGATTTATCTTGGGTTTTTTTCATAATAGCATCAGATCTTATTTTTATTTCTTAGATAAATATGCTTCCCTAAATTTATAAACAGAAGTTATAAGGATAACTTTGTGGAATAACCTAAGTCTGTACTACAGTAAGAGAATTAATAGGAAATCTTTTCCTTTTAGTCCACATCATATTGTCTCTAATATAGTAACTTTTCCTGGGGTATTGTAAATATGCAGCGAATAAAGCTGATCAAAAGTCTACAGCAGTTAAAACTAACAAATAATTGTTCTCTTTAGTGCATTGGACTAAACAGCAAAGAAGACATTAATCATAACTTTAAGGAATGTAAAACTTGAGAAAAGTCTGAAATTGATTCGTTGATTTAATGTCTCCAGGATATGCTGAATAAGAAATCCTGAAATTTAAGATTGAGTGATGGGGTAATACTTTGAGTTTCAAGGGAATTTAGTAAGTGAGGTTTCTTTCTTCTGTTTATATTCCTGGTTTAGACCTATCTTTAACTTTGACAAAGTTCTTTGTATAGAGAGGGTAAAAAAGAGTGTAATGCAGTTATATGGAAAGCTGGGAAAAGAAACCATATTACATGTTGATCTCTTGAGAAATAAGCTCTTGATATCTGGATCTTGAAGTTGGTTTACTCTTACAAAATACTGAATCTGGAGAGAGGTAAAAGCCCAGCTCACTGCAGAAAGGCAGGAGATGGCACACAATTGTGGTGTTGCCTGATGAAGTTTTGTGTGGCTGCTGTCTGTGGAATGAGGGAGGTTTTGTTCCACAAAACTTTTCCTCCTTGAAAAGTCCAAGCATGCAGTTTTTTGTTTGGGTTTTTTTTGGTTTTTTTTTTTTAATATGAGAGTTTAAGACATCCTGAGACAGGAGAAGCTTATTTTGTGTTTTGAGATAAAGCTTATATAATAACTTTTTACTAGAAGTTCCTAAAAGCAGGGAACCTTTCATTTAAAGAGCTTTTAGTAGTTATTAACTGTTAGCCGGATATGTTGGTTGACATTCTGCCTAGTGAATGTCCGAGTGGCAGTTTTAATAATCTGCAAGGAGCGTAAACATAGTGTTAACGAGGTGGACTGAAGATGCAGAATTTGAAGAAGTTCCAAACAGTAGACAGGATGGAAAATAAAAGGAGAGCAGAGAGGTTAGGCATGTGGGTAGAAAGTTAAACAAGATCCATGCTAAGGGGGACAGAACCATTTGAAACACCAGTATTTAATGACTGGAGATGGTTTCAAAGTAGCAAAGGCAGACAAGAGCTGCAGGTGGTACAGCTGGCAGACTTGGATGCTGATGCTACAAAAGATGCATTGGGGTGCTTTGTGCTGAGTCAAACACTCCACAACATATGATGGATGCCAAGAAGAGCTATTGAAAATGGACAGGGATGCACACAGTTAAATGATTGCAGTTACTGATGAACTTTTGTGTGGCTGCTGTCTGGTGGGAGGTTGGAAGAGGGAATTGCTTGGAGAGAGCAACAGTAGGGCAAATAAGGTTACTGAGAAGTTATTAATGAAATGGAGGAAAGTTATCAAGGGAACAGAAGGAAGTGAATTAGAAAAAGAGGCTGACTGAGTGGAAGGAATGAAACTGTTGACAGCAAAAGGCCTAAATCAGGAGACGGCAAATTAAATGAAAAACATATGTAATGTAAATGAGCAGGTGGTCTGATAAAAATACAAGAAAGAAATAGCAGTGGTATATTAGGAATAGTGGTATGGAATATTGTAATTCGGTTTTCTGGTAGTAAAGGCTCATTTAACTGGAAAAATCTCCCCTGTGACTTTTACAAGGCCTAGTTCAAAGTCAGCTTGTGACAGTTACATTGAATTAAGCATTCAGTGAACTCTAAGGTACAGTCCTTTTATTGATAGGGATGGATGTTATGATCTAATAGGTATTTCCCATCTTTAATTTTTATTATTCTAGTGACCTGAAACCCTCACTTGCAATCTTCAAAATGAAAAAATATCTTCATAATTTATATTTATATAGAATGAATCTCATCAATTTCGTTACATGGCTGCCATTCTTCGACACTGCTTATTAACCACGGGCCCTACTGAAGACAAAACTGAAGAGTTGCACAGGTTGGTAGAATTGCAGAACCAGTTTATGTTAAAAGCTTTTGTCTTGTTTTTTAAGCAGAAATTACTTTGCCTAAAATCAAAAATGGAAATCTGAGAAACAATGAAAACTATTTATTTTGAGTAAAATATTATTAATATTTTTTTATGAAAGCTCTTTGCCTCAGATATTTAGGCATGTCCACAGTTCCAGAGAGAGAGTGTCTGGCAAGATTGTTATTTTCTACCAATGACTATGAAGCTCACCTTTTTGAAATCTTTTTATTTATGTGCATGGGTTTGTATCTGAGGATAAAAATACATATGGAATTTCTAGAGGTAGTGTAAACTGGAGTGGAATGCAGCTTCTCTTGTTTTGCACAGAAGTTGATGGAAAAACTACATTTGGAGATTTTCATATGTAGTTTTTGAAATTCTGATGGATTGGGGTGGAAGTAACAAGTTGATATTTTATTGCCAGTAGTTCTAGGCTGCTTTATTAAAAGTACAAATATGTTTTCCTTGGTAGTAGTTTGTTTCAAAGATGAGTAAATAATCTTGCAATTTTAGGTGTGCATATGGTGGGGTTTTTCCTCAGTTCTGCACCCAGCTGTTAGCTATTTGCAGCAAATAATTCAATCAAAATTCAGATTATTTTTAGTGAGGTGGTGGTTTTCTGTTAAGTCTTATTGTCCCTTTTCTGTGACACTCTTATCCAAATAGGTCAGTTGTTCACAGGGCCTGACAGTACAGTAGCTTCAAACACAACCCCATGTCATCTCTCAGCACACCTGAACATAGTGTTGCCATTTTCTTCTTCAGAGATGTCTGTATATCTAAGCATAGGATCTTTTGAAGATCTTCTGAACCAGCAGTATCTAGGAAGAAGGATATACAGGTTTTCACACCCAGCAATCTTGACAGTGTTAAATGAACTTGATTAAAATCTTGGAAAGCTCTCAGAGATCAACGGTCTTAGTAGGTGAACCCTAAAATCCTGCATCAGAGCCCTTCTCAGTTGGTGCACACTAATTTGGAATAATTCAGGATACTGCTGCAGTAGTTGCCATGACTAAAGTTAGTGCTGTGTCCTAAAAGGCAGTCTGTTTTTTCTTTGCTGCTGCTTATGGTCCGTGTTTTGTGCTCTCATCCTCCTTGAAGGGAAGAACTGGTGGGAATAAATTCCCCACTGCTGGGCGAATTTAAAAGTTGTGGATAAATTCAGCAACTGCAGGAGAGACCCTGGTATTCTGTTGAATTATTATACAGCTGATGCTCTTCCCAAGTTCTATTTCCTTGTCCAGAAATCTGGCTAGTCTAATCACCCTGTTAAATACATCACCCTGAAAAATTCCATTATCTTGTGCTGTTGCAAAAGGGTGCATGTTATGCCAGTTCTTTTAGGTTTAGCTTTTGCAGACACTTGCAGAAGAGATTCAAAAAGGGCTTTTCATAAAGAAGTATAAAGAATATGTAGTATAGGTGTGATTTCTGTCCTTGCTTTTTTCAGCCAGTAGGGATATTTTGTGTAGCAGTGCTGGCCAAGTGGATCTTATGCAGACACCAAGTCAAGGCAAAGGTTCTCCATAATTCTGAGAGGGGGAAGCAGAAAAGAAATGAGGACACACATCACCGCCTTGTGTCACTTCAGTTGTTTCTCCTTCTCCATCAAACTCAGTGTAGCACTGCATCAGTCTTTCTCTTATGCTGAGAAAACAACTTTCTCCCTCTGTTAGCAAACCGTAGCTAGTTTACTTAGCTCAATTTCTTAAAGAGTGCAAGTACAGCATTTTTGCATGTGGTATTTGATCTTGATTTACATGCTAGGAGAGCATTGTGCAGGTTTTGACTTTTGTGATTCTAAAATTTCAGCCCATTTGCAGAACTTGAGTTTTGTCTTTGAATGCTACAAGGATGCAGTAAAAGTTGAATAATTGAATATGCTTTTCCACCGAGACTATTCATCACAAGGCAACTCTGGAATAGAAAAGCTATAGTCAGAAATAATGCCCCTGCAAATCCGCAAAGGGATCGGGGCCTGGATCAGAGGGCCCCACTTCAGTCCACTGATGTAGTCGGACAAGCAAAACTTTAATTTCTGATAGGAGCTTCACTAAGGAATGAGTAAACTGTTGTTAGGAGTCTATAGCTAAAAAAGAGAGGCTATGTCATCATTTGGGCGGTTCAGCATGCTGGACTCTGACCATGCAGTCTTTATTGCTAGAGATGAGGTGTGAGTCAGAGAGCAGAGCATAACTTCCAGCTCTGCTTTCCACCTGGAGCCTATCAGTAAGGCAATTACGAAAAGTGTGTTAAAAATAAAATAAAATACAGTGTTGAATGCAGAATAAACTTTATGAAGCATCAGGGAGACATAGGTATATTTCTTAGGGTTGCTGATCACTTGCATTTCTCTAAGTTTGTAAATGTGCAGAACCCAAGATGCTTAAATGAAGGGTTTGCGCAGCCTGTTAAAGCACATCGTTTGAATGCTTGTGCTCTGGATGTGTAAACTGAGGATTCATTTTATGTGAACATTGGGTGTTGGATACTTGCCTTGAGCTATGATGTACTGATTGCCAGTGTGATTCTATTTCTAATAAATAAGCAGAAGGTACCTATAAAAATATCTTAACTAATTTAGTACCCAGTATTGTTGTCATTATTGTGGTTCTGCCATGTCATTACTTAATGTTTGAATATGAACAGCTTAAAGTACCAAATACTAGACTGAGTGCCATTTTTGCCCACTAACAAGGTTTTAATCAAGGCATTCAGCAGCTCTAAATAGGCCTTTGCTTCTAAATTTGCATATCAGGAGGGGGCTGGGAGCATGAGTGGGTGGATGTCATGTCCCAGTGATTAATGATCTCTAGGAAGCCGAGAAGGGGAGAGTAATATACGCAGTATTTCTACCCCCTGGAGTAGGAATGCAAACACTATTGTGCAGATCTGTGCAGAGTCACTGACTTCCTGGTAGCTGGAGAATTTCATACACTCCTCTACCACAAATAAAACTGTCAGTGGAGTGACAAAGATCAGAAAGCCGGGCTTCATTTATTGAAAAGAATAGCTCAGACACAGTGATCCAGAAAATTAATTTTGTAGGTGTTTGGGAACTTGGTTGTTTAATAAGAAACTGGTAAAAAGAGAACTTTTGATGAAAGGCCTGAAGCCACCAAATATTTGTTGAATATCAGTCTATTTTGTTTCTGACTATTCCTGAATTATTGGAGAGGGATAACTTCCGTGATACAAAAGACATATCTTGAACAGGAATTAGAAATGGAACAAAACAAAGAGAACAAGCGTTCCCAAAAGTAATAGTTGTCTGAATTTCAGTTGCTAAAAGAGCAAAAGGGAGATGGCACGATGCTGAACAGCCACCCAGTCTGATCAAACTAGAACCAGCACATTTGTTACAAATGTCTGAGTGCTATGATTTTCTTTTACTAATTCTTTGTTAGAATTGTACTAGGAACTTAAAAACAGAGGGCAGCTTTTAAGTAGATATTACTAAAAGTCTTAAACAAAGTTGTTTGGAAAGTTTTCTCGATTCTTGGAACACTTCACCAATCCTTGAAACATCAGTGCTCATGGCTTCATTGGTAGCTTTGAGGTCTGCATATGTAAACCTGAATAGTTCTGTAGTAGCTCTAAATACATCCATTTTTAAGTTTAGTTGGACATCAGCAAGTAAATAATGGCAGAATTTTAATTTTTGCAGTGTCTGTGTAATTTAGCCCAATATTCAGCAACAGTACAAACACAAGTCTGTACAGTGAGAACAGGATAGATAGCAATCTCGAGGGATGTGTACCACACAAGAGACCCTTGCAAAGTAAGTTCCATCGAACTCCATTGAAGAGGAGGGAGGGACCCTGTGGCCTAATTTAAGTCACTTAATGGCTCTTTGGGTAGCGCTGCTTTGTGTGTTGTAGAATGTGAAGATGCCAGTTACTGAAAGGTAGTGCTTGGTAAATAAATCTGAATCTTTTTTTAATGTGTTAAAAGCCTTCTGTATCTCATATATATTACAAGCTAAATAAAAGCAAAAATATTTCAAGGGACTGAAGAAATTGGCACCATGACCTACTATTACAGCAGGAGGAAATGTTTTCTATAGTGTACTTCGTCACATTAATGATGGTAATAGGGATGTGTGGTAAAATGTTTTAAGTTTCAAGGAGGAAGAAACTGATCACTGCAAATCAATGTCAGAGTTCCCCCTGCTGTCCTTCGAGATCAGCTGCTGTAGCTCGCTGCTGGAAGCTGTGCCTTATCCATGGGATGGGGTACTGGAAGTAATAGTGTACTGCTGCAATATTGCTTTTGGAGCTATTCGTCTTTCTTTTTCCTTGTTTGTTCCAGGAGCCAGCACTCAGGCGATAATGCGTGCCACCTTCTTTAAAACCCAGAGAGTAGAAAATAAAGCATTGTTTGAGTTGTAGGGCCTCTTTTTGATTGTACTTGTACAAGCAGTTTATGGTGAGTTATATTCTGTTTTTAATTCTTTCTTTCAAATGAATAATGAATTTTTTAAATCTGTTTCAGCAATGCAATCAACCTCTTAAGCAATGTTCCCGTTTCTTGCTTGGATGTTCTTATTAATCCATCATCCCAAGAAGAAACAGATATAAAATACAATGGTATGAATATGGGAGCAATTCAGATTTTACTGGATTTCATGGAGAAGAGAATAGACAAGGTATGAGCTGCAGGGGTTCCTCACAAGAGGGGCCTCTTTAATTAAAGCAAAAAGTGCACATATGTAAAGCTTGTTTCAAACCTTTCAGCCAGTATTAGCACAAATGTGGATGTCCTTCTAGATTGTGAAACACCTCAAAATTGAGAACAAATTCCTGTGAATATCTGAAGCCACTTGCTTGTGTGTGTGTGAGACTATGTAAAGTTTGTATTTTGGCTATCAGTGAAATGTTCATAGAATTTGTAAGGGAAAATTTGTTATAGAATGTTTTATTTGTATTTGATTTTATTATAGGGAAGCAGCTATAGAGAAGGTCTGACTCCAGTTCTCAGTTTATTAACTGAATGCTGCCGAACCCATAGGAATATCAGGAAATTTATCAAAGCTCAGGTAAGTAAAATATTCATCAAAATTTGAATATGAAGCTAATAATAAACATTGAGGTTTGTGCATCAGTGCAGGACAGTGCTATAGAAATATTTTTCCAAGCATGTAAATCAATAGATATTACGGCCTAAGTTCCACAATACATCTTCTAGAGCTGTTAAGTAATAACATCAGGGGTATTGTAAAGCTGTGCTAATGTGAGTCACCATGGATCATATGAGATGGGGTAAAGAACTCAGTGAGGTCTGTCCCTTTACAACTGGCATATAAAAAACATCTCACTGCAGTTAATAAAACTTTGCAGAGCTGTGTGTTAGCCAGTGAGAATACAGGTGTTTTGATGGATTCTGCTTGAGCTTTAGTTTTACCTCAGCAGGCAGGAGTCATTGGGATTGAAACTTGTGTACCAGTGTGTATGAGCTGTCCTGGCAGAGTAAAACTCTGAACAGAGGCACACTTCATCAATCTGTCTTTTAAAAGAGCTGTTTAATACAGCATGGACTGTGGGTAGGCTTTTTACTGGAGTAAGATTTCTGTGCCATGGTTAAAGATGTAAAGGGTCTGTGTAGCTTGGTGGTTGGGTGTGGTGTTTTCTATTTGTTTTGCTGCTTTTTCTGAAGTCAAGTGACGAGAAGTTAAAAGATGAGCAAGGGAAAGACAGCTAAAAACAGCTGAGAAATGTTCTTTTTCCTAAGCTGCAGTGGTTTTTGGGTGGCGTCCTAGATGCTGCTCCCAGGTCAAAGCTGTGCCTGAATTCATAAATGGAGTTCCAAATGCAAAAGAGCATATATTTCCTGCCTCTTTCATCTATACCGGAATAGAGGTTTTGAGGAATTTAAGAAACTCGTTCTTCTTGTTTGTTGTTTTTGTTTGCAGCAATTCTTAGGATAATCTGCTGCTCTGTTAACTAAAAAAAAAAGTTGCAGAGCCAAATATTCAGAAGCTAGAAAATGAAGTTGTCTGCATGTTTTTACAATATCTCGGCATCTAGATGTCAGATATAATTGCATGCTGACTCCTACCACAGGACCACTGCCTCATATAGTGCAGAGAATGGATGGATACTGCTAACTGCATGACTGGATGTTTGATATTTTGAATTACCCTCATTGTTAAGTGTTTGCCTTAGGCTTTATTTATTGTGCACTATTCAAGTTGTGATCTGAAGACGGAATGATTAATTTCCTCATGGACTGTCCTATGGCACTCATCACTGTATTAGTATTAGAGTACTCTGAAAACATTCATTCTTACAACACACCGTGAAATGACAGTCGTGGTACTATCCCCATTGGGGAGAGTAAGCAAGGATAAAGTAAAATGTTCTTGCTAATTGTTTGAATACTTAGTTTGAAAAAGATGGGTCTGGTTTTTTTCAAAGCAGTCAATACTGTAGCATTCACTTAAGTATCAGTTCCCAGTGAGTCTGATTTCAGTAGTAATTGTGCAGAAATTTAGCACAGGACTTGACATTTTACATTAGACACCAAGAAGACAAAGGACCTGCAATTTCTTATGACAATTAGTGACATCATTTGTTTAATTCCCTAGTAAAACACTGAAGATCTATAATTCTTATTAGAGTCTTCAGATCATTAAATATTTCATATTATGGCCCAGATTTGTTTGTAAACCATATCATATATCCTGCGAATGTGAAAAAATCAGCATAGGTTTTGAATCTGGAGGCATACACACAGGGAGGCAGAAGTTAGTTAGCCAAACAAGCCATTATTCAGGCACCTCCTGCCTTTCTTGAGGGTTGAAATTAACAATATTAATAACACTTAATGAGAAAATAGTGTGTTTGAAGAAATCTTAATTAGTGTTCTCTCCAAAGTATTTCTGAAGTTGATCTTGAGCTTTTAAAAGAGTGTTTTCTGAGAGAGGTATGCATTTTCTCTATACATGTAGAGCCCATTTTTGAAATTTGGTAGTAGAAACTTCTAGTAGAACTTGCAGTGTGACTTATTTTCCTGCTTTTTCATTATGAACGTACCATTGTTCTATATAAACTACACATCATGTTAATATTGTGAGTTTCCTTAAGCTGATATTTATAATACTTTTACCAGATACATGAGCAACGAAAGAAACAGAGAAGATGAGGTTACTGCTGCCTGTTGAACAACTGTTTTGGGACACTCATTTGTCCTCATAAATTCCTAATAATTGTATTTTCAAAGTCTACATTTGAGACTAAGTGCCCAGAATGACAGACCAGAAGGCTTAAATGTACTAAGAAGCAAGAGTCATTCCTAATGTACGTAGGCATAGTTGGCTGATTTTATTGCCTTTCTTTTTGAAGGACAGAGCTTACAGTATTTCCTTGTTCTGTTGACTGTGGGGTTTTTTGCAAGTATTGGATAGGTATTGCCATGCACTCTATGCCCTTTGTTTTTGTGCTGCTAGGTACTGCCTCCATTAAGAGATGTATCGAGTCGTCCAGAAGTTGGCACAACAGTGAGAAACAAACTCGTGCGCCTTATGACACATGTTGACCTTGGAGTAAAGCAAATTGCAGCAGAATTTCTTTTTGTTCTTTGTAAAGAGAGAGGTAAAAATTACTTTTTCTTCTCCCTTTTGTGTAAAGTCTTGCTACAGTTAGGATATTTGGCTCTTGCTATAACTCTCAATTCTAGTAGCACTATGGTGGGTTTTGTTTTGTAGCTGATTATAGTTTAATAATTTTCTGTATGGCTCTTTGCAGTTGATAGCCTGTTGAAATACACAGGCTATGGTAATGCAGCAGGATTGCTGGCAGCAAGGGGCCTGTTGGCAGGAGGAAGAGGAGATCATTGGTACTCAGATGATGAAGATACAGATACAGAAGAATACAAATCTGCAAAGCCAAAGTATAGTATTGTTTTCAATTCTACATATCCTGTTGCAATTTAATTGTTTTGTTTTGTTTTGCCTTTTCCAGAGGCCAGTTTTGGAATTACATGTGCTTGTGTTTACTGTCTTCTGCTGAGTTCATGGTCTAATTATTCAGAAACCAGCCTCTAGTAGTGACCATCATGTAGTCAGATGGCTCCAGAGGAAAAAAAAATCACAATGCAAATGATTTAAAATCAGTCGGAATAACTATTTAAATTTCAAGGGTGGAAAGAGATTTTTAAGCAAATTTTAGGAAAAAAGTTTGTAGTAACAAACTTAGCAAGGATGGCTTTTACCCCAGATTTTCCAGGAACCCACATGAAGTTGCCAAACTGCAAACTATTGTTTGTGGAGTATATCTCTGTAATGGAGAAAACAGAAGTGTCAGATATGGCTTAAGGTTTTAAGCAGAATTGTGTTGAACAAACCAGTAGGTCTAGTTTCAGTTTTTGGTCTGGTTTCAGATTGCTGGTTACTGGAATTTTTCTAAAGAATCAAGTAGGTCACATGTAAATGTGGAAGGGAGAAAATAACTTATATAGAAGTCATGCATCAGGAATGAAATTTATTTGAGGGATTCAGTGACTATATAGAAGCTGTCTGTTGCTTTTTATTAATTATAATTGATTTGGTGTTAGAGGTTTCAGTCTGTCATGTTACATCTAAGATTTGATGCCATTTTAACTGAGTTCTGAAATTGTTAGTAGTGGAGATCTGAAGGATGTTATATTTTTGTTTTACTGTGTTTTCCTTGAATTACACATACATGGCTAGGTATATGATGAAGGGTTGTGCTTTATTGAGAGATTCTTATTAAGGTACATGAATAAAACACAGGATTAAATGTCTCAGAAGTTACAGGAATGACGTTGTTTCTCTGCTAAGAAACAAACCCTAAAACAGAAGGTTACTTTTTATTTCTTCACTTCAAGATTTTTACCTTGGTGTTTTCTCTCTGCTCTTATTTCAAAAGCCTGACATCTAGTTATATGCATATAACTGAAACTATAACATCAATTTAGTTAAAAGCTGACAAATTAAATACTCAAGACAACTGTCAGTTGATTTATGCATCTGATTTTCTGTATTGCTGTTAAATGTTTGTAATTAAAGTGTTTGAAAGGATAATTTGCTCTGAAGGTGTTCTTGAAAACTACTACTCTGCTTCTGTTACCATTTCTGTATCACTGTTCACTTGTTTTAACAGTGAAAAGAAAACTGGCATTGTAAATTCTCAAAGTAAAGTAACTTAATTTGATTTAAGAAAAAAATAATCATGAGAGGGCAGTAGTAATCTAATTCAATGGTTCTTCATGAATAAGAAAATTAACTGGAACTTTTCTATAGTTTTAAAATTAAGCCTGCATAGAATTAGTTTCAAATATGTAGCTGTCGTTCAGTTCCCTATTTATGGTGTTACCATCATTATTCCCTGTGTATGGGTAATAACAAGTACTAAGAGGCTATAAATTTCTGTGCAGCTAACAAGAAATTAATACAGTGAAACCACAAGAAGTTAAAGTCACGATTCATGAGAAAAGGCTAAAAAGGATATGAATATGAAGGTTGGCTATTTATAGCAAAAACTATCATGTGCAGTTCAGACAGTTTTTAGTCTTGGTGATTTCTGTTAGTTTCTTCCTTGCTATTAAGCAGGTAGAAAATGTGCATATTTCTACAGAAATGTAAACTGTATTGTTTTTCCACCTGCAGCATTAACCTTATCACTGGTCACTTAGAAGAACCAATGCCCAATCCAATGGATGAAATGACAGAAGAGCAAAAAGAATATGAAGCTATGAAGCTTGTCAACATGTTTGATAAACTTTCCAGGTATTGTATTACAGTTGCTTTTGAGAGAGGCAGCTTGTATCCTGGCTCTTTACTAAGGTCTGGTGCTTCAGAACAGTCCTAGAATCAGCTTCTTTGAAGGATTAGGACAACTTTAACTGCAGAGAAAATTGTTTAGCACTTCAAAGAGTGGTATGTTACAGGAGTTCAGAGGAAACCTCTTTTGGCGAGGATTGGGAAGAATCAGAAAGGTGTGGTGGTGAGCGGACCTGCCACCTCCTGAATAGACAGAGTGATGTCAATGAAGAGAATTTCTTCTTTTAAAGTACGGGATGCAGTCCAAGCTCCAGACAAATGTATTCATTTTCCCCAAGTCAATGAGCAGCATCTCATTGTAACTACTTACATCTGCTGCTTATATGAAAAACAAATACCATGTGAAAGTAGTTGTCATCATAAACAATAAATTGTACAATGGAGCAATTAAAAGGGAATTTACATTTAAAACTTACTGTGGATGTATTAGTTTAAGTGTGGACTGGATTACAAATCAGCCTTTGTAATTTGTCTCACATGACTAACGTAATACCTTGAAACAAAATGGTACTTAGTGTGACATAGAGGTGTGTGGTATTGATACAGAAAGTTGGTCTTTGTTTTATAAATGTCTCTATACAAAAAGGGAACAGACCTGTGCTGTTATCTGTAGCTTTTTTTTCTCCTTGACTCAGTATGCCTAGAATTCACTGATTTTTCTTTCCACATACTTGTAGCCATATTGGAGTGGCTGCCTTTAGTTTGTTTTCTGCTTAAGAAGAATTTTACATTTTGAGGAACACTTAATGTAATACTAATTTACTATTGAATTAATGTTTAGGAGGTAAATATATAAGTGGATCATTCTTCAAACGTGGGAAAACGGAGCAGTTAGAAATGTGTTTGTTTTGTGAGAGTGTAGATATTCAAAGAGCAAGATCTATTGAGAGAAATTCAGAAAAACAAGTATTTTTACATCTCTTAAAGATTAGGAATAGAGCAAAAGATAACAGGAGAATCTGGAGTTTAGCTGTCAAAGACTGAATTACAGACAGGAGAAAAACTTGGAACAACTGATCTGAGACTGTCAGTGAAGTAATTGGATACTTTTTCACATTATTTGCAAGTGTAGTATGTCATAGTCTTTTTAAAAAAGGGAAGAAAATGCAATGCTCATATAATCTTAATTGAACTGCTTTGTAAATTGGAATCACTGCTGTGTAAGCTAAAGAATTAAGATGCTGAGCACCAAGGGTACCACAGTAAAATGACTAAATGGTCTAAAATGTTTTTTGAAAGAAAGCTTGAGACCGGAGATGAACTAAGGCTGCAGACAAGTCAGTTGCTATCACTACAGCAGTTACACAAAACCTCCCAGTGGCGTTACTGTAGCATAAGAGCCTTTTCAGTTTGGAGATGGGAGACACCTGCTGCGGTGCCTGCTACAGACTGACAATAACTGAGCAGCTGGTGCCCTGTGTGGACACTTACCCTCTTGGCCGGTGGCACTTCTGTCACCTTGGGCTTTCTGTGTCACTTACTTCCACCTGCAGTTTCTTCTATAGTACTTAGGCTGCAAATGCTTCAGGGCTGGGACTCATTGTGGTAAGGTTTTTGTTTGTTTAGCATAGTGATTACTGTGGGGCAGTGTTGTTGGTGTGACCCCTTTAGGTGCTGTGATAACATGAATAAAATCATTTGACTGTTGTTCCCACACTTTTTGTTTTACTAAAAATTGGGCAGGAGGAAAATGCTGGCAGGAAGGAAAAAGAAAGTAAGACTTGCATTGAGCAGCTGTGGGATGTTTTTCATGAATGTAATTGAGTGCAACTCTGGGCTTTGAAGATGTTAAATAAAATGGGAAGCTGCCAGTCTTGTATACAAGAAGGAGTTAGTAACAGGCTGATTGTAGTGGGAGTCCCTCCATAGATTTGGAATAGAACACTAGTGCTGCCTCAGCTTGAGCCCTTCTGTGCTGGGAGTTTTTAGAGACTTAAATCTGTGTGGACTGCACCTTTTCCCCTTGGTTTGTATCCTACAAAGGCAAACTAGAGGTTGCTTTCGTAGGAGTCTTCAGTTGATTCTGGGGTTTGAATCTTGCTTTGAGGCAGACTACTTGTTTCCTGCTTCTGCTGGTCTTTGTTGTCATTGTAAGAGGGGAAATACGCCATGAACAGTTTCAGTTTGGTGCAGTGTTATAAATACAGTCTTCTAGATGTTATAAGTGCTTATAAGAGGGGAGGAAATTGAACAGGAAAAAAGAGCTGCTTCTCATCTTGAATGACTTTATATAAGTTTATCTGTGTAGCTTGAACAAGAGCTTAGAGTAAACTTACATGATGTGCAGCAAAACTGGCTTAGTACACTGATATTCCCTGTGATGGGAGCTAAGCTTTGAAGAGCTGGCACACTCTTACTGGAGAAAGGTCTGAAAAAGAATGTTGCAGAACTGACAAACTTGCTTCCCCTCACTGACTGATGAGGATAATCAGACCAGTCTGTCACTGGAGTATTCTATATATGGCTTTCACTGGCTGAGTAGCATTTTTGAAAGTTACCTGATGATAGCTTGAACTCAGAAAACAGATTTGCAAAACAGTACTGCTTCACTGAGAAGTTCTAGCCTTCATTACTGGCTACTGAGTGTTTACACTGTACTCTTCATACTTTTTCATGGAAGCTATAAATAACAAAGGGACATTTTTCCCTTGTTCCACAATATGCCAGTGGATATTTGCTTTTCAGGTTTCTCTTTATTTTCAACATTGGCACTGAAAAATGTAAACTTTTTGAGGTGGGTGATGTAAAAGTGATTAATGCTTTTGGTCATTTCAGGTCATACTTCTGAAGTTTTTCAGTTCTGTTTTAGGTTGTTGGTGTTTAAGGCTGTTCATGGGGTAACTGACAATTGATGAGGATAATTTAAAATTAATCTCCCAGTTTTGATTTATCAAAATACATGTAAGGAAGCTGAATATTGTTTCTGAACCCATTTTCCCTACCCCAGTACTTTACTGTAGACGAAAGTTTTTATAGAAATTAGTATTTTGCTCAAATTTAGCTGGGTGAGATTATTTTTTTAGATCCTTAAATATATACAAATTATAAGTATAAATCAACACAAAAAAATCTTGATTACTGCTGCTCTTGGGAGATGTATATATTATTTGGGTTGCTTGCTGGATGCCTGAATTGGCCCTGATGTAACTCTATGGGTTTTGTCTGCAGTAAGTGTCTTGTTGATTCTTTGAGAATGGTTTGTAACTGTAAATCAGTGTCCTCTGCATGTGAGGCACATCTTTGAGCTTTGAAAAACTCCCCAGATCTGCAAAAAGATTTAACTCAGCCTTCCATTTTTTTGCAAAATAGCAAGATAGTCAGTGTTGTATGATATTCTGTCTATATAATAGATTATTGGAAATACTGCATGTTAATTAAAATGTCATCTGGAAAAAAAACACTAACATTTTTTCTATTATAAATGGTAGGTAGAATTGTATATTAATTGACTAATTTAAAATGTCAGGGTGCTTTTTCCAAGCCAACCTTGTATTAATAGCAAGAATCCTTTTGCTGATGAAATGGTCTCCAATTATCACAGCTTGGGTTTTGCTGTACATTGAACAGAAGTCAACAAAATGAGTATGGAAGAGAACCTGTCTAAATAAGCTACCATACTCATTAAAAACACAAAATTAATCATAGGATCAATGAAGAAGGCAATGTTACATAGATTTTTTTTTTCCTTCCCCTTTCTAGTCATAGAACCAAATAATGTTACATGAAAGGATTGGAACTATTATGTCGCGCTCAATTATGAGGAGGTGAATAGGTGCCCAACATGCTGTTTTATCAAAGGGGCAGACTGGTGTTTACATGATGGCTGTTTGATTACAGACAGCATCATTAATTCTGTGTCTCAGTGCTGCCCTGTAGCACCGAGACCAGACAAGAAAGAGTCACCCTTCAAAACAAGGGCAGGATTTTGAAGTCGTTATCAAGCTAAATGGCAAGCAGGAAGCCAAAACTTGTATAGATATATTTGAAGGAACTCTTGGGAGATCTGGAAGTGGAAGAAGAGAATGCATTTTACCAACTGTTTAATTATGGTGTGTTTCTAAGTACACTTGAATAGAATTCTTTGTTTGCATTAGAAAAAGAATGTTGCAAGGTGCATTTGAGTATGTGGGAGGTCACATAAGGATGTTCAAACATGTATAAATACACACATTGCATGCTGGTATATATCTTCATGGATACAGAATAATACCTGCTGCCATCTGCTGGGCTGAAGTCATGGATATTTTTCCCTATAGGTGTACTATAAATATAGAGTTTCTGGATAGTGGACTGTCTTCTGGGGCTATACCTGTCGGTTTCTGGCACTTCCCTTACAGCCTTCTGTCTCGCTGTAAGCACTAAGTGCATCCTGAGTTAGCCCAGGATGTCAAAGCACAGTTGAAGTCTCTAAGCAGCCAGTGCCAACTGTGAGAATTGCTGAGGCTGGCAGGGCTGAGGCTGTTCGTGCCAGGTAAGGATCAGCTCTGGGGGCTCTTGTGTGGTCCTGCAGTTTAGCGGAGGGATGCCTCTTGAGATCCTTTTGTTATTTAGCGGAAAGTTGGTCCAAACTTCAGAAGCTGGCTTTGCAGACAGACCAGATCTTTTCATCTGTTGGTCTCCCTCTGTGTTTTTCCTCTTTGAAAACCAGGAATAAGTTTGCATGATGTTCAGAGCTTGCAGTCAAATCTTCACTGGTGAAAGGATGCCATGTTTTATATTGTTTTAGGACTTGATTATGGCTAGAAACAAAATAGGCTGATCCTTCCTTCTCCTCCTCCTCCTTTTGATGGCCTAGCATATTTCTGTCTTCACAGAGTTTAGTTTTACTGGGTAGCATTTGCCTGAGGTAGGATGTATGGAGTTCAGCCTCCTAGTACAGAGAGAACAGCAAACCTGCAACAGCCACCTTTCATTCTGCTCAAGGGCTTGCAAAGCAGGAAGCTCATGCTGGGACAGAAATGTACTTGCTAAACATCCTTGCTATTCTGTGCAATGTGAGCTCAGCCCAGGTTTCACTGTTAAAGCCTAGAGAGGAGGAAATGCATTGGGAATAACCCTCAAATGCAGTACAGCACAGTTGGCAGTGGTGCACTTGGAAAGGAGTGTAGAGCAAGTGAGAAATAGGCTGTTGAGAATCACACAAAAAAAATCTAAGTGCACATCTGTGACTCAGAGCTCTGTATTTCATTGTCACACAAAACTTGGTGTATTTATCCCCAAAAGACTCCCACACAAACCACAGACCCCAAGACTTGTGTATATGGATATGTCTGGTCCACTGCATCTGGTGTCTCTGCAGGAGAGAAAACCTTTGTGTCGAGTCCTGGAGTGTGTGTAGTGGGATGTAAAAGTGAAGCTTGAAATCAGAGGGTGCAGAGAAAGATCTCTTTCTTTATAATTGATTGATGAAATAGGACTTCTTGACTATTTACAGACATCTTATAAGTATCTTTGTGAGGAGAGAGAGGTCCTGACATAAATGAATCTTGCAACCTTGTTTTCCTGTGTTTCTCATTCCTTTTTCTTGAACGATTTTTTTTATCCTTAAATAACTTTTTTAATTTATTTATTACCAATAATAAATGGTAGATAACTAGAAAATTATGTGATTCTATGACTTCTGGCTTCAACATTAAATGTTGCAATTTAAGAATGTGCATTGGGACTTCTAAAACAAAAGTCTAGGATCCTCTCAGTTTCGAGGGCAAGCAAAGGTGATTTTTTTCTTGTGGCATGTTTCTACTTTTAGGACTTAAAAAGTACAAACAAGGACTTTACTCTTCAGATTACTCTTCTCCAAAAATAAGTGTAATAGATCACTACTGAGGCTTGAACTTGAGTAAGTGGCACTGAAGAGTTGTTGCAAGATTGATTACAGATTTCAAAGGACACTTGTTTTGTATTATGGTGTTTAAAGTTTGAAAGCCAAAAAGACCTTAGACGTATAGGGTTTTTTTCCTGTGGAAAAATAAGTCTTTGCTATTAGACACAACTCCAAAAACTCCAGCTTTGCCTTTGGGGGAGTCCTACAGCAGAGAAAGTTCTGGTCCTGTTTGGACACTATATCTGCAGTCTTCATGTTTTGAGCCCTTTCAAATTTGATTTCAAGTATTCTTTTGATCTCTTCTCCACACATCTCCAACAGATTCTTGAAAACTGTGCTGTCATTTGGGCAGAATCTGCATACTATAGATTGCATTGCCTGAAGACAGAGGACTCCCTGTCAGTCCTTGAACAATGGCAAGCTCTTTCCAGTCTATTTAAAGGTAGATCCTCCTCTTCCACACACACTGAGGGAGAGTCTGGCCTTTCTCTTTGAATATGGTCTTGCAAACCTGCTTCCCCAGCCTGCAGCTTCTCACCAGACCTGGTTTAGCCAAACCACAGCAGTTTCTCCAGGTCCAGTCTCTCCTGTGGCATTTGTGAGCTTATCACTGTAGCATCTGATTGTGACATCTGCACCAACAGCTGCATTTATCTTGTTGGTCTCTGCCATTCCTGAGCAAAAGGACTCTTTGAGACTTACTTTAACTGCTTCTTGCCTGTACAGTATCTAGTGTACTCACGTACTCACGCCACATAATTCAGATATTGCCTTTCTGGCTATTCCTGTGGATGTGTTTAGGTTAGATTGTGAGCTGTGTGCAAGGAATTTCTGTCCCTGTTTTCTGCCAAGGGAGTAGTGCAGAGCAGAGAGCTGGTGAGATGCCTTTGCTTCCCCATTGAGTTATGCAATTTTACTGTGATTCAGGAGGGTGGTAGGTGTGTGTTAAATTGACACTTTTACCAGGCTGCCTTTCAAGCAAGGGATAAATGGACATCAAACCTCCACTCCTTTATTTAAGGTGACTCCTGAATATTTAGATATTTTCCTTTTTTTTTTTTCCCCCCAGCAGAGAATCAAAATGTTATCTTTGCCCTTACAGCTTCTGCCATAATCCACCTATAAATGAGGTGATAAAAAGTAAGGATTAAATAAATCTTTGCTAATACTTTTTGATTGGCTTAATCAATAATTAATCATCTCTTAGATGAGGCTGTATCTTGTGGAGTAGATATAATTGGATTAACTGCTGAACAGCCTTTGGAGCCTTGAAGAGATTAAAATGGCTGTAAATCCTGTAATTAAACTGCCACAAACAAAAGCAATAGTATTAGAATCAGTCAGCTTTTTTTAAATGAATCAACAAGTACTTAACACATGCCTAGTAGTTGTGTAGGCAGAGTCTGTTCTTTTAACTGATTTATTTCCTTCAACAAGATGAATATGTATCAAGTCATTGTTTTAATTGCTTGGCATATATTAACCAGAATGGCAGGTGAAATTTTAGGGAGAATTGGCTCTCAGAGAACTCTTGGAAGAAAAGCCAGTTTGTGTATTCAAAACAGTGAACCTGCTCCTTGTTTTGAGCCTGTTAGGCACTGACTTTTCATGGTGTCTTCAACTGGCTAAGTAAGTTTGGCCTACATGAATGAAGTCTTTATCTGTCCTGCTCTTCCCCTCCCACCTATTTGGGAAGGTTTTTTATGCCTTTTTCTTGAAAACAGAGGGCTTTAGCAGAAATAACTTCTTTTAAAAGCTCATTGTGTATTAAAGCACATAATGTATGTGACTGTGTTATACACATGTCAATTGATATGTGTGCATATGCTAATATATGTTCTATTTTTTTAAAATCTCTTACAGAGATGAGCTTATAAAACCAATGGGAGTGCGACCAGATGGCACAATGGCTCCTTTGGAAGAAGCAGTGAGCCAGTACCATCCCAACAAGCAAGAGAGTTCAGATTCAGACTAAAGCATCACCTGCTTCACTCGCAACTCGCCTCTAATCCACACTTTTCCTTAGAGCCACATCTTTTATCTAGGCATTTTATCCTCACATTAGTCAGCATCACTTTAACTGTTCTATTATTGGAATATTTAAATGATGGGTCCTGTGCTGTAATGTCTGAATTTTTATTATGTCTGTTTAGAGAACATATCAATTTATTAGTTTATGATCTTTATTAATTTAAAACTGAACATATTTCAAAGGGATAAAAAGTGAAAGCCTACAATGTAAAATAAAATATGAACACTTTCATTTTCCAGAATCCTGTTTTCTGAACTCTGTAGGTTTTCTCACTCTTGATAATTTTTGTATTGTCTTGGCAGTCTTCCTCTTTATGTAATTGTAATTAATGAAGCGTGTTTACTTAATGGCATTAGGAGCAGAAGGTGTTTAAGCTTAGAAGTCTGATTGACCTTGTGAGTCTGCTTTAACTGGCATTGAGCAGTGATTTCAAAGCTGCCCTTTTGAAAGTGTCATGGGGTTTCTTACTGCTGCACACTTCTCCAGTTAAGCTGCTGCTTAAGATTTTAATAATGCGTCAGTCACTGCTGCTAAAAACTACCTTTAAATTGGGAACAAGATGATGTACTTTGTATGTCTCCCCTCCCTGCCCTCCCTGGTTAAGACCACATGAATATACCTCCCCTCCTCCCACTTTGGTGGAGTAAAACATCGCTGTTCAAAACGGTGTTGAAGTATGTACACTTAAATGTTGCCATGAATGAGAGTAGGCTGAAGTGAAGTGCATGTGCCAGTGTTGTACTGAATTGGGGCCTACTTTTGGAGATTAGTGGGTATGCCTCACTTGAAGGGAAGTCAAACTAACCAACAAAGAAATATTTCCTTTTACAGAGAATTCAGAAAGCAGTGGGATAGAGAATGGGGAGGTGGGAAGGAGAAGGAAGTGTCACTTTCAATTCTGTACTCTTTAAAAACAAAGATTAAAGTTTTAGGTGTGCTGCACTGCTGTTCTCGCCTCTTTGCCTGCTTGGTTTCTTTCTATGTTTCTCCCGGCATTAATTACACAAAGAATAATTCATGTCTTAGTTTCTAATTCCCTTTTTTGCACAGAAGCATACACAGGCTGTTCCCTATGAACCTTTCAGAGGTTGGGGATGGTTCTCCAATTTGCTTTTGTTTCCTATGATTTAATACTGCTTCCCTGAACTAAGGAAGTTGGTGTTCAAAGACCTTTTAAAGGGAGGGATTTGGTATGAAGTTGTGCTGTGGTTGCCTATGTGAGGAGCTTCCACAGATGTACTTAGTCTTCCAAAAGAACTGAAAAGAAAAACAGTGCAGTCCTGTCCTCGCAGCAGTTAAGTTTGTGTTTCCAAAGAACACTGTCAAGCCATGGCAATGTCCTTCCCTGCCCCACCCCTAAAAAAGTGGGAACTTAGAAAATTTATATAATTAATGTCCCTATGCTGGGACCTTTTTGAATGCTGGTAATACTTGGGTTGTGACTTGACTTGGGCTGTGTTGTCTGCTGCATCCACATGGAGGATCACAATTTGCTGAGTAGGAAAAGGAAGGCACCCCTCCCACACAACAATAGCTAAAGCAAAACAACGTATGGATAATACTGTAATCATACTTATTCCTCCTCCAAAAGTGGGAAGAAGGAGTTGTCCAGTAGCAAGAACAGTGCTTGGCTGCATCTAAGCTGGGTCCCAAAAGTGTAGTTCTAGTTTAGCATCATCCACTGACTACTCTGAGCCCAGCACAGGCAAATACAAAGTGCCCGGCAGGTGCAAAGAATTTGTGAACCTTCCCTGAGGAGCAAAACTGAAGTAACCCTGTTAATGAAGAACTGAGCCCTGTCTTACTGTCAGCTGAGGTTGGTTCTTGGGGCTGGGGAAGCTGTTATTTCAGTAATGGGCTTCTATATGGGTTGCGCTATAGAGGGCTAAGTACAGAGCACGAAAAAGAGCAAAATTTCAGTTTGTTGCTTTACAAGCTGTAGAATATGCTCCTACAATTAGCTGGTTAAAGAGATTAATAAAATAATAATGGCTCCAGGAGCCTTTTTACCGTGTTACAAATGGTATAGCATGAGGCTCTTGTAGTCTGGTTTCTGTCATTTGCCACAGGGTAGCACTATTTGCAATAAACAGTTCTCTTTAGTTTATCTTGGAAAACAGATGCTCATAGTAGGTTCTACAGACAAGAGATGCTGCTTCAACTAAAAAGAAGGAAATGACCAAGTATAGAAAGTTCTGCTTAAATCCTCTAGCTTGAGCAATTGTCATAACTGGGTTCCTGTAGTGTAAATGTAGTCAAAATAATAGTTTGCACTAGTGCAGCGCCCCAAAGCTTGTCTTGTTCCAAGGTGATAGTTTGTGGAAAGGTGCTGCAGGATTTTTGGCTTGTCTTTGATATGTGGCACAGGTCCAACCTTTGCTGCACTGGCTGGAGATGTGGGAATATCTTGGGACAAAGGTCCCTCAACACAACGGTGCATCTGCTTCCTTTTGAGCTGTGTGATGTTTCCAAAGTAACCCTGCCTGTGCTAAGGTTTCTCTTGGATGGGATTCTGGAGAAAAGTGAGTACTTGGAGGTTAAAAAAGCCCAAGCAACAAAAGAACTCCCTGGATTTTTTTGTTTGAGATTAGGATTTGCTCCTGAATTTATTTTCAAAGTTGAAACACAAAAACCGGAGGCTTGGGCAACTGAGCCTTACTTAAACTGGCAAACTGGGTAGTGACTGGTTGGGGAATGCTCTCTTTTCCCTCCTCAGAGGAGTACAAGGGTGCTGTGTCCACCTTTGAGTGAGTGTGGGACATTCCTGGCTGATGTGACCATGAAATCTGCTGCAGTCCACAGTGCTGTAACGCCTGGTAGTCTCAAGCCTGGAGAGCGACGAAAGGTTTGCTGCCTCTGCCATCAGCAGGTCTGATAGAGTCGTCATGTACGTATCTGATTCTGTTATTTCATTCAACTATATCAAATAATGATATTTGGTGTTATAAATGCATGCTTCCATTTTCCTCCAAATCACTTTAAAAAGAAAATACTGTAATCAGGGTAAGGATTCCTTCTGAGTAAAATATCAATAGATTTTTCAAGTGGTGACTGTAAAGGTGTTAGGCTGTGGCTTTCAGAGACATGCGCTTTCATTCTCAAAAAGCCTTCCCAAAACCAAAAACCTGTGTTTCAATCTTTACTTTGGCATCAACAGTCCAAAGCAACATAGTTCTTATTAAAGGTTGTCAATGATTTGGAAGCTTTGCTTTTCTTTGTTTCCTATTAGAGTTATGAAACAAAAGATGATGGGAAATTGCTGAAATTTGTCAGAATACTTTGTTCTTTTGCAAAATAATGCAGATGTATTTGTTTAAATGTTCATGAAAACTTCCTGGCAGGTATTCTCAAATGTTAATTGAAACTTTATGTGTCCCAAAAGTGGTTTTCAGGAAAAAGGGACGTTTACAATCTGTTAAAAATGTTGTGAGAAAATTACCAGAACTTTAAAGAAAGTTGCTAAAGAGGAAAACCACATTAGCTTCGATGTTTTGAATATACAACACTGCTGTGTATGTGTGTGGCCAAAGTAGGTTTTTCACCCTGTATCTGGAGTTTTTTCAAGTACCTGAAAATCTGCAATGGTTTAAAAAGAAGGAAAAAACCAAACCCCAAACAAACCAACCAAGCAATAGTATATTTCTCTTACAGTTCTTTAAGTAATAATTTTCTGCTACCTGGGTGAAAAATCGATTGTCAAAGGTGGCTTTAAGGAAGAGAATATTACAATGAAGCTGTAGAATTAGTGGGTTGCCAAGCACCCAAGCCTGAAAGAAGAAAGTAAACTCCAAAGTATACAAGATCCCAAATCTTCTGAAGGAGCATTCCACAACATTGTACTGCACCTTATTACCACGAAACAGCTAATAAAATCCTGCACTTTAATAAGACTGGCTGTAAAAAGACTGTTCCACTGTTCAAACAGTTGAAAGTCAGACTTTGCTGGTCTTTGATGAGCAGCAAGTTAAACATCTGCCCAGGTCAGATTCTTTTCTGGTCAAGCATGGAAAAGTGATGATTTAGTAGCAGTGCAAAGATGCAGCTCACTTTCAAACACACACACACACAAAAAAAGAGGCACAATTTAATCCTGCACATTAAAATCTTTACTGCATTAACATCTTAGTTACTTGGATGGCTATGACCCTTATGAAAAGTGATAAGGAACATTTCCTGTCTCTTCATGCAAAAGGTTTTGCTCATCCTGAAGCTGGTTCTCTCCAAAGTACAGGTTGTCACTCTGCTGATGCAATATTTAGATCAGGAATTCTGGGGGGAAGTGATGTCCTTTTAGCTTTCCCATGTATCTTCCAGCTGGCTTTGCCTGAGAAGTGGCTCTCTCAGCTGTGGCAGAAGAGCCTGGAAAGGTGTGCTGGAACTCCCTCCTGACCAGCCAGATGCCTGGGGGGGACCTGAGAGGCCACCCTGCCCATCTCCTACTGCCTGTGGGAAACCAGGGCAGGCAGGAGGCTGCAGGGTGCTGGGCAGATGGGCATGGACAGGTGGGTATGTGCTGTGGGAAAAGGTGGTGATTTGCCCTTGTAGTAAAGCTGAGTATTTTTCAGGGTTCCTCCTCTCACCACCAGCAACATTGTCTGCAGGTGGGTCCTATTAATCCTCTGCTTTTACCTGTTACTTGGCCCAGTGGAAGGCTGTGTCTTTGTTAGGTTCTTGCCTTTGGTTGGGAGATGCATTGGCTGTTCCTTGCCTGTGCCTCATTTGGAAGGTGTGCCATGCCTTTCCTTCTTGAGTGCAAGCCCCTCTTCCTTGCTCTGTACTACTGAGAAGGAGAGAGTCCCATAAGAAGGGAAGAAGCTCATTTTTTGGGAAGGAGGTAGAAGCAGCTCTGTCTCCTGTCTATGCAGCACCAGAGCTGCTTTCAATTCCCCCATGAGACAACTCTGAAGGCCAGGTTGACCTACATTTACTCCCATCTCAGAGGCCTCTGGCCATGCTTGAGGACAGCAGATGGAGTCTGACAGGTAGGGGGGAAAAAAGAGCAAAACCCAAACCTGATCATCACCACAATCAGTCCAACAGCATCATCTGACAACCTGTGGGTCAGGTCAGCTCCCTGTCCTAGCTGGGAGCCACAGGGTCCAGCAGAAGAGGGTAAGTTCCTCGAGCATCCTGGCTCTCTCCAGAGCCAGCATAAGCACAGATTACTGAATTGCTGATGTGCCTGGGAATCGATCCCTCCGACAGCATGCCAATCTCTGTGGGGTACCTAGGCAGGCTTTTAGAGGTTGGTAGGGAAGGAATTATTCAGACCACCCATCTTAGCTGGCTAAATTACCCGGGTAGTCTCTTCTAACTCCTTTTCCAGTCACGGATGAGAGAGAGGACAATTCAGAATGAGGCTAATTTGGGTGCACTGAATGACCCTCTGCAGGAGCTTTGCTTTCCCTCCCTCGACTACAGAGGGAGCCTGGGGAGACCAGCTGGTTACATTTAACTGCTAAATTGGTTGCCAAAAGATGGGTGGTGAGAATTCCTTCCAGTTTCCACTTTGCCAGGGACCACACTCTTCCCATAGCAGGATGCTCGCTTGCTCTCCTGCAAATTTGGAGGCTGCTCAGTGCAGTGGGATACAGGCCCCCAGGAGCCACCACAAGGCAAAGGCTGCATTGCACAGTTGGCAGGTACTGTACAAGGCTGTGTGCAGGGTTTCAGGGACTTTAAAGCAGGTTTTCTTTTGGGAGCCTGTTTAACAACTTGAATTGGTACAAGCCAAGTTTTACGTTCATTCAGAAATTTAAGTAACAAAGGGAAACCTTGAGCAAAAATTGTCACTAGGGAGGGACAGATAACAGAAAAGTCTTCCAAGTTCATTCCAGATGTTACAAATGGAGAGGAAGGTGAAGCCATTCTAAATAAACCCCGCTGAGGTTGCCCCTTCCTCTTCGCCTGACAAACCCATTAGGAATTAAAACAAAAGCAGCCAAGATCCACAGGCTTCAGGGCATCCATTAGCCCTTTTTTACCTTTTGGAGCTCTTAACAGATGTTGACTGTTGGTGTTAGTCCTTTTCTAATCAAAAAGGCCAGTTCTTTGTTCTGGAAGCATTAAAATATAAATTTCTGCCATATAAAAGCCAGAAAGTATAAGAATTCAAACCTAAACCTAAACTACCATAATCCTCAGGCTTCAGGATTACTTTATGCTCAAGAAGTGTTCTTGCCTGGTAAGTCACAGTGCTGTGGCATATCACACTTCCAAAGGCATTTCAAAAAAACAGTAGTTTATTAGTGGTTTTGTTCCTTTTTGAGAAGAGAGAAGGGACTGTTTGGATTCCCTCCTGTTTTCTCAGTCCCCAAATGTTCATAACACCCTGTTGGGGAGGAATAATTCCCATCCAAGTTGTAAAACACACTTATAAGTAGATGGGAAAAGCATGAACAGAGCTGTACAGAAAACAAAACCGCCAAGAACAAGATCTTATTTTGCATGCTTCTCACTGTTGTATTTTTGCCCCAATTAGCATATTTTAAAGACAAGCCTTTTTAAAAAAAAAAATTCTGCTATCTGCCTGAGCAGTTCTCAAGCTTTGAACTTTTCCATCCTTTCTATTGATTATGGCCAAGTGACCCATATTTAAAAAGCATTTACAATAAAATTATAGCACTTTCTTTTGTGCTGCCGTCTTTCCCAGTGAAAAGATAAAATGTTTTAAAATTGTCACTTTTTGACAGAGGTAATGGCTGTAATATATTTAGTCTCTTCCCCCTTGTTGTGCTTAAAATGGCTATGCTAATAAAGGGCACAGCTGTCGATACTTTATGGCCTGCTGGGGGGAAGAGGGGGAACGAAGGCAAAAAACAGATTGACTGTGTGTCAACAAATGCAGCTGGGAAAGAAAAAAAGAAGCCCCTTGAAGGCCCCTGCAACTTAAAGTCCAAGATAAATGATGTCCCTATGCTTAAAAAAAAAAAAAAAATGGAGGTTGGAATTCAATAAAGGGGAACTGAAAAGGAAACTGCTTAAAACTGAAAGCCTTTTCTCTGCCTCTAGACAGCTTGCAAGAGAAATGAGCAAAACTGACCACAGAAAGAGGGTGAGCGGCCAAGAAAGAAAACAAAAGCCTATCCTGGAAAATATATTGCGTCAAGGAATTATCTGAAGTGTGTTACCGCCGGCGGGCAGAGCGCGTACAGTTTAATGGAGATGCGACAACTTTTACATGCCGCTGCCTTTTGGGGACCGGGCTGCTTTGTGGAGGGGAAAGGGGAGCTGGAATTATTCCTAACAAAGCGAGAGGACCGGGACAAAGCAGCCGGCAGGGTGAGGGGGATGCTGCTCCTTGGGGAGCTGGGCTGGTGCCCTGCAGCCCTGCTCATGGTGCACCCCGTGTCGAGGGGCTCCCACCCCCCAGGTCGTGCCGCTTTGAGCCTCTCTGGAGTCTGGGAGGCAAAAAAAGAAAAGAAAAAGTACTGCTTCTCCCCTTCCTGGGACAGCAGAGAGCGGCAAGGCCTGGTGCCATCACCTGCGGTGGGCACGGCCCTTGTGCCCACCAAGAACAGCAGAGACCCCTCTCTTCCCAAGCCCTGCCAAGGGCATGGCTGGCGGGAGCTGCAGACCCCAGGGATGCACACATGTGTCATCAGGGTGGCTTTGCTGTTTGGTAGCTAATGGTGTCCTTTTACTTTCACACAATGTGTGTTAGGATGCATCACACGGCTCCAGGCAGAGAAGGCTCCAGGAGGGAGGCAGAAACCCCCCGGCTGATCCCCATGAGGGGACCTGGGCACAGCATGGCATGGCTGGGACCCTTCCTGAGGCACAGCCAGAGGAGCAACAGGGCTATCAGGGGTGTGGGGATGGGAAGCTGGAATTAATGCAGTGAGGACATGGCAGTATTGGGTGCAAACCTGCAACAATTGGGCGGTTCTCATTCCCCAGGTCACGAGGCAGCTTGTTTGCATGGAAGCAAACTCTACATAAAATAAGTGACAGGGAGCCATTGGCTTGTTTTCATTTCTTGGATGATTATGGAAGATGAGGACAGTTTTTCCCAGCCTAAGGCAAAAAGGCTTTGTAAGTATGTCTAGTTTCCTGGAGGGACATTGAAAGTACGGGTAAGGTTGCGGCACTGCCACCATGGCTCCTGTATTGCGGTGAGAACCAGGATCCAGGTCCTGCTACCTGTTTGGGGCCTGGAAAGAGGCTTTCTGGGAAATAAAGGCTTGGCAGGAGCAGAGATGGTCAGGCTGCATGTAACCTCTGCTTCTGCAGTTGGAGGGTGAGGAGATGCAGTCCAAAGTGGGATATCCTGCTTTTAGGAACCATCTGCTCTTGTCTTTCACTTTCCCACTTCTGTAATTCTTGACTCCTACCACTTTTATTACTAATTTTCATTCAAGGCCTTTTTTGCCTGGTTGCTTGCTCGCATTCAAGAATACCTGGAAAAGTTAGTCAGCTGGAAATAAGAGTTATCTGTTTTCTCAATTTCTCAATTTTTGCATGTGTGTAATTTTTTAAGCTCTGCAAATTCTCTAATAATTGGAGGAAGGAAAAATAAGTAACCAAACACAAGGCAAAATCAGGAAATAAAAAAAAAATAATCCTGACATGAAATGAAACAGTCATGTCAAATTTTTGCTAAAATAGTGAGTTGTTAAAATGGTACAGAAAGTTCTCATTTCCCTCTGTAATTATTTGGAAGAGTTTTAAAAGGTCAAAATTTTTATTATTCCTTCTAGATTTCACTTGGTAAAGCCCTTGCACCGGTAGAGATCAATACCTCCCAGTGATTCTGTGTCTGTGGGATGAATGGTTTGGCTTTGGTTTTCTTCAGAGAAGAGTGGAATTTGGTATGGCTGATGTGCAAGAGGAAAAACTGAAAGGTAGCTGTGCCCAGGGACAGAAGAGTTAAGAGATCCCCCATCCACACTTGGGACTTCGACTTTGGGGAGCAAAACTCCTTGCCTATGACAGTGACTCACTGTGTGAGTCCCCCTGCTTCTCTGTAGGTGATAGTTGGGGAAAATGGATAAAAACAAGGGAAAAATACCTGAACTTTATATGTGTGATATAAATGTCATGTTCACTGACCAGAGAAAGGTTCTCCTGAAGCTGGGTTAAAGGTGGAAACACATGGTCCCTGTGAAAAGTAAGAAGTAATGTAATGAGAAGAAGTAATGCCAAAGTTGGTGTGGTGTGTGTAGCGTGACTGTAAGTAATTCAGCAGTGTCTGAGCTGTAACTGCTGTTGGAGGACATTGTCATAAGGAAAACATCCAACAGGTTCCTGGCAGACCTGTGGCCCTGAGGGGACTCCGTGTCCATATCCATGATTTGGAAAACAACCTGAAAGGGCTGGAGATACCACAAAGATGGTGTGAGACAGTCAAAGCCGGTGAGTTACACAGAGGCTGCCTAATCCCTGCACAGGGAATGTGCAAAAGTGCCCTTAGCCATAAGGAATTGATCCCTCCTGTACAGTGCTGGTGAGACCATGACTGTGGCCATCCTCCATGCCCACAACCCACGCATCTATAGAGGCCTGAAAAACCCAGTGAGATGATTTATTATCGTGCTGCTTACCACACTCAGGGGAAGGCTGAGAGGAGGCTGTGTGGGAGCCAGAGCAGATGGTTTTTGTAATTCTTGCTTTGCAGACCACCACAACTTTCCAGGGGAGATGCAAGCCCAGGATAGCGGCTGTTGAGCTCATAGACTTGCTTTGTTTAATTATCATTCAGACTGTTTAATGGGGGCCTGGAGACCCTAGGAACCACCAAGAGTCAGAGGCTGGCAACCACCAAATATCTCTGTAGGACGAAGGTATGTAAAACTTCTATTTATTTAATGGAACTGAAAAAAGCCCACAATCGTATTTTATGTGCATAATGGAGCATGGAAGTGACAGACTGTGAGCTCTGGTGGCCTTACTGTCACCAGAAGCTCTTTGATTTGTCAACTCACTTTTGAATCTGGACAACCATGCTTGCTGTTGCCATTGGTGTTTCATATGCTATAGGGGGTCTGAAAACTCTCAACATCTGTGCTTTGTACCAGTTATTTGTAATGCAGGTCTTCATGTCACAACCTTTCAGGTATGGTGTCTCCCATAGTCCTTTTAAACAAAAAATTCCCAGCAAGGAACTAGTCAAGTTTTGCCTCTTGTTGCTAATTTTTATTTTTAATTTCAGGCACCTTTGGATGTTGTCTTCATCACTTGGTCTATCAGTTTTAATTGGTAAAGTCTTAAATATACTGTATTTCAGCCAGAGTCCTTTGGGACTTGCATTAGTTCTCTTATTTTCAACACACAAGGTGTGTGGGTGTCTCTGCCTCCCTCACAAGCACTTCTGCTCTCTGGCTGGTCTCCTTCCACTGCATGTGTGTGATGGGTAGCTTTCTCAGAGATATCAAGTCACCTAAACTTTAACTAAAGAAGGAGGGAGGGGGGAGGGAAGGGTTCAAGTGTGCACTTTGCCTTTATAAAACATGAAAAGTGGTTTGAGGTCAAGCTGACACCTTCTTACATGCTGTCAGGACCTGGGCACAGATTTGTAGGAAATGGGTTTTGCTGGTTCTTGTTTTCATGAGCAGAAGGTCTTTCTCAACAGTTTCTTTCACAGTTGTTTCATCCTTCTAATAACATTGTCACTGTGTGGAGGTACACGTGTGTTTCTGTCCTTTCCCTCTGTTCCCTCTGGTAGCTTTAAAACTGCTGGCCAGTTTAAAACACATCTGTCAGCACAGTAAAGGTGTCAGAGATATAACATTTATACATTTAATGAAAATATGTGACTACAAGAAAAGAGAGGTGCAAAATAAGCCCCCTTGAAGGGAAAGGCTCCAGTTTATGCTTGTAGTTTGCTGGAGGAATTCCCATGTAAATATCCCAGCTCAGACAGTCCTCAGGTCCCCATCAGACAAACATCTGTAGGAGGTCAGATGTTAACCCTTCCAAGACACTGTAGTAGTTTTGCCATGTTTCCTCCCTGCTCCTTTTCCTTTCCCTCTCCCTTTTCTCACTAAGACTGGCCTTGCCAGATGATGTTTAGAGGTGAGTTTAGGGATGTTTAGATGACATTTAGGGGATGTGCTAGAGCTCAGGGATGTATCTAAGGTAGGTGTCTCCTTGTTTCTCTGCTCTAGAGAGCAGGTCACGTCACCTGTGAGACCAATCTTGGGAGGCATCAGTCACTCTCCAGGAGTGTCTATCTCTACACTGACTCCAGAGCAACCTGTAGTGGATCATACACCTATTTTCCAGACTATTAAATCCTCGAGTTTAATTTAATAATGCCTTTAATTTAAGTAGTTAAATCCTGAGACCTGCTTCCAGCAGATGTGTTTTTCCAGGTGTGTGGATAGGGGTGGTTTGCCTCTCTGCTACCCCAGAGCTGCCTGGCGAGGGGAGACATCCTACAGTCAAGGAGCCTGGAGTGGCTGTGCCACCCTTGGCCACACTTGTGACCATTGCCATTCCACGTTTTCAACTGGGAAGGGAGCTTCCACACAGCACAGCAAGTCACCATCTGAGTGACATGCACATACATGTGTGGATGCCCGTGTGTAATTTTAGCTCTGCTGCCAACACTTCAGAGTGAGTTATGAGATGGCTGAGGGAGACTTGGTCCAGACTTGTGTCTCTGCCACAAAACCAGCCTGTGGTTCAGCACTGGGCAAGCTCTCCTGGCCTCAGCTTACCCTTAGATGGGGACAGAGCAGCTGCTGGAACCATTTGTGGTGTGAATAACTGCCGAGTGCATCTCCAAAATACCTTCTGCTTGCAGGCCCTTGTATTGCCCCAAAGGAATCAGCAGATTTGCAGGGGATGATGTTACAGTGCAGGATCCCATAACTGTGAGAGGATTTAATCCAAACATTCAAGAGAGTCAGAAAGCCTGTTGAATTCTGAGTGGAAGGACATGGGTGCAAAGCTCTTCCTTGGTTTCTGACACTCAGAAATCTCCCTAACAACCACCATTTCATGAGTGCTTTGGTGAGGAACTACATAAAAATACCAAAGGTATGTTATGCAATAAGGTGTTGGGGTCACAAGGGAGACCTTGCAAATCTAGCCATGAGGCATCTGCCTGTAAAAAAAAAAAATATATATATATATAAAAATGGCAGTTTCTTTCAGCTACATCCTAAACTTTGTGCTAAGTTAAGTCTCCCCAGCCCTGGGCTGATCCCTGTAGCCCCTCCAGGGTTTTCAATCCATCCAACAATGAAAGTGAAATCCAATCCCATCCAATTAGAGGAAAATGAATGGCTCATCTACAATAAATGGGCTCTGAATAACAATAAGCCAACAAGAGAGCAATGAACTGGAGACAGAGTACAATCTTCCTGAATGTTAATCGGCAACTAACTCCACAAGCTTCTTAGAGGTGGAAAGAATTGGAGGAAAATAGATTAGGGAAGCTTTAGAGCACATTGCCTTTTAACTGCTTAGGCCTCACATTTTTACCTAAATACAAGAATGTTGATAACGCTGCCTTTTGCAGAGTGGAGGGGGTGTGTGTGTGTGTGTGTGTATGCGTGTGTGTGTGTGTGTGATGGGGGTGTTTGTTCTCCAAGTTAAATGTTTTCAGTTTATTTATAATTTGCCATGGTAGGTCCTACTGTATAGACTCTAGTGTTACTTCATGGTTTTGTTTATTCAAAAGTCCCTTTTTGGAATTACAAATGGCAGAAGCTTACTGTAGATCTGAGAATTTGGGAAATGAGGCTGAATGAATCCAGGAGTTAGCCTGAGACTGGAGAGAAGCTGGAGAGGCAAAAGAGAAAGGATAAGGAAAACTCTGCAGCTCAGCAGCTGCAGTGCTGTCTGTAGCCAGCAAGCTTCTCCAGTGCTCTGGTCCCACCTAGACAGCTTTTTACACTGTCAAGCTAGTAATACCTAAAATACCTGCAGAGCAGCTCGGCTGCAGCTTTCCACTGCCCTCAGTAATTTTTATAAAGCCAGGGAAGAGGTAAGGTTTCCTGACCCACCTCTAAGAAACTCCTGCAGCCATGCAGGTTCCATATTCAAAGCAACCAGGTTATCACCAAACTGAGCTGCGTTGCCTATCCTCTCTATTCAGCCTATTAATTCCCTAATAACCTTTGGAATTTTGTCCCCTCCATACAAGCAGAGAGCTTATTCAGCTGGACCAGCACTGCCATCCCCTCCTGCCTATCTTCATCCCCAGGAGCCAACGCAAAGGCCATGAGCAGTGTGGACAGCTGGTGAGGCCCCACCAGGTGAGAGCAGGTTGTTCTCACTTGCAGGTTGGGCATCCCCTGGGAAACAAAGTGCTCCTGTGCTGGGGATGAGCAGTCACAAAGGACAGCACTGTGAGGTCCAAGCAAAACACAGAATGGAGTAATTTTTAGGTCAAATGAGAAAAAGTATCTTTATAATTTGCTCTACAAGCAGAGTTTATTGATGCAAATATGTTTCACGTTTTGCATTCTTTATCACAAAGGTCTTCCCAAAAGCAGCTTCAAATTTGCTGTTTCATGGCCAAAAAAAGCTGGCAAGCAGGTCCATACTAAAATAAAGTGTTCTTCTTCTGTATGGGAAGATGAGAGAGGAGCCCCTTTCCCTCCCCTAATCTACTGGACAAGCAAGGAGTCACTTGTTGTATTCTTTTGGAGGAGCAAGAATTTGATAGGCATATAGATCAGCTATTAAGTAATATGCTGAAGCAAAAGGGGAATTGGAAGGGAGAACTATTAATTCGTTAAATTAAACAACATTTTTGTCTCAGCAGCATTAAAATAAATTTCCAAAGGCCATTGTTTTTTTGAACAAAGAAAGGAGCTGTTAGAAGCAGTTTACACAGCTCAGATATGAGGAGTTGTGTGTGTTAATAAGACCAGCATTGGTGCTCAGCATGTAGCACAGAGAACACATTTGCTGTAGTGTGCTGGACACGCTCTGGCCAGGACTTGGGAACAGCATCACACCCTGACAAAACTTAACACTGAGAGCAAGAAATGCCAAGGGGAATTTCAAATTCCACAAAATATATTTTTTCTAAAAGCTGAGTTAAGCTGTGAGACAGGACAAGGCAGTGGCCAGTAGAAGCCCCTGGCTTTGACCGTTTGGGGACAAAATACTGATCCTTTCCCTCTCAGCAGCCTCAAAGCACCACCATCCTTCCCCCATCTTCCTTCATCCGCTCAGCAGTAAACACAGGCCATTTGCTGGAGTCTCCCACATTTTTTGTTTCTTGGCTTTGGCTGTCACCAACTGCAAAAGTAATTCTTTGGTTAGTTGGGGATTTTCAATTGCCAGAGTTTTGTTCTGCAAGTCCTGCAAAGAGTTAGGAGAGCTTTGCTCCCCAGATAAGGTGCAGTATAACA
This sequence comes from Acropternis orthonyx, assembly GCA_035583155.1. Lineage (NCBI taxonomy): Eukaryota > Metazoa > Chordata > Aves > Passeriformes > Rhinocryptidae > Acropternis > Acropternis orthonyx. The sequence goes on along the minus strand of JAWWEU010000040.1, from coordinate 53,753,804 downwards.
TTTAGCCCAGGCCCAAGCACCTTAAAAAAACATAAAAAATTTTAGCACTCTAGCCTTATTGTGCAAGACCTGCATGGCTTTATGTTCATCGTATGACAAAAAGGGAATGATGCCAACAGGTTAAATCATTAGTTTATAAAACCAGATTCTGGTGATTCAGTTTACCCCAAACAGCAGCATCTGTTCCTCATGGCTATGCCTGTGGAGACAGGGGTACTGTGTATGTAACAGGTTGCTACTCATCTTGGGGGGTCACAGTGAAGGTACAAGGTATGGTAAGGACAATTCTGATGAAAAACAAAAAAATTCGGTGAGAGTTTCAGAGTGGGCATTTTTCATTTAGAAGAACAATATCCTTTGAAAACCAATTCCCTTTTCATAGGTGCTCATCATGTTTTCATTTTTTGGCAGGGGAACCACCTCCACTTGTTCCTGTGACTTATAATACCTCCAAAGCACCGTAGCCCAAGGCCATCCATGTTCTTTTGGCACAGGACCACCTCTCCCATGAGGACCTCCACCAAGAGCTCCTACGAGGCTCCCTGCTTCACACAGTGGGCAGCTGAGATGCCCAATGGACGGATGACCTTCCCTCAGCCAGGAGTGCTTCCTCACCAGAGACTTCAGCATCAGCTCTGGGGTAAGATGGATGCAGTTTGGAGACTTAGGACTGCCCTCATTTCTCTTCCTCAACCCATCTCCCACTTTCCCTGTGACCTCTCAGTGGCAGCCTGGCCTGCAGTAAGCTGGCTGCAACACTGGTAGAAAATAATTTAGAACTTGTTTACAGCATAAAGCTTAGTCTTGCTGGGCTACAGGGAGGGTTTGCTGCTGAAATCTCTTGTAGTGGCAAAAATCTCAGTGCTTTGGCCAACATCTCATCTTTCTGCTCCAGTCGCCATGGTGGGCTGCCCCAAATCAAAAGCATTTTTGGCTTGGGGATCTTTTGTGTCGCCTCAGGTCACTTACCAAGTCGAGGACCTCCATGTCTGTGCATGACCCAACCCTGGCTGCTCTTATCACACACACATAAAATGCTTGAAAAGTCTCTCTTAGGTGCCTCCATCAGCTGCATCTCTGCTTTGAAACTAAGAGCCAAAAACCTGTGTCTTTAGCCATAGCCCCTTACTTTTACATTCTTTGCTAAGAATAGATGTTCCTTGTCATATTTTGTAATCCCAGCCTGCTGAAGAGGCTGATGCCCAGAGCAGAGAGCAAGGCCAGTGCTGCCCTGGCACTCTCACAGGGCTGCTCCCACTGGAGCTGCTGCAACAAAGCGCTGTTTGAGACCAGCTTTGGCGGCCTGTGGCTCCCTACGGGGATCTCTTCCATTTCAGAGAAAAATCTGGCAAATCTGTGTCTTTTCTGTTCTGACATTAGTGACTGTTCCTATGTGAGGAGGGGTAAGTCAGGGACAGAATGAGTTGGGTCCTACAGGCTCCCAGCAGAGTACTGAAGACCAGACACCTTTCCCTCAACAAGTTTTATAGATGTTGCATGATTTGCGGGTTGATAATTAATGACTAGCTCCTCCTGTGTTAATCTGCTTTTCCTCTCCTCTCTGGTGTCTACTGGCTGGGAAATCAAGGTGAGTGAAAGAGCATTATAAATAAGGTAAAAATTGTGCCCAGGTAGTTCTTGGGGGGGTGGATGGTCAGATGACTTTTCTGATTACTGACATGAATGTCTTTACTGACACCAGGAGTATCAGTGGTCTGAAAGGGAGTGCTTACTAAGAAGTGTTAATTTTTTATTAAGAAATATTTTGAAGGAAAAGAACCTGTTTTAGGAGAATACCTGTCCAGATAGAGGCTTCCTGTGCTGAACTGCATAATACACATACATGGAAACAAAAGTGGCCTCATGAGGATGGGTAATACTGCTTTACTACACAACCAATTGTACCTGTCACGGCACCTGTGCCCAGGAGAGCATGGGATTTAGCATAGCTTTCTCACTTCAGTTATCCCTCTGGAGAAATGGAAGCAGATTTCTGTCTTTTGTAATTCCCAGAGGCTTTACAAAGGGAGTCAAGGCTCAGGCCAGGGATGCAGGTGGCCCTTTGGGCTGAGGTGTACAACAGTCATTGAAGTACCCAGCTCCTTTTCTAACTTTAGGCACTCCCCATCTCCCACATTTATCTTATAAACCCATGCTGTTTACATTCAGATTTATACCTGCTACTGTCTTTGAAACTCTCTTGGTAAACCCTTCTGCAATCAGCTTGCTTTTATGTGAGTGACTGATGCTATGGACAGTGGCAGATACTTTGTTCCCTTGGATTTCCTAGAGGAGCTCAGCATTCTAGCCCAGCATCTACATCCAGTGTGTCCATCCCCATTCCAAAAATCAGGCACTACCATAATGCTGTCACACTCCTACAGCACCAACACCAGCAGGAGGCCCAAACTGAGACCCAGCTTTTCTAACACACAGCTCTGCTGCATCTTTGTTAGCTGTGGAACTGCAGGAAGGAACATCTCAGACCTTCATGTGCACCTTTGCTCTGCTCAGCTTGCCTGAAGAGAGAGATTTTAGAATATCTTTGTCCTGGGGCAGCCAGGATTTAGTTTACAAACTCCTGGTGCCCTCTCCACTTTCTGAGGGGTTGCAAGCCTGCCACATCTGTAGAGGCTGCCAGAGTGTAGCACAGTTCATTTGAATTTGAATAAAGTACTGAACTTTATTTTGAGCCCTAAAATTCAAATCAGAATGCAATGATCACATGCCTGGAGGATGTGGATCTAAAAAAGAGCCACTGAGCTGTTTTTTAGAGCTGTCCATATTTTCCATCTCTCTGGTTTTATCATCTGGAGAGCAAACACTAGGGGGAAAAAAAAAAGCCTCTGCATTAAAACATTTCCCAAAACATGGACTTTGCTAAAAGATTTTCACTGACATCTTTTCTGTGACGTGAAAGAAAGTGACTCCTTAGCCAAGATATCCTTGTTTCTTTTTCATCAGAATAAAATTTTACTTAACGCAGAGGGCCTACCCTAAATATCTTAGAGGGGTTTGTTTGTTTGTTTGTTAAAAAAAAAGGAAAGGAAAAAAACCTAAAACAGTAAAGTTTAATCCCAACTCAGATTTTGACAATTTGGGCAGAGTTGTGTTGTTTTGGAAACACAGTCAAAACTGAAAGTTATCTCAAAATTTGGCATAGGAAAATGGCTGCCACATTTAGTGGGTCTAGCAAAAAATGCTCAACAGTTTGTTAGAGACAGAGAAAAACAACCACCCTGCCCCTGGAGTTACCAGGGCTCCAAACTGGCAAGACTCACCAGGTAATCCTTTTTCAGCAGAGGCTTGCAAAGACACTATCAAGCCAATCCAGGAATAATAAAAACATTAATTATAGACTTTCTCTCCCTACAGAACACATGTGTTTTAATGCCTCTTGCAGGGATTTATCACACATGAGAATGTGGTATGTTTTTTTACTGCTCCTTCTTGCTCTTTTACCCATGAAATATGGGAGTTCTCCAAACATGCTGCTCTCAAAGATTAAATCTTTAGCTGGTAGAAAATGGGATAATGCAGCTAACTCCCTCTGCAGCTATACTGATTGGTGCTGGCTGTGGATCAGCCCCATTACATTACCCAGGCACAGAGTGGAGTTGCTTTAAATCTTCTTTCTTTTTTTTGATTTTGGTTTCAAAACTACAACTGTCTTACAAAGTACATGTTTACAAGTGAGTCAAAACCCATTACACTGAAACTATCCAACTGTAAGCAGGTTAGATCAGCTGTCCTATGATAACAGCTTCTGATATTGGTGTCTCTTTCTCATGCAGGCTTAAAACTTTACTTGCAAAATTTCTTTGTATTCCTTTGAACTCCCTTGGGAGATTAAAACAAAACCAAAAAAAAAAAAAAAATACTCCAGTTAACACTCCCTCATTTCATTTTTAAAGGTCATGCTTAAAGCTGGCAGTTGTTATAGGATCTGTCCTCTGCAAAGAAAAGTCTTAACTAGCCAGGCACAGACTTAACCTCACCATCGAAAAACTAACATTGTCACTAGGATATGGAGAAACCATGGTGAAGAACTAGCAACAGCCCGACCACGGCAGAATGAGCAGTCGGCATCTGCTCGGTGGGCCTTTATCATGCAGTGTTGTATGTACGACTCAAAATGCACAGGACGATTGTTGAAATGATGTAGACAAATTGACTCAAATTAGTTTAGCATGGGCCATGCAAAGTTTAAGCTTGTTGAGCCCAGACACATAGCAACAGCCGCGGCGCTTTGCGAGGCTCCGCGTTCGAAGTGCTAGCGGGAGAGTGGTATTCCAACCCACGTTCACGGGGTTTGCTTTTGTGCCTGCCTGCCTCTTTTCTTTTAATTCTGCCTGGGTCTAGAAAGCTTTGGCAGAAGCAAACCCTGCTGAAGACTACACTAGCACTGATAATTTTATAGAAGTACTTGTGAGCTTTCATGTCATTTTATACTTCCTTAATCTTTTGACTGTTACTTAATGACAAACAAATCCCCAGAGAACTGGGGAGGAGGGGAGGGGGGGGGAAGATTAAAAGGATTTTGAGATTGTATTCTCTGCTTTCAGTCAAACTGTCCCAAATCCTGCCAACACAATTCTCCAGTGCCCTATGACACCCCTCCCCAGACCACCAGGAGTGAGTTTCTTATTGTATTTACAGTAATCTAATTACAACAGTTCTTCAATTCACAGCCAGCTTTGGTATACAGACTTTAGCGAGAACTCTCCTCTCAGTGCAGATTGCAAACTTTAATCTTTTAAACTAACACAGAACACACCCCTTCCCCCAAAAAAATTTCTGAAATGCCTGCGTAAGCTACTAAGATGTGTTCCCCCTCCCACGCCCACCAACGCTTCGCTCATCGTTTTGTTAGGTTTTCTTTTGTGCCAATTTACTGCCTAAGGTAATGAGAGAGTTCCTGAGAGAGAATTCTGAAAGGCTGTAAAATGATGGGAAAAACAGGTTGCCTGTCAAAAAATTTCTTTTAAAAAAAGGTATTTCTCTAAATATGTGTAGTTACCTTAACTTTTTTTAACTTCTCTCTTTACTTTGTCGTTGAAGCTGCAGCTATGTAGAAGAAATATAGACTGAACACTTTACTTAATGAAGTAATCTTGGCTTAAAATTGTCATTGCTCAAAGTCATTTGATGCAAATCTTAAAGCTGATTAGCTTAGCTTTATTTAGAAGAACCAGATGACAAAAGTAGATGGAGTTCGTACATAATAAAAATGTCAAGAAAATAAAGACAAAAAAGATCATTTTACATGAAGCAAAATATAAAACAAAAGTAGGATCTGCAATGAATTAGCAAATCTGGACATTCTTCGTGTGTCATTGCAGCCATCTAGCTCTATACACAAGAACTGCACTATCCAGTTTCAGTTCCATCACAGGTTTTACACTTAGGGTAACACTGGGTTTGTCAATACATATCTTTGGCAAGTTTGAGGGAGTTTTTCTCTTCTTCCAGCCTGGCATAGGAATTTGTGAGCTGTGCTCACATACAGAGTAATCTTGAACTCACTAATGTTAATAAAATCTTCACTCCCAAAGAGATTAGGAATAATTCAGGTCCAGTATTACTGCAGAACTTAGGTCTCCCCCATTACTGTGTTCTTTAGAAGATATACAGAGGGCAGAAGTAATGTATACTCGTATTATATTTATGAGTGTTTCAAATACTCAGATTGTCCTTTGGTATCTGTGTGGTTGGTTTCTGTGAGGCTCATCAATTATTTTGCTTTCTAGCATGTTATCAGCAGTCCTTGTCATGTCAGAGTTGTTTGAATATTTAATTTCTCCTGTTGAGATTCATTGCTGTGCAAGCTGAAATGACTGGACAGTCAAACCTCAGCTATGTCCTACTGTTCCTTCGAAACTTGAAAAACTGGGAACATAGTACTGTCTTTCTGGTCTCACATTCACTCCTGAAAAACTACTTCTAATGCACCTTGGTGCTGTTTTCCTCCAAGCAAACCGTCCATGGTAATCCTCAATAAATGCAGCAATTATTCAATTTGTAAAATCTTTATGTTTGTAGACAATGTGTATACTCTGTTCAGTCCAAAGAACCCAGAATAGTTAAATAGCTTTGAAAAGTTCGTATGAAAGAGTCAGAGACATCAGCTGCTTGAAAAGCTCCCAAATTCCATCAAACTGTTTGGGGAATGACAGATTGTACATAGTTAATTTCTGTGAAATCTAACTTCAATTTTAATCTCTGAGATAATACATCTAATCCTCACAGTCCAGTAATTTATCAGGTTGGACAACGTACAGGAAATACTCCTTCCCTTATAAACGGAGTTCTTTACCAGTTTGGGTGGTATTCTCATGAGGGGGACTCGGTCTCCTCTAATGCGGACGAAGATGCTGCAATGGGAAGTGCGGAGCAGGGAATCCCGAAGTGTATGGATGCCATCTGCTGGCACTAAAAAACATGGCCCTCCATCCACCCTGAAGATGGATATGGAGGGCCAGATCTCGTTTCTCGGGTAGTCATGAGCCGGTCCCGTTATTCCATGCCTAAACTCGCGTCAATAGAAGAAGAATTAAATTGCTATTACATAAGCCCCCCTTTAATGGGTATCTCTGTGCTTGAGCATCAGGTTTGTTTAATATTTTATGTTACTAGGGCTTAGTTAGATTAGGAATAAAAAGGCACCTGGTCTTGCAGCTTTCATGAATATCATGTTTAAATACACTAATCCTCAAGTAAATCTATAGCCTTTAGACTGTTGTTTTATTGTTTTACATGAAATGCTGCATGGAAAGGGTTCTCCCAGCAAAGCCAGATTTAGCAGGAGTGATTTCCTCTCTCTGGGTTCATAACCAGCTTTCCTTTTCAGGGAAACAAACAGATTTGCTCTGGAAGGGAGTCTTGGGAGAATGAGCTGCCCAGGAGGGGCCTGTGGGTGGAACACAGAGCACCCCAATCCACACTTCTACAGGAGCTCTTAGCCTCTCTGAACTTCTTGGGGTACAAAGCACAAAAAACCAGCAGGAAAAAAAAAAGATTATTTTTAAATTAAAGCAGACTAGAATACAATAATTTGCAAGGGTTAAATCATTATGAATTTTAGAAATATTTCATGAGTACTTTAAGGTCTGTCTTCTCAGCACACTACTACAGAAACTGGTAGTTCACCCTGGAGTATGATGCTAAAAGGCAATCTCTTCCTGAATAATGAAACCCATGCCTTGTATCACTGCTGGCAGAGACCTGTAACCCATCTACCTTTATCATGATGGGACAAAAAATCAGGAAATGAAAACTGAGTCATCCTGGCTTATCCATCTGTCCTGGGCTGATCTCAGAGTCCAGGTGGAGAAGACGATGGTTCCTAGGCTCAGTCCTAGGTTTTGACTGAGCTAGCTGAGCATGGGCCCTGCTCTTCCTGGGCTGCTCATGTCAGGCAGAAAAGCTGACAAGACATAGACACGGCCTGTCCTCTTTTTTCTTTTTTTTTTTTTTTTTTTTTGTGAGATTCAACGAGAGAAGCAGCTGCTGGTTAGGGACTTTCCAGCTCACACATCCAAATCTTTGAGGAAACACCAGAGCACAGTTGGAATGCCCTTTATTGCAGCAGTGTAAGGCACGACCTATTCAAATTTGACACAGACCTCCAGACTCACAGGAACTGAAAAATACAAAATGTCAAATGGGTTTATCTTGCCCTTGCATGCCTTCTGGCTCCTGAACTACTAAGATTTACAGGCAACTCATTCTCTCTCTCCATAGCATTCATTGCTCCAGACACTGTAAGATGTCAGCATGGATGGAATAGTTGGCATGGGAACTTCCTCTTAGGGAAGGTGTATGACCAGGGGCTGTGATTTAATCTGTATAGAAATGGGACTGATTTGGGTGGTTTTGCTTGGAAATATTAGGGTGAATTTAGAGAGTATGTTTGTAGTTTATAATCAGAAATATCATATTGACATTTCATAATCAATGAGTGTCAGAACATTCCTTTGAACATGTTTGATTAATTGTCTTGGGTCTATGCCTGAAGAAATGACACCATCTCCCTCACACTCCCCATAATGCACAGTGGATATGATACACTATATTTTTTCCAAGGCTGATCCATTCTTGTGAGGCTTTACCCTTTCCATGGTTCTTCTCAGAAAGATGTCTTCTCTTTTTTCTTTTTTTTTTTTTTTTTAATTTTTATTCTAGGTACTTCATGTTGCTCAGAATGACCCAAAGCCAAGCAAGATGAGAAGGCTGTCATTATTTAGTGCCTGAACTCTAAAACAGGGTCAGAACCAACAGTGCAGCTAATGATGGGAAGTGGTTAATGATGGGTCAATGAAGAGATATGACTGATGAAGGGAAAAGGATTGCAGAACTGCAAAGTCACTGAGTGCACTGCATGGCAGATAAAAACTCTGTAAGTCCTTGTAACCCCAAGCCTACAGTTATGTTTTCACCCTCCCACTGCTCTTCCTGGCAGCACTGCAAGAATTTCCAAATCACCCATTGCAGGACCTGGCAAAGCCACAGCTCCCACTATGTGAGTTCAGGCTGACCACACACACCCCCAGCCTCTGTCTGTTCCACAGGATGTCACAGAGTTGGACAGCCATCCCATCAATTCTGTTAAAAAAGGTGTTCTCTACAGACTGTTAACTACCTTACAGGACTGAGTCAGTGCTTTAAAATGTAAGTAATTAATTATACCACCATTATTCTCATCATTGCTGTTATTAATTTTTTTTAAAGAGAAAAAGCAGCTAAAGGAAGTATGGGGTTTGATTTAGAAATCAGGAGAAGGAAGGAAAGTATACTCCATATACAGAAGAAGGTACAAAATCATTGTGCATAATCTAGATCTAGTTGTATACAGGATTGTATTTGACAATATTCAGAGGCTTGAGTCCAGGGTTTGCGAAACTATGTGGTTTCCTTTACTTTTGAACGTTCCTTTCATTCACTCGATATGCCAACTCTAACTATGGAGTGGTCAGGCACAACATTAGAAAGCCATAGGGTCACTGAGTATTCACTCCTTAGCAGTGTCATTAGAATCTTACTTTTTGTTTTGAGTAGGTGGCATAAGTAGTTCAAAAGTGACATGAAGGTACTTTTTCTGAGTTTTCTCGCAACTGTTTTACAACTCTGTTTCATATTTGTCTTTTCATTTGTAGGAGTAAACACAATAACAGCAAAAAGAGTCTCTGGTATGTCACTACTGTGATAAGCACAACTCGAGAACAAGGGCAAGCTGTTGGCTCTCCCAGTTCAGAGCTGGCAATCACTAGACCATGTACTAGACCTTAAGACAGATCATAGAGCGGCTATCCTGCCCCCTCTTGAAGGTACCAAGAGTACCTGTAAGCACTTGCTTATCTATAATCTGATAATTAAATATGTGTAACAAAATCTGGAGACCTCTGACAGATTTTTCAAATGCTTGTGTGTCTCATCAGTCCACTGAGAAGAACAAGGAAACAGAGAAGGGAGCTGAATGTCTAATTAAACTGGTGGAAGGCATGTATCCAGCTCTGCAGAGACCTTTAAGGAGAAAAAAGCAAGGGAAGAGATGCTCAGTACCTTTACATGCCAGGGTTTTGTCCTTTCTTTTCTGTAACCCCAAAAACATAGAAGGACTTCTTGCTGTGTAGGTCTGTAAATCTGATAATGTTTTATTTCACAACAAAAGTGGGGGCATGGTAGAGATAGACTTGAGTGACTTCATGCTTAGCACAGCATGCTACTGTAAATGTCAACCTCTTGGGAAGGTTCCCATGCCAACAGTTTTCTTCAGAGGTTAGACACTATGAGAGTGGGTGAACACACACCCAACTCTTAACTCACTCAACCTTCCACCTTCATAAGACAGAGCAAAAAGGCTTATAAAAACACACTAGCAAGTAGAGCACACAGCTGGGAAATGGCAAGAAGGACATTTTATTTAAAAATTAATAGAAAAAACAAAGCGTTACAAAAGAGTTGCTGCACTTCTATGCAGCATACCACACCTAGGAGATTAAACAGTAACATTGTCATCTATACGTATTTATTCAAGGCAGGGATCTGACCTTTCCAGGCTCATTTGTTTCAGCAAACTTTGCTCATGCTACTCATGACTGCTCATATTCATAAGACTTGCAAGATTAGAACATCAAATAACTGGTGATAATACAAAGACAGTGTGATAGGAGGAATAATAGTCTTTCTTATTATGTGAGTATCTTTTTTGTTTCTTTAAGACTCTGAGAAACCACTTCAATTATTTTGATCATTTTCCTGTCAGGGCTAAGTTCCTTAATTGGCCACAGAACTTCCACAGATAGGAAGCTTTCCTGTGATCTTTGCAAATTTCAATTAATACATTAAACCAGGTACTATAGTTCTATTAAATAATATTATTATGATTATTTTCTCCCAGGTTTGTCAGTGTCTACCCAATCATTTTCTCAGCTGTACAGAAGAAATGCCACCCTGCAGGTTGAGCAACTGATCCAGACTGCTTCAGGGGATGGGTGGCTTTAGTCTTGTCCCTTGACCCCAAAATGACACCATAGCCTGACCTACAAAATGTGGACAATAGAATCTATTCATCTTTGTAAACACTAGGGAAACATATGGTTGAATAGTAGTATGTAAATTTAAAATCTTAATTAAACTGAGGCAGAGTGCCAAGTAATCACAAAGCACACACTAAGTTAAACAAGCTCATTAATAGTCCTGCTGCTGGAACCAGTTTCTTAACAGCTCAGTAAAGAGCTGAATACAATCTGCAAAACTGTGGTTCTTGATAATTTTTTAAGTGTATAATTAGATTGTGATAATGGCTTGAATTTGTGTGTGCACATGTAACAAAAAAACGATACCTCCAAGCACTTAACGGACTAAGACTTAAAATCTGTTCTTGCTTATTCCCAGTTTGTCCTGTTGTAGCTCTGCAGTTAGCTGTCTTACAAAGAGGAAGCAGGATGCTCCGGGTTTTCTGTTGGTACCTGGTGCTGTCATGGTACTTCAGTAGTGTGATTAATCTGTTACTTTCTGACCCTTCAACCAAAACTTGCACAACCAACTCACATCTCTGAGTTTCTTCCCTTGCATGCTACAGTCCCCCACTACTCCTACCAGACAGACAGTTTCATTTTCTATGAGACAAGATGCATCTGCAGGTAAGGCATCATGCTTAATCAAGCATGTCTCTTCATGTGCACTGAAGACATTAAATACATTTGAGTAGAGTATCCTGCTCTTTCATTCCAGCCTGGTTTTGTTAGCAGTGACATCGACCAGCAGCCTCACTACCAACCAATGTCAGATATTAATCTCTCTCCCTTCCTTTCTTCTCTCCTTCCTGCAAGAACATTATTAACCCAGGTTATCTACTCAGGGAATCCATTTTTAAGCCCAAAACTAGATTTATATCCCTAATTTACAAAAGCACGGTCCTTGCCTAATCTCTCTCCATTACACCACAGGCATGGATCTGCGATGGGGATGTGTTCACATCCATGGCACACAAGTTAGAAAATGGCACCCCATAAGGTCCCCCTCTGGCCTTGGCTGCTCCACTTCATAATCTCTAGGGATGGATCAAATAAAACAGCACATGCAAGATCTCACATGCTTTCTCATTGCCTTCCTCATTCAGCAGGACTCCTGCTGAGCAAACCATTCAGCTGGAGTTTGCTGTCCAGTCACACGCCTATAGACTTCACCAGACTCGTGCTCTCCGCTCAGCTTTGACTCTTCACAATGGCTACCTACAATGGGAAAATGGAACTGCAAGGCCTAGGAGTCCAGCAGACACTCCTCACATTTTAAATTAAGCTCTGCACTGAGAGAGGACTGCTTTCAGGGCTCTTTTTCCTAAGTCTACGTTGAATCCAATACAATAAAACTCTAACCGTGGCTGCAGTTCCCCACAGATACTGCAGCAGTAGAAACAACCACAATCCTCATAATGGACTACAAAATGTATGTATTTTGGCTTTACTTCAATTATTTTCTGCATCTATAATCATAGTGCATTCACAGACAAAATCCAAAACCCTATAATCTAAATGAAGGAACCACTCCTCTACAAGGGAAGGCAGAATGTTGTATTTTTTCCATTTTAAAATTCTCAAGAAGGTAATTATATGCTATTTGCAGTGAAAGAATGCTATTTATTTCTCAGAAAGATTAAATAATACCAAAGAAATCTTTACTGAATATACCAACAGCAGGCCATCTTTGAGACTATTTATAAAGAAAATGTTCAAAGAATGAAAAATCAAATGAGACCAAAAACAGTCACAACAACATCTTTGCAACCAAAACCTTTCCTTCAGCTTCAGCATTACTTTAGCAAAGTAACAGGGATGCTGCTCATTTGCTGTCTGTTGTTTGCAGAGATGTCTGCCTGAGGTTATTTCAGTTACTACACCTGTTAGTGAAACTTCTCTGCCAGTGGCTGTGGTTTTATGAGGAAGTTGGCACTTTCTGTCGGCTAAGCAAAACATTTGACCAACCCAAGTCCTTCCGTGCCATCCTAAGTCTTTCAGAGATTGAAAAGAACAGATTTTAATCTCTGCAATGCCTTTCACTCTCAGTTACTAGGAGGTAAAACATTCTTTGGTGCCTCATGCTGTAAAGTTTATGGGAGATTAACTCTATTACATGAAAAAATATTCAAACAGCAACTCTTTCTGTTGCCACAAGAAGCTACAGGCCTTGCATTTGAAGCAGAGCACCACGTGTAAAGAAAACACTGTGCATGGCTGGGCCTTGGGGACAGGGATGAATAGCAGCTATAGGAAAACATCATCATCTCAAAGACCAAAGCGATGACAACAGTCATGGATGGGGGCTGTTAGTACCAGGCAGATAAACACTAAATAGTAAACATGCTCTGTAAACACCAGCCTTGTTTTTTCACTTGGATTCTCCCACGTTGATGCTTTCACATGTTCAGATCCCAACCACGTTAACATGGTTGGTATTTGTACAGCAGATCAGGAATGCCAAGTGTGTTATCAGCAAACCCTCTGCGTCCATGCAGCCTTGCTCCTGTGGGTCACACTGATGCACCAAGGAGGAAGCAGAGGTGGGGTTTTGCCTATGGGACGTCTTTAAACTTGTGAAGCATTGCATACAGTATTTAGCATTCCTGTGCTGCTGAGAGGAGTTCTGTTTCTCGACATGTATTTGAAGTACCTGTGACTTTCCTCTCTCCCCTGGCACCTCCTTGTCTAACAAACTTGGAAGTCACTCTTCATCCCCAGAGATCCTTAGGGATGTACATGGAGAGGTCCCAAAGCAGAGGGATGAGCACCAGAAAACTTGTCTTTCCGCAGTTACTCTCACTGGTGCAGCTACTTAGAAAGCTATGCCCTTTAAACCGTGATGACCACGACGTTATTCCCTACAGCTCGCATGTGAGGAGCTCCGCATCCCCTGCCCCGACTGCGCCGGGGCCGTGCCGGGGGAGCGGGGCCGGGGGAGCGGGGCGGGGCGGGAGGCGGCGGGGCGGGCGCCACGTCGGCAGCGGGGCCGGGCGGGGGAGTAAAGTCTGAGCAGAGCCCGGGCTGGGCGAGCCGTGAGCGCCGCGCGGTGAGTGAGGGACTAAGGGATGGCCGCGGAGCCCCCCGGCCCTGCCGCGGGGCAAGGGAACCTGCGGGGGCAGGAGGCGGGAGAGGCGGGCCCGGGGCGCGGAGCCGCCGCCGCCACCTGCCCCCGCCGGGGCCGCCTTTGTGCCGTGTGCGGGGCCGGGCCGGGAGTAGCGGCTCCGCCGCGGCCTTGGCTGCCACGTCAGGGCCGCCGCCCCGGGCCGAGGTGCCGGCGGTGCCCCGGGCTCTGCCGGGGCTCTGCCGGGCGGGTACCCGTGAGGGGGGACGTGGCGGGGGCTGTGCCTGCGGGGGCTGTGCCCCGGCCGGGCACCCGAGTGGCCCCCGCCCCCCCCGGGAAGGGGAGCCCTGCTCGCCTCGGCTGCGCTCCGGGATGGGTCCTGTTCTCCCCCGCGAACTTCTGGGAGCCGGGAGGAGCTTTGTCTCGGGTTGAACTTTGCTGCGTTCGGATGTTTGCCGTAGTAACCTGCTCTTTTGTTTCATCCGCGGCTCTCCCGAGTCCAGCTGGATGGAGTAGGATCTGAGGAGGTGTTTTTGTGTGAACTGTTTGGGGCCAGCCTAGTCTCCCACGTTCACCCAGTCTAGCGGTTTATGTGATGTGGCCTGGAAATAAGAAGCAAGTTGTTGTAGCCATACAGCTGGTTCTGGTCATTGTGTGAAGCGCAGAGGCAACCTCTGCGGATGCGATTAAGTGCTTCCTTCTGCCCGTTTAATCGGGCTGAAAATGAGAACTCTGAATAATCAGGATGTCGTTCTCTAAGGAAGATAAATACCAAGAGCAGGTAGTCTACTTCAGTGTGTCCACTGCAGTGCTTCAGGCAGCAAGCCTCTCTATAGTTGGAAGGCTACACACAAGATAGGTTAGTTCAGTATGTAAGTACTAGTTTGTATGCCCATCAATTTTAAGACTGCTCAATAAATACTATCCTTCATTCTTTATAAATCTTTCTGTTTAAACTGTGGTTAAATATTCAGTAAAGTTAGTGTTGCCTTCTTAGTGTAGAAATGGACTGTGTTGCAAAAGCACAAAACAAAAAAAGCCATCCTTGTTCGGCTAGCGACCATGTCTAAATGTCAGGCAGGAGCCAACACAGAGGTGGTGGATGCTAGGGGAAAAAAAAAATCTTTATTTCATTAGCAGGGGTGGCAAGGAAGTTCAGAAGCTGCTTTATCACTCTGGCTGTTAGGTACTGTTAGGCTGTGTTGTTGAGGGTCTTCTGGAAAAGGAGGCCTGAGGTGGATGTGGAGCTCAGGCATTGGCAAAGCGGTTGTAAGAAATGGGGAAGGCTCTGCTTCTGCAGAATGAGCTAGCAGGAGGCAGAGGATGACAAGACTGGTAAAATGGAGTTTTCATTGTCTTTCTGAAGCTCTGCCTTGCACCCTACTGGAATTTACCATTTAATTTCTAGAAAACAGTTTTGGAGGCTTTTGAGGACTAGAAAAGGGGAATTCTGGTTCTGCCACCTTTGAATTGGTATCTTGTGAATCCTTGCATCAGAGAAAACTTGACTGCCAACATCAGGTGTTCCCTGGAGCCTCTTCTGGAGCCTAGTCTGTATTTTAGTTGAGAGTGATGGAGAAATACGATGTGGTTGCGTCCCAGTCAGAGTTAAGGGGTGTTTTTTGCTGGAGATATACCTGTTTTGCTTTTAATTGTGGTGTGTATTCTTTAATACAGATATGTTGCATTTACCTTCCCAACTGTATACTGAACCCTGCCTACTGTGAGCCTGTTATCTACATTTCTTGTGATAAACTTGGTGTCCTTGGGGTGAAGTAGTAGCCCATCCTGCTGTAGCCTTAGAATTAAGCTGTGGTTCATGTCTGGAAACTTCTGATCAACTCTTTGTAGTCGTTCCCTGCAAACTGTAGTCTTTTTTCCCCCTCTGAAATGGGCATGCTCGCTTCTAAGCCAGTCCTGCTGTATATGTAAATTTGAATTTTAAAACCTGGCTTTTAAACAGAAGGCTTGTTGAAATGCTAGCTATGCTCTTGGTTTTTAGCTACACGCTTTCTACATGCCTGGATTGGTTTTTTTACTTTAGTGCTGCTAGCATTGACTCTTTCTTCTTGCAGAATTCTGCTCAGTCAACTCTCTCCCTTGCATTAACAAAACCCCCATTTTAATGTCAGCTGTCCTCTGAGGGCTACAGCTGAGAGAACTAACAGCGCAGAGCACAGTTACCTGTAAGACATCACAAGCCCCAATCCAAGGTGTAAAGCAGGGAAGCTGATAGTAAGGGTTGTTTGTGCAGCTTGAAGCAGTACCCTGAAGAGCAGCCATAGGTGGGTTTGCCTTTTTTGGCTTCATGCTTATTTTCTTGTTTAATTTGGAGAGTAGAGCACTGTTGCTCTTTCAAAAATGCATTGCTTGAAGTATGATCCCTAAAAATATTTTTTCCCATTATGTGAAATGCATCAGGTTCATTCATAAATCTGCTGCAGCTGCCGAAAGAGGGGAAGGAGAGCTGTGCATGTGGCAAGGGTTGTTTTTTTTCCATCAGCTCTGTAGCCAAGCTTTCTAACTACATAGCTGGTGGACAGAAGGAAGATAACTGGTTTTTGTGGTGGACTCAGACGATGGGTTTGTTTGCAGTTCTATCAGGTGAATAGTTCCAGCACTGTCTGCTGCTGCTGTAGCTGTCTAGAGCACCATGATGCTGCCAGCTGAAATTGGCCCATCCTTAGGGAGTTTCATTGCTGCCCACAAATATCTGAGTAGTGGCATTGAAACAGGCCAGTTTTCACTGGCTGCTGCTTGGGCCAGGTTTGCTCTGCTGAGACAGTAGGGCATTTTGTCTGTCAAGTCAGAAAGACATCAAGAGCATCAGCTGAAACTCATGAAGTTGCACACACGTCTGTAATGGTTAGAGCCCACTTCTCAGGGAAAGGCTTAAACTTTTACAAATTGCTGTCCAAAAACTGCAGGCTCATTAAGGAGCTGTTGTGTCTTAACATGGATTGCTTCATAGCAATCCTCATGACAGCACATGGGAACAAGTAAGATTATCTCCGTTGCCCAAGAGCACAGAAGGCATCAGTGTTTTGGTGAGATAAATCTCATAAAATGTTGGCATCTTAAGGCCAAGTGTACTTCTTCCATGCTGTGGGCATTTGTATGTGATTCCCACCATACACCCAGGGCATGTACGTGACAGTAGCGCTCTTCCATCAGGTGTCATTAACCTTCTGCCTTTCTCACAGGCATATGCAGAATACTTTTGTGGAAAGAACTAACTAGAAATCTTCACAGAGGAATATATTTGGTGAGTAAGTTTTATTTTAATCAGCTTTTCTGTGAATGTATGGCTGTGGCACTACCTCTCGAGTTTCCTGACATTTACATTTAGGGTCTTACAACTCCGTCAATGTTATAAATAGCTCTTGAAATAAAAATCCTATTGTAAACAATTTTTTTTTTTAACAGCAGTGTAAAACATTTAAGCTTTCTGTGTCTTTCATATTCTGACACTATGAAAGTATTTTCTTTCAGATCAGTTGAAAGAGTGACTTCTGTGGCTTTTCTATATTTTTTTCATGAAGATTTTAATTTATTTTAATGTGAAGATGACAAGTTATCCCTTATCTCTTGAATGACTTGTACCCTCCTAAGTACACACAGGGAAAAAAACCCAAAAGTGTTTTACATTTATCCCTGTTTGAAATCTCTTTCAAGATCTCTGTTTGGTTCCACTTATCATGAGAAAATACAGATGAAGAAGGAAACTGAAGTGTGCCATTGATAGACTAGATGTCTGTTTCATAATTGTCTGTATGAGTTCTGCCAGGCCTCATGAAGATCCTACCTCGTTCTGTGTGATCATTTAATGCAGATGTTAAATGAAGCTAGAGGCTTTCCCCCCCGTGACACAAGTCACTGTGAATTTGGCATCACAGGATGAAAATGCCATAGAAAGATCTCTTTGCTTGCTTTCTTTTTTCCTTTTTATTTTTTTTTTTTTTTTTGGCCAATCTTAGTCTACTTTGAAGAAGATTCTGAAAAATGTATCAGTAAAGTTTCAAAGTTTAGGTTTCTGATAGATATTTGCCTTGTTGCATATGCTTGCAATACTGGTAATCATTGTGACTAATGGTTCCGTGCCTATGGGGGACTTTGAATCTGCAGCTTCAGAGCTTCCAAAGTTTCTTAACCAGTAGCATGTCCAAATGACCTCACTCTCTGCACAAAAGTCTTACAGTTGCACCTCCAGATCAGTGCTTTAGATATTAGCTGAACTGTAATCTCTGTCTCATGAATTTTGCTTTCTTCTTCTTTGGGGGGATGCATCTTCGGCAGGAAGTGCAAACAGGAACCTCCCAGAGGATACACTGCAGTCTCCCTGTGACCAGGGGACTCTGATGTGAAGTGGGACGTAGGAGCCTGGATCTTAATAGACAAAGGAGGCATTGAATTGTAGGTGAGTGCTTTCACCTTGATGGTATTGTAAAATACAGTGAGGTGTTTCTGCTTTTCTAACAAAAATTTTTGAAGAAAAAAAAATACTCCTGCCTTCTTTGCCTGAAGACTGAATGAATGATGTAGTCTGCCACTAAGCAGTTATTCCAGGACTTTGACCTCCAGTCAGTAGAAATACTCACCTTACGTCTTTGGAAGGGAGCCAGGTTTAAAACATGCTCCTGTGTGTAGTATTTCCTGTTCACCAGATATGTACCATTTAGCACAGAGGATTTTTTGATCACTTTTCAGAGTCTTTTAAGGCTCCTGACATGTTAAATTGGATACAAGGATGCACGACACAGACTGTAGCCTAGATATCTGAGTATTTTCTGCAGAAGTCCTTTGCTGGATCTTGGTCTTGATTCTGTGTTTCACTGGAGAGCTTCTACAGGAAAACAAAAGGACTTTTCTGACAGTGATGTGATAATGTTTTCACTTGCGCTGATGTCGTAGAACAGTGAGTAAACCTAGTATGGGCTGCTTAGGCACAGCTCTTGCAGCATCATAGAATCATCAAGGTTGGAAGAGGCCTTTAAGATCATCCAGTCCAACCATCCACTGGCACCTGGAGAACCACCCATCATACAGTAGTTTTCAACTTTCTGATCTGCAAACCCCTGAAGGCCTCCCTTCTGTGTAGAACCAGTTTGGTCCTACCAAGAGTGACTTATTTCCCTTAGCTGCTCTTCTCAAGCCTGTAGTTCTCCATTGGCTTCTGGGGTCTGATAGCAGCAGCTTACCAGTGCCTGTGCTGTAGAGGATAGACCACTGTGGTCTGTGTAATTGTGACTGAAGTATTTCTGTTGCAATTGTTAAATCGTTGCATGTGAGTGATATATTGTGTAATATTCCTGTCTAATTTTTTAAAAGCTGCTTGGGGTCAAGAATTATGTAATCTTGAGGTTCTAGGGAAGGTAACGGGAGGGAATAACTAATTTTACCACTTTTTTATGCAGTGCTGTGATTTTATATGCGCTGCCTCTTTTTTTATGTGGTTTTTTTTTTCCCCCTCCAGTATACAATATATACTATAGCTAGTCTTGAAACTCTGCTGTGAAATTCCCCTGCGAATACAGTGCTTTGCTCATTTAGCTTTGCAGGAACTGAAAGCAAATCTGACTGCCTGACTAAATTATGGAGAGTTATGAAAGCATCTTTTACCTGTGTTGACTGCCAGCCTTTAACTCTTCAGTGAACAGGTCTGGTCTTACTTAAATACTAGTACAACCAGATGCCTAGTACAACATATTCTTGTGGCTTCATCTGGGCTGTATCTTTTATCAGTGCTGCTCTGTCCAATGCCTTCTTAATAGCAGAAGATAGTAAATTTTGTGTGCAGCCTTGTAATGCTTGATAGTGTTCTAGCTGTGTCCAAAACTGGTTGCTCCTCAAAACGTGTTGGTAATCCCTGACAGTGTTTTCTCTGTCCTCATAAGATTAAATAACTTTTGTGAGCTTCTTATGTGTAATTGTTAACAGAAACATTCTGGAAGCTTAAACAAGCTGTTTCTTCTGGGATGCTTTTAGGAGTTAGATGCTTGCTAGATACAAATATATTAGTGGAGGTTGTTCTTAATAAAGAATATTTTATTTCTGGCTTTACTCATTGGTCTCCCCTGAGTCTGCTTTAAAACTCTTTTGGTCACTTTTTCATTCCTTTGTTTGAACTAAGACTTACTGTGTTCTGAATTTTATTGTACTTTATTTTGGACTTTCCCTAATGCAGCAAATAACCTCCTTCCGAATTCCTGATACAGTAATCATCTTAATGACCAAAATGGCTACATATTAAGAAGCAACATAGTTGCTTCATCTTGGTACAGATATTTTGATCTAATAATGTCAGGGCTATCAGTTTCTTATAGCATCTTTCTTTTCTTTCTTACAGTGCTTTATATTTTTGTTTCATGTGTTTAGTCTTCCAAATTAATGTGTTGCTACACTACAACTTCCTCAGGAGGGGAAGAGGAGAGGCAGGCACCAATTGCCTCTCTTTTGTGACCAGTGGCAGAATTCAAAGGAATGGCATGAAGCTGTGTCTGAGGAGAGTTAGGTGGGATATTAGGAAAAGGTTTACCCAGAGTACTGGAACAGGCTGTCCAGAGAAGTGGTCACAGCACCAAGCCTGTCAGAATTTGAGAAGCATTTCAACAATGCTCTCAAGCACATGGTGTGATTCTTGGGACTGTCCTGTGCAGGGCCAGGAGAAGGGCTTCGATGATCCTTGTGGGTCACTTCCAACTCAGGATATTCTATGATATTTTCCTATTTCTTAGGTTAGATGTTCGCATTTCTAGCTTTTGAGCGTCACTTGTTCAGCATTTCCATTGAATTGGCCATTGTCGTAGTAGGTATTTTTGCTTGCTTTCCTGTTCAGCTGCTTGTGTAAAGGTACCCATGTTTTCTGAGTCATGAATTGGTACTCTTAGTGCTGATTGTGAGGACTCTTTAATATTCAATTTAGGCTTGCTTCTCATCCAAAGATCTATGATTTAGCATGGGGGGGTGCCAGTTTTTACTGTGATATTTTGACTTCATAATTATACTGTTGTGTAGCTGTTGTTTCCCAGGTAAGTCTTCCCACCTGCTTCTGCCTCTTCATTCTTTCTTCAGATCCCAGCCACTGCTTTCTCACCCAGAGGAGGTACAGAAGGCTCTGGGCACAGCAGGAGAGGTTGGAATTATTTTTGTGGTGGTCATTGACTCCTGGAAGACGTTAAATGATTTAAAGACTTGTGCAAGGAGACAGGAACTAAAAGGTCACTATCAGGAAGATAGAAGCATGCTGTCTGGTATAATGCAGCTTGTTTTTCCTTTTTCTGACCTTGATGGCTGCTGAGGAGGTAAAGCAAAACTAGCAGGAGAGCTCAGGAGAGGAGGCAGGATTTAATAGCAAGGCATGCTTTGGTGGGGGAGGAAAGCAGGTGGGAAACATGGACTAGATATTGCTTTCTTTCCCTCCAGAGGGAAAACTCAGCAAACAGAGCTGCTTATTTGACCTTTCTACTGTGCTTCCCCTCACTGTCAGGATCTGCTGTGCTAGAACTGCTCTAGGAAACAGTTTTTGGTGTAAAGAAACCTTTCCTGAAATGTTTTTATGTAGAGTTAGAACAGTCTAGTTCTGCTGCTATCAGGACATCATTTACACAGTACTGTGACAAGATAAATCGTGTGTTTCCATTGCTATTCTTCCATCTTGTTTTCATGGCATTTGTTCAAATTATGCTGCAAGGACTTGTTTCTTTAAGCTATTGCTTTCCAGGTACCAGCAGATCTTATAAGCATGCTGCTGTTGTTTCTTTAGTGCCCACCACCTCTGTTCACTGAGCTTTTTCTTTTCAGTACTTAAAAATAAGCTGTTGTATGGCAGTGTATATTTTGTTTTCATGCTGGTTGTCTTCCTGATAGCTTTTTAGGTTTGAGATGCACTTGGTGTGGGGAGGCAGCTCTCACCAAGTCTGCTGACATGGTGGAGGGCTCCTTTTCCAAGTATTCAATCTGGTTGAAGAACGCAAAAGCAGTCTGATAATAAAAAGAGCAGCAGTTTGACAGGAGCTGCTAGCTTATCTAGTAATGAAAAAGAAGTTCATTTTCTGTGGAACTTAAACTACTTGAATTTTGGATTCATGGATTACATTTATGCTTTGCCAGAAAAGATGTATAGCATATGTGAATTTCTTTTTTTAGGCAATAATGAATCAAACGGACAAAAATCAACAGGAAGTCCCATCATACCTTCATGATGAACCACCAGAAGGTATGTATTAGTTTTCATGATCTGAAGCAAATTAATCAGAAATTCAGTCCTCTTTTTACAAAACAGATCTGCAAGCTTTAACTTTCATTGAAGTAACAGTAAACAAGCCAACCCTGGGTTGGGAGGGGACTGGATTATTGTTCAATTCTGAATTATCCTGATTACAATAAGGCCACTAAATATAACTCAGTAAACAGCTGTACCTATAAATTATAGAGAAGATGGGCAGATACTGAAGGACTTAATTTGCAGATTAGTTTCCAGAGATATGAATTGGTCTAATGGGTATTCATTTCTTCAGTTCATTATGTGAGATGGGAAGAGCCCAGCTTCACTTTTGGACACCTTGCAGTGTTCACAGTGCTTGTGACTTAAACAAGATGTGTTTAAAAACTATATAAAACTTTTTTACCACTTTTGGGGACCCTGTTTCATCATACAATTAATTGTGGTTCTAATTGTTGGCGATCTCATAGTTTCATAAAAACAAACACACGCTGGACTTCATTAATGCAGGGATATCTTGTTCTCCTGAACCAAATTAATCTTAAATTGGTTATTAAATCTGCAGAGGAAATGCAGTTGCAGTTGAGCACAGTTCCTTCCAGGCTGTGGACTGGCAGGTTAGTGAAGAGTCCTGTTTGCATAATGTGACTGGAAGCATACTAAGCCATTCTTGGCACATAGGTTGTCTGTGTTCTGTCTGCTCTTGCTTTAAGACCAAATGTGTTGGGTGTAGAGGTCGGTGAGTCATGATTCCTTTCTGTTTATTGCTCTTCAATTTATAATGTCCCTTTAAAGCTGTCTTTGTTTGTTGCTTGTTTTTTTTTCCCCTCAGCTTTTATATGTTGTATAACCAAACAATTTACTTCACTTGAACAGCAGTATTATCCACTAACTCTAGCAGAAGGGATTGAAGTGGAATAGCTCACTCTATTGTTAACAACTGTAAGGCAGAAAACACAAGTACAAGATGAGAGAAAAGGGAGAAATAGTTTTTCATGGCACAGTGATTCTTCAGCTCTCCTATACTTGAACTTGTTACAGTATCGTGGTGCGAGGACAAAAAAATCTTGCTTCTTAACCTCTTCTGGTGTTGTCAAGATCTCAGAAGCATTTCTGATAGCAAGTACCAGTTTGGAAACTATGCCTTAATGTGTGTTATCTTCATGTCTAATTTTTAAGGCAAGGTTTTGTTTGTTTATTTGGGGTTTTTTGCCTTAAAGATTGAATAGTGTTTTATACATGTTAAACCTCATATATAGAAAGTGAACAGTGGTCTGAAAACTACAACTGATTCTTTATTAAGGGAGGCAGTGAAACAAGTGGGCATCTTTTATCTTAGAATATTCACTAGGTTTTCCTGATTCAGAGCATAACAGCAGAATTTGATCATCAGTTATTGCAAAGTTTTATTTAAAATTTGTGAGCAGTTAAGACTTATTTTCTTCTGCACGTTGTCTTCTTTCAGTATGACAATAACCGGTTTGAATATGAGTTCTAAATAGATGGAGAAAGTTGGTATAGTTAGAGGAAGTAGAATGAAACACAGCTCATCTTAATGTAAACTCCATGCTTGAAGAGGCATTTCCCTTTTGATTCTGTTTCACAAACACTCTTCCAGGCTTAGGAGTTCAGTTAAAATGTTGGAACACCCTTGAAGAACAACTGCAGTCTGACTGTACAAGGCTTCATATGTGATACACTTACACAGTCATAGAAAGATGGCCAAATGTGGATGGAAGGCTACCAGTTCAATGCTGGCAGGAGGATCATCTCTCTGAACAGGCTGCCAAAATACTCCTTAGAGGAAAGGCTCTATTCCAAAACCAATTTGCAGTTTTTCGTAAAGATAGAAGTAATTCTAGGTTGTCCAAATCACACTCAACAAGCTTGGTGCCCAAAGGCTTTAAGGCATGTGTGGAAGAAGCTTTTGTGTGCCTGCTTTTTAAGCAGTGCCATTCTGATGCTGTATTTTCTGCTTTGCAAGCGGCGCCAAACTTTGCAACCTAAGTTCATTCAGATTCTTGTTTGTTGTTGGATTCCTTTCAGCAGGAAGCTGGCTGCAAGATAGCTTGATAGAGCCAACTCCTATACAGGGGACTTGAGCCATTTTCTTCCTCAATTTAGGAATGATCTGGTTACCTTCTTTTTCATACTGTTTAGAAATAAGGAGACCAGGGATGTGTGTCCTAGAACAGAAATCAACTAGCAATAAAACTTTGCATCTGTGGGTGTTTGTTAGACCTCATGGACAATGCAAACAGGATGGAAATCAGAATGTGTGAACCATTACCAGAAACTATTTATACACTCTCACAGTCTGTATTTACACTTGTGAAATAGAGTAGATGTCAGAGGACTGGCTGCCTGAAGTAATATGAGGAAAAACAGATTAAGATTACTTTTGTTTGTTTCTGTCTTAGTATTTTTAAAATTAGTTATGATGGATCATTTCTTGCTAGTGTCAGATCTGATGCACTGAAATCAGCTCTTAATATTCAATGTGATAAAGCTTTACTCCTATTTCACCCTGATGATAGTGAACCAGTTAGGTGGAAGTGAAACACTTTCTGGTCAAATTTGTCACAAGCTCTGTCAGTCTGGTCACAAGAATCCTCTAATGAATAATACCTAGATACTGGATTTCATAATAGGCTCTGCATACTCCTTTCTGAGTGTGATTCTTTGAAGGTTATCTGTATGTAAATAGAAATTCTGATCTCTGTGTTTGTGTTGGCAATGCATTTTTGCTGGCGATATCCATGTTGAAGCTGCTGGCATAGAATGAGCCAGCAAGGTATTACATGGCTTTAGGTAAAAGACTGTCGTTTATGTTTTTAGTTTCCATTACCTTTTCTGTTATCTATATCAATTTCTTTAAAAAGAGACTAGTGTAAGCTGGAAGCAGTTGCAGTATTTTCTGCTCCCTTGAGCTGCACTATTCCTCTGTATGTTTGTTTTCTTTTTTTTCCATTTTTGTCAAACTTGTAAGAAATTCTCTCATTTTAGTGGCACCTTTTGTTTGAATTATTCCAGGCATGCACACAGGAGCACCAAACTTCACACTTTTTTAATTAATTCTGAGTCCTGGGTCAGTCCTGACATCACACACTCACTGGCAGTGTAGGGAAAGTTGTACACCCTAGGTTTCATTTTGATGAGTGCTGGGAGGTGACTCTTGGAACTTGTCCTCTGGATGCAAGTTGTCAGCAGTCAGGGCACTGGAGACAGACCTGCTCTGCTGGCTTTCCTAAGGCATGTCGCAGTGGAAAGTCAGTGTGGTGACAGGGCTGGATAGAGGTCTCTGGTGGACCTAGATCTGATTTTTCTTTTCTGCTGTCCCTCTAGACTACTTGTCCTCCTCCAAGTATGTTATTTCTGCTGCTGACTCCCTCACCTCTTGATTTCATGTCTATTTCTTCCCTAGCTGTAGCCATTGTGGTTCCACTTGCGCTTTTCTTAGTTTCCCTTGTTTTTCCTGAAGAGAGACAGATGTATCTGTTAAATCCCATATATTACCTACAGATAGCTAGAAAATAATAATAATAATAAAAAAACCCCCCCAAACTACTGTGGAACTCTTACCCTACTTGTGTTAACTGGCTGATTCTTGCCATGGTTCTCTGAAACTTTTTTTTTAAGAAGTTGGTGAGGCATTGACAAAGAGAGGAGCTGAAAAACACTTACCTGAGCAATGTTGTTGTGAAGACCAGAGATTTACCCAGGTTCATGTGGAAAACACCTTACAGATAAGTTTGTGTCAGGGCTACTGGTCTGTAGACGCAGAGGGTGATATTTTCTTTTGTACTTAAATACCACATTAACATACTGTTTCATGTTGCTGTTTCTTCTCTGAGGATTGGATAATGCTTACGCTATAGCAGGGGGTGGAATTGCAGTCTTAATTCCCTTTAGAGGCAAGGTGCGTGTATTTCTTAGGATTTTGACACCTACTTTAGAAATATAAAGTAATTCCAAAACAATTGGAAGGCAAGTGGCTAATTCCAGAAGTCTTCCTTTTACTGTAATACTTTCTATTATTTTGAGGCTATGTAATTGTACCATAAATATAGAATAGGAATTGGCATACAAAGCACAGAGTGTGAAACTGTGCAAAATGCAGGTTATATGTAACATTAAAAAGGAAAAACAAATTTTTGTGGTCAGTAATATGCAGAAATCCTATGGTTTGAGGTTTGGTTTTGTGCATCATATTGAGATTTCTGTTGGGAATCTGTAACTCTTGCTATTAATGCCTTTGGGGACCACTTTTGGTATTTAATGAGCTTATTTGGCACTTGGACTTCTCACATACACACATCCCTTCCCTATCCAAATTACAGACCTTTTTGGAATAACGTTAAGTTTCTATACAGGATGAAGAAAGGAAGTGATACAGCAAACACATGGTTTTTGTCCTCGTGCTTCTTTTGACTCCTCTGATTGCTCTCATTTGTAACCTTGTCTTCCCTCTCTCCTGACCCCTGCACACAACCCCTGTGAGCACATCTTCAAAACAGTAACTACTAAGGAAAGAAGCAACTTTGTCTCACGCTGAGCTCTTTTCAAAGAACAGCTCTTTGTTTAACTAACACTTGCCTCTGCTTCACCAGGAAATTTGTTCCAGTCCTTCCTTAGAGATTTGAACAGCAAGGTGGTGCTGCCACCTTTGGCGATCCCCCCTCTGTGGGCTAACCCTTAGCATTAGGATGGGGGCTATAGGAGGATGTGTCATTTCTCCCCCATTAATAAAGTCCAGAAATGAGGCTGATGGGCCTAGACTTTCCAGAGTCTAGGAAGGTGCATACAGAGAACAGAAGTGTATCATGTAAGACTGTCTGGGAGTCATATGCCTGATATTTTTAGACTAAGTATTGACTTGTGTGTTAAAAAACAGCACTGAGGTATGTCTTGCTGTAGCAAAGTGTCTTTTGTTATTTGGAGCTAGGTGTTGTATGAGCATCCAAGAAAAGCAGCCTGCAAGGTAAGTATATGCTGTGTGCAATGGCTGTTAGGCTAAAAAAAGAAATACTTATGAATAACTCTTTTGAATATGCCTTAATCGTGGTTCTGAGACTGATTTGTTTATTGTTTCTTCCCTTAGGTTCACTAAAGGACCACCCGCAGCAGCAGCCTGGGGTGCTTTCTCGTGTGACTGGTGGCCTCTTCAGTGTCACAAAGGGAGCTGTTGGTGCCACGATCGGGGGTGTTGCTTGGATTGGAGGGAAGAGCTTGGAAATTACCAAAACAGCGGTCACATCTGTGCCTTCAGTGGGAGTGGGTCTAGTCAAAGGAAGTGTTTCTGCTGTAGCTGGAGGTGTTACAGCTGTAGGATCTGCTGTTGCAAGTAAAGTGCCTTTAACAGGAAAGAAAAAAGATAAGTCTGACTAAAACCAAAACTGAGACATACTCAACTCTCCAGATTATTACATCAGTGGCATTAAAATCTGCTAAGATTGGGACCATGAGAAGCCATGTGTCTTAGACACTTTATCTTCCAACGAGTTGTGCAAGTAACTCGATTTCATCTGGAAAGGACAGAAGAAGCTTGGTTAGCACAGCGTATGAAGACTTATTAGAGCCTAGATTGAAGCTTTGTATCTGGTGAAATGTTACACTTGATAACTATAGAAGTGAGTGTATCTGAAGGAATAATACATATTTGAATATTCATTTACTGTAAGTCTGCTGCAGTTTTGGACTAAAATGTGAACATAGAAACTTGGTAATCTCTGCTGTACCATCAGTACAAGATGCCAATTATTGTTCTTAGTGGTTTCCACATCCTCCTGCTAAGGATCCTTCAGCTGCATAGAGGCATTGTTGGACGTACCCAGTCTTGGTTATGAACCTGTATTTGCAGGCAGCCTGTAACTATTCCTGACAGCATTCTGCCAGTGCAGACTGGAGCAAACAGAACTGAGGGTGTGCAGAAATTGGAAGTGAGTGGGAGATAGAAGTGAAAAAGTTTGACAGCATGGTAGAAGGGATCATAAAGAGTAAACTAACAATGCCTTATTAGAAAAAATACCTTTTTACTAGGCGAAGCTGTGTAAAGAACTGTCCTGTCATTTCAGTGCAGTTCAAACAGAATGAGTTTTAGACTCTTTACAAATCCTGATATCTGAAACTTTGTCAGTTTTTACTGAAAATATGATTGCTCCATCTCAGGTGTATTTAATGATATGCATCTATCTCCTGCAAGTGAAAACTTGCTTCTAATAAACTTCTTATACACTAGGGAAAAAAAGGTGGCCTAATGGAAAGTGGGCTGATATTTGTGGCCATCAGCACAACTGTCTAACTTGCTAGAAATTCCTTTGTGTAGTTGGAAACCACTGATGAACTAGCGAAGCTGTTGTCTCAACTCCATGATGTGCCAGGTTGGATTCTTGTTCTGTTTAAGCAAATGCAAGGAATTTTTCACTACATCTTTCATACTTTGTTTTTTGATTTTTTGAGTAAAATGCAATACTTTTATTTAAAACAAACCAGGAAAAAAAAAAGTTAGATAAGGCCTTCAAAAAGAAGAAATAAAGAAGGGGAGGAAAAAAAAAACCAGAAAGAAACATCATTCAAGTAATTCGTATACTGAGACAATTCCAAATGTTGACACACCGCAGATGGGAACATCTGTAGGTTCTCTGCAGAGTGTGAGGCAAAATGCACTTGTAAAGACACAGCTTGACGTTGCCTTAAAGTAGAAGTCGTTGGTGATCTTTTGTTTGTGTACTGACTTTGGAAATAAGTAACCTCTCTGAAAGCCCACAGAAGGTGTCTGTTCATGTCATGTATGCAGTATTTTCTAAAACTCGTGTTCTATGGAGAACTTGTAAGCTTACTTTTTCAGTGTCTATGGTTGTACTAGAACTACATATGGGGGACTTTTTAAAAATGAAAAAAAAAAAAACATATCACTTGTCTAAGACTTAGTCCTCTGTTCATGGGTGTTGAAATTACACTATGTCTAAATTATGGTAGAGAAGTCATCCAGTCTCTCTGAGCCATTGGTACTTCAACTGCACTCTGTAACTAACAACTTTATTTTATATCAGTAATTGTATATGTTGGAAGTATGATGCTTATAAGCATGGGAACTCGGGGTGGTGGGGTGAGCAAAAACCCAAGAAATGGCATCTGCCCCTTCTGTTCAACGCACCAGCTGCTTAGTTCCAATCTGCTGCACGAGTGTAATGAGGTACGTTTATGCAACAAATGGAAGACTTTAACTGGGTTTTATAATCAAAAGCTAATTGCATAGAATATAGTATGGCTTAAGGGTACCAGTTAGCTGTAGAAAGGAGCTAGCCTGGCCATCCGAGGCAATCTACTGCAGCATGTAATTTAGTATGGTCTGCTCCCCTGCAGTTTCCAATGTAGCCCTATCCCCAGAGTACTGCCACTGAACTCCTAAGAGTCACCTGTTTGGAGCACAGTGATATTTGTGACACTCAACTAAACCTTTCCTAAAAATTTTTCTGAAAACACGAATATTGAACTAGTCATACCCATTTTTTAAATTATATTCTTTTATTGTTAAACTGTGAAACTTGCAGCAAAACAAGTGTGGTCTGAGATAAGCAATATTAGTTCTGGAAAGGGCTGCCAGCACTTCATTATGTTTTGTTCATAAGATATCCTGTAGCTATTACTTCTGAGTCTTATAACTGAAACACTTTGACATGGCATATGGTTTTATTTTTCAAAGAGCTTTGTCCTATATCCTGTGTATTTTCCATTCACTTATGAAATTTGCTTGATCTTAAGAACTTGGACCAGTTCTGTCCTGGCACCTGCGAAACATTAAATTGTTGCTGTTCCAGACATTTGAAAGCTTCCTTAGTTTTGTGGAGAAAGGCGTACTTAGGTATAAATCTTCCCACAGTCTCGTGCCCCAGATGCATGTACCCGTCTGCACCTATATAGTGCCAAACAGCTCATAACAAAAACTGTAACTTCACAGTGTAACTTGTTCACAGACACGGCACAAAATCCCTTGTACTAGTTTTTTCCTGGCCAACGAGGCTTGGGAATACCCAATTTCAGATCATCGTGAACTGAATGGAATATGGAACTGAAATTTTCAGGGGAATGGTGTTTTCTTGTGTCTTGGGCTTGTTTTTGTGATGGCTTTATTTTACTCTCCTTTTCCCAGTCTCCATTTCAAAAGGAGAAATGTTTATGAAGGCACCTTGTATACCTGACTGCTCATTCTGTTACGAAAGGCTTATCTATAGTCATGTCTTTCTGTGCCAGACTTAAACAATACAAACTGGTTCACATTCACTGTGAGTAACAACAAGAGACAAGGAAGTGAATTTCAGCAATACAATGTTTTGGTGATTGGGAGATTCCCTGAGGTTTTATTACAAATGAATCCTGTGAAGAAGAGAGAAACAGGACCCAGGCATAGAGTAATGAATGAAGGTTTGACTGAATTTTCATGTGGTGGTAGAGAAAAAGAGTGTTTCTGTTCATGTTTTTGTTTTGAAAGGGGAAGATGAGAAATGGAAACATTCAGAATAGAAAATGAATTTGTGATAACTCAGGCCATGACTCAGTTAAAGAAATGTGTCCTTTTCCTGTTCTGTTGCCACTGAAGATGCTGTAAATGATGGGAATGAGCTGTTTCAAGAACTTTAAAAACAGGTACCTGTAGAAATGCTGAAACTATTTGGGGAAAACACTGTTCTACGTCTTGGTTTCCTTTTCATCCTAAACCACCAATCAAGTCTGTGGCTCAGTTACAGGTTGTGTTATGAACAGCTTCTGAGAGCTGAAATGCCCCCTTGTGTCTGAGGGGAAGGAGGTTTTGGAAGTCAAGTAACGCTGTGGTCTGCTTAATAGCTGAGCACGGAGGGACAGTAAGAAAGTGACAAAGGCAAGTTCCTGTGAATTTGTAATATGGCTGTCTTTCTAGTTTCCTCTTAAAAACTGATAATTATGTTTTGAAAGAGTCAGCAAAGACACGGCCTAGCAACACAGCCTGACTCTCTTCATGCTGGTGCTACATGCCCCTTGAATTCCTGCCACTGCTGCATGTGCTCCTGCAAGAGCAGCATTTACCCCACAAGCTGCTGTCACGTCCGTACTGTTGCCTGCAGAGTGGTGAGTTTTAAGACCTTCAGCTGTTGAGATCTTGGCATTGCTCTTACCAGGTGCTTCCAGCCCTTTCCAAGCTCACAGCAGGTAACCTGGCAGACTATAAAATCATCATCTTGCAGCCCACCCTCTAAACTAGCAATTTAATACTAGCTTTCTTCAGCAATTTAAAACTTAAGAAAAGGAGGTCTGGACTTGCTGCCAAAACGTGTTAAAAATTACCTTGAAGAATGGCCTGGAATGAGGGCGCTGTGTAACTGTTTTTCCTCCTCAAGAGGGAATGTGTGTGGAATAGTTGCTTAGGAAAGTCTTTCTGAGAAATAAAATCACTGGTGATCCTAATTCTATTGAGAAGATCGCCAGTGATGCTGCTATTTTATATTATCAATCACAGCCCATAAATGAGAAGAAATCAAATCCCGAGAGCTTAAATGTTGTCTGATAGTTACTATTTTGAAAGCCAGCACTTGTCGACAATTATCATACGGTGTTATCTGAGAAGCAGTGCCTCCCATATATTTAGAAACTGTGGCAGCTGTTGCAAATCTGGTAGTCATTTTTAATCACCAGTGGTTTACAGACTAGGGGTTTTTTTACACCTGATATAAAAACATGACTTCTTCCCTTCTCCTACCATCATTTGAGATCAACTTGATTCTCTTCCTAATCTTTCCTGTCCCCAAACCTTGCTTGAAGAGAAGAAATTAAGAACTAGACAATAGCAATAAATGCATTTCCTCCTACCCCAAACTTTTTGCAAAAGAAGTAAACTTTGAAGTCTCAGAAATGTAAAGGAGGTCTTGTAGTTTCTTTGCATTATAGTTTGTATACACAAACATAAAAAGGCCTCATATAACTGCACTCTGGCTAGGCTTTCCTCTCCAAAAATTCAAGTCTGCTGCAAGTCAGAATGCAGGAGCTAGAGCTCCTTACTGCAGCAGTGAGGAATAGAATTCAAGAGAGTTTCCTAAAGCTGGTGAACCAGTGGGTTGCCGAACACTGCTGGAAAAATAACCCTCCTTTTGTTGTTCTGAGACAAAAACTGTGCTAATTACTACCACAGCGTGCAGTGACAGAGCTGAAAATCCAAAGCAGTTAATGCCCTGTCAAGAAAATGGTAAGTTAATGTAACATCTGAGGTAGTCTCTAGAAAAAGGCAACTTTTAGGATAAACAGGTTCAGTGATACTATTTGAAAGCATTAGAAAGCTACAATTGTATAATGAAGTTGTGCCCAAGACCCACTCTAGGACAAAGTACAGTGTAAGACTACAGTCTGGTTAAGTTTTCTTTTGTTTCATCTCAAAGAACCAACTTTTATTTTGCATAACTTGAAGTACAGCATTCAAATTAATCCTCAGTTGTGTAGAGGAGCAACAGGATTAAAAATCGGTCTTTCATTCTTTGATTGTATCTTACCATAAGCGACTTCAAAATCTTTCTTAGTGCCATTCAGGCTTTCTAGATTTCCATTCTTTATATCATATCCTAGTGCAGAGAGCTTTTTAATTCGGTACTGAACAATTTGTGTTGTCAGCTCCAGCACCATTGGTGTCTCTCTAATCTGTTCTATAGAAATTCCTTCCTTCAGTAGTCCTTC
Source organism: Acropternis orthonyx (assembly GCA_035583155.1). Taxonomy (NCBI): domain Eukaryota; kingdom Metazoa; phylum Chordata; class Aves; order Passeriformes; family Rhinocryptidae; genus Acropternis; species Acropternis orthonyx. The sequence goes on along the minus strand of JAWWEU010000040.1, from coordinate 53,721,304 downwards.
AAATCTTTCTTCCAAAACTGGTACAGAATAGTAGAGAAGGGCTGGGCATTTCAGCACTAGTTGTTTTAGTTCTTGATCACTGCACTTAAAGACATTTTTGGAAAAAAGCATACTCTTCTGCATAGTAGTAGAATTAAGTTGAAAAATGAAGCCTTTAAGTTTAGACAGCAGTTGTAGAACTTCATGGTCAGTGAAATCATTCTTCTGGAGAAATTCCAAGTTCTCCTGGATTGTGGTGGAGGTATTTAATAAAATAAATGGATTTTGGCTCAATAGTTTCAGGATCCAGATCTTCATATTTGCTTCAGAACCTCCTAAATTTAAATAATTTCTTTGTAATGTCTCTATCACATTTTTGTTTTTCTCAACAGGATTATAGAAAATATTGGGTGCACTTGTCAAGAACCTGGTGATTATATTATTCTTAAGTCCCAGCTCTTGAAAAAACAATATGTTTGCCTTCTGGTTCTGCTGATATTTGGTAGTAAAAAAAGACTCTGGAAATCGCTCTATTAATTTAATCAACTGTTTTTCATTCTGGCATACTAATTGCCATAGAGCTCTTTGGGCATTTATCTCTTCAGGGGTATGGAGAATTGCCTCTGGACAGCGTTCTAAAATGTTGGCTACAGCAGTTTCATCTGCTCCCATTTCTTGTAAGATACGAGCAATTTCTTTAACATAGGCCACATCCTGGAGAAGGACCCATTCCTTCAGTCTGCGTATCTTCGTAATGTCAACTGACACACTGTAGAGACTCTCAATGGTTTTTTTATTTTCCTCTTTTGACTTTGTATCAGTTGTGTAACTGGAATGCATTAGGAAGCTTCTGCTTGCTACTTCAGGCCATACTGATGAAGACACCAATCCTGGGTTACAGCGCTGAGATCTTGTCAACAGAAGAGTGAGTGTGTCTTTTGCAGCGTGAGCAACTCCTCTCAACATCATGGAAGCCCACCCTATGGAGACAGAACAACTGTAAGGAAACACATTTAAGGAATGAGTTAATGCTCAGCATAATTGATGTTTAGACAGAGCTGGCATAAGAAATTACTCTCAACAGTGCTTTTGTTGTTAGCACAAAATCCAGCTTTCACATGAAAGCAGGGGAAAAATTATTTTTTGAAAAGTTAATGTTCTGACAGATGTGTCACTGGAACAATAACATGTAATAGCAACAGACCTGATGTAGGGACAGTGCTCTGTCCATATAAATGCTTGCAGTCATACAAGATCCAAACTGTCAGCCATTTCCAGCTAACATTGTTATTGCATTACAGATCACACACTATACATGAAAAATGACTCACCCAATTTCATCTGACAGCCATCCCACTAAACGAATAAAAAAGGCAGCTTAAATATCTTTCTTAACTTTTATGAACTTATTTGCTTGAATTTCTCAAGCATCATTTGGAGTGTGACTTGTTCCTTCATGTGTCAGAGACACCCCCTGGCTCAGTGCTGCTTCAGCAGCAGTTTGTAGCCTAACTTCATTTTAAAATCACTAGCTGAGTCTGTTAATTGAGTTCTGAATAAGCACAGTGGTGTTTTGGGGGAGGGAGCAAGTACACTGTGACGTTTCCAGGCCGTTGTTTGCCTCTTCCAGCACCTACTTTTCTACAGCTGCTCTTTGCACCGACGCCTTATTTCTGCCTCCAGGTCATTTCTGTTGTTGCCAGTCATCCCCAGTAGGCAGAGCTCTTGTGGAATAGGTGTGTGGCTGTGCTGGAGTCCACAGGGCAGCCACAGGGCAGTTGTGGGCAACCTCACACCTCACCTTTGCTCAAACTGGCTGCCCTGTATCACCAGTAGCACATGTGCTGTCACCTGCACTGCAGTGGCCAAACGAGCCGCAGCAGTCAAAGAAAGATATTATCAAGTGTATCTTTAACTTCCAAGGTGGTGTTTTCATAACAACCCTTTGGAAGCACTGAGTCTGAAAGGGAGAATTGCTCATCTGTGAAATACCCAGCAAATGGCTGCTGCTGGTAACATGCTCAAAACTGCTCAAATTGAAAATGAGGGGAAAAGAATTACAATTTCTGTATTTGACAGTTCTATTTGGACAGCCGCTTTCACCTCTCTCTAAAAATAGCATGCTTCCAAAAGTACTTACAGAAGCATTCTGTTAAATTACTTTGTTTGTTTAGAAGAGAAAAATACAGTTATGGTCATGCAGTCTAATCTCCTACAGAACAGACCAAGAAACCTATTGTAGGAACAGCTATACGAGATTCCTAGAATCTTCTAAGACAATAACCTGGTTTGTTTAGAGAACTTAGGTGATAGATCCTCTATCAAGTTGCCAGGTAAGGTTAAATATTTTCTAGAGGTAAGATACTTTATCTCAAGAAAGCATACCTTTGCTTTTATGTTGTTTTTTTCTGCTTCTAAAAGCTGGACTCATGTTACTATGTCATAAACTAATAGAATAATTTCCTATATGCAAACTGATGTTGTTAACAGAAGCTGTTTATTGGTAACTTGTTGGTTTAGCATTATTTCCAATCTGAGGCAAAATCCAATTGCCTAATGAAGCTGCTTGTGTCGTAACCCCAAGGCTGACTGTTTTGTCTCTGTAAACTTTGTGACTGGAGAAGTGCTGTCCAGCAAACCCCACCACAGAACAGGTGATTTTTCCCAGCGGTCCTGGAAACACTGGAAGTGTAGGTAAGTCGCAGACCTTTTGTGTGCTGACCTTTCCATGTTGTTAAAAAGTGACTGTTTCAGAAAAATGCAAACAAAAGCCTCTCTCTCCTCCACAGGGAGTGACACAACTGCCTGTGTCTGAGCACCCTGAGCAGTTCTACTGAATTTAGTGGGTCCAATCAGAGTAAGTAAATCTCGTAAGGATCAGGGCTCTCTTCATTAATTCTTCAGCTCAGCTGGAAACTGCCACCAAGTATTGTTAAAACTGTTTGGGATGTCAGATGATACAGTACAAAAAAACCCATGAAAAATAACCATGACTTACTTTAACTTCAATGTGTAATCCTGCTGTTAAACAAAACTGCCTTGTGAGTAATGCAGTCACTTAAAATACAGTAATTTTAACTCTTACCGAGCTTTTAAAAAATTCTGATAAATCGTACCCTTCCAAGGTCTAACATGGAAATTATTTTGATGCTCACTGAAAAGAAGCTCTAAGTTTTCTGAAAATGTCTGACATCATAGTCAATTTTTTTCTCTATTAGGAGGATCATCAGAAACACAAAATACTATAAAAGGAAGGAAATATTTTTTTACTAAAATGCATTTGACTGGGGTACTCAGGAGCCCATGTAAAAAAGCACTACGCAACATATAACATAAAAAATAACATGAATGAATTTTAGTGTCACAGTGTTCTACAGAAACTGAAAAGATGATTAACAGTTATGATTTGGTGTATTTCCAAGTCTATAGGTGACAGTATTACATTTCCATGGTATGTAAGAATTCAGACTTCTTTTTAAAGCTCATGTTGGATCTAATGCAATGTTCTAATGTGCAGGATCCCACTGTAACTTTTTACATACTTATATTGCTGTGGGGATTGTAAATCGATTGAGAGATTAAGAAAAAAACCAGCCAGCTCAGATGAGTCGTTTGCTCTCGCTTACAGCAGCACCCTCTTATCACCAGGTGTTAGTACAGCAATAAGGAAGTGAACTAATGTCTATCTGGAAGTACCTGTGATCCTGCTTGCTAGAGACCTGTAGATACAGAGTACAGGAGTTGCTGTAAGTTTCATTATTTAATCTAATTTTATCTCATTTAGTCTTATTATTTTATAAGATCTATAGGAAATGGATATGAGGATCAACTGGTTGACTCATTCCCATTTGAATTTCTGAATGTGTGGTTTAAGACTCAAATCTCATGTTTGAAAATTAGCAAACCCAACCTCTTACTCATATAAGGGGCAACAGTTTGGATGCTACTGTGTGCTGGTCACTACCATTCTCATTACAGCAAACTTAGTAGGCTGTAGAAAATAAAATGAAACTACAGAAAGCCTAGGCTGAACTTTGAATTAACCAGAAAGAGTAAGTATCTACCTAGAAGAGAGCAATGTAGATGGTATTTGAATGGTCTGTGAAGAAATCTGGAGGGGTGATATGTAGCGTTTTTTTTAGATTAACACACAGTAGAGTAAGTGTTCACATTTCTGCACTTATGGATAAAAAAATGAATCCCTGCTTTGCATCAGTAGTGGAAATGAGACAAAGGATTACATGATATGCTAGATCAACAGAAAGCTTTCTAGAAAAAAATAAGAGGATCCTAGAATAATCCAGGTTGGAAGGGACCTCAAGAGCTCAGAACACTGCTATGAGATAAGACCAGGCTGATTTGCCCATGGATGGAGCCCACCCGGCCCCTCCGTGTTACCTGTTTTACTGCTCAACCTGTTCTACTTTTCCTTTTATCTAGGAAAAGAAAGACACTTGCAAAGTGCTTAAAGAACAACACTATTTAAAATAACGGTCCTCAAGTGGTGCTTTTAGTCCCGAGAAAGCTTGCTCCCAAAGCTCGGCCACCGGGACGATCCCTCTCTCACCCTTTGGACTCCACCTGGGGGCGGAGGGGCAGGAGGCGGGTGTTTTCCTGCAGGCTGCACGGCAGCAGAGGCTGGAAGGCCCGGCAGGCCCGTGCCCGTGCCCGTGCCCGCCACCGCAGCCGGTTATCCCGCGGACACCCGGGGGTCCCTGCCCGCCCGCGCATCCCTCCGCACCGCGCATCCCTCCCTGCATCCCTCCCGCTCCCTGCCCGCCGCCGCCGCGCTGGTACCCGCTCACCGGCCCCGCCGCCGCCGCCCGGGCCCCGGTGCCGCCCCGGGGCGGGACGGGGATGTGCCGTGTGCGGGAGGCGGTGACCGGCACGGGCCGCCCCACGGCCGTGTGCGGCCCCGGGACGGCGGCACCCGCCGGCCGGCATCGCCTCGGATGGGGGAGGATCCACCCGGCGTCCCCCTACTTGTTAAAGCAGGCTGTGTTGGGACTAGAGAATGATACGGGGGGTTGGATTAATACAGATTTCAGAGAGAATTAGTGTGGTAAACAGTAAAAAAAACACTTTGACAATGATAGCAAAGAATCAAACATTTTAAAGTTAGGCTACTCGAGTGCCAGTGTTCTGATGGGAAGAAAATTATCCTTTTAGTTCAGTAACACTGACGTGGCATTGGGAGGCTCGTCTTACATCAGTATATTTTTTTCCATGTGATCACTGCCTTATTACAGATTAAAAGGATAAAATTCACATATGTAGCCCCTGGGTTTATAGTGCTGTACTGGTGGCATTTCAGAACTGTGAAACACAGTTTTGAGCTGTGATCATGAGAAGCATATTCCTCTACCTTTTTTGGTTTTGGTTTCCAACCCCCCAGCTATATCTACTTTATTTCTCTTTTGCACTCACATAAATGATTTCTGGACTAGAAAAATCATACCAAGGGTGTTTGGATTTTTTAAACTAACTCCAGGTCTGCACAATCACATCCTTCAGAGAGTGAAAATCACTACTGTTCTCTCTGGGAACACTTTTTTTGTCAGGCACATGTTCAGTGCTCTCTATTGCATCTGTGAAAAAGATCTATTGAAGAAGAGACCTGCTATCAAAACAAACCATGCTCTAGGAACCCAGTTCAGTCTTGGTCTCCTACATAATAGCTGCTTCAACCACAGTTAACAATGTTTCTAAATATAATTGCATACAGTGATGTTAAAAACCTGCATCTAAAAACCTCTTCTAATTTGTAATACACAATGTATTTGCTTCTTTATGCTTTTGTTGCTTGGTGCCTTCATGTTATCTTTTTTCCCTTCTAACTCCTCCTCACTCTCTTGATTTTTGCAATCATGGTCTGGGCTAAATTAGCTAAATTAGCAATTGTTGTTTAAAAAAAAGTTATCCACAAGAGAACACTGTAGTGAGGTTTACTTGTATGAGTTTCTTAATTAACTGTGATTCTACTTTCTTTTCCAACTAACTCTTCCCTTGAGATTAGACATTTTAATTAATACATTCTTCACCTTCCTTCCACTTGTAAATCAAGAACAAACTGTCTAGCATAGAAGGTATGACTAGAGCCAAAGTGTTCTGACATAATGATATGCTAATGATATATTACAGTTGTTATTTAGCTTGTAGCAATAAACAGCTTACAGAGTGATGGTTTTCATGGTTATGATTTGCTTATGAAGCCATAAGGGTTAGTGAGGAAGGGCTGCTTCCATCTCACATTCTTTCCAGGCAGATTGATTGGCACTGGACTTTATTCAGGGCCATCTTCAGTGTGGCAGCCTCGTGGGAAGTTAACAGGGAACATAAAGAGTATGAAAGACTAGTTTAAAATTTTGAAATAAAAAGTAAACTGTGAGGTGACTTTCCTTGAAAATTAAAAATCTACAGTGTGCTCAATAATTATAGAATTCAAATGAGTTTGATGGACAGTGGTCATGAACTACCAAATTTTTTTTTTCTATTTTATTTCTTTGAAAATTATCTACTAAATATTTGGCATTTCTTATGGATAAAAACAAAAAAAAAATCAAGTAAGGAAGAATGTTCTTTCTATTAACTGAGAAAACAATGTTCAATTTTACAGTGCCGCAACTACCCCAGCCTTGAGCTGTAGCAAAGGTATATGACAGGATCCCATATATTCTTCTTGGACCAGAATGATGAGCTGTGGAACATGATGTTCTACATACAACAAAGTAATAATTGAAAACTCATTATAATTTATGCTACTGTTGAAGTCAGTGCTTCAGAACTGTTCCACACATTTTTTAGGAAGGGATTGTAATCATGGCTGGGTTCTTTGCTTCTACCACACTTTGATCAGTGATATTTTCAGACTCCTGAAAGGAGTCTGTGGCCAGGTGGGGGTTGGTCTCCTCTCCCAGGCAACTAATGACAGGACAAGAGGACAGTCTCCAGCTGCACCAGGGCAGGTTCAGGTTGGACATCAGGGAGAATTTCTTCACCAAAAGAGTTGTTAAACATTGGAACAGACCAGCCAGGGCAGTGGGACACTCACCATTCCTGGAGGTGTTGAATAAATGACTGGACATGACATGTAGTGCCGTGATCTAGTTGGCTAGGAGGTGATCAGTCAAAGGTTTGGACTTGATGACCTTAGAGGTCTTTTCCAACCTAAATGACTCTCTGATTCTATTACTCATTCCAAGTGAGGAAAGAAAAGCATGAAGGGAAACATAGGATGCATGTGCCTCTTTTTATTGACTTGAAATATACTTTCTGTGTATCTTAGCAGAAAAAATATTTTAAGAGGAAGAAAAGCTACAGTCCTTAAAGTACCATCCTGGTCTGGACTTCTGGAAGGCAAGAAAGGTCAGTACTGCTAATTTGAGTCCTGTCTTTTACTTGAGACATTATTTCTAATGACACGGCTGTTGCTACCCACTTACTTGGCTCTAACAAAAGGCTTATCTATAGCCACGTCTTTATGTGCCAGACTTTAACAGTATAAACTGGTTCACATTCACTGTGAGTAGCAACAAGAGACAAGGAAGTGAATTTCAGCAATACAATGTTTTGGTGATTGGGAGATTCCCTGAGGTTTTATTACAAATGAATCCTGTGAAGAAGAGAGAAACAGGACCCAGGCATAGAGTAATGAATGAAGGTTTGACTGAATTTTCATTTGGTGGTAAAGCACTTCTGTTCATGCTTTTGTTTTGAAAGAGGAGGAGGAGAAATGGAAACACTCAGAATAGAAAATGAATTTGTGGTAACTCAGGCCATGACTACCTGGAAGCTGTAGATTTGAGCTGCAATCCACAGGTGGAGGTTTATTTTCAGATCTGCACCTAGAGCTGTCCTGTTAAGACTCAAAATGGCTCTCCCGAGCCCTATCAAGTGCGGTGCCTCATCAGCTGCTGGCCATGCCCCGTGTAACTCCGGAGCAGGCACAGGGCAGCACACAGACCGTGGTTTGAGCTCTCTAATTAAAAGACGTGAGATATTCACCATTTACTACAAATGACTTTAGTGCCAGTGCTAGAGAGACAACTCATTCTGCGGCTCGGAACTGTTTGGTTGTGCCGGCATCGCACGGGCGAGCCGCTCTCTCTTGCTCAGGGGTTCTTGCCCAGCTCTTTCGCCCAACCCCTCACGGGTGCAGCGGGCCCGCTCCGGGGAGTCACGGAATAGCCGGGTCTGGAAAGGGATCTCTGGGGATCCTCTGCTCCAACACACGCTTACATAAGCGCCCCGCCTGCGGGATGGGACGGGATCGGATGGGATTGACGGGAAGGGGGGGGTGTTGTGTGACCGAACCCGCGCTCCCGCCGCCGGGCGCGCTCCCGACACGATACATAACAGCCCGCCGGGCGCGCGCGCGCGTGCGCCTCCCGGCGAGCCCCGCAGCCGCCCCGTGGCCCCGTGCTCATCCGGGTCCCGCCACCCCCGCCGCCGGGGGGCCGAGCCCTCCCCGCTCCGCCCCGCGCCCCAAGGCCCGTGGGACCCCCGCTGGGCCCGCGGGCTCCGCCATGCCCCCCCCCGGTCCGGTCCGGTCCGGTCCGGTCCGGTCCGGCTCCGGCCCCTCCGCCCGCCCCGCGGCGCCGCCGGCCCCGAACACACCTCAGAAACGTGAGGGCCGGCGGTCACGTGGGCGCGCGGCGGGCCAAGGGGCGGCACGGGGCGGGGCGGGGCGGGCGGCGCGGCGGCGCGCGCGGCGCAGTCACAGGGCGGGCGGCGCGGCGGCGGCTCAGGGAGAGGCTCAGTGACGGGCTCAGGGCCGGGCGGCGCTACCGCGGGCTGGGCGCCCTCACCGCCGCACACACCGCTCCCTCCGGCCCCGCTCTGCCCGGCGCGGGGGCCCCGCGGGGTGATGCGTCCCCGCTGGGCGGCCGCTCCTGCCGTGTCCGCCGGGTCCTAGAGCCACCCGCAGCGAGGCCCCGCGGGCCGCCCGCCCGTCCGTGCCCGCCCGGCGGCGCCGGGCCATGAGCGGCCCCGCGGGCGGCGGCGGTTCCCGCTGAGCGCCCGCGCCCGGCATGGGGGTGAACGCCGTGCACTGGTTCCGCAAGGGGCTGCGGCTCCACGACAACCCGGCGCTGCGGGAGTGCATCCAGGGCGCCGACACGGTGCGCTGCGTCTACATCCTGGACCCCTGGTTCGCCGGCTCCTCCAACGTGGGCATCAACAGGTGGCGGTGAGTGCGGGGCCCCGGTCCCCCCGATCCCCCCCGCGTTCTGTGTGTGGCCACGCTGCCGCCCCGCTATCGCTCCCCTCCGCGCCCCCCTGGGCCCCCGCCAGCCTCGTCCTCCCTCTCCCTCCCTCCCTCGCCCTCCCTCCCTGCCCTGTTACGTATCCACCCGCTGCGCCCGGCCGGGAATGGGGAACAGGGAGCTCCCCAGCTGCTCGCTTAACTCAAAAGTAATTTCTCAGAGTTAGCGTTCGTGCAGGGAAGGGTTTCCTAGAGTATCCTGAGTTGGAAGGAACCCACAGAGCTCAGCTCCTGGCCCTGCACAGGACAGCCCCAGGAATCCCACCGCATGCCTGAGATCGGTGTCCGAACCCCTCTCAAAGTCAGATTTGGCATGCACTGTCCCTTTCTGGAGCATGCCGATCGCTCCCTACGCCTTCAAGCCAATTGTAATCCTCCTACCGAATATAGAAATGAGTTTTACTGTGGAGTTGTGACTGATGCTTGCAGGCTAAATGTGTGCCATGGCAAGGCAGAAGTTAATGGGACTTCTGTGCATGCTTGTCATGTGAGATTAGTTAAAACATCACTAGGGATCTGAAAATTGTTACCCTTTTGAAAGGGTTGGTAATGCAAGAGAGTTCATGTATCGTCTGTCCATCCGGTGTCAGGAACTTGAAATGCTTGTGAATTTAGCCTGCCCAGACTATGATGCTGAGACGTTGCCTAATTATGGAACAAGCACAATGAAACTCGGCTTAATGTTACGCCATAGAAGGGAGACAAAGTTTAGATACTTTTCGTTATGGGTTTCAGTTCACTTCAAGGATTACTTCTTTGAGATTTAATAATTTGTATCACAAGTCACTAAATAATTTACCAACAAGGTAACTTGCCTTTGGAGGTTTTGTGTTTTTGCCAGATTTTGAGAAGTTTTCCTTATGGTGCCATTTCTGGGTTTTCAGGTGACAAAATACTAAAAATGCTTTCTGTGGAGTTTAACTTGATGGTTATTCCACTTTCACTGACAAAAATAACTTTCATACCACTTAAGAGTAATCATTGTTAGATAATTCTCTTAACTAAAGTTCATGATGTACATTTCTTTTATAGACACTTCAAAATTGGTTTTGTTTTGAAGGGGTACATTTTTTTAAATAACATTTTGACCATAAAGAAGCTTAGAGGTCTTAGTTTTGTGGATGAAACATGAACAGCTACTTAAGTTTTCAAAGAATGTGGGCAACTGGCACAAGTCTTAAGTGTTAAGGAAATCACATGTCTTAAGAATACTTCAGAGATCTCTAATGTGCTTTGCACTTGAAGTGCTAAACAGTTTTGGGTTATATTCTTTGAGCTAGTGAATGATAGACAAATGTGAACTTTGATTCTAGCAAAAGGAAGTTCATGACTTGAGTGCTATTGCCCTGGTTCTTCAATGACTGTGGAATATGATCATTAGCTAATACAGTCCTTGAGTACCTTTGTGTGTGATATGTTTGCTGGCTGGTGTACTTTAACAGTGTTCTAAAAGACAAGAAGTCCCTCCACTGCATTTTGCATTTGAAGAAAACCACCTTATTTTAGTTGCTGGTTAGAGGGATGGAGTTTTTGGGTAAATTACAACTACCCTGTCCAAAGCACTTCAGACTGTCTCCTGGGACTCAAGTACCTTCAAGGCTCATGCTGCACGTGGATTTGAGTAGAAAATCTTGCTGCCTGCATAACCTGGTTTTGTGAGATCTTCAGGGTTTTTTCAGGTTTAAAAGTACAATAACTTTACAGAATAACTGGCTGCTAAAGCTGTATGTTTATTACAGTTGTGCTTAATAAATTTATATTCAAATCAACAGTTACTAGTTTAGTATGAATCCATGTTAGGTTCTGGTTGTTTGGGCTGTTTTTGACCTGTGCAAACCACACAATCACAGTATGTATCCACAGGGCTTATGATGCAGTTTTTTTGGTTTGCCAGTCTCATTTGACACTTGTAATTAATGATGGAGTGTTTTATGTTCTTGGTCACTTGATGACCTTAAGCAAGATCTTGCTTACATGGCTGTGGAGTAGGATGTTGAATTAGTCAAAAACATTCTATTTGAGACCAGGAGCAGAAGCCCTTCAGCATTAGGAATGAGTCAAATTTAATCTTCTGGTGTGAATTTGCATTGGTCCTTCCGTAATTTGAGTTGACTGACACCAAGAGTTTGTGTTCTGGTGAGTTTATGATCCTAATGCCCTGGGCAAAACTCTTCTCTTGTCAAAGTATGACTAACACGATGGGTATGAGGAAAAATGTTGAAAGAATATAAGAAACCAGGAGGTTTAGTTTCATGTTAGAGTATTGTCACTCTGCAGAGTCACAAATTACAGTTCATTTTAACAAATATGTGTTAAATCTGGTGAATAGCAACTTTTAATACATAGGTGCTTTCTGATTAACTTTTTAAACAGTCATGTAACTATTGTGAACTAATATTTTTGTGTAATTGCACTATTGAGCAAGTCTAATTACTAAGCAGTCACATGGTCTTACTGACCTCCTTTCTCCTGGCATTCAGCCTACCTGTTCTAAATTCATGAATGCTACGTAACAAATGCCAGGGCCTCCCTCAACTCACTTCATTTTTTTTCTGTTTCTTCTTATTGTTCTTTTTTTTTTCAAGTTGTCACATAAATCAAGATGTGCTTTCGTTGAGACATGCTTTTTCTATGTAACGAGTTCACAGTGTTTTTCACAGACCAGCACTTGAGAGAGAGAAGTTACTTGGTGCAGTAAAAAGTGCTGGAGAAATGGTGGAGGGAGATGCTAAATGGACAATTGAGCTAACACTCTCTTAAGAAAGTTTTGTCAATTGCCGTTAAACATTTGGCACCAGAATTAGCTTGCCTCTAGTAATGTCAGCAGAGTAGACAAAGAATGCAACTTGCATACTCCAACAAGTAACCATTACCTACTTCTGAAAAAATGTGTTCGTTTGTGCTCAGAGACTTTTCCATATTAAGGAGCATGGGATCTCATGTTTCGCAAAATCACTTAGGGGAGGGTTACATTTAGCCCTGGTTTTAGCAGAGAGCGGCAATTGATCACAATACCTGAAAAGAAATGCAAACATTCTGTTAGTTACTGCATAAGAATTTACTTTGGGTAATAATTGACTACTTTTAGTTTGTCTTTTTGAGTGTGTATGTATGTCTTTGATATGCTAGTTAAAATGCAGGTGTGCAGGGATTGATTTTATAAAGATGGATAATCTAATCTTGCCAGTCCTTGTATTTCTTTTTTTAATCATTCCTGAAGAGAATAAATTTAATTTTTAAAATGAGAGTGATAGAATTTATTTTGTATATCTATTAGATTTTGTGAGAATATTGATGTGGTCAACATCCTGCAAAGTTAGCTGCTGCTGTTGTGACAGATAGTGCTATTGATTTAGGAGAAAGAAAATATGTGATTTTTTTTTTTTTACACTTGTATTTCAAGTATATTAAAAATGAAAATGTGAGCCAAAAAAAAAAAAGTTTTATTCCCGGGACAATCACTGCAATTCATGGGAATTGGAACTTGTTTTAAAAAATTAATAGTTAGACATCCTTCAGTAGTATCTATTTAATTTTGCTATTCTGTGCACCTAGTTTTGAAAATACACTTATAGTTTCAGCCTATGTAGGTATCATTAGTCCTATTTGTTTGGATGGCACACTGGTGGAGAAAGTTTGTCAACAAAATTATTCTGTGAATAATTTCAGTTTCCTATCTGTACTTCAGGCAGGCAAAATTTGTGTATTATACTTCGTTAATTTTGGTGACATGCTTAGTATATAAAAAGCAATGCACTGAAATACTTATTACTTGCTTGCTAAAGACATCCCTTTAAGTTTGTTTTCATTGTGTAGCACTTAGAGTGAAAACCTATTTGATTTATGAAATATTTAACATCAAACCCACCAAAAGTGCTCTAGCACTCCCCTCCTCAGGTGGATAGGGAAGAGAAAATACAATAGTAAGGACAGGGAGAAGTCATTTAGCAATTAGTGTCATGGGGGAAAATTATTAATTTATTACCAATCAAATCAGAATAGGATAATGAAAAATAAACTAAATTCTTAAAGCACTTTCCTCCCTTTTTCCCAGGCTCAACTTAATTCCCATTTTTTCTACTTCCTATCCCTGCAGCAACAGAGGGGGATGGGGAATGCGGGTTTTGGTCAATTCATCACATGTTGTCTCTGCTGCACCTTCCTCACCAGAGGGAGGACTCCTCACACTCTCCCAGGGATCCACAAATTTCTCCAACATGAGTGCTTCCCATGAGCTACAGTTCTTCATGAACCACTCCACTATGCATCCCTTCCATGAGGTGCTATCCTTCAGGAACTGACTGGTCCAGCGTTGGGTCATCTCTGGGGTCACAAGTCCTGTCAGCAGATCTCCTCCAGCATGAGCTCCTCTCTCCAGAAGTCCAGCCAGAAGCCTGATCCAGCAGTGGTTTCCCATAGGGTCACAGCCTCCCTTAAGCCCCCACCTGCTTCACTGTGGGGTCCTCCATCGGTGGCAAGTGGAGATTTGCTCCACCATGGGCTGCAGGGGGACAGCCTATCCCACCATGGTCTTTACCATGAGCTGCAGGGGCATCTCAGCTCTGGCACTGGGAGCACCTCCTCACCCTCCTCCTTCCCTGACCTGAGTGTCTGCAGAGTTGTTCTTGTCACATGCTCTCACTCCTCCCTGGCTGCAATTGCTCCTGAGCTACCTTGGCCAGCGGCAGGTCTGTCTGGCATTGGCCCTGAAAGACATGGGGGAAGCTTCCCGGGGCTTCTCACAGAAGCCACCCTTGTGACCCCCCTGCTACCAAAACCTGGCCATGCAAATCCAATACAACCCATCATACCCTTTAATTAGTAGCTTCAACTCTAGTGCGGTGTGTGCCACTTGGAGCACATTTGTCCAATCAGCCCACTAAATTGAGGGTGAATAATCTGTAAAAAATCTGTAGCTTGTTTTCAGGAGTTACATGTTGAGATGGGATGTCCGCAGTTCAGTGATTCCCTCTATAATTCGTGTTATATGATCGAGTCCTGTGATTTACAAAGTACGTCACTGGAGCATGCTGACGTATGTCCTCATGGGTTTAATCCTGCATTGTTGATGAAAGGGTTGGTTCCACCCTTTTATGATAGCACACAGCCCTCTGGTGAGCCAGTTCAGCTCATCAGTCTGTCCAAAAGAGATTAATTACCAGTTTTGGTGGGATTAGCTCTGTGGGAGATTGTGCCAGCTAAAAGGTCACAGTAGCAGTGGTGAAGAGGCAAAGGGTGCGAAAGGCAGGTGCCTTTTTTTTTCAGTGGCAGTTTGGATTTGAGCCAGGTTACAATGGCCATATAACTGTGGCCTGCATTGCTCATGTGTGTAGTAACCACAGGGTGGTTTTTGGAAGAGGATTGTTGGCTTCTTCCATGGCTTGCCATTTGTCGACACTCTTCAGCGTTATATTGTTGAAAATAAGTGATGGCCTTTTTACTATGTTAGGGAAAAGGCACAATTTATTTTTTGTCAATCTGTCAGAATGTGAGAAATAAGCCTGCTAGCTGAGAAATTGCACTGTGCTTGTTTCCTGGTTTTGGTGAATGATCTTGTATCACTGGATTCTGTAATGTAACTATTATTAAATGGGACAAGAAGACTACATTGGTTGGTCTGAAGGGAGCAGGTGGTACTGCAAATCCAATTTTATACTAAGTGTTCAGTAAGTTGGTTTTTTTTCAATTTGAAGTTACTATAGGCCAGAACAATTCTAGTCAGCATTTATACAGTTTGTTTTTCTGACTGCAAGATTGGTCTTGAAGGACTATTAATTCCTAAGGTAAGACGAGTTGAGGTTTTAGACACCGGTTTTACATTACGATCTTCCAGGTTTCTGCATCTCAAGAGAAGATCTGGGTAGAGCGTTCTTGATATGTAAGAGTAGTGTGTGGACTTTGAGTACCAAGGGAGAAATGTAGTTTTGAAACAACTGCATAGTATTATTTCAGTCTTCTTTCTTTTGGGACCAGTAATCTATTCTTATTTTATGTAAGTATCAATAGATTACATTCTTTATTTGAGTAGAGGAAGGTAATCTGTCTGCAACTTACAGTATTACCTCCTCCAGTCACAAAAGAGGAGAGCCATAACCCTCAACAAACACCATCTGTGGTGACTGCAAAAGCAGCTGGTTTTAGGCAATCAAGAATGCAGATTATTTTTTTCCTTAACTGATCAGTATGTAGCAGGGTCAATGAATTCTGCAACAGTTCTTCAAAGCAAGTTATTTTATATATTATCATTCCCTTTTGGCCATTTTAATGCAATAAAGTATGTTTTTGTCCAGTTTATGAAAATGACTTTGTTCCTACCAATGGAAGCTAGTCTTTAAAACATATTATGCAAGTATTGCAGAAAAACCCATTTATTATTGTGTACTGCCTGAACTTTTTGGTTTCTGACAGTATATCTACAGATTGGAAGCCCTTATTTTCAAAAGTGATTCTTTTCCGTACTCTGTCTCCGTGCCTGGCAGGTTTTCAGGTTAGTTATATAACCTGTGATAGGAGGAAGGTCAAGCTGCCAGCAGAGTCAGCCATTTTTTCAGAGTAGAAGTCACACTAAAATCTGTGATGTATTAATTTGCATATTGAAAGAAATTCTTTGCTTTAGGGAATTCTGTGACTTTCCCATAGTCATCTGAAAAGGCAAAGTTGAGCTTGAGTATGAATTGGTTGTGTAAGTGGTGTCAGAGTATTCCATGTGTTCCATGCGTTTAGTAATTTGCATATCATATTTTAGCAGATTTAATAGCTGTACCTTTGGTTATCTCCAGGAAAGGAGCTGATTATCAGGATAAGAACTTCATGGTATTCTGGTGCAATACATTTCACTTAGATTTTTCAGAACTCTTAATTTAATGTGGAGCAAGGTTAATTTGTGTGCTTCTGTGTACTTCTGGCTTCCACATTCTTTGCAATCTAGGTCAAGAGGTGAACTATAATTGCAATGTTCTTCTAACCCTGAAGCCTCCATTTGTTTTTCAGGTCGCCATAAAGCATTTGCTTTCATTGCTTTGGAGTTTTGTGTGTGTAAATGTTTTTTAACAAGGGAATAAAACTTTAGTGGAGGTGATGGATAGACTGGAAAGGGCAGATCAGTATTTCAGTGTTCTGTTTCAAGTGTGTAAGTGGAGATGGCTGTGGCAAAAGTCTGCATGTATGTCTGTACTTTTGGAACAGTTACAAATCCAAGATCATACCAATTACTAGTGGAGATAATAAAAATTAGCAGGTAAGCTTTGTTAGCATGAGTTTAGACAGTAGCTGAGCTTCAGTGAGCAGAACTTCCTGAAATAGCATATATTCTTTAAATTCTGTACTTTGATTTTTTAATCTATTTTTTAAAAGTTGCATTAGTTTTTGAAAGGTCTGAAATTCAATGTTGGTAAACCTAGGTAGAAAATAACAGTTTCATGATACTCAGGGTTTCAGAAGTAACTTCAGGTGTCACATTGTTGTTTGCAATTTCTTTGGAAAATGCTAATGCGACAAGTTTCTAGCAGTTACACAAATCTATGCAGGTTATCAGAGATGAGGGGATTTCTCTGGTTGAGCATCGGTTAGGATGTGTTCTGCAAATCTGATTTCTACCTTTGTGTTATGCATGGCTTCCTCCTGCAACTAAACTAGAGAAATTTTTTGGACCTGCTTTAGAAATTTACTTTATCTCAGTGTTCCCTAATTTGTAGGAAAGCATTTCCTTTTCTGTTCATCCACATGCATTTCTTCTCTAACATCTGTAAGGATGTTTGTGGCTCTTTCACAGACATGAAAAGTAATGGCTGTAAAATTCTTGCCCTGTAAGTTTATTCTTGCAGAAAACTCTTAACTCTTCAAAATGAAAACCAAAGACATTGTAAAAACTCTGTTTAACAAACACAGATGGGGAAGTTGTGAAGTATGAATACATGTTGTTAATTCTTCAGTGATGGAGGTGAAATGTCTACAGCACAGGTTACTTAGGAACAATTTCTGTAAGGAAAACTTGGATTTTTCTATCTGTTATCAGTCTGAAGTGTGAAATCCATGACCTAGGAAATGCTTTATTTTTTACAGTAAGGAGCCTGTGGAGTTCAGTGCTTGTAGGTTTGGGTCTTTTATGTTTCTCAGTGACAGTTTTCTATTGGCCTTGTATGTGAAGGTTGAACTGTGCTGCAGTTGAGGGGACAGGGGAGGGGGACAAAGTAGTGATTGAAAGAGCAGAAATAGGAGGGCATCAGAAAGAGGAATAAACAAATAGGAAACTTGTTCATGTAGGCTGCTTGTTACTTCATGCCTTGTGTAGTTCTTAAATCGTGATCATGATCTGCATGGTTACAAGTTTGCTGTGCACTAAAGAAACAGAACACCATGACAAGCTTTATCTGAGTTTCGCAATCTGTGCAGTTCTGAAGTAGTGGAGAAGCGTACAGAGAATTGTGAGACGACATTTTACAGAGCAGCTGGCATTGAAAATAGTTAATAATTTGATTTCCAACATATTGGATTCATTGAATAATAGAGTAAATGTTGCCTTTCCTGTATTCTCTTATGAGTTTCCTCTGAGTTGAAATTTTCTGCCTGTAAATTCTGTGGCATCAAGTGATTTTTTTTTTTTCTTCATATTTCGTATTCTAAAGAATAAACAAGCTCTTTTTTTTCCCTAGGAATCTTAAAGTAGAAGAATCATCCCAGCTTTTAGCAGAGATTACCTGCTGTTTTTTCCCTTTTCCCCCCCTCTCATGGGAAAGCATGACTCTACATCTGTAAAACTGAGACATGCATTTAAAAGAAAATATTCTACAGAGTAATTTTTGCCATCTAGGTTTCAGCACAGTCTTGACTGGAGAGAAAAGTGCATTTCAGTTTTGTTCTTTGTTTTTGTAAGTCTTGCCATTGGTGAACTCCAGAAGTTGAAACCGTCCAAGTCTTAATGAGGGTGATCTAGCAAAGGATGGCATCTGAATTATTTGTTTTATTTGGGTTGCCTAGGGATAATTCCTGTGACTTTCCATCATTATTTTTCCATAGACGACAGGCTTAATAAGGTCTAGTTTACTGTGCTTTATCTGTTTCTTTTTAGTCAACATAGCTGTTTGCTGTTTCCTGCTGTTGCACAGTATATCCTTAGTCTTGTGAATGCTTCTTTAAATTACTTGCTATAAGAGACTTTTTTTTTTCTTCAGCATACTCTTTCATTGATATGACTTGCAAACATCTGCTAATGTGTAGTTTCTTCAGTTTATGACAAAGGGAAAAGTGGTAAATAGCTGTGATGTTGATAATTCAGCTTTAATTGTGGTACGTTTCCCCCTTTTATTTCAAGGCTTTCATAATCTGAGGAGATCTGTATAAAATTAGTTTTGATCATATAGTTTATGGTGTTAGTCAGCGAGTAGGGGTTTTTCATTTGATTGAAATTGCCTTTCTGTAAGCTAGTTGCCAGTATATACACTGGTAAGAAGTACTTTGTTTCATCAGTAGTGTATTTTTCTTCTAAACCATGAAGAAAATAATGAGTTTGTGGGAGGAAATGTGAATCTTCCTATTTTTACATTTTAGAATTTGGCTTTCTGCATTCTTTGAAATGAAACCCCCACCAACCTGTCTTTTTCAGTGCCAACACTGAAATACTGTGTTAGTTTTCCAAGGCAAAGTTCTTCAATGCTGCATTTACTGAAAGTTTTACTCCAGTTCTTTACTTACTTCCACATGCGACAGCACAATGAAACTTGCATTTTTGGCACTGGAGATCATGCTTTCAGATTGCAAAGTGTTACTAGTTATGTGTTGCTCTTGCAGCAGCAGTCTTTCCTGTTTTTTCATAACTTACACATTTTTTTTCTTCTACTAATCCTTCTTTCTTCCAGAATCCTACCTTTGCAGTTGCTGCTCTATGGCTTGTCAAGTGCAGTGATAATATGAAAAATAATTTTTAGGGGTTTTTGGGGGGATTTTTTGGTATTCTGTTTGAAGAGTGTGAGATTTTCAGAAACAGTTATCTAAATATATATGATTTGTTCCCAAGCGAAAGTGGGGAAATTTCAAAAACTTTTCCATTCTCTGTACCGTATTGCCACCAATTGCAGTGTTTTTCCTGCTGAACTTAGTCATTTTAAGAAGACATAAGGTGAAGTAACCTTTGGACAGCTTTCTGTTTGTTTTGCCGCTTTCATCATTTGGGCTATATCTGTCTGAATCTGTTGACTGGAGTTTTAATTAGGGTGGTAATGCCTGGCTTGCCTTTTCTTGGAACAAGCTGTCTTTTGCATGGAAGTGTTAGTCTTCTTGTGTCTCTTAAAATTTTACCTTGAACGGAAGCTTTTGAACTTGGAGTTGGATAAATTATCAAAAAAAACCCTAAGTACAAGTCAGTGTGATTGATGTTTGAAGCCTTGCAGGCTTATTTCTACAGAGATAATTATTTCCTTTATAAGATACAGTTCAACGAAAACTTGCATTGGGGATCTTTTTTCTTTGTCATAAGGTAATGGTCATTAACAGCAACAGTAAACAGGAAATCATGTAATTGTCAACATTTCTGGATTTGTGTGGTACCTTTATTATCTTCCCTCTCCAGCCCATGCAGGCTTAAATAGGGTTTAAAGAGATGTTAGGTTTACCTGCCGTTCACCAGGGTTTTTCTTTCATGCAGATTTAGTTATTTAGACCTGTTAATAAAGGATTGTGTCCATTAGCTTGTCTTGGATGGTGGTACTGGAGCAGCCTGTTTATGCCGGATTTTGATGCCAGCTGTTGACTCTGGCAGGGGACACGCTGTTCACGAGCTGCTCTTCCTTTTCACACCTTTCCCTTCCATTCTTTATCAGTTCCTCCGGTTCTGAACACTGGCTTGGTACTTTTTGAACTCTGAGCACATGTTAGGTTTCACTTAACCTTTAGCTGCCAATGCTACTAAATAGGACACAGAGGAGCAGAACCGACCTGCTGCTTTGTACCAGCTCACATAAAGCCTTTTTCTGTCCCAGTTAGGAATAAAGTTCGGCTACGGTGCAGGAATCCTCTCGGAGTAGCTCCATAGGGAAGGAAAATTCATCTCTTACTACAGCAGTTACATATAACTGGAAAAGTAGGTCATTGTGGCAGGGAGTAGTCCAAACAGCCGCCTGGTTGCTGCAGCAACGACCTACTTTACGAAACTATATTTGTTGATTCATATTGAAACACTCTTCTTAAAAGTGCTATAAGGAAACGATCAGGTTATGAGATACGTAACAATGAAAGCAGCAGGCTTTGTGGGCTCCCCCTGCTCTCCTCCTCTCCCCCGTTCTCCCCTCTCTCTTTGGTCTTGCCTCTTGATGTTAGTTGGATGTTGGGGGATTAAAGCAAATAAGGTTTGTTTTTATTCAGGTCGACTTCTAGTGGGGAACATACCTTTTTACTTGAAGGTTCTGCATAATGATAATGTTTATGATAGTTTCCAGAGTTCAGAGCCTACAAATCTTCCCCTATCAATTTTATCTATAGAAATAAGTTTGGAATTAAAACAACAACAAACCTCTTTTCTTAAAAAATCTCCTTTCTTGGGCACTGGAACAGTCTTCCCAGGAAAGTGGTCACAGCACCAAGCCTGCCAGAGTTCAAGGAGCATTTGGGCAACACTCTCAGGCACATGGTGTGATTTTTGGGACTGTCCTGTGCAGAGACAGGAGTTGGACTCAGTGATTCTTGGTGGTCCCTTCCAACTCGGGGTATTCTATGATTCTATGAGTATTACTTTTCTGGAACGCCAACAGTTTCTCTTGCTATTCAACTGCTCTTATTTTAACCATTTTGTCTCCGACAAAGCTTCCTTCAGGAAGATGGGCTTGGTGCCTGCCCCCTCCACCCCTTTTTTTCTTAAATTGGCACTGTTCCTGTCTGCGTCTTCTGTTTTGCTATTAATTCTAATCCTGGAACAAGCAAACTGGAAAAAAATACAGTGATTCTCTGTAGAATGATGTTCTGCAGCTGTCTACGTTTATTCTTGCAACAAAGTAATAAAAATCAAAATCTGTCACTGGTGTTCAGGAAGTGAATATTGGTAATTCATTCCTGTCCTCTGAAAGGAATGGGTAGACAGGGAAAAGGCAAAAACACAGTTTTAATAGTAAAGGTTTCATTCTTCATCAAGTAATTCTTTTATCTGAACTACTGTGGCTTCTCCAGACATGACTGAATTTCACTTTTTAGTTTTCAGAATCTCCTACTTAATTGTACTATGCAACTTTTCCAGATGAATTTGGTTACTTCAGGTGAAGTACTTTCTGTTGGTCCTGACCTTCAGTATTGCAGAGAACTGCAGTTCTGGCAGATGGTGATAGCACATTTATCTAAAGGTTATTTGGATTTTTTCATCTATTGTGTCTTGAGCTATTCTTCAGTTTTGTTTTCCGGGACTTAGATTACTGAGCTCTGTGTGTCTTCTGCGTCAGCTCTACTTTGAGATTAAAGGCCCCTACAGCATGAAGTTACCTCCATTAGTCTACCCACACACTAAGAAAGTTTGGGACAAAGTGGAGTTTCTTGGGATTTATGCAGCGTGATCAACAGAACTGTGTTTGTTGTTTCTTTGGAGGGTTTTTTATGGTCTTTTTTCTACATGATTACTGAAAAACCTGTATATATTTTCATCGTATTTACCTTGTATTCAGCTATTAATGACTAATTTGAGTTTTGAAAGACCAGTTCAGAAAACTTTGGCCTTTTTATTCATAAGAGTAATAATGGGAGGTTAAGACAATGCTCAGTGTCTGACCACTATAGGGCCCAACACTAGTCAATTTTAATTAAGATTTCCAGTAATAGCTTCAGGGGTTTATTTTTTTTTGTTTTCCAAACTTTCTACTAATTTCTGTGCTTAATAAAGGATTTCAGCTCTATCCTTAATTCTCTTCTGTTAGTTCAATAGAGTTTTCAGATTCAGGGAGCCAGAGATGATGGAATTGTGCCTTATGGACTTGAAATTTATCCAGTGTAGTTGAGAAATGTATTTATTTTACACAGTGTTTCATTTCTGAGAAACTTAAAACTGTGCAAAATTTTACTAGCACTAATTATAACCTTAGAAAGTAAGGAAAGTAAACCGGTTTTATTAAAGTAAATGAAGGGCAGTGTAAAATCTGTCCTTCAGAATCAGATTGCAACACTATCTTGTTAGAGTGCTCTTATCATGCTTGCTCTTTTGAAACGAGCCATAGCTGTTACTTTCTCATGGGCAGCTCAGATTGCCAAAAATAACGTGGGTGAACTGTTTCATAAAGCAGACCAGCTCTGGTTTAATTACATCGAGCCTTATGAGCTGCTCGTTTAAATAAGAGAACTTGGGTACATGAGAATGGGGTGTTTTCAGTTTATTTATATGTGAGCATGTCTGCATTCTCAAGTAACTTAGTTTTGTAATTTGCTCTTAGGTAATATTTCCCCAGCTGTTTCCAGTACCATTTGTTTGCTGTTGGGTTTTCCTTTGTGAATCCAACCGGTTTCTCTCTGGAAAGGGCAGGCATAAGGAATTAAAGTCAAACAATAAAGACTTTGATTTATCAGATTGGAATTAGAGGATTAGAAAATAATAAGCACAGAATATGTACATTAAAGAATGAAAGACACTGGAGGAGAGATTTAGGAAGCTGTGAGCCTGTTAGTCTCCTATCACCAGAAGGCTGACCTCTGTAACATGAAGTAATTTGAGATGTTCGTTTCTGGTTATGTGGGAATAGTTTAGATGAGTAATAGGTGCCCTTTGAATGTGAAGTTAAGATCCAGACTATAGAAGCTAAATACACTATTTGCTGTGATGTATGGCTCACAAAGCAGGAACCAAATACAGATTGCTATTTCACTGAATCACAGAGTGGTTGGGGTTTGAAGGCACCTCTGGAGATCATAGAGTCCCCCTGGTAAGGCAGGTTCACCCAGAGCAGCTTGTACAGGTGAGTTTTGAGTATCTCCAGAGAAGGAGACTCCACAGCCTCTCTGGGCAGCCTGTTCCAGTGATCTGTCATGTTCACGGTAAAGAAGCTTTTCCTCGTATTCACATGGAGCTTCCTGTGTTTCAGTGTGTGTGTCTGTTGCCCCATATCCCGTCTCAGCCTTTACTTATAACAGAGATGCTTCAATGCCCTCATCATCTTTGTTGCCCTTCACCAGACCGTCTCCAGTAGTTTCTCGTATTTCTTGGACTGGGGAGCCCAGAACTGGACGCAGCTTTCCAGATGTGACCTTATCAGGGCAGAGTAGCATGGAAAGATCATCTCCCTCAACCTGCTGACACTGCTCTTCCTAATGCTTCCCAGGGTACCATTGGCCTTCTTGGCCACAAGGGTACGTTGCTGCCTTGTGGTTAACCTGTTGTCCTCCAGTTGTCCTTTTTCACAGAGCTACTTTCCAGCAGGTCAGCAGCTAACCTGTGCTGGTACTTGGGGTTATTCCTCCCTACACCACCCTACACTTGGCTTTGTTGAACTAAATTATGTTCCTCTCTGCCCATCCCTGCAGCCTGTCCAGGTCTCCCTGGATGGCTACATAGCCTTCAGGTGTATCAGCCCCTCCCCCCAGTTTTGTATCCTCAGCAAGCTTGCTGAGGGTACACTCTGTCCCTTCTTCCAGGTCACTGGTGAGTACCTTAAACAAGACTGCCCCATTACAGTGACTCCTGGGGAACACTGTTTGCTACAGTCCTCTAGCTGCACTGCACGGTTGGTCACAGTACTCTGGCGTTCAGTCAGTTCTCAACCCACTTCCCTGTCCACTAACCTAGCCCACATTTTCTCATCTTACCCCTGAGGACGTTATGGGACAGTGTGAAAAGCCTTGCTGAAGCCAAGATAGACAACATCCACTACTCTCCCCTCACCTACCCAGCTAATCATTCCCTCATGGAAGGCTATCAGACATAATTTCCTCATAGTGAAGCTGTGTTGAATACTTTTAATAACCTTCTTTTCCTCCACATGCTTAGATGTGACATCCAGGATGAGCTGTTCCGTCACCTTTCTATGGATGGAGGTGAGGCCCACTGGCCTGTAGTTTCCTGGGTCTTCCTTCTTAACCTTTTTGAAGACTGGAGTGACATTGGCTTTCCTCCAGTCCTTATGAACTTCTCCTGTTCTCCATGATATTTCAAAGATGGAGACTGGTTTAGCAATAACATCTGTCAGCTCCCTTAGCACTCATAGGTGCATCTCATTGGAGCCCATGGATCTGTGAATGTCAGGTTTGACTAAATGCTGTCTAATCCCATCCTCCTTGACCAAGGGAAGATCTTCCTTTCCCCAGACTTCCACTCTTGCCTGCAGGATCAGGGATTCCCAAGGGCTTGCCTTAGCATTAAAGGCTGAGCAAAGAAAGCATTCAGAAGCTCTGCCTTCCCTGTATCCTTTGTCACCCACTTCATTCAGCAGCAGGCCCACATTTTCCTGAGTCTTCCTTTTGCTGCTTCTAGCAAAAAGTAGGAAGATGCAGAAAAAGCCCTTCTTGACTTGACATCTCTTGCTAGATTCAATTTCAAGTGGACTTTAACATTTCTCATCACATCCCTGTATACTTTGACAACATGCCTATATTCTTCTCAGGTGACCTATCCCTTTTCCCACATTCCATACGCTTTCTTCTTCTATTTTGCCAGAAACTCCTCACTCATCCATACAGGTCTCCTGACCCTTTTGCTTGATTTCTTACTCATAGGGATGCACTGGTCCTTAGCTTGGGGGAAGTGATGCTTGAATATTAACCAGCTCCCTTAGACCCCTCTACCTTTTGGAGCCTTAACCCGTGGGTTTCCTCCAAGTAGGTCCATGCAGAGGCCAGAAATAGTTCTCCAGAAGTCCAGGGTTGTAATCCTATTCATTGCCCTGCTTCTTTCATCTTTGAAAGATTATGAATGTCTTTTGAATAGGACAAAGTATTTGTGTGTTTCCTTCCTTTGGGAAATGCCAGCCTGGAAAAGGTATTTTAGTTGGAAAGAAATTAATGAGGGACAGTAGTAAGGAAATGATAGCCTTGTGAGCTAGGTTGGATTCAAATGATTTTGTTGTTCCTAACAGAGCAGTATTGCTTGCCATACTTGATGTTCTAGTCCACTGAATTTTCTTTTTTTTGGGAGAACCGCTCTTACAGCTGTACATGGGCGTGAGGGTATCTTGCATTCTTCCTTCGTCACAGCTCTGCTTTTGCTTGAAGGTTACAGCAGTAGTAAATATTAGAGGAAAAAAGAAAAACCAAGTGGCCCACATCATGGTCAGTGTTTGCTTTTGTTTTCTTCAAGTGGATCAGCTCTTGCTAAGTTACGAAAGATGCTGAAGTCCTGAATTGCACTCTAAAGGAGCTGGTTTTTTCTCCATTAACTGTCGAGCAACCCTGCAGGAGATTAGTTAGCTCCCACAGCCACTTCACTTAAGTATCTAGAGTTGAATAACATGAACTTCTTTCTGCTCTGGTGTATAAGCTTAAAGGTTAATACCTTTATGAAATGTGTTATTGTATACCGTTTTAGGATGTGGAAGTTGTACGTGGTATACTTTGAAACAATGTAGTACAATAAGGCATGGCTCTGTGACCTTGATTTGGTAGCAGGAAAATACTACTGTGGCTGACTGCCAAAGGATGCTGTGGAGTGTACATAACACTTAAATCCTGTCTGAGCTTAATCTTCTTACAGTTTCGTAAGAATATACTGCTTGCACTAAGACACATTGGTTGGTGACAATCAAACAGGAAAATAATACTGATAAAATATTAAGTATTTTTATACAGGTACATCAACTTTGAGATACCTTCTCAGTGTCTCATACTTTGTTTTGGTATTAGCTTTGATATTCACATTGTGATTCCTGTAGAAGTTGGTATGAAGGATATGTTTACCTGATACAGAACTTTCATGGTAACCTAACCAAACACAGCAAAGTACGTGTGAAAGAGAAGCACTCCCTCCCTCTCTTTTTTCTTAATAAGAGAAATAAATGGTGCATGATTTGTGTGATGAATACAATTGGGGTCTAATGCTGTTAACTATACTCAAATAAAATGTAGTTGGTGTTATATGGCATAAAATATTCTTTCTTTTTATTGAATCCAGCTCTACTGAACTCTGAAAGATGAAGGAGTATCTGATAGCAGTGTTGGAAAAAACCAATTGAGTGGAATAACAAAAGGAGCAGATGTTAAGCTGCCTAAGATAATTCTGATAGACAAAGTTTGGGTGGTGATCAAATATCCATAATGACATGGATCTCTTGTTTGACAGTGTTTTTCTGTTGCTGAAGAGATGGAAATCAATGGCTTGCCATGAGGACTAGTAGGTAGATGGAACAAAAAAAGGTTAAATACAAGTTTGTATGGATTGCTGGAAGTTGATGAGTTGTGGGTAAAAGCATTAATCAAACTTAGGAATAGAACAAGTTTTAGCACTGTTCTTTTTCACTCAAATTCTTAAATTTATTCTCAGAATGAGGAAACCTGATTAGATTGCTTTATTTTGTGTGTCTGTTCAGTCTAACACTCCTGCTAATGGTTAAATTCAGAATCTAGATTTGTTCAGAAAAATGATTGTTAATGGCTTAGCACTACCATTTTCAAGTGTGAATGGCACCTGAAAGAGAAGTCATTGGCATTCTAAGTCTCCTCAGTTCTCAGCAACTGTGCTCATTCCATACTGGCAAGGATGGTCCTATGTGATCAGGGTTTCTGGGTGTTTATTACTCCTAAAAATAACCCCCAAAAGACTTAATGGTATCCTCAAATATTGTGCCTATAAGTATCCTTCTTGCTAGTCTCCTCCCAAATAAAAGTGTTAACTTTTTAACAGACTGCTCCAGACTTCATTCCTGGATTAAGTCTTTAATCATGTTAATAAGTGCAGAGCCAGGAGCATTGTGCGATGTAGTGGTTACTTTAGTTAATTTTGTTAATGGTTAACTGTATTAACAATTATTAAGCTTTTGAATAGCCGCTTTAATGGTATCAATTTATTTCGGTTGCATGGTAGCTAAAATTGTGATCTGTATTACCTTTTCTGTTTCTGGAAATCACTCTTAAAATGTAGGGAGGCAGAATGATTACTCTATGTTTTAGACCCCAAGCACACTTTCTGTGAAGGGAAGACTGTGGAGTTTCTTGGAGTAAACTGCTAAGATTTTATGTGCATGTCTGTTAAAGAATGTGGTCTTCAGCAGCTTTCATGAAAATTCTGAATATCATAATTAGATATCTCTGGCAAACTGTGTGATGCTCTCTAAGAATATTGCTTGCAGACAGGTATGCTTTGCATCACCATCTTCCCTGTGTTAAAATACTAAGTCTTTTCTGCCTCCCTCCATCATGTCAGTTGTGCATGTACCTTGCATGGTTTGCAACTGTGACATGAATGTGAAAATCTCCTTCTTCTGGTTTGTCTAAAGGAAATTTTAGCCCAGATACTGAAAACTGGGCTGATGCTCTAATCTGATAAAAAATATCTCTACATCCTTTATGTGTCTTTTTAATTAAGTCCTGTTGTTCATATAATTCATTCAAAGTGAAGAAGGTGCTTTCCCATTGACTGACAGGGGGGATATTGTTTTAGATTGCAGACTCAAAAATGTGACCTGTTACTGTAGGGAGAGATTTAAATATCTCCTAATTGCCACGGTCTGGTGTAAAACAAGTTCAAGCCTAGTAGCTCTTACTTCATGCTGTGAAGAAACTTTGCCTCGAGAGCTGATATACTGAAACAAAAATACTTCTTGAGATGGAGGTTTCATATTTGGTTTCAGTTCACAGACTAGTTTATCATTTTCATTTTTGTTATACTTTGAAAGAAACTGGTTTGTGAGCACTTTGTTGTATCCCTTTAGAGAGAAAGCTCAAATAATTTTGCATGCAGTTAACCATAGTAAAGGTGCTGCTTCTGCAAGTTTTAAGGGTACTCATGAGAAGAAGAGGAGGTGAAAACCTTGTTTATGACAAGTAGTTCATTTGACTACTAAGTTTCTTGGTAGGGGATGTATCTAAAAGCAATTATTTAAGAAGGTCCACTCTTAACTAAGCAAGGCTCATTGCAGTGGAAGTTGGACTGGATAACCTTTAAAAGTCCCTTCCAACCCAAACTATTCTGTTATTCTATAAATCTGTATAAAGGCTTTTATGTTAGACAACTTTTAATAGCACTTTAATGAGAAAATGCCTTTAGATGTATATAGCATAAATATAGTTGGTGAAAATGAAATAGGTGATAAACTATTTGCAGCACATTTTGTTAAAACAGTAACACATTTGGTCCAACTGAAAGATTCAAATATGCTTAATAAACTGCATTTTTGTTCTGAGTAACCACTTGTAAACTGAATCTGTGTTCTGAAAGTCAGAAGCAGTATTCTTATCCATTGCTATTACTCTAGATACCATAAAGTCACTACAGTTTCATTTCGTTTATTATTTTTGAACAGTGTGCTTTCTGTGAGTTTTGCAACACAAGCAGTGGTTTGGGTGGTTTTCATTAGTTCTGGTTTTTGTTGAGGTAAGGGTGTGTGTGGAGGGGCGAGGGGAGGGTGTCCTGGCCACTCTCCTGCTCCCTTCCTACATATATTTAACAGTTTGAGTCTACACTGTTATTTTTGTTGAATACCTAAAAGAGTTTTATGGAGATTGAAATGCTCTAGTGGGGTAAGAGATAGTTAAGAGAGATAATAAAGTGGATTTGGGGAACCAACAAGTAGAGATTAAACAGTATTAAGGGCAAGTTTAAGGATCTTGGATGTGAATTGGAGACTGGGTCAGTGCATGTAATCTTCTTGAATAGGATTTTGTGCCAAGTCCAGACTAGAAGTTTTATATTGTGGTTAGTTAGGAAGAAAACAGATTGAGAAAACAGAGGGAACTGAAATGCTGGTAGGAAAAAAATAAGTTTCCTGAAATACAGATTTTTAGCTTGAATAGTTATGAATATTTTATGCCACCAGTTTCTCTTCATACCCTCTCCCTATACTTGGTGATATGAAGTTTAAAAAAGAAAACAAAAAACCCCACAATCAAACAACAAAAACCCCTTCCTCTGGAACATTCCAAAGGTATCCAGGACCATATTGCAGTTTGTCTTCCTAGTGATTTGTGAATGCACATGCTCCTTGAAAGCGAGATTCACATCAATGGGATTAATGAATAATGTCTGTCATTCCAGGCTTCAAAAAACCCACGATAAAATGAAGCTGTACTTTTCAGAGTCCAAATGGAATGGACTTTGTCCTGGGAACATGGGGCCCAAGTTCTCTCTGATAGAAGCATATCCAATTCTCATCTGATTCTTAAAATTTGACTCCTGCATTGTTCCTAACTAAATGAGTATACAGGAGTTTCTTTTTCTTTTCTTACTACCTCAAAGTTTTTTCCAAAGAAAACTTAGACAAGTGAGAAAATTAGGCCTTTTTGGTTTGCTCCAGTCATAAAACATATAACCATAGTTTGCCAGCCAAGAAGCCATTGTATTCTTGTGTGTTGGCTGCCAAGAGGCCTGCTCTTACTCTTTCAGGTTGATTGAGACACAAATTTTAGATGTTTAAGAGCAGCTGCGGTGGGTTCCTCCCAGCCTTTTATACACTATTTTTAGTAAGTTTTTTTTCCCCCCTATAAAGTTGGAAGCAATGTGTGTTAGGTAGGCATCACTTACATATTGCTAAATCTTTAGAAAATGAACATTAGCATGTTTACAGCAATCATGTATGTTATATCCCTCCTGGAAGGTGCAGAATTTTCATTGTATCTGGTTATTTTTTATGATTTGTTCTGAAAAATCTAGGTGTGTATGAACTCCTGGCTTTAGTAAACCCGGCTGCTCAATGCCTTTGCCTTCATAATGCTGTGGGCCCTTGCAGTGGTTCTGCCTGCCCTTCGGTGGTGGCTCTGTGCCTCTTCCCCCTGACACAACCTCCAGCCTTCATGGCACTGCTCTCCCTGCCCTGGTCTCAGGCAGTTGTTCCTGAGGTGTTACCGCTATGGCGTTGCACCTGCAGGTAGTGTTGTTACAGCAGGTTCTCTCGGGATTAATGGCCTACAGTGTTGGAATTGCCTCTTCCCCCGCCTCCTTTGGGTGTAGCTTGTGGTTTATGGCAATAATGTGTGTGCACAGAGGTCAGCAGGCACTGACTCAGCAGTTGCCCTGATCAGCATGTGCTTTGGTGAGTGCCAGCAGCTTTGTAAGAAGGAATGGCTGAGAAGGTTTGAGCAGCTCCTGGTGAAAAATGTTACTGTACAGAATCACAGAGTGGTTGGGGTTTGAAGGGACCTCTGGAAATCACCTAGTTCAACCCCCCCTGCTAAAGCAGATTCACCCAGAACCGGTTGCACAGGATAGTGTCCAGGTGGGTTTAGAATATCTCCAGAGAAGGAGACTCTACAAACTCTCTGGGCAGTCTGAGTCCACTGTCAACCTCAAATGCAGTTGGAGCTTCCTATATTTCAGTTTGTGCTTATTGCCCCTTGTCCTGTTGCTGAGCACCACTGAAAAGAGTCTGGCCCCATCCTCTTGACACTGCCCTTAAGATATTTGTATGCGTTAAGATCCTCTCTCAGCTGTCTTCTTCTCCATGCTACACAGACCTCATAAGAGAGATGCTCCAATCCCCTCCTTATCTTTGTAGTCCTCCACCAACCCCTCTCTAGTAGTTCCTTGTCTTTCTTGAACTGGTGAGCCCAGAATGGGACTCAGCAGTCCAGATGTGGCCTCACCAGGTCAGAGTAGAGGGAGAGAATCACCTCCCTTGACCTGCTGACCACACAGGAAAAATATTGTGGGTGAGCTACTTGTTGCACTGGAGAGGAGTCCAGGGGAAGGACACTCACCTGGAGACCCCCAGTGTCTCTGTTTCCAACTGGTTGCAAGGTTCCTTTTTCCCTCTCCTTCCTTTTGTTTTTGTTTCTTTCTCCAAACAGCTTTCACCATTGGAGTTATTTTAGTTAGTGTATCCGCTAATAAATCTTTGTAAGTGGACCTGTTTCAACAGTCTTTGCACAGCTACCTGTTTCTCATGAAGACTTGCAGATTTGCAGCATCCCGTCCCCCCAGTTTGGTTTATTCTTTATTTGCTAATTTGCTCATCAAATAATTCAGGTGAAGTTACAGCCAAGATGCATGAAACTGTTATATAGAGGGCTGCTTCTATAAATGAGGGCCAAAGGGATAGTTATAGCTCTGTACTCCTCTGCTGTGCTGTTTTTAGTAACAGTTCAGGCTACTGTGTTGTAAGAGGGACTTGGATTAAGTTTAATAGCAGTGTGCCAACAACTGATTATCTGTACGTTGGTTGTTTTTTACTGTAGCATGGGGGTTTTTTGTCTTTAGACAGAAAAGATACTTGTCGTTTTAGTTAAGACTAGAGAGTGTTTAGTCCATTCTAGAGTTGAATAGCACTGAGGTGAAAACTGAGATGACAACTGTTTGGTTTTATGAATTATGGATTGTTGTCTTGTGCTACTGCAAGCCAAGTGTAATTTGGATGTGAATGTGCATGCATCACCAAAATACACACCAAATACTCAAGGGCTCATAGTCATTGTTGAATTATTCCTCTTAGTTACCTTTTTGTATTGTAAAATTGTCTGGTTTGCCTCAAAAAATAAGCGTTTCTTTACAATTCTCTGCAGATTCCTGCTTCAGTGTCTTGAGGATCTTGATGCTAATCTACGGAAACTGAATTCACGTCTATTTGTTATTCGTGGGCAGCCAGCAGATGTTTTCCCCAGACTTTTTAAGGTAAATGTCTCTTGCAGTTGTTGTTTCTATCCACAAATATGACCAACAAATTAATTTCAGAGCACGTTATTCATGCAAATACTCAACTCTCCGTGCAGTTTCTCATTAAGGTTGTTTGTGTTTGTTTTGAATTTTCCCCTCTAATGTACATATCACCAACTGAACTGCAATGGTCTTAGACTTTAGTGCTTTTGTTTCTTTCTCTTCAGGAATGGAATTGTTTTCAAATGGCTTGCTAAGTGTGGGTACTGTATATTACTACATCTTTCTTTTCAGGTTCCCTTTGTAATATGGAAATATAATTCTGTGCACATGAATCCAGGTTCAAAGCCTGACCTGTAAAAGCAATATTTTATTTAGGCCAAATATCTGATGGGATTACTTTTTGGCCCTTAAAGGTGATTTAATAAGCTGTTTTCTAATAGTAGGCTTGTTAAAAGCATAGTGCAACTAAAAAGCAATTTCTAATCAAAAAAGTTTAGGGCTTTTGTGGAAAAGGGTCTTACCGAGAAAAAGAAAGCTGTGAGGGATTGTTACTGATACTAATATGTCATCCATGGATAATTGTATATTTAAGGTACTAAGTGTAATAGAATAGTAAAATGAAAACTTTGCAGATTTGAA
The DNA here is from genome assembly GCA_035583155.1 of Acropternis orthonyx. Taxonomy (NCBI): domain Eukaryota; kingdom Metazoa; phylum Chordata; class Aves; order Passeriformes; family Rhinocryptidae; genus Acropternis; species Acropternis orthonyx. The sequence continues at coordinate 53,688,734 of JAWWEU010000040.1, read as the reverse complement.
GAGTTTTTTCTGAGTCACTAATTTGAGGTTACTGAAACAAGCAAGCCTGTGGGTAAAAAATTAGTTGTCCTTTTTTCCAAAGAATTTTATTCCCAGATCTTCAACACCAAGCTGAAAACTCAACCAAAACTCACATTTCCATCTTCATTCTTGTGCTTTAGTTGTGAAATGCTAATTGGATGATACTTCTACTGGTCTTTCATTGGTTTCCCCTCACTGAAGAATTTTCTACAGGAGTACTGTGGCATTAGTTGCTGCTTGCAACACCCCAGATACTCAAGCTAGTTCGATTTGTCTGCCAAACTTATATTGTATTTAAATAGGGGCAGAAATCTTGCTATTGTGTATGTTGCCTTCTAGATTTGAGCAACCTATGACAAGTGTTTTTAAATACTTCAATGGCTACTTCAATGACTCCTGTTTCAGATCTTACTACTAGGCTGATTTTTCTATGCCTAACAACATTGGATTGCCATATATTCAAAATATTAGTTTTAGTGCTGAGAAGACAATGAGAGTAACTTATTATATAGATAGCATACAGCAATCAAAAAAGAACATTCATATCTGTCCATGTATTCTGGTTCCTGAAATTACCAAAAAGTGTCTCTATCATGTATTGATTCACTGAGGGGCTTTTCAGGACATCCTCTATCCTCAAACAAGTTATTGAAGCTCTTGAGGATGCTTCACTTTAGGTTGAAGGCTACGTGGAATATGCATCAATCTCATGTAATTAATCTCACAAGTTCTTTTGCCAGAGCAGTAACTTTACATCAGGCACTTGCAGTGCAGGGAAGGGCTTATAACACTGAACCAAGCTTTTCAGATCATCCTCAGTCAATGTCTCAAACATGAGTAGTGATCTTGACCCTGAAGAGCAAACACATGGAAAAGTTTGGCTGGGAAAAGGAGATGGTGGAACTTCTGTAGAGCCTGCTGTCAGGAGCCTTATCACAGGTGCCTGCATCTGTGGATTCCCTGGGGATGAACATATCACAGCTGTGTTTTGGTAAGGCTTTCCTTTTCACAGGCTGAAGGACAATTGCTTCAAAAGGCAAGGCACTGATCTATATCCTTACAAAAGGCCTCAAACACCTTTAGGCTCCTTCCAGTCAAGTTTGGTTCACAGAGTCACAGAATATGCTGAGTTGGAAGGGACCCACAAGGATCATCAAGTCCAACTCCTGGCCCTGCACAGGACCATCCCCAAGAGTCACACCATGTACCCAAGAGTGTCATCCAAACACCTCTTGAACTCTGTCAGGCTTGGTGCTGTGACCACTTCCCTGGGGAGGCTGTTCCAGTGCCCAACCACCGTCTGGGTGAAGAACCTTTTCCTAATACCCAACTTAAACCTCCCCTGACACATCTTCAGACCATTCCTTCAGGTCCTGTCACTGGTCACCACAGAGAAGAGATCAGTGTCTGCCCTTCCTCTTCCCCTCACAAGGAAGTTGTAACCGCAATGAGGTCTCCCCTCAGTCTCCTCTTCTCCAGGCTGAACACACCAACTGCCCTCAGCCACTCCTGACACGGCTTCTCCCCTCAAGGCATTTCACCGTCTTCATTGCCCTCCTTTGGACACTCTCTAACAGCTCAATGTCTTTCTGATATTGCAGTGCCCCAAAGTGCACATGATATTTGAGGTGGTGCCACCCCAGTGCAGAGCAGAGTGGAACAATCCCCTCCCTCATCCAGCTGGCGATGCTGTGCCTGATGCCCCTCCAGGACAGGGTTGGCCCTCCAGGCTGTCAGGGCACTGCTGACTCTGATTCAACTTGCCATCCACCAGGACCCTCAGGTCCCTTTCCATGGCACCGCTTTCCAGCATCTCATTCCCCAGTCTGTACATATACAGTGTGTACATCTGGAATTGCCCCATCCCAAGTGCAGAATCCAGCACTTTCCCTTGTTGAACTTCATATGGTTGGGGATTTCCCAGTCCTCTAATTTGTCAAGGCCATCTGAAGGGCCTCCCTGCCCTGGAGGGAGTCAACAGCTCCTCCCAGTTTTGTGTCATCTGCAGACCTGCTTAGTATCCCTTCCAGTTCTGCATCCAAGTCATCTACAGGGCCTAAGATGGAGCCCTGTGGAACCCCACTAGTGACAGGTCACCAGTCTGATGTCACCCCATTCACCATTACCCTCTGTGCTCAACCTGTGAGCCAATTGCTCCCTCACCACATGATGTGTTTATCCAGCTGTGGGCTGGACATTTTGTCCAGAAGGATCCTGGGAGAGACAGCATGGAAAGCTTTACTGAAATTCAAAAAGATTGCATCACCTGGCTTCCTTTGGCCAACTAGGTGGGTTACCTTGTCATAAAAGTAAATCAGGTTTGAAAATGGGACTTCCCTCTCATGAAGCTGTGCTGGCTGTCAGCAGTGACTGAGTTGTCTTTCAGGTTTTTTCAATACCTCCTGGAATAATCATCTCCATAACTTTACCATGCACTGAAGTGAGACTGACAGGCCTGTTGTTTCCAGGGTCTTCCTTCTTGAAAATCAGGACAACATTTGCCAACTTCCAATCAGCTGGGACCTCTGTGGATTCCCAAGACCACTCAAAAATCATTGAGAGAGTTTTTGTGATGACATTAGCCAGGTCTTTAAGGATTCTGGGATGAATCCCATAGCTTGTAGGGATCCAGCTGAAGCAGCAGATCCTGCACAGTTTCAGGGTCGACTGGGAGTTGATCATTCTCGCAGTCATGGTCATCCAGCTGAGGGCACTGAGACCCCCTTGGTCCATCATCCGTGTTGAAGAGAGAGTCAAAGTGTTAAACAATTCTGCCTTGTCTCTGTCCCTGTTTGTGAGGTAACCATTCCCATCCTGTAACGGGCCAATATTTCTATACTGCCTATTGCCATTTATATATTTGAGAAAACTCTTTTTATTCACCCCACATTTCTGGCAGCTTCAACTCCAACTGAGCTTTGGCTGCACGAATTTTCTTCCTTCAGCAGCATCTCTGAATTCTTCCCCTGTCACTTGACCTTGCTTACTCTGGGCATACATCTTCATTTTTTGCCTTATTTCCACGAGAAGATTCCTGGTCAGCCAAGCTGGCCTTCTGCCTCACCTGCTTGACTTCTGACATTTGGGAATTTCCTGCTCCTGTGCCCTTAGGAAGTGATGTTTGAAAAGTGATTGGCTCTGATGGACCCCAGCACCCCCAAGAACATTTTCCCAGAGGACCTTACTTACTAATTCCCTGAGCAACCTGAAGTCTGCTTTCCTCATGTCCAGAGCTGAGGTTTTGCTGGCACTGTTCCTCCTGTCAACAGAGATTTTAAACTCGATCACTTTGTGGTCACCAATCTCCACTTTGTTCTTGCTTTATTCTCTTCAATTTGTCCTGATCTGCTCTCTGATCAGTAAAGAAGATAGAATTGGAATAATCACTAATTTTTTAAATCTATCAATGTTGCTTAAAGCATCCATCAGTATGTGCACGGTGATTTGTTGTGTCCATACTTTTTCTAATTGCCTAGCTCATGGTGATGTGATATGATGTGAGTATTCACGTTACATAGCACTTGTCTCGGAGTTCCTTGACTCCCTCAAGGACATGGCTCTGGCTCTTGGACATGTTTTTTATGGTATTCTTTTCAATATGCCAGAGGAAAGTAAGATTTAGAAAACTATCTACTGCAACTTGACAGTGGTTTTACATTATGAAATGGAAAATAAATGTTGTGTGATGCTGTAGGAGGTTGCTTGAAGATTCAAGGCATGCTGAGTTAGTCTTGGCAGACTTAAGGATGGACAGAGCCAAGCCTTCTTTCAGAGAGCAAGCACTCCTTGGAATTGCCTATCCTTGGGGCTGGGCTTCATCTAGGAGAGCACTAGAGTTTGGAAATGACCTAGCACCACCCCAGGTGAAGAGTGTTGAGTGCCCTTGTCTCTGGTGTAAATCCAGTTCTCTGAAATACTCTGGCTGGTGTATTTAAATCAAGTGATTAAGATTCTGAGGAATTAGAAAGGTATTTTTTTTGAGTTTGATTGGCATGATGGCTTTCTAGGATCATTCTGTGCATACTTCACCTTTCCATATTCCTACTGTTGCAGAAGCTTTAGCCATTAGTAGATCCCTTTGTTCACTTCTTTTTTTTTTCCCCACCTGTAACTTTTGGGCTTAGTAACAGCATCCGTGACATAAAGCATATTAGACTTAAAGACATAAGGCACTGTCTCTTTGGGAGACAGCCTTTTTTTTTTTTTCAGTTGAGAATTTGAAGATGGTCTGAGTGAGGACCTGGGATTTGGAAAAGGTAAAGAAAGTGTGTAGTGTTTAGTCTAAGGGCAGGATGATACTTCCACCCTCTGCCCTTGAAACTTCAGTTCTGCTGTAGAAGTTGACAGGCATATGTAAAAAGCTTTTCTGCAGAGCAAGATACTGCTGCTGATCAATGTTCAGAAAATGGCCTTTGTCATCTTTCCCTTCTGTTGTGTCTCTTAAGGTATATGGATCCTAAAGTTAGAGATGAGTTTTCAGAATGTGCACAGAAGTTGTCCCATTACTGGGACATTAATAGGACAGATGAAGGCTATTTTTGTGCCTGATTCTGACTTACATACAGAAAAGTTGGATTTTATTTTTTTTAGTCTAGGTGTCTACATGTATTTTGGACTTTTCTGTATCTCTGATAACTGTCAGCAGATAATAGCTAGTATTCCATTCTGCCCTTGTCCTTCCAGTTTTCCTTTCCCTCTCCCTCCATCATGCCACTGAGTTGCTGAAGGACCACAATTTTGTTTTGTAGGAGTGGAACATTGCAAAACTTTCAATTGAATATGATTCTGAACCATTTGGGAAGGAAAGAGATGCAGCTATTAAGAAGCTGGCCAGTGAAGCTGGAGTGGAGGTCATTGTTCGGATTTCCCATACGTTATATGACCTAGACAAGTAAGTTACCATGACCTCTGATTTTAAAGAGGAAAGGAAGAAAACTTGGACTTCCGTGTAATATTTGTTTAGATATTGTGTGCTGCTTTCTACACAGAGCATTTCATAGTTAGGGAAACTACAAATTTGTTTTATGTTTTTCTTGTGTCCATCCATACCTCCAAATTTTATTACGTACTGAGTTTTAATTTGAGGTTCTTTTGAATATAATGTTTGTGTTAATTAGCTGTCTTTTATTATTAAGTTACTCAAACATCCCTGCAACTTTTCCTAAATAATCTGTTGTTGTTGTTTAGTTGTTTCATTAAATTATTTTGTCTTTATTTTACTTGTATGCAAGTTATGGAAAGCCCTTTATGTTTTTTTTTAAGAATTGTTTCCTATCAATTATGCATTCCATAAGTAATTGGGGATTGTTTGTTGTCCCTGTGTTGCGTTACTTAATGTCTTGTTTATATTTGATACAGATCTATTTAAATGGATTGGTATTAGCTCCCTATTATAGAAATATAATCTGCAAACTAGTCGAAACTATGACTTGGTTTCTCTTAACATTGAGTGATTTATTGTGGTAAATATCCATTTTATTCTGTCACAAGCCAATGTATAAGAGACAGCTAGACATACGGAATTATTTACTGTTTGAAACCAATAGCTGATTTTTCTTTCTTTTTAATCCTGAATTGAAAATTTGTTTTCTACCCTCCTGCCCAAGCACCCCCCTAAGAAAGCATTTGGTTTCATCTGTCACTTTTCTTCCTTGAAGTTTTCCTTTTTCCAGGTTTTTATATATATTTAAAATGACAATGCAAATATGGAAACTGTGTTTTTACAATAGTTGTGTATAAATTACATGTTAATTTTCCCCTCCATTAAGACAGTTGTAATATTGACTATTGTCATCAATACCAGAATTGAAAAGTCAATTTTTTTAATGCAAATAGCGTAGTCTTGTCGGTGACTTGGATATTTCTGTATGTAGCTATGATCTTTCATCTGAACTTTTCTTTGACTTGAATTGTCTGTGTTCATTACTTCCTCCTTCATGAGGAATGAAGAAAATTGACTTGTTATAAACAGTTAATTTATGTCTCCCTATGGGGGTAAAAAGGATGGTAAAATTAGAGTTTGAAGTGTCTGGATTACCATTTGTATCTGTGATTTTATATAGCATGCTAGAGGAAGATTAGAAGATATTTCTCTGTGTGTATAGCTGTGTATATTTTTTTAAAAAAATTGTTAAATGCTATTGTCTGACATGCTTCTTCCCTTTTTTTCCTTTTCTTCAATACAGAATAATAGAATTAAATGGAGGACAACCTCCTCTTACTTACAAGCGATTTCAGACCCTAATTAGTAGAATGGAACCCCTGGAGATGCCTGTGGAGACCATAACTCCAGAAGTAATGAAAAAATGTACTACTCCAGTTTCTGATGACCACGATGAGAAATATGGTGTGCCATCGCTTGAAGAGCTGGGTATGTTCTAGGATTACTTTGACTATAGGCAACAAGTAAGATGCAATCTACCACTACTGAAGGCATAATACTTACAATAACAATGAGAGAGGTTCTACTTGTGGTTAATTGTTAAACCAGTACAATTATGACATACACAGGGAACAAAAAATGATATTCAGCTCCATAAATTGATTGTTTTCTGGTAAATGGGAGGTCAGATCAAACTCTGCTAAGTATTGTTTGGCTTCTTGCAATACAGTGTACCCATTTTCCGATGATACTAAATAATCAAGAAGCTACTAATAGTTGTTGATGCTTCATTTTGCATTAAATACACTTGGTATATTTGTGCTTCAGGGGATTGATCTGTCATTTTACAAACTAATTTTAAAAACACTTTTCTTGCTAAACCAAAAAAAAGATAATAATAAGGCAAATAAATATTTTAGATGGTTCTTGTACTTTTACATGTGCCCAGCTTTGCGTTTTTCTCAGTAAAATGTAGTCAAGTATCAATATGCTAGAATTTTGTTATCCTACAGTATAAGCAAACAAGGAATTTCCTTGTTTCAATTTGTCTTTCAGGTTTTGACACAGATGGTCTACCTTCTGCAGTATGGCCAGGGGGAGAAACAGAAGCTCTCACACGATTGGAAAGGCATTTAGAACGAAAGGTATGTTTCAGATCATTGGAAGTTATACATATCTGGGAAATACAGTTACTCTTTGCTATGAAAGGTAAAGGGATTTGGGTGAATCATGTTAAAAAAAAAAGTCAAACCCACAAACTTAAGGCATCGATATAATGATATAAATCAATAGTTTGTATCTTAGTTTTGAAAGATGATAGCAGGTTATCTTTGATTTGAATTTTAGAGGAAGTCTGTTGTACTACTTTATACTGAAAAGTTTTTTTTAGATAATTTTAGTTGAAACATACTTCTTGTAAGTTTGAAAGGGAATTCCTCTGAAAGCTAATTTATTGCTAGTTTGTCTAGGTTTCCATTGTATTTAAAAGAAAGGGACAGATAGTTCTGGAAGACAGTTCATGCCTTCTGCAATGAGATGAATTACCTTCTAGAGGTTCCACTGGTTCAAAAGGAACCCCTGGATGTTGTAGGTAACATGATCATCTGCCCGCTGTTTGGGTTCAGTTAAAGACCATGTATGATTTCTCCCATTACATCTGTAAGTTGCTAAGTAGCCTTTAGTCTGATATTGCAGTGTGGTTTTTGTTTTGCTTTTTTAAGGCCTGGGTAGCAAACTTTGAAAGACCACGAATGAATGCGAATTCCCTTCTGGCAAGTCCAACGGGGCTTAGTCCCTACCTCCGTTTTGGCTGCTTGTCCTGTCGTCTCTTTTATTTCAAGTTAACGGATCTGTACAAAAAGGTAGGATTTCTGTGTAGTCAGCTTCATATTCTTAGATGCCATGATTTTCCCCTACTTCTCCTAATAAAATGTTTTTCTTTACTGATGATCTTCAGGTAAAAAAGAACAGCTCCCCTCCCCTCTCCCTCTATGGCCAGCTGTTATGGCGTGAATTTTTCTACACAGCGGCGACTAACAATCCACGGTTTGATAAAATGGAGGGGAATCCTATCTGTGTTCAAATTCCATGGGATAAGAATCCTGAGGCTTTGGCCAAATGGGCAGAAGGCAGGACAGGTTTTCCCTGGATTGATGCGATTATGACACAGCTTCGTCAAGAAGGTTGGATTCACCATTTAGCCCGTCATGCTGTAGCATGCTTTTTGACTCGAGGTGACCTCTGGATTAGCTGGGAAGAAGGAATGAAGGTATTGTTTCTTATTCTCGAATTTCTTAAGGTGCCTCTTAAAGTTTCTGATTGCCATTCTTGAATTGTTGTTACTGTGCCATGTAAGTTGAATTTTGAACCGTAAATTGTGGGCAAACCTAAATCAGTTCTGATAAACTAGCTGTGCTGAAATTTTGCCTCTTGAATGCCCCATTTTATTGGAATATTAGAGTGTTTCTTGCAGTCAGAATAGGTCTGAAATTCTTTTAGATTTGAGATTTTTTCCAAAATCTTGGCAAATAAATATGGGTTACTATTGTAATTGAGATTTCTTTCCAGTCGTTTTGTGTGAACAATTGCTGTTCACATCTTGTGTCTGCTTCCCTGCAAAAGGACAGCACTATGGGAATGAAAGGGAGAAAACTAAAAGCTGACAATGTCCTTCCAGCAATTTCTGTCCCTTTGCCCAGTGTCAGAAGTGTGAGTAAGGGCAACATGATTTGGCTGAAGGTTCAGTGCAGTTAACTCTATACAAGTATCCAAGAGATGCTGAAGGTCAAATTTAAAATCTAAGTCTTGAAGAAAACAGTGGAATAATTTAATCTCAGCCTTTGAATCATTGTTATCTTTTTAGAGGAGTAGTATATCTTTTACTGAGCAATCATAATCAATGAAAAATTGATAATCAATTTTTTTTTTAAATCAAAGAATTTACTTGCCATCAGGATTGTGACCTCATTTATGTATGTATATAATCTTTAGGCAATTTTATCCTTCTTAAATCAGTTGTAAGCAAACACCTTTCATTAAAAAAAAAAAATTGGTTACGCAACAACATAAGCTGCTTTAGGAATTTTCCTTTTGCAGTTCATAGATAAAGACATCAAAGATGCCTTTACATAGGAACTCAGCCAACAACAAGACTGCATAATACAGATAAATGACAACTTGTTCTTACTTTTGCAATAGTACAGATATATGAAGTGCCCAGAGTTGTGCGGTTGTCCATAGCTAGCAAAAGTTAATCTGGCCTTCCACGTCATGGTATTTCCAGAGTCTTATTACATGGCAGCATCTAGTGGAACAACTGTGTGCTAACACTTAATGTCTAAAGATCTTGTTGTATTAAGAATCACTTTCTATTTAAAATGTTTTTTTGAAAATGTTTTTAACATAAATCTTATATTTTCAAAACAAACTTTTTTTTTTTCCAAATAGTTGTAGATACTTAGACAAAGGTACTTTTGTAACACTTATTCAGTGTATACTGTGGAATGAATGCCTTATTGAATATATGGAGAGAAGAGAGAGAGAGATCATAGTTTCATGCTATTATTTTATTTAGACTTTGCATAGGATTAGTATTAGTTGAAGCTGGGTGGCCATAGTAAGATGTTGAGGCATGAAGAAAAATTATGGTTTCTTTGAAACATTTGTAAACAATGCAAGTTTGAAAAGAAAATCAGACCTTAGAAAAGTATGTATTAAATAAGTTTTCAAAACAACTACTAAGTGCACTCTTTTTATAAAAGGTCCTTGAATGTTGTCCTTCAAAGAATAAAGCTTCTCTTTATTTCTTGTTAGCCTGTATTGCTGTCATCTGATGGAGCAGATAAACTTTTTTTTATACAAGTTAGTACTGTCTGTGTTAAAGATTTAAAAAAAGTCAGTGCTGTGAGCTTGAATGCTTCACAACTACTCACCTCCAGATTTAAAGTAAAATCCTCGTAAGTCTTCAATTTTCTCATGAGTTATTTTTAATATAATAGGAGTAGCAAATTAGAATTAAAGTATTTGGAAGATTTTTTTTTTTTCCTTCAGACCAGAGTACATTATCTGTCCCATTCTTCAGTGTTCCTGGTCGTTCATATACCTCCAGGAATTTAAGAGTGCAGCCTCAAAACTGTGGCTTACTAGATTTAACTATTGGCCTTCAAGAACACAACTTGAATGTTTGTGCTACCTGAAACTCTTGAATTCTACTCTTGGGATTCGTCACGTAGTGAAAGGTGGTGTGCAAGTTGAGGCATTGAGACCAACAACTTAAATTTGTACGTTCCCTGTTTTCTGGAAGTTTACAAAGCTTACTCAATTGTGATGTGATGAAGCAACTTTTCTGAAAACAGCAAATACCACTTGCAAAGGGTCAGGCTCCAGCCATCCTTTGGGGATTTATTTTTCAAGGCTGTATTTGTGTAAGAATTGTGTAGCTTTCTGAAATGTTACAAACTTGCTTCCAGGATTTAAAGCCTGTTCTTGGTTTTTGTCTTTTATTCTTGAATTTGGTGTCTAGGTAAATATTTGCAATTGCATACTGAGCATTCTGTGTATGTTGCCAGGTAAGAAAGAGCTGAAATCAGAAACTCTAGGAAAAAATACTGAAAAAGTGGTGTCTTGGAGGTGTGTCATATTCAGACTAACTTGTTGCTCTAATGTCTTAAGGTCTTTGAAGAGCTGTTACTTGATGCAGATTGGAGTGTGAATGCTGGAAGCTGGATGTGGCTATCCTGCAGTTCCTTCTTTCAGCAGTTTTTTCACTGCTACTGTCCAGTGGGTTTTGGCAGAAGAACTGACCCAAATGGAGATTATATCAGGTAACTAACAATCCAGAAATTGCAGCCATTGATTCGTGGATGTTGCTTATATTGTCAAGTACCTTTATATTTAACATGACGACCTTTTTATTATTTTTTAAGACGTTATTTGCCAGTACTTCGAGGTTTCCCTGCAAAATACATCTATGATCCTTGGAATGCCCCAGAGAGCATCCAGAAGGCTGCAAAGTGTATTATAGGAGTTAATTATCCCAAACCAATGGTAAACCATGCAGAGGCAAGCCGTCTGAATATTGAGAGGATGAAACAAATCTACCAGCAGCTTTCACGATACAGAGGACTGGGTATGGTTATAGACTATTGCCTTTATTTGAAAACTTCTCGCATCTTCTAGCAATTAATAATTTAGTCCCATGGCAGTGGTAATCAGGTGTAAGCTCAGGGTGCTGACCATGGTTGTGTATCCAAATAAATGAAAATATTATATGTAACCAAGAAAGAAGAGTTTGAGGGGAATGCCTCTTTCCAAATATTACCCAGAGTTTTTTTTCTGTGAGTTTTTGGAAATATTTTGGTTAAACTGAGCTTTCTGTACGTTCTGATACTCTTGTACAGATAGGTTTTAATACCACGGATTAGAAATTTAATGTGATTCATAACTTCAGCCATACTGTATTTGCATTTGCAAATGCTGTTACTTGAATAGAGATCAATGCAACCCCTGGTTGCATTCTTCCCCTTTGCTCTGAGAGGTAAACCACATGCACTTGTACTGCTCAGGAGGGTGTGACCAGTCAGTATGTTCAGATATTGGATATTGAACTAAGATGAGTTGCACCGTAATGGAACATATTGACTAGGTGTAACTAAGGAATATTGGAAAAGTTACACAGAATAACATGTAGAAAAATAAAGTTACGTAAGTGTGAACTAAAATTACTTGGCAAGATTCCAGAAGCAGGCAAGACAGAGAAGTGTTCTCCTTTCAGAAAGGTAAACCACTCCATGTGAGGGTGGAGAATGGCTATCACGAGGAAAAAAGCATGCTGCACTTACTCTGTTTTTTTTTCTGTCTTTCTTTATATATTTTATTTTGTTGTCTAGGTCTTCTTGCAACAGTGCCTTCTAATCCAAATGGAAATGGAAATGGTGGCCTAATGGGCTATTCACCAGGAGAAAGCATCTCTGGTTGTGGTAGTACAGGAGGTCAGTCAAATTCTTTCAATACATAGAATTACTGGAACTGAACCACACAAACTTATATAATGCCCTTGCCATTATGTATTAAAAGAAAGAACCATTTCCACACGAGAGTTTTGAGTGCAAGTCACAAACATTTTCAAATTGATTCACTGTTTGATAGTATTTATATACAGACATCTTTATTTTTTAATCTCAAATATGTAAGAATTTTTAACCTGTTTTTTCCTTCTGAAAATTCCTTGTCAACACGTATCAAACAGTTTGATTTCAAAAGCACCTGAATATGATTTTCTCCTTGAAGTCTATAAGCATCCTGATACTTATAATAAGGAGTGACTTCTGAACTTTCAAGTCAGAACTGTTAACTTTTAAAGTTTTCTAATGCTGGCATTGGATTGCTTACTGGAATTTATTGCTACTAAACAAAAAATAAGAACAGTAATAAGATTGTATTAATCCATGGTGCATCTTAAATACTATGTACATCTTGGACTCTCCATTGTGAAAGGTTACAGCAGAACTGAAAATTTACTGGGTTTATGTTCTCTGTAGGCTTTAGTCAAGGTTAGAAGGTTAGTCAGGGTTGGAAGTTGTGGAAGAAGGTTGACCTTACTGTTCTGAGCTGGTAGTTCCTCTTGAAGATTTAAAGTCTAGACTCCTTAAATCTGGGTGTTCGAACTTTTATTTCTTAGAAGTTCAAGAGA
>JAWWEU010000040.1:53635055-53667502 GCA_035583155.1 Acropternis orthonyx | reverse complement strand
CCCAATGTCCCCCGCCCCCCCCCCCCCCCCCCAGAAATTTAAAATTTCAAAGGTGGTGAAAATTGTCTGGGTAGAGGGGAAATTTACATTGATCCAAAAAGCAGAGGGAAATCTTAAGCAGACATAGATCATTTTAATGTTGATTTCAAGGGATCTAAGCTTCTGCTTTTGAATTGTGCACACCGCAAATGCAAAGTTAATTCAATATTCAATTTTAAAAATGCAAATAGATCTGATTTCAATATTTTTTACAAAATTCCCTGCAGAATGGAAAGATGGAAGAGGCATAAAAGAAATTGAAAAGATAGCCAAAAGGAGATTCGTGTTTCCAGGAACCTGTTGATTTGCAAGCTTGAAAGAGGTCTTAGTGAAGACTTCACAAAGCAAAACTCTTACAGAAGAGCTGCAAAGTGCCAAAGTGGAGCCACCATGCAGGATCATATCCAAGGATCTGTGGTTAGTGGAATCTTGTGCACCTAATGCAAGGTAAGTTATACTTTTCTCTGCTTTTCTTACCCCTGCTAATTACACAATGCACAAGAAGATAATCTGGTTAACTCTGATTATTCTGACTGGGAGTAGCCAGTAAGCACATTAATTAATAATAAGAACAATTTATAGGCAGCAATTTACAAAGAGGGAGAATTTTCTTCAGGTCTGTTTGGCTTTCTAGAGCTTCAGACCATGTGGTCATTACAAGGTCTTTAATTATCTGGACTATATTTGTTTCTCCAATGCCTCTTACCCTGACCAAACTAGGAACATTTTTAAGCAAAGTCATCTTTACCTGAGAGTGGTAGAAACAGAACTCTGAGGAATGGCTTGCACCAGCAAACATCAGTAATGTTGCACTCAGACACATCAGCGTGACTGCTACACAGCCAGGAGCAAGGGATTTCAAGGAAGCTTGGCAAACAGATGGAAGAGAGATGATGGAACCAACAAAGCATTATTGCAGAAACCTTAAAGAAAGGGAAGAAGGAAAATTAAAGGAATGGTGCAAGGAAAGTAGCCAGCTGAATGAAAGAAGAAAAAAAATCAGATAAGAAATGGAAGTCCATTTGCAGGTAAGGGTTTATGGATACATTTAACATCTGTTGTGTCTTGACTAACTGGATAATTCTTCTTTAATGACAGAAGCCTTTTTGGAGAGGGTAAAGAAGGGGAGAAAACTATTTTAGGTGTTACACAACATTATGATTTTCTGAAATACTTACAGCACATAGGGCTTTGGTTTTCAAGTGGTTTTGGGTTTTGATGTGTTTGGTCCCAGCTCTCCTACCAGCCCCTCCAGGGAAGAGTTAAGGGGTAGCATACCCAGCTTCTCTCCTTTCTGCAGGGCAGCACCCCCCTTGTGTGATCAGCCAGCTCAGCAGAGCATGGCTGGGCACTTAAGGAAGGGTTGCCTCATGCAAAGTATTTGCATATGTGTGTGGTTTTTTGTAATTAGTGCAGTCAGGCCTTGATCTTATTTGTGACATCAAAGGCTACTAATTACAACACTTACTGATGAGGGGTCACCTCCTCTGCTCTGGCTCCTGTTGCTCGACTTCTGCTTGAGAAGCTGGAACTCACAGAGGCTTTTTCTCTGCGTCACGTGTGTTTTCAGGCTGAACAGACAGTGATTTTAGGTGCTTACAGAGGCTGTGGTGCTGGGTGGTTGCCAAGTGTTTTGGCAAAGTTCAACAGGTATGTCATCCAGCTCTGATCCTGGTTGAGGATGTGCACCAAAAGCCACTTGCAGGGCATCACACACCTGGCCTGCCCTTCTGTGGTCCAAGTCACCGCAGGGAGAATCAAGAACCAGTCCTTAGTTTCTTGTTGCTGCCTGGGCTTAAGCAAACAGCAGCTCGCTGGGAGACAGCTGCCATTAACAGGGCTCGACAAGACTTTGAGCCTGTAAATAGTCACACTTTGGAAAGCACTGGTTTAATCCTCTGATTTAAAGCCAAAAGTTGTTGAGTAAAATCAACTCCCAGTTGGTAATGGCAAAATCACCTTAGTTTGTGTTTGAAGGTACTATCTGAAATATTTATTACAGTTTTACACTTCATACCATAAAATGTCACCCAAAGTAATGAAGCCTGTAGATAGAAGAAAAATTATTGAGATGTTATCTTTATGACTGTTTAGCATTTGCACTGCAAGACATTTTGTCATCTGCTTACAGCCCTAATCAAACCGGTATTTGTGGATTCAGATAAAGAATAATGCAATTTTGAAACTACAGCAGCACTGCTTGATGAGCTCTCATTTAATTCACAGTTTACAACTGCTAACAGAAAATCCTGGGCTGGTTCTCAGGCTGTGTGTGCATGTCCCTTGGAATCAGAGGGCTGGTAGAGTGTGCACTGGTGAAAGAAGGCACTCTTCTCTTACTGCTGTCATTAATGTGAAACCATGGGAGATGGGAGTATGCCAAGACTTTGAAATTTGCATAGCTGACCCCAGGATCTAAATCAGACTTAGATGGCTTATAAATTATTGACAACAGCAAAATGTAGTCAGAGTCTCAGTTTTGAGCTATTTCTGATCTGACATTGATAGGCATGTAGCCTCTTTCATACAGGTACCATGGGTGTGTGGCTCCTGCCCAAACTCACTCTAGTACTCTTTGCTGGGCCACAGCTCCTAGACACACTGAGCACTTACAATCTTCCCATAAACAAGCTAGCAATAAAATGCACAGGTGTGTGATTTATCACAGAAGGCTCTGTCTCAGGCTTATGTCTTCCTCTCCCTGATCTGAGCAGAGCCTTGAGTCTCTCCTCTGGCTGCCCTGGCAAATGCTCCAAGTTTAGACACAGTTCTCTGTATGCAGAGCCAAGCCTCAATTTCTAGTCGTTTTGCATTGTTTGTGGGTCCTGTTCCTAGTTAGTGTGATTTATGTTTTACTATCACTCCTGCAAGAGCCGGCATCCTTGTATGGATGGAGCATACTTACAATGGAAAGAGATTCCTATGGCTTCATGGAGGTGGTGGATTCCATTCCCTGGGTATCTTAACTATTTTTATCAGACGCTCTGGGCTGGGTTTCTGTCTCTACAGCTACCATGCCATGATGCATATTAGTGCATCGATGATTATGATCCATAAGTTTCTTTTGGCATGCAGTGCCTCAAAAAGGAAATTAGGTCCAATCCCCACCCGAAAAAATCTTTCTTGTTTGCAAGAGCACTCATTTTCAAGCCAGTCACTTCTCCTGGAACCAGTATGGATGAATGGGTCCTTTTTTCTCAGATGATAACTGCAGTCTGATGACTGTGGCGTCTCCACTGGATGCCAGGGGCAGGCAGGGGTGGGATCTCTTCTGATTTGGAATCCCTGCAACACCATGTCCTGTGATGAGAACCCACTGGCAGAGTTTCCCTCCAATCTCCCTCTCTAATTTTGATCTGTAGTTCTTGTGCCCATCTATACACATCAGAATAAGCTGTGCTGTTTCTAATTAAGAAGATAATTTTGAAATATCTCTTGAACCCTTGACCTTCAGGATTCCCTCAGATGATGTCCCTCTGATCTAAGGAGATCTCTCTCATGGGTTGCCGCTCTTCGTGTGAAAATAGGTAGGGTGTAATTTGCTAATGTTTATGAAGTTCTGTTCTGGGTAGTTGAAACTGCTGTTAATTGCTCATTATTTCAGTTGAGACAGCTGGTTTGTTTTTCTGTGTGGCTCCTACAGGAGAAGTTGCATTACTCCGTGCCTCAAACTCCCAAAGGCCTGCTAGTTTGCATAGCATATTGTCGTTCTACTGCATTCTCAGTAGCACTTGACTGAGTAGTAAAGGCGACCATGGCTTGTTCCAGGCACTGAGACAGAGAATAGACAGTATGTAAAGATTTTTTGGCTTTGAAAGTTTGGAAATGATTGCACTGGGAGCTGAATGGGCACAAAGAGGGGAGGAAGCAGAGCTGTCTGCTGGGGCTCTGAGCAACACTGCAGACCTTGTTAGGAGGGGAGATGTTATAAAGCCTCTTAAATGGTAATCTGAGGTTAGTAAGAATTCACCTTTGACTCAGACTAACTCTCTGAAGGTCAGAACAGATATACTTCACTGCTGCAGAACACATTTCACCAGAAAATTATGCATGAGTAGGTAGATCCCACCAGACAGCTAGCAAGGAGGAATGGCACAAGAAAGGGAATGACAGGAAAGGTGGTTAATACTCTTCCTAAGAGACATGTGAGTGCTAGAAGGAACAATAAATCAATCAGGTAATCAAAGGTCAGGTAATTACAAGAATGTTGCAAACAACTTAAATGCAGCAAAGAACAAAAAGACAGACAAAAGGAAAAACAATCTGCTCCATACACATATAAGTATGAAAGTGAGTGTGTGTGTATGGCCTTGTATAGAATGAAAGGAATTGAGGATCAGTAAAAGCAGCAGTACTCTTGAAAGGTAAAGATTGATGAGTTGGATATTGCTGTGGAGCTGAATGTCTCATTACAGACAGTGAATGAAAAATGGTCTCTGAAAATGTGGAAAAAAATTAGAAGGAACTGAAGTAAGATCCAGGCAGCCAGAAATTCAAGGCACCTACATAGAAGTGTAGAAACTACTCCATCTGCATCTGTGGGTCCACAGCACTGGGCAGTAGCCTCCTCTAGCTCTATGGCGCCCCCTTTTCCACACAGCTGAGGGTTGGGCCCAAGAGGAATGGCTGGATTGGGCTGTAACACAGGTGAATATAGGCTGTTGCATTCAACAGGCAGTGTCTGGAAACCACAGAGCTGCTGCCTCCACTGCTTTCCAGGAGTTTCACTCCCAGACCCCTGTTGTTTTCTTAAGATCAGTCAGGATGAAGCTGGAGGCAGCATGTGACAGAATCTTCTGAAGGCTAGTCAGTCATGCCTGGTTGACCTGATGACTTCCTTGGGCTTTGTGTTAGACTTCATTTTGCCAGCAGAGTGAGCCAGGAGGGCTCAACCTCCCCCCTTCACACCAGGGCTTTACCAGCCCTGCCTGGCTGGCAAACCTGCCTGCTTCCAGCCCTCAGCCACCTCCCACTCCATCAGCTGTGTCTGGGGAAACAGGGCATGAGGAATAACTCAAACCAAGCAAGACCTAAGTAGTCTACAGCATGGGCCAGCAGCGTGGGACCTTTCCATCAATTTGTGAGCCAAGGAATGTGTGTAGGTCAGACCCAAAGTCCCTGACAGCAAGAGAAGTTGCCCAGTGGTTTGAGCTTTAGGCTATGCACTCCTTGTGGGTGCACAAACTTCAGTCCCTTGCGGTGTCTTAGGCACATACTAAATGTGACATACGTGATATAGTTACTTCCTTTTTGTTTCTCTTGGGATGGCTAATTTTTAGGTGCATTTAGGAGAAACTCAGTAGGTTAAACTGGAAAAAAAAAAGTCTGTTCCAGAAGAAGAGCTATGTCTAAAGGAAGCTGGGGAAAAACCAGACAGATCAACAGTAATGTTGGTAAGTTTTAATTGTAACACATAGTAAAACAGTGGAATGAAAATGCTTTAGATAGAAAAGGAGTTTATTTGGATCATTCTTACTAATATCCACCCTAAGCCTTTTTATATTTGATATATTATACAGGCTGAAATGTCCTCATTTAATTTTTGGAAAATGGCTTCATGTGCATGAACTGTACCATCCACCCATTTTCCTTTTTTACATAAAAAATTACTTTTATAGCTAGTGGTTGTATTAATTTGGGTAAGATGATAGGAGTTAGGGGAAAAGGCAAGTATGTATATCTGCTATATATGAAAATCATTGTGTTGTCCATTCCTTATTTATTGCCATCTAACACTGTCTTTAATGGCAAATGCTAATGACTGCACAACTACAGCAAATATCAAGGAGACAGTACACCCAGTAAGACCCTCCAGCCAAACTGAAACTGCCCGTAAGATCTCCGTTAATTAAAATCTGTACAGATGGGTTTCCTTAATTGTAGGAAATGGAATACAATCCGTATAATTAACTCTTCACTCAAAGGCTTCCCCCCAACTCAGCATCTGGGAGGAGCAGCAGTGCTTGTTTGGCACCTCGTTGCTGGAGGCCATGGCTGACTCTCTAAAGCAACCCATGGCCCAGGGTCCCACACCAAAACCTTCACTCAGACTCCTCCTGCAACCCCACCGTGCTGCACTCAGAGGTTCTTGTCTTTGCGTGGATCACACCACCAGTATCCACGAGCACAATGCCCATTCTCTTTGCCTTGGAGGGAAATGTTGGATCTTCTCTAAAGTCTTTTCTGCCCTGGAAGACGAGCAACCCTTCTGTGCTGCAGTGCAGGGAGAGACGCCAACATGTGGAGAAAGTGATATTGAGGGATAACCAAAGAAAGCTTGCTCCCCTTGGAGCAGCAGGTGGTCCTTGGGGCAGACCTTGCCTTATGATGGGTTTGTGGAGCATCTAGCAGTGTGGTGCCACCAGTCCACAAGGACAGCCAGCCAGTCCTCTGAGAATTTCTGCCTCTGTTTCCAGACCTTACTGTTTCTTTGATGTGTTGCGTTTTCTCTCCACTCCTGTGAAGAGAAAATCCACTCTTAATTGAGCCTTTGCCCAAACCCCACACCATTTTATGTCCTTGTTACTACCTCTTTCTCCTCTTCCATCCCACTGTCTTCTCTTTACCACTCTTCTTTATACACATGCCTTATCTAAGGGTTAAATTGCCACCACTGGAGTGGAATGTCCTTAGGCTCTGCCATAGGTGAACCACAAGTATGGAAGAAGCAGTGGCACTTTGCACTTGGTGATTTTCAGCACTGAAGCAACATATCTTTGACCATGTACCATGTGATCTGAGGACCTGTGCTGCATTTTGGGAAAGCCAGGATATACCATCTGGAGAGAGGTAATGTGGCAGGAGGGTTTCAAGGGACCCACAGGCCTGAAGTAAAGCAGATACCTGGAGTCACTCCACATATTTCAGCCCTTCCTAATAGTGATGTGGACCTCAGAGGATCTACAGCTCTCCTGAATACAGGGGCAGGTCTTTAGAGGCCACATTCCTCTTAAAGTTGCTTTCTGCCTGCTGTGACTAGCATGGGTTCTGGTATTTTGCCTTCCACAGAGATCCTTGTTCTTGGGGCTCACAGGTGTGTCAAAGGTGTTCTCTGGGGAGCTGTGGGACCAGCTGCAAGACTTATGTGCATGGTGGCTGCAAAGGCTTCCCCATACAGTTGCAGCTTTTCCACAGACAGGAAGAATATGTACAGGCAGAGAGGCAGTATGAAAAAACCCAGCAGGTTTCCCATTCTACCACTCAGTGTTTCCATTATTGCAGTGTGTGAGTACAAATCACTGTACACTTCTGCTGAAGGCATTTCCATCTTGTGCAGCACAGCACCAGAGGAGCTGCTTCCCATGCTTATCAGGAAAGAAAGCCAGTAAGTGAAATAATGATTGTTTAATTGCTCATATGCTTTCACTTTGGTCTGCAACAGCATTGTCAGAGTTTTCTATCTATGGCAGTTGTTTTTCTCCTGATCTTTAGGATGAGTTAGTTTTAGGAACCCAAGCCTGCTTTTAATTAGTGTTTTAAAAACTGAGGTTTTTTTCTTGGAAATCCCTCAAGTTTTGATATCACTGGAGTCGCCTGCTCCCTGAGATGTGCTGTCAGCTGCTGTGAAATCCTGTGGCCTGCTGGCTACTCTGCAAACAGTTTCAGGCATTAAATAATTGCACATTTTGCTCATTGTAGCCAAGCCAGACATATTTCAAACCACAAAGACTCACCTTTGGGCTCGGCAGTGCCCTTCTGAATGTGAAGCAGGATCCCTGTGCTTGTGCCCACATAAGGCACTAACCTGCATCTCAGGGGCCTATGTCTAGTTCTCCACATTCACATATTCAAGAGCAATAAAGTCCATATAAAATATTAGGAAATGATGGAGGCCTCAGACTACATCTCCAAAAATTACATAGCTACTGTAAAAGCCTTTCACTGCAAGTCAATTTTGAAAATGGGATATGCCTTAGAAACTAAGGAAAAGTACACATATTTGTGCCTTGTAAAGCCATGGGACATCACGCAGTGGTGCCATCCAGGGCCCCAAGATGCCCCACCATCACACTCCTTGAAGGTAGTGTACCCATCCCTTCTGCTCCTGCCCACAGTATTCGCTTTCTGCTCTGCTCTCAGCTCCTCTGAGGTGACTCCTCTTGGTTGTTCTCTCTGAGAGCCCATAGGAATAGCAGTGCACTCCAAACCATTTTTTCTGAATCAAATGTTCTTAACAAAAGGAGTTCATTCACCAGGCAGAGGGATTTGTAGAGAAATGCAAAACAGCATGTAGGGTGCAGCAGAACACTCGGGTGTGTGATCTACTAGAGAGAAATCTAAGTATGGGTTTAAGTGCACTGCTGGGTTGCTGCTGTAACCCCTCAGTCACTGACAGACATGCAGCTAGAGAGGCACCAGCCTCGATTGCACAGAATATCAGACAAACAAGGCAAAAATCCCCGATTCTTTGCTCACTAGCACTGGGCTGGCTGTAAGCTGAGTTCCACACTGCTTCCTGTGGTCTGCAGCAGTCCAAGTGTGCCACAGCCTCCTGCCCTTCACATCGAGCCAGAAGTGGTGTAGAGGCACAGGTTACCTCCCTCCAGGCAAACCCTGGTGTCGCTGGAAGCCCTGTTCTCTGAAGGGCTTGAACTGCTTAAAGGGCAGGACTTGGGTCAGACTTGCTTCTCACTGCCCTGAACAGTGCTTCTGCACAGGCTTAAAGATATGGCTAGGGAGGATTTTTCTTCATTCACTGCTTCCAAGAAGACTGATGCAATTTTTTGAAATGCTGCTCCTTCTACCAAGTCTGTTTAATCTGCAGGGATACACCCAGAAAGTGATTTTTCTTTATAGAGTTTTGCTAGTTTTATTTCAAGAGATTGCTTCATGCTGATTGCTACCTCAGTAAAGTTACTTTGCAAACCTTTATGATGATCTAATTAATCTTGCTAAAATCACTTTAGTAGAAGCATTTCCTACATAAAGGCAAGGTACCCAGTGTCACCCAATGAATTTTTAAGTGTTTTTTCGTTTTGCTTCGACAGTCTTTGTTGTTGAGCCATCAGATAACATGACTGGAATACAAACTTTTCTCTCCACTGCATGCATAAGAGTGTAAAACGAAAAGCATTGATTCAATTGTACACTCAGCTTGTGAAAGGCTGTCTGGTACCTGTTGCCTTTCTGCTGCTTACTGAGTGAAAGGCAATTCTGCTTAGCTCTTCCTGCAGAAATCATCCTGCTGGCTTTTCACACCACAGGCTGGCTCCCAGGCCTCCAGAGTCAACAGGGGTTTCATCACTGGTTTTTATTCTTTTTTTAACTCTTTGTTTTGTAAGGTAGGTTGTAGGCAGTAAGGTGATACAGAATCTGATCCTGTCTGTACTAAATTCAATATGCAATGCTAGTGGATTTTGATGTCTCTGGATTAACTCATTAGTTGTAACTGTGTTTGCAGGGTGGTGAGGATCATGAAGCACACCTGTCATACTTGCCCTGGCATAAGCATAGACACATATTCTAGTCTGAAATCCTGAGCCATAATCATGTGGGAAATCACTGGACAATGATTTACCAACTCCATGAAACCAAAGCACAGCCTGGCAGTTCTCATGGTATCCGTCATTCTAGGATTGACCTGTGCACACCCAGGAATTTCCACTCAGAAAATTTCTTAGGCATAAAACTGCAGGCTAAAATAATCCAACATAAAAGAAAACATGGTGTGTCAAAACATGAAGATCTTTGGATATTTAACTTACCAGGTTTTCGGGTGGATACCTGCCCCTTCCAGTGGTCTCTCAGGGGAATGGAAAATACTGCTTGTTCCCCTGAGCTTTGTCCCAGGCAGTGCTGCAATCAAAGGTAAAGAGAAGTGATCTGAATGTATTCACTTCTCATCTGAGCAATGTCAACTTTAACTGCTTTTCATATACCAAATTTGTTGTATATATTTAAATCTGCTTTCTGTTTTGCTTTTCTACCATTGATGTATTGCAGTAGATATGAGCCTGACATAGAAATGCAAGAAAAAAATGCCTTGAAGGGGCTGGTGCTTCTGGCTAGTTTGATTTGTTGACATTGTTCTTCATCTTGGCTTGCCCTCCCCTCACATTACCCAATGTGTCTCATACGAGACCTGTTTCATTTTGTGTTCCTGCTGGGAAGAATTGTGTGAAATGACATGCTTTTTAGGAGGGTATTTCTATAGATGTTCATGTACACCAAATGAGCCGTTCTCAAGCACAAGCCATTTGGTCTGAAAGAGGACTTTGGAATTGGAAAGAAGCAGTGGGACTAGAAGCATTGGAGAACAGCAGTACTTGCCACTAGCAAAATGTAGCTGGAAAGATAAAATGATTTTATGGAAATAACTCCACTCTACTTATGTTTTTTCAAAACTTCTGGGGCCAAATCCGACCCATTCATATTTTTAAATTTGTGAACTTCCAGTAGAAATATTGATGCACCAAGAAGGCACAGAATGACAGTCAGTGACTCATCAGTGTTATTTTATAGATTGCCTCTGCTTCTTAGCTCTTCTAATTAAATATTCATTGCTTGGAAATGCCCTCCCAGTGCATGCTTGTTGGTTAATTATAATCTCCTCACCTTGACTCTGAAATGTCTCCCAAGGATGAAATGCAGTGGACTGCTGCACCTTACCCAGGAAAATCTTCCACCAGCTCCCTGGCCTTGTGGAGGGTGATGTTGTCCCCCTGAGGTTCTGCCCACCCGGTCCTGCTCAGACTCTGCTGGTTTTGTTGTCAGCTGCAGGGAAGCCACAGCAGCTTCTGCTTGGAGAAGGCCCTCTGTCTTCATCAGTGCTCAGACTCTAAACCTGCAAATTCAGTGAAAGCTGATGAAATTGGAAGAGGATTAATTTTCTGTTAGTATCAACTGGAGCAATGGCATTTAATTAAAACCCAAACAAACAAAAACCCAAACCACAAACAAAATCAATCCACATGTCATCTCCAGCTCCGCTTACAACTTTCCATGTTGTGCCTTGGTCAAATGCTAGCAAGTCTACATAGATTAGATCTACCACTTTTTTCTGATCAAGTCAAGCAGATATCCAAACAAGTTTAGTCTGATGCAATCTGTCTTTCCTAAAGTCACATTGCATTTTTACTTCCTTTCATTTCTGCATCTTGATTATTATTTCCTCCTATATCTGTTTGAAAAAGTTATAAATGATAGAGGTTGGACTAATGAACTGTACTTTTAAAACTATTTCTTTCCCAAGCTCAAGATCTGCCTCCAAAATCATTCAGACTCTTTTGGTCATGTAAGTGCCTGCACTATCTCCACTACTTCTTGTACATCAACAACATTGCAATACTTATGGGTGATATGCATAACCTTGAACTGTGAGTATACACAGGTTTTCTGGCTGTTCAACATCAAATTAAGTTTTCAAGAAATTAAACATGATGCAGTTTAAGACTTTATTACCATTCTTGCATTTGTACATATTGTGAAATGGCCTCTGCTCAATACTGCCATTTTATCAATAGTTAACAAACAGGCAAAAATTTTAATCTGTTTCATTTACTTGAGTCTCTCAGATTAATAGTGTCTTTTTTTTTTTTAAACTTTCCTATGCAAAAATGTCATCAATTATTAATCAAAGCAGACTAGATTTCATTGAATATCTGACTTCCTGCAGCACAATAGAGTACTCTTAACTGTTAAAGGTGCGTTCTTTCTTAAAATGCTGCATGCTAGAGTAGCTTTTAATTGCAATATGAAATGGATCCACTGGTAAAGCCTAGATGAGTGTAAGCGTGGAATGTGGGCTGCAGAGCTTTGACATGCAAAAAGCTTTAATGTAAGTACTGAAAATGTGCAGAACAGCACAAATGTCCTGTGGGACTTCAACACAAAGCCTGGAGGATTTCTCTGCTCCTCCTGGGGGCACGGGGGGGGGAACGTTCACCCCTGTACAAAGGGCAAATAGGCCCCAGATCCAGATCGTTTCTGGAAGAAGAAATGGAGGGATAACAAAAGTTGTATTTCAAGGCTGGGCATTTCTTTCCTGCAGACGTCTCTGGTGACCCTCACCCTGGCTAGCAAAGAGGTCCTGGGAATCCTCAGCCTGCCAGGGCCGTGCCAGGACTGGGGCTACCGAGGCAAATGGGGGTGTTTGCCAGACTGGGACTCAGACCTTGCATCAGCTTTCAGCAAGCAGCTTCCAGTACTTATTTTAAAGCTCTGTTGGCTCAGTTTAAGCCATGCCTGTCATGATCATTATGTCCAAATGCAAGCTAAAATGACTGAAAGGCACACTTAGAAGGACCGTGAACCCTGTCAGAATCGATAACCAAGGCCTTGCTTTCTTTATTATTTTCACATGCTCAATTTATTGAATATTTACAGAGAGTGAATGGGAAACAAAGTGCTGCATTTGTGAGACATTTAAATTATGTATTAGTAGCCCAAGACACTGTGGTTAGCCATTAAATAAATAATTGTAAACAGACAGATTCAGAATGATCTATTTCTATATTTACATTCGTGGCCTAAGAGAGGAAATGGATGCTTTTCATAAAGGAAAAAAAAAAAATCCATCCATCATGAGGTCTTCCAACTGAGGTATTCAGTGCTAGTAAAACTGGTATTTTAAAACAGAGTAACAAATGGGTCTTCAGCATCTCCTAGGATTAGGAGGCATGCAAGTTTCTTTGTGTTACTTTTTTGGTTTTTATATGATGTATGTATTCATTTTGAGGGAACTGTAAGAACAGTTTGTTGTCTGGGCTTTTTTGGTGAAGAAAATTGTTTTCCGTTAATTAAATTGGAATTCATCCCATTGAAACTCACCTGCCACAGAGCTCAGCAGGCAGGAAAAGGCAGTCCTGCTGGTCTTGGAAACAGTAGCAGTGATCCAATTAATTGCAGTTGGACCAGAAAAAATGTCACTTCCCACAAAAACCTCATGGTTTCGATGTGTGCACTGAAGTGTTTGTCCATTTCTTTCTACAGCTGCATTTCGTCCCAGAGCCATGAGAGTCCTGCTACATTTCAGTTTCCTTTTCAGAAAGAAAAGTGAGGAAAAGTTTCTACCTCTAATTGTGGGTGAGGTTGAAGAAGGGAACCCTGAGGGCTCAGGCGTGAGAGGGTAAGTAAAGGTGTCTCAGGCTGGCATGGTAGGCTCATCTCATAAATGCTTTTTTGAGTCCTTGCCTCATAAATTTGAGAAACCAGAGGCTGGTTTTCCTGTGGTATAATCAGGCCCTGTTGCTCAGAGCTCTGAGGTCAGTTATGCTGGTGACTTTCACAGCTGATGAGAAGTTAAATGTACAGCTGAAATGTATCCCACTCAAGCACATGACTGACATGAGACCTAACTTTTTTGGACTATCCCATCCCAGCATCTGTTTGGGCAAAACATTGTGTCTATCAGAACATCTTAATATAAGTAAAACCTAAGTTAGCAAAGTTGATGCCATTTTTGGTATCCTGCTCTGCTTTTTGGTAATTGCATCATTTATCTAATTTACGTCTTGGGCTGAGAAAAGTAAAATTCAGGTGGGGTTTTTATGGTGGTTTTTTTCTTTTTTTTTTTTGGAGAGGGAGGTTGGGGTTTTTTGGTATTTTTGAAGGGGTTTTTTTGCAGGGTTTCTGGTTAATTTAAAGTTTCCATCTGCATCCTTTAGTACAAGTGCTGTAATAGCAGCAGCAGGTGCACTAAGGGAGTCACTGACCTGGGGGTTCACTTTTCTAGGGGTATATGTACACAGAAGAAACATTTTTATTGCTTAAAGAAAAGGATCTAAACCTGCTAACTTCCCTCCAATCTTATGTGCTGACCTCACTGGCTTACATCAGCTGAAATCTGAACCCATGTGGGAAACCTGAGGAGCTGTATCTAAGTGTCAGGAATAGGTCCTCCTATATTAATATCTTGTAAATAGGGGAACAAGCTGTTCTTTGGGAGGAAGAAAAATTGCAGAGCTCTGTATGTGAATGATGGATCTGTTACACTTGCACAATTTCACTAAAGATTCTCCTGGCAAGAAAACTGCTCTGGGAAAGCATCCCTAAAAAATCCAACACTGCCAATAGTGTCAGCCATGCAAACACCACCTCTGTGTGTGTCACTGAATGTAAATCCTGCATAAATGTTTAACTGAGCTAAATGTTTAACTGAATATTTCTGCTATTTCCCTCCCACCCTGAGAGCTGTTTGCATTAGCAAACAAAGTCTAATGTTTGTGTACACAGTCACCCACTCTGTCTGGCTCCATCATTTAACTTGTATTCTGGAGAATTACCGTCTTTGGTGATGTGAGCCTGCAGGGCTGCTGTAATAGCTTCACCGAGGGATCCAGCCTTTCAAAAGAGAGCTGCACCAACAGGGTTAGTCGATAAAAGTTGGGTCAATGCACTTTAATTGATACCTATATTTCTTTTAATCAAAAGCAAAGGCACTGCTGTGGTCTCTCTGTGACTGGAAGAGACATGGACAAGGACAGAAAGCAAGTCTCTCACTCTCACTGAAAGTTAATCCAGGTAGAACAAGACTTGCCTTTACAGGAGGGGAAAAGAATACTGCAATTAGGCACTTGGCATCCACACAGTCCTGGTGAGCAGAGAAGTCCACAGTGGCTCGTGCAGGTGGGTGCTGTGTTTGTTCCTGGGGGCACAGCCGTGGCATTAAGGTGGACGGTTTCTTTCAGGCTGAAGAGATTCTGGAGTAGAAAAGGGGAGAAAAAGGACATTTTGTGATGCCATGCTTGTTGCTGTGTCTCCTGGAGCCCTGAACATGGAACTGAGGAAACTGTGAGACACTGATTGAATCTTCAGCAATTTTCTCCCCTCTCTGGGGCATGAGTAGTTGTTAAAATAGACTCTTTCTAGACATCCTACTCTTTGCTTCTACAAATCACAATAGGAGAAGTAGCAGGATTTGCCTTCCTCTGCCTTTGAGTTACTAGGAAACTTTATCTGTTTCTCTGAATTACTCTCCAGCCTTTTGTTGCCTATAGATTATTTTCCACAACACCAAAGGGGAACAGTTCTCTGGGGCTGCAGCATGCACCAGATATAGGTTTGTGCTCAGATGTTACAGTGATGGACCATATTTTAGGACTCAGGAGATAGGAGCAGGCTACCTAAACATCGAAGAAAACCTGCAGAGTATGTGTGTTGTTCCTTGCTGAGTTAGGGCTGTTTGGAGGGGAGTGCTTCCTTACTGTGGGATGTTGTACTTTGTGTGCTGAAGGACATGGGACATGGAGGGTGTTCTTCAGATTTTGCTAAGAAACACTCATCTTGGTGTGGTTGGCAATGAATGGATTATGAACCTTCCACAGAGACCTTCATGTAACCATCATCAGGCAAGCTGTGAAGAGATAAAAGCAGTCATTTGAGGATGGTGCCTAACATGGGTAGGTGTCCACGTAGCCTTTGGCCCTGCCTCACTCCAGTCTGGTTTTGGGGAATGAAACGTATGATGGAAACCAGCCCAATGGCAGCTCAGGCTGTGGCAAGAGCTGTCTCATCCCTAGGTGAGAAATCCCACCAAGACAAAGTCCCTGTGGGCACGAGCATAACTAGTTTTACGTGACGGGGCTCCCTCCCTGGGGAAGTCAGCAAGGTGACCATCTCTGCCTGGCAGTGGGAAGCCAGTTCCCTTGGAGCTGGGCAGTTTTGCCACTGATTTCAGCAGAGCTGGGATTTTGGTGCTGGCAGTGCTCCACAGAGGAACATGCTCACGATCTACACAAGCTCAGCTGCTCTGAGAGATGGGTGTCCTACCCCGGTTTGGAGTAAAAATTTGGGGACTGGAGATAGCAGACAAAGCACAGAGACATGGTGAAACAGAGCTCTGTTCTTCTGTCTTTATACAAACAAAAGTCCCATTGAAAGCAGTAAGACACTGAGTCCTCTGATTGAAATATATATATATAAATACATGTAAAAATTTGATGTATTACTGTTTCAGTTCTACATTTTCCCTTGATTTTAATTTTCTCTGTGGAGTTCAAATACAGAGTGTTCCTTCACAGCTTATTTTCAAAGCCTTTTTTTTACTTTCATATTAAAACTTATTTAAGGCCCTTAGATTTTTCTCCCAGCTGTGGAAGGCAAAGACAGAGAGAGACAGAGATAGAGAAAAGTCAAAGACTCTTTTACAATACTCAAACCTTTAAAGAGCATCCTTGAAATACAGAAAAAAAACCTATAATAAATAATGCTTCATTTTTTAAAAGGAAGTTATGGTTTTGAGTGAAGCCTTTTACCATTTAAAGAGTATGAAATAATCAAAGTGAGTGCATGCATAATTATGCTTTGTTTCTACACCTGCAAGTATTGTGAGGGTCTTTTTCTCACTTTTGCTCCTATCTTCTCTTTTATATTACCAATCAGGCCCTGCTTCTCAAGTAGGTACCCTTGGAAAGGAGAAATACCTGAGCTTATGCCAGAATCACTGTCCTTGTTCTTTGGCAAAACCAGGTTTCTGACATGTGCCCCAGGCAGCACATGCCCTGCCTAGGCAGGTGACTGTCTCAGGGATTTCGTCCAGCCAGGGTGGGTGTTGCTCTCTGGGGTTTTCTTTGTTCCTTCCCTGTAGCTGATGTGACTGCTTCAAATGTACTTGTTGGGGGAAAAGAGCCAGGTTTGTGCATTCAGGCAGATTTGTGCAGAAACCAGCAGGGTGTGTTCAGGTGCCTCTCGGACATCCGAGCATCCCTGGGTGACTGGAGCTCTCGTTAACGGGGCTGCACTCCTGGTCTCACCCCTTCACAGGCCTGAGGAGCTCAAGGCGCCTGGACCAGCTGCTTGAGCACAGCTGGCAGAGGCAGCTTGCAGATGCAGCAGCTTGGGCAGCAGTTTTTGAGCTCTGAATCTGAGGCTGGGTGGGGGGAGGTTCCTGAGAGCCCTTTGAGGACTGTGAGGTGAGGGGTTCATGGCAACTAGCAATCTCTGCCATCCTGGAGTTCATCTCCCCTCTGTAATCTATATTGCTGTAAGGTGCTGATTCACTGGAACTCTTTGCAGACATTTACCTGTTTCAGTAACCATTTGCTGGAGTGGCCTGTGGTGAGAGCATTCAGCCCTGACCTGCATTGTGCAGACCATGATTTCACCCTCCAAACCCCATGCCCAGGTAAAGCTTTTGCTTGCTCTCCCGAATACCTCAAGGATTTTGGATGTGCCTGACCTCGTCCCAGGCAGGGATTGGCATATTCCTTTTTCCCTCTCAGAAAGCAAAGTTTTTTTTTTTTATTTGCCAAAGAAATAGGGAATTTTTGTATTGCAAAACTTGATTCATTGTATCACGTTTCTCCTGTACTGTTCTTCCATCCTCCAAAAGCCTCTTCCTCTGTAGCTCTTCAGAGGACTCACTATATTAATGCCACTGGCTGTGCTAGATTTGGAGGCTCAGTGTCCAGAGAAGGCCACATTCCCCCAGGATGGACACAAAGCAGGCTGGTGCTGGGGCCACTCATCCTTACAGGGTGGATTCCCTCCTGAAATGCTTTTCAAGTGCTGGAAGCTTTATGCTGTAGCAGGAGCAGTTTGGTTCCCCTTTTCAAGAGTAAAGAAAGCTATTAACAACCTGGGGGGTTGTCTCTTAAATACTGAGGTGCAGGTGTATCCATCAGACAACCTCAGGAGTGTGGAGGTCATCTGGGATGGTCATCTCCAAGGCCAGTGATTCATAGACCCTTCTCACCCTGGATAACAGGAAGATTTTCTTCCCATGGAGGAAGCTCCTCTAGGTGAAGCTGAGGAGGAGAGCTTCACAAAAAGCTCCTTGGTACCTCTGCAAGCAGCTGTGTAGACTCCAGGTCAAACACAGGTGACTTTATTGGGTGCCTCTCCTGAAGCTTGGGGTCATAGCCAGGAGTGCTGTGTTTGTAAAACACCCTGATAATGTAAGTGGGGAGGGTGATGAGTTAATTCCTTCCTCCTTTATTTTCTCAGGATGAAGCATTTATTTGTGCAGTGTAATTAGTGGGGGTGCATGCAGGTGTTTACCATCTGGAGCACACCCGATTAAGTCAGGAGACTCAAAAATGGACTGTGAGACTCATGGAAAGCCTGTGAGGGAAGGGCATACTGACTGGGAATAGCATCCGAAAAAAGATCCCCACTGTCACCCTGCTCATAGCCTGCCCAGTGTCTTCCTTGCCTCCCAGCAACACTCTGTCACAGTAGCAGTGTAACCCACTGCATCAGGAGGGGTAGCAGGAGACAAAGGCTAGTGGGCACCATGGAGGAGTGGAGGAGTTTGCCCCTCACTGGAATAGACACCTTTTCCAGTCCCTGCTGTCAGGGCAGTTACCCTTAGCTGTTTGTCACTACTATTAAATTTTGATCCTACTGGCCAAATCTATCAGAGTTTGACAGAAATTCAGGAGTCTCAAAGTTAATTACATATTCTCAACAGACTTATGAAGAGGCTGATTAAATCAAGGAGTTGGGCCCAGACAGGGACTCACCAAGGGGTCCATGCCCATAGGTCAGCCCACCTGATGCTGATCTAGCATCCTGCCCATCCATATGGCAGAGGAAGTAGAGGGGGTAGGAGCTGGTTGTTGCTGGGATGGTGAGGATTGCTGGGGAACAGAAAATGCAAATCTATAGAAACACAGGCTCCATTAATTTCACTGCTTTATAAATGAGGGTAGGAGAGAAAGGGGAAGAGCAATCATTAGCAGGATGCTTATGATTATTAGGACAAATCCACTAAAGCCATGAAATTAATATTCTTAATTGTGTTAAGTCTCTGGATGTTCCTATTCAGAAGTCACCTTTTTTTACTCTCAGATCTTTTGCTAGGTTGTTAAAAAATAATTAGAGAGGCCCAGCTCGAGCTCAGGATGGTCAGCCATGTGAACATGACTGTACATGAGTAGAAGCTCATCAGGTAAAAGCTGAAGAAGTAGGAGAAAAATCTCAGTTCTAAAGAAAGTGTTTCCAGAGCCCAGGAAGGGAAGAGAAGCTGAATGTTCTGCCTGTATATGAAATACATCTCTCCAGTTAGATCTTTCACACAGGTTACCCTGAAGGAGCTGTTGTAACTTTATTTCTTAAGTGTGTCAGAGAGACTATTCTAAGGCAGTACTTGTATTTCCATTCCCTTTTGTGACAGTTGCCAATTCTCAGCGTTGCTTGTTATGAAGTGTTGTTCTCAAGTGCCTTTCAAAAAAAGCCGTAGAGCCACACTTATGCCAATTTCTCCGGGGACTTGATAGATTTTCTGCGTATTATACGACTCTCAGCATCTCATGAACAACTCGAGTATTTTCTATTTAGAAATGGCACAAACCCACTTCCTAAATCAGAGATTGAGGCATGACATTGAAGGAGTCAATAAAATGTTTCCTCTTTATTTTAAAAATAAAGCAAACTTGTCCTGCTCCTGCCGATACAGGCCACTGAGCTCTGCCTAGACTTTTGGGCTGCAAGACAGGACATGGAACCCATTTGTCTCCTTGAGATGGGTATTAGAGTCTTTTTCCACATCACTTTAAATTAGGATCGCTCATAACCTATTGTGCAACAGCACATGGGGGCTCCATTTGAAATTGGGCTTCCTTGGAAGCACTATTGCACAGCCTCATATCAAAGGTATGCTCTGCCTAGAGGATCTCCTTCCTCAGGTATATAAGGCAAAGGACGGTGGGCATAAGGACAGGCCCACCATGTAGTTGGTGAGCTCAGGTAACAGAGGCAGAGACAACAGCAGGGATTTCCTGAGTCCCAGCCTGACAGCTCTGCTGGTGTTGCCCTCCAGCAGAGCCCCCGTCTCACTGTGGTTCAGCTCGTGGGGGCAGACACAAGAGCTCTTGCTCAGCCCCTCAGTGGTAGAAAGTTGCTTTTTCTGCAGAGCTTTGATGCTCAAGCAGAAGGGGCTGACTTGCTAATTGGAGATCATTGCTTTTGCTGGCGGACATGCCCTGGGAGCTGCTCAGCTGATGGTGCTTGCTTCCCTCAGTCAGGCTAAAGCAACATAAAACACTGTGCCAAACTCTGCCAAAACACTGCACATCTGCCAGGTGTTATAATTAGAAGTAATCAGGCACTGGAGAGGTTCTGCTGCCTGCAGCACAGCATGCTGCAGAAGGCAGGGTGTCCATCCACGCCAGCTGCACATTTGGGGCACTGCTTTGCTGCCAGTATAGCTGAAGTTAACCCCTGAGTGTAATGCTGTCCAGGCAGAGATATCGCACAGACTGGGCAATCAGGCAGAGAATCCAATCAGTTGTGTAGGTGCTGCCCATGATGCACTTTGATGTCTCGCCATAATGTCTTTTTGGCACGTGTTGGTGAGGTGAAAGTAATGGGTGTAGGGAAGCATCGCAGCCAATCCCAAAGGATTGAAAGCAACAGTCCGTGCAAGCCAGAGCAAACCTGTCATACTGTCAAAAGCTGTTTTGATATAAGGCTCTCTGGTGTTTCTGGTTCCATATGCAGCAAGCCTACAGCTCCTTTTGTCTCCTGTTTGTTGGATGAGCTTGTGCTGGCCTCATTACCTGGCACCATTGTGACTGCTGGCAGAGCTCTTGTTGACTTTGATAAATGACATACTGAAATATGACTCCCATTCTTCCATGTGCTTTCACAGTAAAGAGTTGTGATTTTCAATTCATGGGCACTTTCTGTATTCCCATAGGAAATTAAAATTCAGGGAGTTGATTGTCCAGAACTCCTGACACAAATCAGAATTCTTCCTGCTGTACAAAGTACAGAAAATTCCCACAGTAAAAGTGCTGTAAGGCAGAATTCAGTCAGAGTCCCTTGGGGCTTACTTGGCAAGTGGTGTGCTGGAGAAATCCCCCTAAGCCATCCACTGCTTCTTGGAATAGGAAAGGGGATTTAAATGGCACTCATGGAAAACGTTTCATTTGCACTTTCAGTTTCAAGCTGGTGCTCATTGCCATGCCATCTGAACTTCCCTACTGATTTGTCCCTTCTTTTCTTCATGCCCTTATCTCTGAATTTGTTTGGGCAATTAGCTATTTGTTCTCACCTTTAGTCCTTTTTCTTAAAATTAGAATGTTAGATACTTGTAGGTACTTGTGCATTGCTCCTTCTCATCTTTTCCTCACTCTGAAGGGATTTCTTAGGTCTGTCTTGCACTCAGACTCGTTTGCTTTGTAATACTGGAACACACCTAATAAGCAGTATGATTTTTATCCAAACTAGTGTAGGGTCATTATTATTTATTTTGCACACTCCTATTGTAAATTTTGAGCTAATAGTCATGATGCTATAGTTATAATTGAGGTTTAGTTTACATATAATGTTCTTTTATGAAAAATACAATTTGTTCTGTACAAACTTTGCAACATTTACTCACTGAATAGAAATAGCACTTTTTTCTTTTTCTTCTTTTTTTTTTTTTTTTTTGAGAATTTTCAGATATAGTTTTAATTAGCTTGGGATTAAAATTAATTATAGGTTTTGCCCTTTAAGAAATTTAATACTCGTGTCAAATCTTTTACTATGAGTACAGCTAATATCCAAGTAGCACAGATAACTCACAATCTCCATATAATAAAAATGAAATCTTGGGCCCACGTAACACTGAAAAATATTAGGTTGTAAATGTCCTAATTATTAACAATTGGATTTAATTACTATAATTATAGTAGGTTAAAAATGGTCAAGTCAGCAGCTTAGATAAGTCTTAGGTGAGGCCATTTGAGACGTCAATACTGAAATCACCTTCCACCATCCTGCCCGTACAGCTGATTGGTGTGACATGACTCAAACATCTGTAATAGGGAGAATATTTGGGTGACCAGGGATGTGCAGACCCAGGACTTTGTGGCAGATCATGTGAGGTGGCACTGTTGCTCTGGGAAGCTTTGTGGCTGCATGCTGGCACACAGGCTTGCCCTGTATTGGTATCCCCTGGCCAGGGTTGCTGCAGCAGGGGCTGAGAAAAGGGTGCCCCAAAGCCCTGAACAGAGAGCTTGCTAGGCAGCTGTTGTATCATGGACGGGTGGTTGGGTACCCAACCAGGCTGGCAGAGGCACTTCTGGTGATGGTTTGTGACTGGCATTGTGTTGGGTTTTCCTTGATGAGCATGCCTAAAGGTGAATTTCTGGACTGTGCAAGTTCTGAGCTCTGATTTCTCCTCTACCTCTGAGCAGTTGAATCCCCACCTCCCACTTCTGGGATGGAACTCTGCCTTGCCCTGCTGAAGACTAGTCCTCCAGCCAAACTTGTATTGCTTTATACAAATACTGCCCTATTCCCTGTGACTCACAGACAGAAAAAGCAGGTTCCTAGGCTGAGGATTAAGATACTCTTCCATCCAAGGCAAAGAGGGGTGGGATTGTTTTTGCTCCTTGTTCCTGCACCTGGTTACTTATTTCATATTGAACATTTACAGAAACAAGCGCTGAAGTCCCATTTCTGCTCTCTAACTGGCCTGGGGAATGTGAAGGTTTTTCGTGTTGAGGGATCCAAGCTTTAAGAGATGATGGGAGAGCTCAGACTGCTGGGAAGCATGTGCTGAGCTCCCAGGGGTTGGGGATGGTACCCAGACCACCCCCATCCAGCAGGGGTGTCCTGTGAAGGATAGCAGTGTCAGGTGAAAAGGCAGGAAAGTGTCAGGAAAGGCAGTGCAGCACTTATGTTGGAGTCCACATAGCCTTCCCTTGATGCCTGAGGGCGGCCAGAGGTAAATGTGCGAACTGTTGCTCTAAGGTCATTGGTGTGAAATATAAAAAGATTAGTAAAATTAGTTTGTAAGACAAATTAAAGTTGACTTCTAAAATAGTGGATTGAAATCAGCAGCAAAAAGGCAAGACTTGCCAGAGACTGATGTTAACTGGATAAAACCATCACAAGATAAACCAGGTACAATTTGGAGAGCCCATGTGATGCCTAGGCAAGAGATCACATTGTCACAGGCCAAAAAATGATGACTCTGTACCAATGGGTCACTTGATGTGACATTGAGCTACTCTGGTTTTCATTGTGTACCTCTGATCACTGTAACCATCTGAGCTACCTGTGTAGGTACTGTAAAATCATAATAGTGTTAACAACATTAGATGAGATGTTGTTTTATGTGATGAAGGACACATACCTCAGTGATCCATATGTAGGTCATCACCTGATCCAGTCATAGGTCTCTGTATGTAAGTTGATCCATAAATTCCAGACTTTTAGATGCTGCATGGTAAGATTTATTAAGAAATGTCCCAATCCTGCAGGGTGAGAACATACACAGTGTGGCTGTGTGCAAAGAAGGCATGATTTTGGGAGCACAGATGCTGACCTTACCGTGGCCAGGGAGGGAGAAGATCTCTGCTGTAGGCAGCACTGAAAACAAGTGCAGTGGACTTCTCTTCCCTACCTTTTCTTTAGTGGCAGTATGAACTCATTCAAATTGTTTTCCCAGTTAAACTGAACACTGAGAATTAATATTAATGATAATCTGGAAGGATTGTAATTACTTCTCCTGCTCTTCTGCAAAGTTAGGACTCTTGCTTAGCCATGTTTACCTCAAAGCATTCAGATTTCTTTTTTGCTCCTCAGTAAAAATGCACAGACAACCACGCCTCTGTTCTGGCATGACAATGCAATGAGAAAATTGTATCTTTAAATACCAACTTAATCTAATCTGGGACAAAAACAATAAAAGGCTTTAATCATAATTGCATGGTGCCTGCAGGCTGTCACCAGAGGGCAGAGACAAGGTTGTTCATTGCCACATGTGGATAGTTTAGAAATTAAATCCCCTTTTCACAAAGGCAATAAATTCTGTTCTCACTTGTGTCCTTTCCAAATATTTCAGCTCTGTAACCAGATAGCTCATTTCATCAGCATCTGTCAGAGACTTTCTCTTGCTTCTGTCAAGCTATGTACAAAGGGGCAAGGAGAAATGTCTTTATAATACACATGCTTGACTTTGTAACATCACAGCTTACATGAAATGCTAGCTCTAAATATAAACAGGAGACTGACTTTTCCTTTACAGGGTTTTTCCCACTGTTTTTTACTTGTAGTGTGCACACTCAGAGGATTCATCCCACCCTGAGTACCCACAGCAAGTACAAGGTGGGGGGGTTTACAGGGAATGCATCTTCAATCAAGGACTGCTCTCATACAGTACATGTAGGAAACTGTGCTATGGTTTCAAATGAGGAGAAAAAGGCTTTGAATCCCAAACTGGTAAGGTACAATTTGTACACTGCCTACCCCACGCAGGAAAGGCCGATTCTGAGAACTTCTCTATTTTCCATTTCCTAAGTTGGAAAGACAGCAAGGGTTTGGAGAGCATCAGTGGCAGCCTATGAATTTCTTTTTGTTCTGGTGAATATCAGGAGGTTTTTGGTACCAGGAAACCAGCTCAGTCTTGGGCACTGAAGCAAGGCACATCAACTTTGAGGAACCCCACCTTGGCAAAGCCCTGGCAGCAACTGGTAGTCTTTGACTCGAAATAACTCTGTCAGTGTTTCCGCTTGACAACTGGAACATGGAAAATTCTAGTACAGAGGGAATGGACAAAAGTGCCTCAGTCTGACTGTTTTAAAGAGAACTGCCTTCTGCCAAGGAACAGGTACTCTCCGGTATAAGAGGAAGAAGCAGGAGTCTTGGAGTCCTTGGGTTTCCTGCAAATGTCAGGGACCTGACAGCAGCATGAGTAGCTGGTGGGAGGGAAATGTGCTCAGTATTCTGCTTTTCCATGGCTGCACACCTCCTTGCTGTAATCTACAAGCAATTTGGTTTTGTTTAGCAAGAGGTTTTTAGAAGTCCTTGCAAACCTCCCTGTTTTTTTGCTGGATAGTTAAACTGCAAACAAACATCTAGGGATTTTGCACCTTGAGGGAGGCTGAAGGTGCCTGGATGATGCCAGGCAGGAGCACCAGTACAAGAGACCAGGATTACATACAGGATCTCAGTGGTCCTCAGGGCCTTGGAAGGAACAAGGCAGGCTGTCTCCTAAGGACAGCATGGGAGTAAAGAGGAATCCATTAATCCTAGAGTGCAGATTAAGTAAATATAATGTAACGTACCTTTTGTTTTAGCATAAAATAAAACAGCTCTGTGTGTATTCCTCTCTGAAGAGGGGGAAAAAAGGTTGGAAAAATCCACAGGCTGGAAAGGATTTCTCCTCTGTCTGAACTCCAGTGATGCAGAAAGATGCTGGATGCTATCTGCAGTGTATTAAGTTTGCAGTATTCTCAGACCTTAAAATCCACCTCTCTGCACAATGAAAACAAAGCAGTTAAGCTGAAATAGGCAACGTCCTAAATGTGACACAGAGGTCTCCTAGGAGGCTAAGTGGGTATGTAGCAAGCAGATTCAGCATGACCAATGTCAACCACGTTGTTACAGCTGTGTGATCAGCTTGTCTTGCCATCGAATTCCCTCTTGCTCCCATCTGCTGCAGGTTCAATGATGAGTGAATGCATCAGCGTGTGCAGGAGCTCAGTGCACCTGGGAGTTCGGCTAGAAGGCACTGCAGCAAAAGAGCAGGGGAACTGTGTCTCTTTCAGCATGTCTGTTTAAGGAGCTACTGGTGCAGGATGCACCAAGAACTTGAGAGGAAACAGCACTACTTGCACTCTTGCAATTCTGGTATTGATGTTTCCCTCTCACTATACTGCTGCTGCTGGCCATGCCACTAATGCCATCACCAGGGGAGATCTTTTTCCATGGACATCTCTTTGCTACCAGCTTCCAGATAATTCCATGGAGGGGAGTTGCTCCTCAAGTAAGATGCAGATGCTTGATCCTGCTCTCTGCTTGTCATTGATTCTGTTGTTTAGAGAGCTAATACTTAAATGTTTCTCATCTTAAATTTGTGATCAAGAATAGAATGAAATTATATAGGGTAGCAGTTTTGTCCTTTCACCCATCCCCTCTTTTGTTCTCCTAAGGACTTAATCGGGAATCCAATCTTTTCCCACCTTGCACCAGATTATTTTATTCTTTAATTAGAAAAATATTTATACACTAGCTCAGGCAATAGAACAAGGGAAGGGGGAAGAATCTTGTTATTACATGTAATAAATATGTTGTAGGATAATGTTTTGTCCTGCCAGCTAATGTCCGGACTCTGCATTTGTTTATTAATTTTTACATCTTAAACCTTAAGTTTTTGTAAGATAATCAAACTCAAACACTCTGATCACACTTACATGCCCATAGTTTTAGATTAGTTTTGCTGTCATGATATTTAATCACCTTAAGACAGAGGCAAGATAGTTTGACTGCAAGTAACTATTTATTTCAGTGCTCAGCCGGGCTTGCATTACTTCTCAGTGCATTTTTCATTCTGAACATCTAATGCTTAGATTTTGGATTATTGCGGTGTCTGTAGTTTTTGCCCCAAAATGCTATTTTGAACTGTCTCCCTTCAACTGCACCTTAGTGCAGCTTTTGTTTGGGAAAAGCTACATTACACAGAGCAGTGCTGTGAGGCTACATGATGAACTGCAAGGAGACTGAAGAATGCTGCTTATCTTGTTGTTGCTTATTTTAGTAGAACCGAGCCCAGCTTTTCACCTCATGATTATGGAGACTGAATTTCTGCTCACACACTCTCGGGACACCCAGTGTTTCCAGATAGTTGCTATCTGTCTTCTGAGGTGGATCCAGAGAGGTAGGTGGGAGACAGCAGCTGCCAGTGAAGTTGCTTTGTGCCAAGTACCACTAAACAACCAGGTTTGGTGTTTAAAAGTGATCTGTTGGGTCTGCTGTTCATCACTTCAGTGCAAGGGCTTAAGCCTTCACTCAGCAAGTGTGGAAACACTTTTAATCAGAAGCAGGAATCATTGGACCAGATTGCCAAATCAGATTAAGAACAGTTTATATGACTATTGTAAGTATCATAAAGTGCCTGGACATGGGAAACATCACTACATAAACAAGATAACCCTGATTTTTTTATTATTTTGGCCTGCAACATTGAAAAGCATTTGAAAGCCCAGATTCTTTGTAGTACTAAATATCCTCAACTCCAGTTGCACTCCTTGAAAGCCAACATGCTCAGTGCCTCCCAAGGAGGTTCATCTGGTAACAGCCCCATGCTTCTCTCCCTGCCTGTGAGCAGCCACTACCACCCCACGGATGGAAATTAAAAGAGCAACCTGACTCCATCGAGAACCACAAAACATTCCTTGTATGTGAAATTACTTCATATTCAAGATTTCTACATAGCTGTGCTACCACTTACAGAAACATGTTTTCACAGCTTAAATGCATTAACCCCTACTGAACCTCAGATCTCTATGTAGGATGCGACATGTCTTCAGGAAATCTTCAGGACTCACACAGGAATGAATATATGTGAACTAAGCAGTGGCAGGAATTAAAAAAGCCACTCCTTGAAATTAAAAAATAACTGAATTGAGATCAAACACATGGAAAGCCTGGATTTTGCCCTAGAAGGTTAATCACTATTTGGAATTTTTTTTTGTCATGGGAGATTCCTTGTGTAATTTTTGAAATGCAAGATCAAAACCCAACATCATATTTTGAGTGCCAGTGTCAGGCCTGGATTAAAACAAGCTAGATCAGCCCTAATAATGTTTGCTCTTAGACATGCTGCTGAAGCTCTGGCTACATTTGGGATAGGAAGGAATTTCCTCATGCAGCGAAAGGGCAAAACCTTAGGGTTTGTCTTGGTCTTGTGCATTGCTCAAGGATAATTTTTGGAGCTTTGTTTCACATTCTTTGACTTTCTGCAGCCTTGTGATCAGAACTGAACACTGGCCTCTTCCCATTGCTGGGCCCTGCTTTGATTCCTCTGCTTTTGGTACAGATGAATCTGATTTTTCTGCAGTACAAAGATACTCTAGCAATGGCAAAAATAATCTACATTATTGCCTAACTGGAAATAATATGCAGGGAAAGGAAGAGGACAAAGGGAATAATAAGCTGCACAGTCAGCTACAGCCTTTGACTTTATTCTTTGGAAAACGAAGGAATTGCAGGATGCTCTAGTGTGCAGAAGTGTGGTCAAAGCACCCACCCTGTTGGGGCAGCACTCCATGTAAGGACCAACTTCTCTGCTTTTGTGTGTGATTAAATAATTATCAGCCCTAGTATGAAACATAGGAAATATTTGCTAAACCTTACAGTTAATAACAAAATGCCTTTATTATTCCCTTGTTGTTATGTTTATGAAAATTGTCTGTAGGTCTGATACTTACAACACACTTAATTACTCTTCTTATTTTAGGCACATTACTTCCAGATCTTTAGGAAGAGCCCCAGTGCTTTCTTTTGGTGTTCTTAGCAACCTGCGTGTAGTTCAGCCTTGCTTGAAGCCAGCATGAGACTTGTACTGGACCCGAGCTTTAACTTGGGTCAAGTAGAGCCGACAACTCGACCCAACAACAGCTATTCGAGCTCATGTTTCTCTAGCTGTTTTTTCCTCTTCTGCAAAAGTAAGTTTATTTTAAATAGTAGTCCCTGGCTTGTTATACACCTCTTTCACAACCCTGGTGGTGATTTGGTAGGTGATTTGAAACCTACCAAAACCAGAGAGCTGCGTGAAGCTTGTCTTTTGAGAAAAGTGAAAATTGGAGCTCAAAGAGAAGGGTAAATTGAGTCATTCCTCCCAAAGCGATATTCGCTTCAGCGTGCTGTAATAGTAAGCAGTGTTTACATTAGTTTAACACCTAATTCCATTAGTTACAGTTACACTGCTCCGTTCTGAGGGGTGTTGGGTGAGTTTTCCCAGATAGGGCACTGCTGTCCTCTCTTCCCTCTATCACCTTGGCAGTGCACGTTTGAATTTAATAT
Source organism: Acropternis orthonyx (assembly GCA_035583155.1). NCBI lineage: Eukaryota > Metazoa > Chordata > Aves > Passeriformes > Rhinocryptidae > Acropternis > Acropternis orthonyx. Next base: position 53,638,783 of record JAWWEU010000040.1, on the reverse strand, counting down.
CTTTGTTGCTCAAGGGGCCGCCCCGTGGCTCAGAGGCCGACGGGGATGATGGTGCAAGACAGCAGCCCCTGCACGCATCCGACAGGCACGACCGCAACTACGTGACCAACAAAGTGCTCTTTGCTGCTGTTGGCTCCACTGTCACCCGGCATGCAGAGCTTAAAGGGCTCTTTGACAGGGCTCAGCCCATCATACTGAAATCCCTTTCACTCAGCTCTGCTCTGCCCTGCCCTGCCCTGCTGCTGCTGCTGCTGAAGTCAACAGCAGAAGTGCTTTGCCTTCAGTCATGCTGGAGGATGTATCCTGCTTGGTCGAAAAAAGGGATAGGCTGTGGTGGTGCATAAAAGGCAAGTGGAGAGGCAGGAGCTGCTGCTCCTTTCATTGTTGTTTTATTAGTTCATCATTTAATCATAACTGTTGTTTCACTGTTAATTGCTGTTCATCTGAAGGCTGTGCATGGAGCAGGTTTCCTATTTGGAACTGCAAGAGAGGGAGAATTTCAAAAAACCCCTGAGGATTTTTGAGATTACAAACCTCAGAAAGATAACAAAGTTAGCACACATAATTCCCCTTGATTTTCTTTACGCCTGCAGACAAGGATAGCAGCAACCCTTGCTTCTGAGAGCTTGTTTTGTCTCCTCTACCAAAGAATCTGGAATGTTCAGTATTAGGTCTGATTTATTATTGCAAATCTTGTTTTTCTTATGGAAAAGGTGGTGAAAATAGAAATAAATTACATGAAAACATCATAAATTACAAAGACTGGATACTGAAGGAAATTAATAAAAAACTTCTTTTTCCTTCATCATTAACTAGAAGTGTGAGCTGCAGGCTGTCCCTGACTGCTTTTTAATACATCTCCCCTCTAACTCGAGTTGGGGGGATGGTTTAGGCAGCTCCCCTGTGAGGTGAACCGTGAAGCCCAAGCTCAGTGAAAGTGCACAGTGTGGTTTCTAAGTGTGGTCCGTAATACAGAGCTGGTGACTGAGCCATGCTGTCTGTCCTCAGACAAGTTCCTCTTGAGTTACAGTAACTCCAGCAATTCTGTCTCCTAGATGCCAGCTCTCATCTATTCCTGGAATTAAATTCTAGACTTGTAGCACACATTTTAATAGAAAAACATCTATTCGATCTCAAATTTTTTCATTCTTGTAAAGAATGTAAATTTCTCCAATTTCTGTTCATTTTTCCCACGCACCCCCTGTTTCTCCCACACGTTCTGACCTGTGACAGAGGAACTTCTGTGATGAAACAAGGTAGCACCTATTCATGGGAAAAGGCAGGCATGATCTGGATGCTTCAGAGGATCATCTTGTAAGTAGCTTGTCTTTATTGTCTCACGGTACGAACATGAGTCCCTGTCCTTGTTAATCTGGTTGATTCAAGAGTTAGGAATGGGGTGCAATGATATCAGTGGGTTATCCCTAGGGCTGAAGAATAAGACTATCCATTACTTATATTTGAAAATCTCAGTTACTTAGCAAAAGCTCCTAATTTTCTGAGCTATTTCTGTATACTCAGCATAAAAGGATTGCATAATGGACACAGCAACTCCCACAACTATTGTTTACATCTGTCAGCTAATCCTTTCTGTGAGTCAGGCAGTGCCTACTGGGTTGGGCACTTGATTTGGATTAGAAACTCATTATTATGATGATGCATATTGCAGTGCTGCCTGGAGGCCTCAGCAGGATTACGGCCACATTGAGCTAGGCAGCATGCAAACCTATAGCTTGTAGCCTATTGTTAGAGCACCTTCACTCTAATTCTGGATTTGACCCCATTTCTCCTCATGGCCCTTGGGGTAAGACATCTAATCCTGTTCTGTTTCCATGTCTTTTCAGAGGAGATGATAATTCATTTCCTACTCTCAGTCAATGCCTGGTAACCACCTGCTTTTGGAGGAGAATGCCAGGATGATGTCACCCAAAGGCCACAGGGAAATACTGCAGCACAAGTGGGAAGCAGCATTTCCCCTGTTCAAGTGCTTCAGTGAAATAGGTTTTGCAATGGGAATTTGTGCCTTTTTCATCAGTGCTGCTGCACCCAAAGAATATGCAAGATGAAAAACCACAGCAAGTCTTGAGTTGTACCAACACCATTTGCAGCTGTGGAGCTGCTCACTGAGCCAGAGCACAGTAAGTGCTGTTAGTCTCCCTTCTCCCGTCACTGGGCTGCACACGTCTTCTGTCCTAAGGAGTGGCCCTTGTTAGGTAGCAGGCAGACTGTCCTCCTCCCTGTCCTTTCAGGGTCTAGGTGTTCCTGCTGCTGTTCCAAGTGCCAGCACACCCTGTTTGTATGACATCTCTGCACTGCCAGATCTGTGTCTTCAGTTAAACCTGAGCCTGCCCTTCGCTCACTGGTAGCTCCTGCCCTACAGTATTGCTCAAGTGTGAACCTTGACTGGATAAGCTGTCTTTCCTTATAGTTTCAGGTCAGGATGTACTTGACTGGATTTTATCACCCAACAGAAGTATACTTCTTGTCTGTCCTGGGTGCTTCTTCTTGTCCTTCCTGCATGCTTTACTGAGGTGGCCATACAAATAGCTTGGGGAAAATGGAGCTGAGTCATGTACAGATGAACCCTTTGAGGGTTGCCTGCCTACCCTGTTTCCCTTGCTGGTAATAGTGCTGGTCAGTGGGACCACTCTGCAAGATGCTCCTAAGGAAGAATAAAGATGTCTGAGACATTTTTCAAAGACAGCACCATTCGTCAAAGTCAAGAGAAAGGCTGGTGCTTGCTGAGAAGCTCTTGAACAGCTTCAGCTTCATCTCCCTCTTTTCTAGGCCCAGATCCCTTCTCTACAAGTTAATAACTATGTGCTGGCATTGTCACAGCTATCACAGGCTGCAGCTGGCACTCATAGGGTTATCTGGTTTTTTGTCTCATGGGAACTTAGAGACTTAAACACTCATTTGGTGTGTACCTCCTTATTTGAAACTGCCCAGTCTGAATCACTTTTGATAAACTATCAGTAGGAGTCTCAACCATAGTTAAGTTCCTATCAGTTTAATTAAAGTAGATCACTGCATAGAGAACCCCTGTGAAATGCTCCCATAGAGTAGAAAGCTACACTATGAGTGCTCCCCTGAGTAATCATCAGAGGATACTATCAGCAATGTAATCAGAAATTACTGAAGAGCTTAACCTGAAACTCAGACATCAACACACAGCAAAGAACAGATGAGACAAGAGTGACTGAGGAGTAACTGCATCCACTGGGTCATGAGAATAACTGAAAAATAAATAGAGAAGGCACTGTAAGGTGGTCTGACACACAGGCCTGCAGGAAAATGGGCTTCATTAGGCTTTTTTGTACAATATGGTCATGGTTTTGAGATAATATTTCTATGCTATTATAGGCACGAGGTCAGTTAGTAAAAACCTGGTTAGCCAAAGCAAAGTTACATTTAAATACTTTCTTTACCTATTCTATTCTAGCTCTGTCCTGCAGTAGCTTTTGAGGATATGATAACACATGAATGAGGGTGGATGTGAGAAGCTGGAAAGGGACAGCAGGGAGAAGAAAGTATTTAGGTCAGCATGGAGTTTACGTCTTACCTCTTCTGCACTGGTGATTTAATGGTTCTGGTCACAGTGGTATGGACTATACCAAGTCACCCTTGGGGACCCAAATACATTTGATAGATAGATTTTTCTATCTTCTATAGTTTTCATTTTGTCTTCACAAATTAGTGTTTATAGAAACTAACTAGAGATTAGATTA
>JAWWEU010000040.1:53608412-53630799 GCA_035583155.1 Acropternis orthonyx | reverse complement strand
GAGACAGAGGGTGATTCCCTTGAGGTGCAGGGTTGGTAGATGAAAGAAAAATTCCAAGATTTTAAACCCACAACACTCACTTAAAACACTCTGAAGCTTAAAATCACTGTATCAGAACGACACTTCCTAAGGTAAAATGCCTTTTTTTCCTTTTTTTTAGAGTGCTGTGTTTTGATTTCTGAGCTGGATCAGAAGTACAGTTTATTTTACAAGAGTCAATAGTACCAATTACAGCCTGAGACTTTCAGAGCAGCACATGGGACTCAACCACACATCTTCCATTAATTATCTCTTGGCCAAGTTAACTCTGCACAAGTAATATGTCACAAGCTCATTTTCTGTCATTAGAGTCAGCAGATATGACCTTGATCCTTGCTGGGAGCACATCTTGTCAGTAAGAAGATGCTGTTTTATTGCAGGCACTTTTTGAAGAATGCTGTTTTAATGTCAGGTTGTGCTGAAGTAGAGCCCAGCTCCTGCTTTTTTGGACCTCCTGAAGCAGGAAAGAACTAAAAGCCTGCCTTAGACCTCTTATCATTTCAGAGCCTGGACTAAGTGTATCTTTGCTGACCTTCTCCTCCTCTTGGTGCAACAGACATTACCTTAGTTTCAGAAATCTGACATGTAGGTACAGTTGGTAGGTATTGGCACTTCAGTTGTATATTGCTGGAAGGCAAATAATTTGGCAGCTGTGGTTTTACTTGCTCAACTGCTTGGTGTATATGCTCTGGGAGCAAGTACCCTAGATTCCAAATCCAACATTTTGGGCTCCATAATGAGGCAGCTTCGCCCTGTGAAAGGGTGTCCTCTGCCCCTACGGCTGCGGTCTGGGATCAGAGTGTTGAACCACTGCTATCAACCCTCAGAAAGTGTTTCAGCTTTAGGTGCTCCTGTTCCCTCTCCCATCCTTCCATATAAACTTTGGCGGCCAAAAGGCGCCTACTTCCAGTGCCCACCTCTGTGCTTTGAAACCTAGCAATGCATTAACTGCTAACAATGACAGCTTATGCAGCAGCTTGATCTACCACAGTTTGATTCTGAGAAGGAAAAGTAAAAAATGATCAGTTTGCAGTAAGCCCGTAACACATGTGAGGTTGCCATTTTAAAAAGAAAAGGTGGAAAAAACACAGCCACTGGTGTTGGCCATATCCTTCTCTTACCCTTTGCCAAAAGCAGCGCTGACAGAGTGCAGTATCAGATAAGACTGTGCATCCCTCTGTCCATCTGGCTGTCTGCTGCCTCTGAAGACAACAGCTGGCCTGAAAGTGGGAAGACGGTAACCTGCAGAGTGAAGTTGTCCAGATAATAAATTAGCCACCAAAAAACTGAAAACAAGAAGGAAATTACACTGTCCAAAACCAGAAGAAAAAGGGAGAGGAATTGCACCATGTTAAGCAGACTCTTCTGTGTGCAATTATCACTAGGCATCAGCAGCAACAGAGAGGGTTTTCTACCAGCTCCTGAGTGGTGCTCCAGCAGGATGGACATGGAGACTGTGAAGCAGTGAGAAGCACCTGAGCCTCAGCATTTTAGAGGTGACTGTACCTGTGTGGGTTTGTCCTGACTGACACCAGCTGGAGAAGATGCCACGTGGCTCAGGTGGGGTCTGCGATCATGTTGGGATGCTGTGCTAATTCAGGCAGTATTGATGGAAGGCTGCAGTTAGAATTTCTTTTTGTGAATACCAATGGGTTTACTCATTTTTTTTATTATTATGAGAATTGTCACTGAAAAAGTCTGCTTTTTCTTTTACAGCAGCTATTCTGACACTGTGGAAAAGCTGACTTGGAAGATTTCCTCCCCTGGCTATGCAGGCACTGATAGGGACCTTACCCAAGAAGAGTTTCATGCAGATAGAGCCCAGCTGAAGTCAGAGCAGCTGTGTTGTAATTGTGACATTTCTTCCTCTCCTGGAGTCACAGTAAGATCAGAAGTGGGATTGTGTGCCTGTGCCTGCAATCTAATTTCACCTGCTTGGTTATAAATAAGCCTTGGAACATTGTGTGTATCTGTGTGGCACAAGGGCTCAGAAGGATCCCTCTGAATTGCTGTCACAGGGTGGAGGATGTCTATCCCTACACTCATCCACAGCTACAGGCACAGAAAAACTATCTACCTCTTGGACGGACAAAACTGTAGAAGCTAAAAGTTTCTGTTTTCAGCTATCAAGGATGCATGTTGCAGTTTCCTTCCTCCATGTCCTCCAGAACCTTTCCTAGAAGAGCTCTGTGATGTGCTGCAGCAGGGCTCTGGGACTGGTTTCCCACCCAATGCCACAGGCATAAATGTGAGCACAGATGTGCAAAGGCTGTTGACGTCTTAACTAAACCCATGGGTGAAGAAATAACTATTTGGCAGGACTGTCTTAAAGCAAAATACACTAAATATTCTGATGAGGTGAAACACTACAGCAGTGGGAACTGTATACATTTGCAATGATCTGCATTCAGTGAGAATTACAAGAAAGTCAAGATTTTGGGAATAAAAGGAAACCATTTTTAAGCAGATTTCTAATAAAATAAGGCTTACACAGTTATATTCTCTCTCTCTGCCTGCTTATACCCTTCCTCTTCTCCTCGCTAACTTTTGCCTCCATTAGGGTCACTGTTGATTATCAAAGACAGTGATGATCCCACCAGGTCTGTAAGCACCAACAGCACATCTGGGGAGAGATTTGGGGAAATGCTGCCTGTGGGCAGTTGGCATTCACACAGTTCCAAGCTCTACTAGAGCCAGTCATGGCCATGGCTGACCTCCCTTCAGCTGCCCCAGCTGCTGGCTGATATAAGTTTCCAGTGATGGTTTTCAACCTTTTCCCACCTCCGGTTTTCTCTGCTTCCCTGTGAATCAGAGAATAGTCTTCAAAGTGGAAGACATAGCTTGGTTTCACAGATGACTTCCAGGCTTATCTTAGTGTCTGTTTTAAGCCAGGAGAAATATTAGTAGAGTCTGAGGCTGGCATGGTCTCGCCTGGCTCTAATGCTCTCGGGAAACCAGTTATCAGACAGAATTTTAATGGCTCTTATGGGTCATATGAAAGACTAGAGATATCAGAGGGAATGCTTAAACAGACTTGTTTCGAGTTTTACACAAAGTATTTTTTTGCCTGCTGTGGAAATGTAAGCCCTTGCATGCTGCAGACCAGTTTGGCTGATGGATGCTCTAGGAAAATCGTGCCTGGGACAAGCTGCCTCTGTTGCTGTTTCTTCCCAAGGGGAGGGTTTGCATTTGCTGCCCATGACGATAACCTGACTCAAGGGTTGCACTCCTTTTCTGTGAAAGAAAGGGCTGCACATGGCACTACCCCTTGTCCTTATGGATGGAGCCATCCCTGGATTTGTAGCTTAAAAGCTGAGTGCTGGCAAGGGGACAGGGGAAGGTCAGTGATCAATAAGGGGATAAGTAAGACAGTAGCTTAAGGTAATGCTCCAGAGAGCTCACTGTTACCATTAGGAGGGACAAGCAGTGATGTCTTATTGACATATCTCATTAGAAATTGCTGGGAGCTACTGGACTGGACAGTCTCTTCAAATGCCAGCAACCCTGGGGGAGCTGGATGTAAATGTTGTAATTGATATAAGGATGGAAGCTGCTCCGCTACAAAGTGACATTCCAGATATTGTGGGAACGGATGATCTGAAACATCCTCAGTGAGATCTGTTTCCCTCAACTCTTTTGACTCCTGTCAGAGGTGCATGTTCAAGCTTTTCTCTGGGCAGATGGCTTCTGCAAATAGAACTGGCTTTGAAATATAAAGTTTTGCTGAATTCATTACATGCCTTCTGACTTCAAAGCTTTGTACTTTCCTCTTTAGTTTTAAATAGAGTCACTTGGCTGTTTTCAGGCCTGTTACATTCGAGGTGGGTGCTGCAGTGGATGGTTATTCAGGGTGCACTGAGCAGCTGTGTGCCTGTCCAGGGCTGCAACTCACCTCTGCCCACATCCAGCCAGGAGGTACATGACTCCTACACTTATATGGGCCTTGGGGATATCTTCCTTTCTGGGACTTTCCTGTTTTTCCCATTCCTCAAGGAGAGGGGTGGCTGCACTAGCATGCCCCTGCACCTCCAGGTCTCCCAGGGTGCAGCGCACTGTGTGAGGAGGAGGATGGGATGGAGTGGGGATGGTGTTTGCAACAGGAATAATTCTGCCCATCTGGGCTTACATTCTCTTCATTGAAGACTTCACAAGAAGCTTCTTTCCAGGAAGGGAGGATCTTTATGAATTAATCTTTATAGAATATTAATGTTTATAGAATATTGAATTGACCTTCTGTGGTGTGATGGTTTTCCACCTCAGCTCAGCAAGTCGACACCAGTAGTCAGAAATTACTGTAAGTATAAAGTGATCATCATGATTTTGCTTTCCCTGTATGTACTTCACTTCAGCTGAACTGATGGGTTTTGGGTGTCACATCTCATTTATACTTTTGAGGAGTATTGGAGCCACTCAAAGGGATATAAATGGGAGAACTTTCTCTTTGTATCTGTTTTCTACAGAGATGACATTTTGATGGCCAAAGGTTTTCTGGGAAAGAAAATGTTACTTTGGAAACTGAAATGTCAGCTTAATCAAATTGTTCATACGCACAAAAGGGGGAAGAAACAAGAACTCATACTTCAAAACAGCTGAACCATTCTTTTCTACACCTTCTGACTTGCCACAACTTTATATCAAAATTCTTCAGGTTCAGTTTGAAAGTTTTAAACACTCAAAGCCAAAATGTTCAGAAAACACAAAATGTTTGCTTCACCTATAAACTGCTTTTTAAATATTTATTTATTTATTTACTCATTTATTTTAGACCTAGCATCAAACTGAAAATCTATTATGCACCCTGCTCTGGTTGCCTACAGCATCTGGGTAAGTTGGAGACAGAACTTCCTAAACTGAAAAGTATCTAAGTAGAAAAAACATGTTCTTCATCAGAACCTCATCTCTCAGCAGCTGGACCCTTTATGGATGATCTAAAAGAGCAGTGTATTACAACTTTCAGCATTCCTCCATATACTCTTGAACTGAGAGGCTTTTGTGGCATTTTTGTCTTATTAGCAGTACCTTATAAAAATGGCAACTCTTTCTAAACCTTTATTGTTTCATTGGAAGGATTATTCTAAATTTCAGCTCTAGAGTCTGTTTATGTGTGGTTTGATCATCTATTCCTCCTTTCATACAGATGCTATCAACATGTGCAGCAGAGCTGCCCTGTCACACAGGATTAATGGCAGAGTGTGGTGTTGCTTGTGGAACAGTAATATCATACCATATGAATAAACACAAAATTGGAATAATTTTTCTAAATGTTTCAGCATTCTAAGTACAAAGTAATAACCCTGTCAGGAACAATATTCACTGCTCTCTCATCTGGATGTGATGGAATTAGTGGCAGTCTCCTAGGAAGAATTGCAGTTATGTCAGTGGTGAAAATACACCATGCAGTTGTATTAAAGCAAAAAGCAAACAAATCCCTTGGTTGTAGTACAGGGAGAGAAACTTAATACTGCTTGGAAAATCAGCACTGCTTGGAGTATAACATTTATTTTAGTTTCCTCATGAGAAGGATAATGCAAAAATAGGATATATATATATATGTATGTATATGTATTTGTATATCAGACAAAGCATGTTAGAGAATTCAGCAGAAGGTGAAAACCAGAGTCTGTGAATTCTAGAATTAGGGGAGGAACAGTGGACAGTGAAGAAAGTCTTACTGATTACTCTCTGTCTTAATACAAAATCAAGGAGGCTCTCAGTGAAGGATGAGACGTATAGATATTTCAGTTCACCTCAAAAAAAAAAAAAAAAAAGGAGAAGAAAAAAAAAAAAGAAAAAAGGAAATAATCCCGAGGCATTACCAGGCTGGGAGGAGGTTACTCGGCCATTTTTCAAATCTGTTAAACTCTTTGCCTCTCCATGTGTGCTCATTTTTAGAGGTGCCAGCCAAAAGATGTTTGATGCTGAGAAAATTGTAAAAATCTAGCTCTTCCTATCTGCCCCGAGGTCCCTGCTTAGAGCACTGAAATTTTGGAAATGTCAGGTCGAGACACTTGCATAGAAAAAATAGATGCGCAATTACACTGTTTATCCTATCTACTCAAAAACATGTTGAGCTCTAGTCATCTTTGGAATAAAATCTTCCTCCACAACATATTGCTGCCCAGTACCATGTGTTACAGAGCATATTTAAGACTTCTTTGAAAAAAGCCAAGATCAGACACTGCCAGAAATCAGATATTCAATTAAACGGTCTCATGCTTCAAGCCAGTATGGCAGGGGTAGCCCTTCATGAAAAACACTGCTGCTGTGGGAATAACTGGGAATAAACGATCACAGAGAGAGAACTTTCACATGAACCATGTGGTCACTTACACGTATGTAATGGTATAGTCTGAAAAGTATAGCCATGAATGTGTGCAATGTTTTCCTTGAGTACTCTTCTATTCCAGCCTCCAGCCATGATCCAGTCTGACCTGGGAGAATCAGAGGAGAGGTAAAAAGGGGCTATACTGAGACGACAGCTTTGCAAAAAGCAGTTGTGCTCCAGATGTGGCTTTCCAAGAAGCGGCTGTGCTGGAGCTATAGCTTTGAGCCTTGGTTTTGACAACTACACAGGTTTGTGCCTTCACTGCTTCTCCACTCTTCTCCTCATGTGCCTATACTCACAGGCTGACCCAGCACTGAACTGTAACACAGAGCAGAGCTTATGCCCTCCCCTTCCCCTTTTGCTTTCTCCACATTTTTTTCCCACCAGCTCGGCTTTCTGGTGCCATTTGTGGCGCAACCAGTGTCCCCAGTGTGGCTGGGGATTACTGTACTGGGGCAGGGACATACCCCAGGGAACAAGATTTTCTGTGCCTCCGGGTGGATATGTGAAGCACTGGTTATTTTATTTGCCTTTGGATCTAACTTTCTTGGTTAAGCTATTTGTCTATTGTTCAGCTATTACTGCCTGGTTCCCATTAGCAAAGCCACTTTTAATTCCTGTCGCAATCACTTTGTTTTCTAACATGTAACTAAAAGCCTTTTTTACCATTTCTTTACATGACTTTCTACAATCCAAGCCATGCAAACAGAAATCAGGCATATGCATCTTGCTGATATGGGTATTTTGAAACCCTTTCCAAATACTTCTGCCAGTGACTGCAGAGAAGCTTTTATACCAGTAAGAATGTGTATATTGGGCTTTCTTCCAGAAGCTGTGAGAGGGGCACAATATGTGCTGCTGGGCTTATTCTACCAAGTGAATAAATGTCATCTCTTTTCCAAATAAGAAACTTGGGCTATGGCAGGAGAATTAATTCACTGTTTAAATGTGTTCTACACATCATGAGCAAGAACCTGGTGTCTTCATGGGGACAGATGTTTCGATATATGCACACAAAACACCCTGATATTTCTTATTGTGGCAGGTTTTGTCTGTCCAATATTATGCATACTTTTTCCTCGGATGAATTGTCTTTTTAAAAAAATACAGCAGCTGAGACCAAGGGGAAGATGCGAGGCCTTTAAAAAACCTCTGATTTTGAGCCATATGATTGAAAATCTGAATCCCAGACTTTTAGCCCCACGCACTCTGTTGTTCTGGAGGATGACTGGGCTATATGCTGTTTTGTATGAGGTGATAGGTTATTGAAACCAAAAGCCTCACTGAGATACATAGTACTTCTGTCTGCTGGTATGTCACTGGGGCATTTTTCCTTCACAAGATGAAAATGTACCAGGAACAACAGGTTTCCCTGAGAATGCATCATGAGGCTTAAAACATAGAGTACAAGAAAGGAAAGTATCATGTTAAAATGAAGGCTTCTGTTTGTAATTAGGAGATTAGTTAAGTGCTGTGCTCTGGAAAAGCCATAGGCAACAGCTGAAATGCCCTGGGAAGGACTGTAACAACCACCTTGGCACTTAGGAACCAGCCTGTGGCAAGCTGTGAGTGTTCCCTGAAGTGCAATGTCGCATGGACCCTGATGAGCTTGTCCTTCGAGACAGCTACCATGCCGACCTTGCTGTGCTTGGTGAAGTTACCACAGATGTACTGTACAGATGGTGACCCCAGGGAGTCCATCTCCTACATGCTGATCTGGATGCCAGAGCCAACGGGGCTGTGCAGCGAGTGCAGCATGCTGTGACTGCAGAGGCTGTGCAGCAAGACTCTCCACCAGACTCTTTAGAGAAGAAAATACCTGCATGAACCTACTCCTTCCTCAGTGAAGGCCTTTGGAAAAGGCAAAGTAATGTCTGCCCTCCCTGTAGCTGGGATGGGAGCTGGGCAGTGCAGGGTCATTGCAGATGCTGGTACCCACCACCCGGGGCAAGCCTGTGGAACCAACTGCTCTCGGCTCACCAGTGGGTGAAGTATGTCTTGCACACACTCTTAAAAATGCAAGAGCTGGGGCATTGTAAGAATGAAATCAATGCATTTCTGTTTGAGTATGGTGTCTTTTGCTTTTGTGGGTAGCTCCTCTTAAGGCTTTAATTGGCACTGACTGGTGATGACTGGGGTGGAGAGGGAGGGCCAGAAGCAGACAGTTTCTCAGCCACAAAGTAGCAAGTGGATTTGGACTGGCTTTTAGCACAGCCGAGAATTACACTGGTTTCTCATGAAGCTTTCATAGAAAAACCTTGAATTCATTCTCCAGTTTGCCTCTTTGCTGTTCGTTTGAGCTTGCATAGAGGTTAGTGTTAAGATTTTTCTTTCCCATTGTCAGCAAACGGGATAGTATTTTTGTTCCCAGACAATTCTAAATTTCTAAAGCTGATGAGTGCCTCACTTTGACAGAGCCTTAAACATTTACGTGTGCCAGTAGGGTGCCTTCTTCATATCAAACTCAGATGGCTCATCTGCAAAAATAACCCCCCAAAACAAATTGAAAACAATTCTCTTCATATGCAGAAAACTTGGCCAAAATAACTTTTCCCCTTCTGTGATCAAAGCAGAAACTATGTAGTTTGGTTTGTGCAATGGGGTTAGATATTTTTTTCCTCCCTGTAACATAGCTTCAGTCAGTTGTCAGCCAAGAGATATGTTTGGATTTCTCATTCCCATGTGTATTTGTGGGAACACACTCTAGGAGGCCAGATCAACATTGTAATAGTGCCTGCATTGATCTAACGCAGTGTTTATGTGGACTCCAGCCATCATTCATTTCTTCTCCAGCATCCAGAGGCTATAATGGATTATTTTGTACAATAGTCATGATAGTACTTAGCAGTCGTCTAGCATTTGCAAGGCATTTTATGAAGAAGGTCAATATAATTATCTCCATTTTACGGCTGAAAAGTAAGGTCCACGTCCACGAGCACCGGGAGGTGCGAGGGTTCAGGGACTTCCAAGCACTAAGCAGAAATTAAGATAGGAAGGCAGATGTAAGAGCTGGGCTGTCACCAGCACCACAGAGCTTCGGTGCTTGGGGGTAAAAAACTTCACCCATTGTGGGTCCGTGGAGATCTTATCTCACTGCCTTAAACTCAGCTGAAGAAAATCACAGGATTAGTCTTTAATAGGGTCTAAACCCTCTGTCCTTACAAGCCGGGCCCCACCTAGCTCGTGTAGCACGTGTTTAGCGGGTACTTACGGGCACTTTCCTGCACACAGGCCCTGCCTGCAGGGGACGGGAGCACGGGCGAAGTATGTCCTTAGCTTTTCCCTTCCAGTCTTTGTAACTACAGGATAAAGCTGTGTGTGTGTGCTTAATCCACATATCCTCCCAGACCCGGGGTAGGCTCCTGCCCTCTCTTTACAGTCCCCTTCAAGCAGCCAGCAGCTGTCAAGTGCGAGCCCTTCCCAGCCCCTGTTTCAGGTACCGGAAATGTTATTTTACTTTTGCAGCTGACATTAGCATATGCCTAGCATTGAGGTATATCAAGATATACAACAGGGAACTCTGATAGGAGAAAAAGTTGCTTGTTTGTACAGGTATTTTGACAGATTTCTAAATTAAATACAGGTCATTTGGGAGCTTGTGATGTGAAGCAAAACCGGCTCCCATCCTTTCCCCCTGTTTCTGCAGTGCTTGCTTCCTGAGCCTTTAGGCATCTGCAAGTGCAAGAGATACTTGAAATTGCAAAAATTGGAAGAGGCAGTTTGGTAGCTCATATTTCTTAAAGTACATGAAACTCCCGTAGGTAGCTGGCTGGATAAAGTGGATAAAGCATAATCCCTACGGACAACATAAATAGTTTGTCTACTCCGAGTAGTGGGAAGGAAAGAGGGGGAGAGGGCGGAGAAAGCAAGGATTGTGGGTTGATTAGAGGGAGAGGTTTTCCACAAACATTTAACGATTTTCTCACACCTTCACTGTGTGTGAAATCAGGGATCTATAATAATTTCTCAGTTCCTGAAAATACAGCTACTAAGAAGCCACAGTGGGTTGGCTCACAGATTTCTGCTCCCATGCGGAGCCTGCTGCCCTTGCGGGGTTCGTCCTTTTATTAAACCAATCCTAACCTCATGCAACTGCATTCCGAAAGCGGATAGCTGGCCTTTCCCTTCCTGTCTTTCTGTACCCTTAAGTTCTGACTCACCGTGTCAGGGCCTCGCAGGATGATTAAACAGGTGATGAAACACACCTTGTGAAGGAGTTCAGAAACTTCAGCTCTGTTACTTGGTGCTCTCCATTGTTAATCTTTAAAGAAGCCCCAAAAAACCCCAAAAAATACCATTATATGTTTTTACATGTGCAATTCAATTTTTTTAATGTTAACTTCTGGCAAAAATGTTCCCTTGTCTCTCCCATCTATCAAGATACATTTTGTTGTTGAATCTGGTAGACTGCCGTGATATAATATCTGTCTGCAAGGAAAAGCATTGACAGCAATATGAGTTTATGTGGAGCTAGTTACTATTAGATTTGAGGAGAGTTGGGTGGGGTTTTTTTCCTAATTTATTTATAGACATTTCAGTAATACTTTTGGTTAGTGAAAGAATGAACAGAATGATGTAATGTTAAAAAAAATGGAGCTTTGATCAACTTTTGAAGGGAACTGTGAGGAAAACATTCAAAAAAGGTCATAAATGCTAGGACAAAAGAAAGGGACTGGCACAACACTGTTCAGTTCCTTAAATGTTATTTTATGCCAAAATGCCTAGGTTTTGTTTTCTTCTTTTTAAGAAAAAAACCTAAAAAACCAAAAAAACCTTCATATTAAAGTGACTTCTTTTGTGTGTTTTTCTTGGAATTCGCTTACAAATAGAAAGTTCTCAGTATCAGGGAATTATTAGTCTCTCATCTTAATTATGCTTTGTGTAGGCTTGGAGCTCACTGATATCTTCCCCAGGGAGGCCATGGGGGGCACAAGGAGCAGGACCCCAGCCACGGCTGTGTGCACAGTGAAGATGGGAGCTTGTGATGCAGAGGAGGAGATCTTGTGGATGGCAAGGTTGTCTGCCTGCAGATGGCCCCTTAAGAAAAAAAGCGTTAAATGGGGAAATTGAGAAAGTCTTTACCTGGGACTTTCCTTCATCAAATAGCGCTGGCTGGGAATAAACTTAACTGATATCGTGTTTTTTATAGCAAAAATGTAAGTAATCCTGAAATATTGACAAGAAGCAGAGGTGTGAATGGATTTTAAGATAACCACCTCTAGTAATTTTCCCGGGCTCTGTTTTAAAAGAAATTCCTAGGAGCTGGGACAGAGGAGAGAGAATGGCTTATATCTTTCTCCTATCCTTCCTTCTGCACATTTGCCAGAGGGAAAGGTCATATTGTAGAACCTGTACCTCCCAAAATTGCATGTAAAACTATGTATGGACAATATTGCCATGAAGAATAATATTTAAAACCTACAAAATATTATCTTTTAAAATCGGAGCTGATTTTTTTATTACAAACGAGGACAAATGAATACAACTCCTCAGGAGAGGTCAGATGCCCTGCATGGCACATCAGGGTCTGAGTGAGCACCAGACCCACTTCACATGTCACAGCATCAGGATGCAACAAGCATGGTTGCACTGTGAGGCTGAACCCCTGCAAACAGCCAACAAGTCTGAGCACTCTATGCCTTGAGGAGACAAACTGTCATTCCTGAAGTGCCGAGTAGAAAGAGGATTTCACTGGTGATAGACTGAGAGAAGCAATTGAAATCGTAGAGGAACTTAAAACACTTTAATGCTGGACATCCTCAAAAGTGAAGACGACAGGGCTGGCTAACTCAACAGCCACTGCTGATCTCAAGCATGTTTGTCACTTTAGATTTCACCTTTAAATTGTTTTCTCATATACCGATGCATATATGCCTTATGCAGGTTTGTCGTGTCTTGGGTGGGAATGAAAATTACCATACGCTGAACAGTGTCTTTCCTTGTCTCTGGCCTCTGGGAAGCCTGCTATTCCTGTTTCCTTTAGTTCTGATCAAAACATAGTATGTATGTATAATCTTACTGCACATAGAGCATGCAAACGCTGTTACGCTTTTTGGAGTGGTGTGGTGCATTGTGAGAAGAACCTCAGGGGCTACCTGCATATGTATTCTCTTTGATTCAATATGTGCTTTTAAGACTGCCTAAGAGTAAATGAGACAGAGATGCCAGTCCAATCCACTAAAAAAGTTTGGCAGTATCTTTTTATTCTTTCCATTTGCTGCAAAGTAAAGGTTAGGTTAGCATTTGAAGCAGTGAGACTGTTTGGATTTGGAAACAGACTATCCAGGAAAGTTGTAGAGTCTTTACTGTGTACGGTTTTAAGAAAATAAGGGTTTAAAAACCTGTCACAATTCATGTAGAGGTTGCAGTCGATCCTCCTTTAGAACAAAGGACAACAAGATCCAACATCTTGTAAAGACAGTAGATAGTTCTGCGTTGGCTGTGCAGAACCAAGCTGCACTTCTGAACTGGTGGCAATGCCCTTGGCTGGTGTGGAAGTAAGGGTTTAAACTAAAGGACTGTCTTGGGGGCTCTGGCATCTCATCTTGCACTGCCTCCAACAACAGACCCATGAGCAACTGAGCAATTACAAAGACCTCTGTCCCCTGGCATAATCTCCACATTTCTGGCTGTTGAGAAACTTTCTGAGATGAAGATTGCACATGCCTGTTGTGTTTAATAGTTACCAGTGTCCTTAGCCTCCAGGAATTTGTCAGATCTCTTTCTGAAACAATTTGTGCTCTTGGCTTCCAAAACAGTGCTATGACCATGGGCACCACAGCTTCGTTATGGGAGGTGAGATTTGGTTTTGGCTGGCAGTTTCTCTGAGCATGCTCGGCTAAGTGTCTACCGAGTAATTGCTCCCTTCCACGTCAGGCACAAGTCTACACATCTCTTACGGACCTCCACTCTCAGTACACGGGGCCACTGGGGCTGCAGGAAGACAGTCGGGAAGATTTTTTGAGCTCAGTGGGAAGTCAGAGCTGCTGTTTTTGCACAGCAGAAGAATACAACCTGGTGGTTGCCCCTTGCTAAGCAATAATCAGCTGAAATACAGGGGCAGCCCTTTTCCTTGGTGTCTGCAAGAGGAGAAGCTGATCAGCTAAATCTTGCCTCTTCGTGGGGCAATAGCTCCTGCTGAGTCCTTGCCAGTGGTCATAATACAGCTTGTTGCTGAAATCAGCAGGATAGAGCTGAGCAGGGAAAAAGTGGGTAGTGTGGCATCCGGCTGCCACGTGTTCTTCCCTCCCACTCATGCTGGAGGCACCACCAGTGCCTCCCTTCCAGCTGGCAAGCCAGTGGCCTCATTGCGTCACTCATTCCCACTGCTTTTGGTGTTGTGTATGTTTGAGGAGCAACACCAGAGTCATGTCCCTGAGCCTGCTTGTCTAAGCAGTTGGCAGCGGTCTCCCAGTGGCGCTGCAGGTCCGATGCTACCTGATGCCAGCACTTGGTTCCTTTTTGACGGTGTCTTCTTCACAGCAGACTGTACACATGCTTCAGCCTCCAAGGCTCCGCTGCCAGGGATGTGCATTCACACCTGCTTTACTGGTACAGGATTACAGCCTTGCTTTGTAAATTAACCCCCTGTGATTAGAAACATTAGTACTCCCGACTTCCCTAGCAATATAAGCAAGGCCCTCATAAGGCTTGCTGCTTGTTCCTAGCAGTTGGAGATAGCACTGGGAGATCCTCCCAATGCTGCTTTTGATCTGAGCTGTTATTGCAGTGCAGCACACTGAATTTTGAATACAGAAATTGCATGGAGTGGCCTGATCCTAGGTACATTCCTGTTCTGTCTGGCAGCATGTTTGCTGTCATGTTTCTCCCTGCTGCAGTCAAAAAGATGCCATTTGCAGGCAGTTGTCAGGGTGGGGAAGGAAAGAATTGCAGTACTTAATGCTCTCCCCATAAAAATGCCAACTTCCCATTCACTTAAATTTGCCCTAAGCACTTTTTTAAAATGTGACTCGTTTTCCCTCTTTTAAATTTTTTTTCCTGGCACTTATCATCCTGGTATGGTACTTAATCAGTCCCTGTCTGAATTGTCTGTAAGGATAATTTATGTCCCTGTCTCCAACAAGCTGAAAATTGTTTCCACCCAGCCTTTGACATATAAAGGGACTTTGTTTTCTGCAGTGGATGTTCTTGTCTAATAGGCAAATGACCCCGGCTGTAAGGCTTGCAGAGTGGAGTACAGTTGCAGGCACCTGCCTTTCCTCCCAGGCCAGGAGAGGTGTGGTGCCTTTTCTGGATTAAAGCTAAGGACTGTCTCCACAGCTCATCCCATGCAGGCACTGGATGTGTTCCAGTGGTGCGTTTTCCTCCAAACTGTTTGATCCTGTCTTTTCCCAGAGTGGTTTAAAGAACGAACTCACCCTTCTCAAGGAGCACCTTCCAAATAATGCTGAAACTCCCTTCAGAATGCAACAGCCAGGGCATCTGCACCTGGGCAGGTGAAATCCTTCAGGTACCAAAAGATCATTGGAGATTCAAGTTCGTCACACCGAAGTGATTTGAACTTCCAGCCCTTACAATGAGAAGTTAATTAGTCTTCCGAACAAACGAGTCAGAAGCTTTCACCACCACTTTCGAAAATTTAAACCAGTCCGCTGCTGACACACCTTTGGTGTGCCCAAGTATTGCAACATCTTCTGAATTGCTAGTGTGACTGGGAATCAGACTGCCATGGGCAAGATTGCAACTACAAAATCTCTAATAAGGCCCAATATTTTGCTTTCTGACTTGAAACAACAAAAACTTCAACCTCTTTTGAAGTACAAACTGTCACTGAGTCAGCAATATGAATTGAATGTCTGAGTCTGCACAGAGCCTGAGACAACTGCTCATATCTCATTTATCCTCTTCATCTCAATGCATGGTTTATGCTGCAGCCTAAAAATGATGCAGCACCTAAGGCTCATATTTACCTCTGCAGTACCTTTTTTTACAAAGGCTGGTGAAGAAACCACATCTCATTTGTTCCATCCTCCCTGGATGCCCACCTTATGTATCTGTTAATCCCTGCTACTAGAAAATGTCCCAAACTTGAACTTTTCCCGAGTTAGCCCTGCTGTCTCGTGTGCTCAGCAATATGCAGTTGTGGCATTTTGTGAGAGCATAAGGACAGAGTCGGGCGGATGCAGTTTGTTAGAAAAGTAACTGTCCCGAGGGGCTTAGTCCCGGTGGTGCCTTCCTTCTACGAAACGGAAAGGGGAATTTTGAGCAGCCACTGCACTGAGGTGCTGAAGACACCAGAGGGCTCTACTGAGAGATGTACCGCTGGATCGCCGCAAAGTCCAGAGGATTCTGCTCTCGACGTTTTTGATGTGCCACCCCCGGAGACTGGCTGTTGCCAGCAGCACGGTCCTCAGTGTCTTGCTTGGAACATGACAGTGGCTCAAGTTTAGGTAGCCCCTGTCTCCAGCTCTCCTATCTTTTATCAGGATACAGTGGTGTTTGGGAAATCTGTGGAAACCCATTGGGCATAGCGCATCTTGTAGAAGGACCAAGGCTATGCTGAGAAACCAGTTTTTGACAGCACTTGACTTCATTTGGAAAGCAACCCCTTCTTAATGTTCTCTCCAACCTGTTTGACAAATGAACCTACCTGTAAGTTGTGTTTGTGCCTTTCCTGTAGGAACCTGATACTGAAGAAGTGCCAGGCTTGCTTGGATGGGGAAATCTCTTACACGGCTTGCCTTGTCTGCTCAAGAATTTTGGCCGCCTCTTTTTGACATGATAAAGAAATGTGTTTGCTAGGCTTTCATCCTTAAAGGGATAGAATTTCGCTGGTATTTTACACTTAAAAGGATATAAGATTTTTTCAAAACCAGAGCACATAAACATATACATGCTCAGTCTGTTGCCTGGGACATTAGGCAACTCCTAACAAAGCTAAAGCCTAGCAATATAAAATTAAAATGCATTAGTCGGTGATGAATTGTCTTACACTGCACAAAACCCCACTATCTTAATATGCATAGGAAACGTGCCCTAACTCCAGTACAAATCTTACTTGTCGAAGCCTTCGTGAAACTTAATGGGTTAACGTCAAGAATGTCCAAGGGCTTTATTGTAGTTGTTTTAATTATTTGGAAATTGCTCTTCCTGACTCCAGCGATGGCTGGAATTCTTACGTGGCACTTTCTGCTCGATTTCAAAACATCTTGCCTGCCTGATGTGTGCGAGTGCCTTCGCTCCCCTTGTCATTTGTTTATAGCGACATCAGGGCGTGAAAACCCAGCGCGGGCTGAAGCGGGACTCCAGCTCGTGAGCCTGAGGAGCGGCGGGGATCGGATGTAACCGAGACTCGCTTTACACCGTGCTCTTCCCAGCCGCGGGGACAGAGGATGCCGCGCCTGGGGACACGGCTGGCCAACTTCCTCCGGCTGCCGGAGCGGCCACCGCCCGATGAGCACCCCTCGCCTCCGGCCCGCACAGAGCCACTGCCCGGAGCGCGCCCCCTCGGGGGGCCGGGGGGCGGAGCGGCGGGGCAGGGCACCGCCCCATTGCCAGCCCCATTGGCCGCGGGGCGCGGCGCTTTGCCTGTCTCCGCCCCCCCGCCGCCCGGCCGGCGCGGCGCTGCGGTGTCGGGCCGGCGGCGCAGTGCAGGAGCAGGAGCCGGAGCAGGGCTTGGCCGGCAGCAGGAGCACAGCAGGGCAGCGCCGCCGCTTCGCTGCCGCCTGACGGAGCGGGGAGAGGCGAAGCGAAGCGGCCGGCAGGGCACGCCGCGCCCCCCTCGCTGCTCTCCCCCCACCGCGTTCCCCGTGAGCCGCTCCCCGCCTGGGTCCCGCGGGTGCAGCATGAAGTGCGGCGATGGCCCGGAGAGGTAAGACGGCGGTGAGGACGCTGGAAGACCTGACGCTGGACTCCGGGTATGGTGGCGCGGCGGACTCGGTGCGCTCCTCCAACTTGTCGCTGTGCTGCTCGGATTCGCACCCCGCGTACCCCTATGGAGGAAGCTGCTGGCCGCACCTAACTGACTCCATGCACAGTCGGCACAACAGCTTCGACACCGTCAACACCGTCCTAGCGGAAGACTCCGAGGTGCTGGACTGCGCGGGGCAGCAGTGCTCCCGGCTCCTGCCCGACCTTGAGGAGGTCCCTTGGAGCCTGGAGGAGGTGGAGGCACTGCTGCTGCCGCCGGGGCCGCGCCGGGAGCCGCGGGTGGCGGGCGCCGCCAGCCCCGGGAGCCGGGATGCGGCGGCGCGGCTCTCGACGCTGGTGAGCCGGGCGCTGGTGCGCATCGCCCGGGAGGCGCAGCGCCTCAGCCTCCGCTTCGCCAAGTGCACCAAGCACGAGGTGCGGAGCGCCATGGAGATCGTCCTGGGATGGACGCTGGCGGCCCGCTGCACGGCGGCCGCCCTCGGCGCTCTCTCGCTCTACAACATGAGCGGCAGCGGCGGCGACCGCTTCAGCCGCGGCAAGTCGGCGCGTTGCGGGCTGGCCTTCTCCGTGGGCAAGTTCTACCGCTGGATGGTGGACAGCCGCGTGGCCCTGCGCATCCACGAGCACGCCGCCATCTACCTCACCGCCGGCACCGAGAGCCTGTTCCGCGACATCCACGCGCGGGTGCTGGCCGGCCCCGCCGCCCCGCTCCCGCCGCCCGGCCGCCCCCCGGCCGCCGGCGCCGGGCCGACCGACAAGGACAAGGAGGGCGGCGAGGCGCCCCGCTTCACCCTGGAGGCTCTGGAGCAGACGGTCAACAACGACCCCGAGCTGTGGGGCTTGCTGCAGCCCTACCAGCACCTCATCTGCGGGAAGAACGCCAGCGGTGAGTGCGGAACCGGGCGCCACCTGTTGCGCCGGGCGGGTCCCGGTGCGCCCCCCCGGGCGCTGGGCTGGCCACGCCGCACCTGCCGGCGGGGACGGGGCGGGCAGCGCCGAGCCCGGGCAGGGATGCAGGGGAGCCGCCGAGCATCCCCCGCCTGGCGCTGCCGGGGCTGCCCGCTCGCCGCGGTGCGCGAATTCAGGGGCAGAGGGCCGGGTGAGAGACAGTGGTTCGGAGCTTCAGTTTTCCACAGGAAATGGCAGAAGCGCAGCTGAGCGCTCGGAGGCGAGATCAAACTTTGTTACATATGCAGTGGTTTGGCCGGCGATTGCGTGGTTGGCGCTGAAATGCAGTCTTTCTGGACAGATTTCATTCATGTTGCTGCATGTTTACTCAGAGCTTGACACAGATGCAACACGGTGTAATGCATCAACTTCCTGGGCAATTTTCCCCCTTCGTTTATTAAACGAAGAATCTAATATTTTAAATAAGTTATCCTTCGGTAGAGCAGCATTCCAAAGTTGACGTTTCTTATTTCAGCTCCCGCTGTTTGTCAGGGAAGGGAAAATGGAACGAGCCGAGTCTCGGGGAGGTAGAGTTAAAATCGGGTGTTTTCTTACCTTCTCCTAAGCGTGCACAGGCACATGCAAACACTTTTATTAAGCTTAAATTCAAAATACCTGTCAAGCTGAGATGCAAATATTGGAGAGGGGGGGAGCGGAAGGGAACTGGGAGAACAAGGATAACTGGAAGCCTAGATCACGTCTACAGATAAGCCTTGTTAAGTTGTTATAGCCACAGAGGATGCATTACAGCTAATTATCTATTGTCTTAAGACACCTTCTATCCCATGAGAGACCCAGAGAAGGATGCCAAGGGGGTGTAAAAGAAAAGGGCAAATCCTTCTCCCTGGTGTAAATAGGGATGGTTTCATTATATTCCTCTGGTGGTTTTACCCCAGCAGTGGATGTCCTCCCCAGAGGCTTTGCTGAACCACCACCCGAAACGCATCCGCAATCGGGTGCCTGTGTTGTGGGACCCTGGTGTGTTATTTCAGCGCTGTTGCAGGCAGGCATGGCTTCCTCAGGAGTGCCACCGTTGTTTTTTTGCCCGAGTCCTGCTACTGTGCCTGTAGGTTTCAGATGGCACTGTGTTGCGTTTCTGACATTGCAGCACTGGCTGTGCAGGCTCCGGCTGAGTCTTTCATTTTGTTTTGCGGCTCTCTCTAACTCCCTCTGTATCAGCTCAGTAGATTTAAATGAACTTCATTCTGACCCTCATTTATCTCACTTCTAGAGACACAGTTCAGAGTTTTTATCTCCGTTTTTTTTGGTAGCTTTGCCTGCCACGAATCTCCTTGGTAGCTCAGTCCTGACTTGAGCAAATAGCATTTTTCTGAAATTTTAGAATCAGACCCTAGCAAGTTGTCCATTTTGTTTTGTCTCTTTCCCTGTGTCTCCCTGCTTCCTATGCAAATGACTGTAATGTTGTTTTTCCTTTTTATCATCTTATAATATGCAGTTTGTCATCCTGTTAAATAGAGTTAAAGGTGCAAGTAAGAGCCAGGCCTTCTTGTAATAAAAGCCATTTTTTTTACTGCTGTTTATGTTTATTTAGATTTAATCCAAGGGTGTGTTGCATGCTCCTAAGTACTTTCATGGCAACTAAACCAGCCGTTATAAACCTTTAAACACATCAGCCTGTTTCTTCATCAGTGAGATACATATCTGTTTATATAGTCCTCACCATTTTGGTGTCTTGAGTGCTCCATGGTTGGTTGCAAACATTTCCTTCTCAAGCACTTAAAAAAAGGTGGGGAAATCCGATGTGAGAGATTATTTGACCTGCTTGGAACTACTGGGGCGATCTGTGGTAGGAGGCTTGGACTGCTGGAAGCTGCATCTCTATATGGTGGCCTAACCACAAGTTCATCCTTCTCTACTCAGTACCTGAAACACCATGATAGTGCAACTTAATAGGTAACAGACTTCTCACATCCATCTGCACCTCTCCAGGAGAAGAGACAGGTCTTGTACTCTGGAGATTTTTGATAAACTGGGATGGCATTCCCCAGCTGGGTGGCACCTGGGCACGCAAGCACTGAAGTCATTGTGTTTGGTCCATCAGGTGCGGACAAGAAGCAGTGGTGGGTCCTTTTGGAAGGTACCATGGCCAAGATAATTTGAGTGAAGGTGGGGGATTGGAAAGCAGTGCAAAATCAGACCTCCTATCAGTACCTTAGCTGCAAGCAGGTTTCTGAGGGGAGGGGTGCTGTCTCTCTGGGATGCAAATGTCAAACCTTTAATAATTTTCCAGGCTAAATTCAGCACCTTAAAGTCCACCCAGGCAGTGAAAGAGGCAACCCGTGAAGATCACAGGATGCAAGTATGTGAGGAACATGAGTTTGCACATGATGTAGTTCAAGATTGCTTTAATGTAGTCTGGAAACACGAGTGTTGGGAAAGATGGTCTGAGAATCTGAAAGACACAAACCAGCCTTTCAGGGCTTCCGTGTAAGTTGTGGAGAGCATTTAGTGGTTTCAGATGAGGTTTTTTAGCCTGATGTCATACTCGGTCATCTGGGAAGCTGCTGAATAAGATCAGTATTGCAAGATAACCTTCTTCCTATAAATGATGGTCATGCTCCTTCAGACAAAGATCTCTGAGCTAGTTTTTGATTTGAGCCCTTGAGCCTGCTGGGCTTCTGGGTACAGCTGGCCGGCTCTTGGAGGACTGCCTCAATGGGAGCACCATTATCCAGCAGGAGCCTGCTCATTCCTCTTGCAGGGTTGAAAGCCTGTGGACAAAGGTAGTGGTGCTCCTTCATGTGTTGCAGGCAGCAGGCCACATCTCCTTGGTAAGCCTGTTGATAACCTCTTGTGTGGGACAGGGATAAGGATGAAAAGGAGAAGCAGGCAATGCTGTGGCAGCAATCTGCTGGAGTATGCCAGCAACTGCTGGCATATTGACTGAGCTTATCTTTATGATTACTATATTGGAAAGAATAGATGTTAAAAGCACTCTGAGGTAGTAATTTCCACCCCTCCCTCCCCCCTGAATTTTAACATCATGGTTGAATGAAAATTAAAAACTTCACGTTTGGGATTTCACTGGCGCTTAAATGTTTCAATTACGAGCTCTGCCTGCACAGCACAGTACACGTTTTACATCCTATAACAGTTGCATGGAGTGTTATTTCCCTTGGAACAGTGGGACCAAAATACTCAATGTGTACTCAATGAAAGGCAGTAAAAGCTGGCACCTCTGTGGTTTAAGCAATATTATTTTAGTTTCTTAATTGCTCATCAAACCCTTACTTTTAGGCCAGATCCAAGAATTGCTTTGAGATGAATGAGAAGTTTCCCCAGGTCTTGGATTCAGTGCAAATCGTAGAAGTGAGTCTATGTATGTTGTTTTAACAGGGGATGGCAGATCTAAGTAGCACAGTCACCTACACTGGACTTTGAAGGGCCTCTTATGCCAGGAGGAGAAATGGCATTAGACAACACTTAGAGTTAAGAATTAACGGGTTTTTCCCGTTTCAGTCCTAGGGGTCTCCTTATCTTATGGGTCAAGACTCAGTGGTGGGAAGGGCAGAGGTTTGGAGGGGCACAGCCAGGGAGGTGGGGATCACAGCATGCACAACTCTACCTTGTCTGTGTACAGCTTCTAAAAATAGTTACTTGGAACCCAACTGTGCTGCTGTGGCTTCTTCCCCTTCTTAATATTATTTAGAGAAGAAGACACAGCATTTAGTAAGAAACCCAGAATTAGGTCTGGCTCAGCTGACACGTGTCATCTAACCTCAGTTTAACCTCAGCCTCTTCTCCTAATCCAGGTGAACTGGAGGGACTCCGAGCAAATGAGCAATACCAATATATTAGCACAGCTTAACCAAATCAGTACATCCTTTTAATTTTTGATATATATGTATACATATGTGTGTGTATATAGAGACCATACCCTTCTTTTACTGCAGAACATACTGATACCTGTTACTTCTCTGCTTTCTGTTGTAATTAAACCATTCAGGATGCCATTGTGGCTTTAGGGGCAATGTGAAAATCAATCTAAAAGTTATTTTAGTTACAGTGATTGAGGAATATTTGTGCACAAAATGAAGTTTTATGCCTTTTTCTTGGGCTTTCTTTAAACTGTTATTTCAAGAATATCTGCCTGGGGGGGGGGGGGGGGGGGGGGGGGGGGGGGGGGGGGG
This sequence comes from Acropternis orthonyx, assembly GCA_035583155.1. NCBI lineage: Eukaryota > Metazoa > Chordata > Aves > Passeriformes > Rhinocryptidae > Acropternis > Acropternis orthonyx. The sequence goes on along the minus strand of JAWWEU010000040.1, from coordinate 53,608,446 downwards.
GGGGGGGGGGGGGGGGGGGGGGGGGGGGGGGGGG
>JAWWEU010000040.1:53404854-53607931 GCA_035583155.1 Acropternis orthonyx | reverse complement strand
GCATTGTATTTCAGTCATATTTTTTGCTAGTTAAAAAGAAATACAGTTGAAGTTCCTTATATGTGCCAGGTCTTTGCTGTTAACGTTTTTTCCATCTGCTCCAGGGCACTTGAATCCCTTGCCAAGAGGTTGACATGAGTGGTGGTACAACAAACAGTGTGTATTTTTGGCTTGATTCTCTTACCTGACAACCTTCCAAACAAACTTCCACAACTTCTCTGAACAAGTTGTGAATTTCTTCCCTCTCTGCTCCAAAGTTCAGAAGGTTGTGCCTCTTCATGGTTTGTGGCCACTGATGCTGGTGGGAGCTGGGATGGCAGTGGGAAAACTGTGCTCCTTCTCTGTAATGGGACAGGTTGCTTTGGCAGCTAGTGTTGGCAGGAGTGGGACAGAAGGGTAATTAGCTCATTGAAGACCTCTGTTGCCTTGAGAGGACACCTTGAAAAGGAGCAGTGTTGGGACTGGGAAACAGACCCAGCTGGAGGTTGAGGTTTGACTGACTGGCTGATGAAGGTTTGTTTCCCTCTGGATGTTTTGATTCATATAATTTGTTTCAGTTATGAGTATAACATAAAAAAAATCTCAGAAATTATTATAGCAGAAACATGCAGAATAATCATAAAGCTGACGTTTGCCAATATGATTATTCCCTCTGTCATAGTGGAAAGTACCTTAATAGCATTTATAGCCTTGGCCAGGGAGTTTTTGGGCTGCAGCTACATTGCTTAGTTCGTGGTATAAATGAGGCTTTAGAATAATGGTTGAGAAATGTGATTGTGTATGCAAGGAGCACGTTAGGGGAATAACAGCATAATTTTAGCAGTATATTGAGTTCCTGGCTTTTTTGCTGAAAGCTGACAGGCTTCATGTAAGTCTTTGAGCTGTCTTGTGAACCTGGTGATGTAAGGCACAGGTGACCATGAGGGACAACCTTTATGCCTTTTCCTAATGCTACTGCAAATGCTCTCTCTTCTGTTGCTGCTCAAAGTTAATATAAATGAAAAAAAACACCACACTTAGTGTGTTGGTGTTTCTGCAGTGTGTGTTGTACCAAGCAGTTTGTTATCAGTCATAAATCTTCCATGTTGTCCAGAATGTGGATTTAAATACCCAGTACTGCAGCAGCTGGGAGCATCTACTGCCTCAACCTTTTTCCCTTGTCCTGGTCAGAGATTGAGTTCTCCTATCTCAGAAGTTAGAAAAAAGCTTTATGGTCTTCCAATCGGCTTCCCCCTAATGAAGGTGTGGAAGGAGAAAGCCTTGCTTGATTAGATGATACCAGAGGAGGAGGGAGCTGTTTCCTGTAGCGCATGGGTGTTTGGAACCGAATGCTCTGCCTGGAGTAGTTTCCTCTTGCCAATGTGTAGGGCAAAAAGACTTCTTTCAGGTGGCTTGCTGAAACTAGCAGCTTCTGCACAAAATAGCTCTTTGCTGACCCAGTAGAGGCTGTACAGAAAAAGCAAGGCAGGGATGGTGGAGGGAGTTCATCACCAGGCTGTGTTATCTTGCTGTGAGGATGATGAGCAGCAGCGCTGCCACTGTTTCCGTTTGTGAACAGGTTGGCTTTCTGTACATGCAAGGGGGCCAAGGTGGTTGCTTGGTGAGTGGTGGACCACTCCTATTAGCTGCTTTAAAAATCAAATATTAGCAGTAACTGCTGGGCAGAGAAATGAGCAGCTGCTTAGCATTGTGAACTGATTTTTCCAATGCTCTCATCTCCCAGACTTCCTGTATGATACTCATTGTGTGCATCAGTGCCCATTCACTTTCCCAGTCTTCTCCCAGTTTCAGGATTTTCCTGCTGCCTTTCTCTGTCTCCGGGGTGGGGCTGTCTTGTCCACTCCTGGCAGTGGGTGCTGTCCTACCAGTTCCTCTATCCCAGCACTCCCACTCATGGCTCTGTCTGCAGGGTGTTTTCCTTTGTCCAGGGCGTAGGATGCTTCAGCAAGGCATAAGAAACAAGTAGGGACTGTTTTCTTTTTTTGCTCTTGTCTTTGTTTGCTTCCTGACAAAAAACAACATCTTGCACCATCCTCGTATAAATCTTTAATTGTAGTTGCTATGCTCCTGGTAAGTGTTTTAAAGGTTTTAGAAGACATACAGATGAAGTCAAAATGACCCCAGAGCTTTTGTGATCAGCTTAACCTTTGGTTATTTTGCCAGAGGTGTTCAGTTGGACAGCCTGAAAAAAAAAACAAAAAAAAAAAACACAGACACTATAAAGGACTGTGCCAGCTGAAGCCTCACTTGTGGCTCTTGGTCTGTCCTGACTTTCAGGGATTTCCTACAACAAAGAGTTTCTGTCAGTGGCCACATTTTTCTGGCAGTGCATAAGCTTCCCATTTTCCCAGAAGGTAATACAGCAATCCTGCTGTTGTGGGCTGTGAAGAAATATAATCTGATGGCCAGTCACTCCTTTTCCAAAAGGCTACATCTCTATCCTGTAGAAACAGAAGAGAGCAGGCCACTGATCAGGTGAAGCGAGTCAGTGAGAAGGCAGCTGTTGGCTCATTTTGACAGCAGGAGTAAGGGGCGTGTTTCTGGGAGCAGCTGAAGAATAAGGAGCTGTAGTTGGTGTAGATCAGTTCAGCAGCATGATGTGGCACAACACTTATGCTGATACCTTACTGAGGCCTGTCTCAGTATTTTAATGAACTTACACTGATGCTTTTGATTCTTACCATGGCAGTTCGTCGGTGAGGAGAAAGTTGTACAGCGTGGCTTACAGGATGTGACCATTTTCTTGGGCTCTGTTGAAGAAAGAGGGGCCTGTCATCTTGATGGTGTTTTATTGTCTTCCTTGATTCCTAGGCTGAGTTCTTAGTAAGCAGTACTGTTTTTGGAGTAATCATTTCTGGAAACAACCCAGGAGGTTTTATAGCTGTTGGTATCCTGCAGTAACTACATGGACCAGCTCAGGGACTGAAAAGGTGCTCAGGACACTTTACATTTCCCACGGGATTCTCTTGGCTCATCACTGATAAGGAAAAGAAATTGGTTTTGACATGACTTAAACAATATTGGATTGGTAATAAGGGTTAGGAAGAAAATTAGACCCTGTGTACCAACAGACCTCAGGACAGGTTATTGTGCCTCTGATGAATCAAGCTAGCAGGGGTGGATAATTGGTTCAAGGCCATTTAAAAGCACTGTGTTACACCTGCTGTAAATCCACATGTGTTGGTGGTGTCTGGCTGACTCTTGTGAGTGTAACAAGTCTGCCTGCTGGGGACTTCGCTGGTGTGATGCTTGGGGACTGGGTTCTTCCTACCCATGTGCTTAAGGCAGGAATGGATGTTGATACTGGAGTCTTCAAAAGATACACGGAAGCGCATGTATAAGACAGGTACAGGCTCTTTCTGTGGTGTGGTAAGGCAGCTGAAAGCGAAAGTGTAGGGAGGGATCAGTGCTGCAGGATGTGTGGGAGGTGGGATGCTCGCCAGGAGATAGGAGCACACGGAGGCGTTGCAGCTGAGCCATGAGGCACTGGTAATACCCCTGGGTCAGCAAATTCAAGGCCTTACGTGGCTTTTCCAGAGCTCTTATGTGGATAGGTCTGGCTCATGCAAACAGCACACGGACTTCACGCAGCCATAAAGGTCTTGGGACAGGCTGGTGAGTGAGCAGGCTAACAGGAACCCCGAGAAGATTAGAGAAGAGGCCTCTTCAAGGAGGGGATTTCTGTCCTTGAGTGCTGTGGAGTAGCATCTGGACCTGCAAGAGTCTGAGGCTTTAAAATTAATAAAACCACCCTGCTTTTAAATTTCACTACTGTGAAATATTGCTCCCAGGTGGGGGAAGTGAACAGGGTCAGGGTTGCAGCAGAGGTATGGTGAATGCATTTGCATTTTCGAGGTGGTCAAATAATTGAAGGAAACTTTGCGTCCCGCAGTGTTTTGCAATTTCTCTGGCCCTGTGGTAGTTTTGGATAAACACTGTTGGGCTGTAGTGCCTTTGCTTTTATGTATTGTGTTTGGCTGTGAACGAGCAGCGCTTTTTCTTGCAAAGAGCTGAGCAAGTCCCTCTCTGGGATGTTGTCTGGCAGGGGTTTGGAAAAGTAGAGGTAGTGGAGCTGTGGGCCATATGCACTCTCCAGACTGCAGGTCCTTTGCCCCAGATGAAACATCTTCACTCCTCTGTCAGCTGTGAGCAGTGAAAGAGGCTGGCAGCAAGGCAAGCTGCCGCCACCAGGGAGGTGGACCAGGTGCCTGGGGACTGATGCTGGGCTCCCAGCCCTTCAGTGGAAAGCGCTGCCAGCAGAAATGAGAAGTATTTCAGAGATCAGAGTACCTACTGAGATGCTTTTTTGTGGAGAATGCTAAGAAGACTTCTCCTCACCACCCCCCCCCTCCCCCCGCCACCCAGTGATACAGGGGCATTTCTTTGCATGCCAGCATATCAGAGAAATTAGCTTGACTGAATCACTCACTCTAAGTCTGGATAGTAGATTTTACTCTGGATTGCAGTATAGCAAAGACAACTGCTAGGGGCTAGATGCAGCTACCTCTGATGCTGCTATTTCCCTTGGTGCTTATAAAATAAGGGTCACAAAACTCACTACTTCAGAAAAAGTATCCTTGTGCTACTTGTGTTATTTCTCTAGTGTACATTTTGTGTGGAGCAATGTATGATACAAGGTGTTCCAAAGGTACTGTTAAACCCAATCCTGTGGTCCTTTCCTGGGCAACATTCCCACTGATTTCAGTGGTAAGGACAGCCTGTCAAACACTAGGCTAAGCTCTTGCATTTGGTAACAAAATAAAGAAACTCCTGAGTCAAAGCTGTAGGCCCAGATTTAGTTTTGCTTAAGATAAACTTTTCCAAAACTGAAGATGAGTATCAGTACTTCACTGCAGATAGTTATTCCTAATTTGAAAGGATTTTTTCCCCCCATTATTGTACTGATTAATGGTGTTCAGCCTGAAAGACTGCTCAGCACAGCCTGAGAGGCCCTGTACCACCTGGCTAGCCTATTTCCGCTGGCCCACATAACAAAACCCCTAAAAATAGTCCAGCAGTGTAGGTTTTCAAAAGTAAATTAGATTTTAAAAATAAGATGTTCAGTTTAATTATCTGGCATGCTCTCAGTAAGGAGCAGGAGGAGTTTCAAAATATGCATGGAAAAAGCATAACATGGAAAAAAACCCAGCCCCAACCACAGCTGACCTCAGTAGTTGGGACCTGCTGTTGTGCTTTACCTGGTAACTAGTTCCTTGTTATATAGTGTTTTTGGAGAGTGAAAACATTTTCGCAAGCTGAGAGAGTACAGGGACAGACACCAGCAATGTGCAGGCTGTTTTTAATGAAAAATCCCTGCCTGTGTGAATGCATGTGATGCCTTGCTTTCATCTTAAGGGGCACGTTTGGTAAATGGCAGGTAAGACAAGGAGGAGTAGTTTTGAATATTTTACAGGTTTAAATGTAGGAATGAGGTAAACACCTATCTAATGTAAAGGATGCTGAACTTAGGTAGCAATGTTCTTGCAGCAGAAAGCTGGGAGCCAAGATAACTAAGTTGGTGGTGCTGTCTGTCTGACATGCATCACCAGTTAAAACGTGGTTGCTGAATGCTTCTAAAGCAAGATTAAATTTAACAAGAGAAAAATACCCTAGCCAAAGCTTATTCCCCCTTAAGCGTACAGATAGTCTAATTGATCTTCAGGAAGGATATGGGCTGTCACCTCTCCTCAGCACACAGAAACTGCATATGCGTGGGATAATTGGCAGGTTTTATTAAGGAGACCTGTGGTGATTGAGAGCCCTCAAACCACCAGAGCAGATGGGGATGCTGATGTCTGCCGACTGCCTCCTCTCTGCTGACCAGGGATGTCATGGGGAGGGAAAGGCACGAGATGGAGCTTGAGCTTGTGGAGAGACTGGAATTTATCAGATGGGTGGGAAAACACCACCTTATCAGAGCTGGTGAGGTTCTAATTACAGACTACATGAGGTATGAGGCAGGAGGCTGGTGAGTCACGAAGTGCTCTCTAAGGTTTTGGGCTGGCCCTGGATGCTCAAGCCACTGTTGCAGGTGACTTGAATTCGTAGGGAGAAGATACAGCCTTTCCTTTGGATGGGACCCTGTAACCCTTAGCCCTGCCTTTGTCACCTTGAGATTAGACAGCTCTGATTTGCCCAGCCTAGGGCTGTGCTTTGGGACTCCCTGGAGTTTACCTGGAATGCTGCTGCAAACACACCCAAACTGCAAAACTGGCTGCAAAGCTGGTTACTGAGCAGATTTAGACCTGTACCATTGGTTGCTTGCACAATCCATGTTGCACCCTTCTGACAGTGCTGGCAAGACACCCCTCTCTGGAGTGAGAAGGTGGTGTGGGTTGGGATTCACACATTTTGTGGTCTGGTAGTCTGGGTAAGCCCCTGGGGAAAACATAATTTTTGGGGGCAAGGACGACATTTAGAGGGAAGAGGTGTTAAGAAAATGAGGACTTGTTAGTTTACTTCTCCCCTTGACTATGACTTGAGGATGAGTTCTGATCTTTTTCCCTGTGAAGATTCACAGTGCTGCTGGCATTGCACTGATATACTCAAATAGTTGTTTGTTAAACACATGAGTGTTGGCCACAGCATAAGGAAAAATGAGAACAATTCAGCACCCCACATAAAACATCCTCTCAGCCTGGAGTAATTAGTTCAGTTTTAGTAGCCTGATTTCCAGAAAGAGAAGGAACAGAACAAATAGTGGAAAAGATAATGAAATTTGGGGGGGCCCAAGGGGACTGTTTTGGTGTGATGATAATCACCCGGATTTGGTCCAGAAAGAAGGCACCCAGGGGAAGCTGGGATGGCACCCGTGCAAGGGAGTGAGCAGCAAAGTGGGAACTGAGCAGCTGCTGAATTTTTGCATAGAGCCAGGATGCAAGTCTGAAAGAGTAAGTTTAAAGTAACTCTAAAGAGCTCTCTCATTTTCACAACACACTGGGAGTTTGTGGAGCTGTATACTGCATGGAATGACTGGGAAACAACGTGCTGAGATTATGCACATGGAGACTGTTTCTAAAGATTATAATAATTCTCTGTCTTATATTAATAATTACAGAGGAAGTACTGGTTCATGTTTTAGCCAAAGCTTTGCTTGGACAGCCTTCCCAGGCATTGTGTAGGGTGTGGTGGGTGTTCCTGGCCTTAGTGCTGCAGAGCTGATGGGCACTCTGCAAACTGAGGCTGCTTCCTGCAGTATCCTATCCCATGAATAAACTTTACTCCTTTCGGTAGTGAATGAGTAACAGCCTCAGGACTGAGTCTTCTGCTGTTCTGAGCTCCTTTAGTGACAGCTTCTGTAGGTTTTCTTTTGAAATTTTGACATGGGCAAATCTTCCTTCCCTGTGCTCTCTTCGTTAGGAGTGGTGACCTTCTGCATACAGCTGCTTTTCTTTCCTCTTAACTTCAAAGAAGTTCAGTATTTATGTAAGCAGCTTCTTGCTAATTTACTGCTTTCTGGCATAATCTCTCTCAAATACCTTTCTGAAAATAGTCTGTCCAGATGAAGTAAAATTACTGTTGAAGCAGAGTATTTAGAAATAGCTGTAATTTTGAGTTGTATCAAATAGGAACCTGAGCCTTTGCATGTGATTGGGGAGAGGTGTTGTAACTTCTGTGCAACTATTTTTTAGGTTAACTGGAGTTTTTGACCTACTGGGAAAAAAACCTCTCACTGAATTTGGCATCGGGGCTGTAGTGCTGTGAACTTTTGGTGTAAAGGAGAAAGGAGGATGCAAAGCACCACTCCATTACACTGGATTGTTGCACCAATAATGCAGTAATGTAATGTCTTGGAGGGAAAATAATGGGCTTTAATGATGTAACCAATGTGTTTACTGATACTGTAGCACAATTAATTCCATCTTTCTTGCAATTAAGTGCTGCAAACAATTTCTGTTAAAAGTGGATTCGGGTCATTCGAGCTTAGCTTTCTCCATCCAAGGAGAGTGTCCTCACTCTCTTGGGATGACCCACAGAAAAATTAAAATGGGCCTCATAATTGAAAATTATGGAAGTGGATTTCTTTGTTCATCATGCAGTGGTGTGCCAGAGGCTGGTGCTCTGCTTCCTTAGACCTGCATTTTGTGCCTCTCTGGTAACAGTGGGGACTGACCTGGGAGAGAAGTGCTGTGAAGGGGCTGTGGATGTCAAGGCTTTGCCCCCATGTCTTTCCTGAAGGGTTTGTGGATAACGGGACAGAGATCTTGGTGGAGGTCTGTCATCTTTCTAACATCACTGAATTCATCTGAGAGGCTGGTGGTGCATGCCTGAGCGCTGTACCCTCTGGAAACAATTTGATCTCACTGAGAAAGGCAAGTGGTGGTCCCTTCTGTGGTACCCAGGCGTGCTGTGGGGAAGTGGCCCGCAGGGAAGGCTGAGCAAGCGGTGAGGCAGAGTGGACTGCAGAGAGACAGTGAATAGACTCCACCCTTTATTCAGCTGTGGCCAAAACCCAGGGGTGGATGATGGCTATGTGTTTGGGCTGGATTGATGAATGCTGTTTCTATCTTTGCATCATTCAACACACTTTTGTGTTGCTTTTCCAATGCCTGACAAAAGTTCAGCTTGCTGCCAGTCTTCCCTTCCATGGGGCAATACGATATAGTCTCTCCTAAATCTCCAGTTTCCATAACACATGCAGTTGTCAGTGACCATCCCTTGTGCTGTAGTCCTTGGCCAGAGTTGGTGGAAATCCACCCGTGAGCTGGAAGATTGCTGGGGGGTGGTGGAGGAACTGACAGCACATACAACAACGTAAATGTAATTTGTTTAGAAACTAGGTAAGAAACGGAACTTCCCATTTTGCAAGAATTTTGAGAAATGGGTCTGCATGTGCTCACTCATATTTCTTGTAAACTCACTGAACAGTCATGCTTGGGTCACGTACAGAAGATAGAGACTTGCAGGAGCTGCAGTTCTGGCTCCTGACATCGTGGTTTATAGGCACCCCCAAGGATCCTGATGTCTTTGGCAGGCAAAGCTTTTGCTGGTTTTGTATTGGTGGACTCAAAGATGTTTTCCTGCTTTCTTTGCTATGTATTATTGGGGGATGGGGTGGATACAGAATAGGAGGCAATAAATTTCTTAAAGTACTTTATAATGCACTTTTGCCTCCCACTTTGAAACTGACCAGGATGTTCATGAAGAGATTTTCAGTGACGGTTTTCTGTTGGAAGATTTCATTCCTGATATGAAATGAGGCTTGTTCAGTTTTATCTTTTAATTTGTTATAAAAGAGCCAAAATGATACATTTAATCATTTTATAACCACACACTTTCAAAACTCTGTTTATCTGATCTTTTTGCCACAAAGAATAATTGGTTTATACAAAAGTAAGTACTTTCTGATAGCAAGTTACTTGCTTTAAATATGTATGTAGCAGCTTTTCTTTTAAAAAGATTGTGCCAGGGAGAGGTCATACTTCAGTTCACAGAAGTGACAGCGAGCATTTAAAAAGTGGGACACTGCAAGTGGCATAGAGAAACAGTAATAGGTATCCATGTGATGTGACGGACTTACTGGGAAGATTCACCACTTAGCTGAGGAGAGGAGCTCTCCCTTTCATGGGGATTTGCAGGAACTTTGCTGGCAGCACTTTGTTAATAAACATTTACCTCATTACCTGGAAATGCTATGTACAGGCAGACATTTAATGTATTGTAGACTACTTGTAGCCATAAGTCCCCAAGGGAATGGCAAACTAATGGTGGTGGTGAAGCTTCCTCCCTGGGAACAAGGGAGAGCTTCTTCTGTGGTTGGGCCATGGGCCAGGCTTATTTTTTCTTAGATTCGCTACATGAATTTGGTGTCAGCCTTCTTCCAAAGAGTACAAAATCATAATTTATTTTATTTATAGACCTGTGTGATTTATACCCTGAGATATGTCTCAGTGGTTTCAAATTACAGAGAGGGATGGAAATACTGGCTGATTTTTCCCTTACCCTGCCTATAGATTTTTAGCAGCAAGTTCAAGCCTAAAACTCCGCAACTGGTAATGAAAGAACAGTTTAGTTTCATGGCCTCAAGTATTGCTGCAAATCTTTCCGAAATTTCTGCTTCCTAATATTTGATGAGCATGTGCTGTAATGATCTTTCCTAGGCTTATCATTATTGTGAGAGAAAGTGTTCTTCAGTTTCATTTAGGTCAGATATATCATCAGGCAGATCTAGTGGTTGAAGAGTGGAAAAGTTCCATTAAAGTCAATATAACTGTGTTTAAAAAAGAAAGGGGAAAAAAAGTACAAAAGAAAAAAAATCAATCCACCAAATGAGTATGTGACCTGGTATCTTCTCAAGTTATTGAGAGCTGACCTAGAAAAGATGTGTACATACTTGTGTTAATCACCATGTTTTACTGTGGTTTCTGTTCCTGAAGTGTGCTTGTTGGAGAAAAGCATCTTATATTTGAACTTTGGTATAGCACTTCCCTCAGACTATTTTCAGCAATACGAGCCTTTATGTCTGAAGCACTGCTGTTGATGGAAGCTGTTCACACAACACACACACACACACTTGAAATGCCTCAAAATGAATGGCTGGTGAGGACATTAGCATGTAGTATGTCACTGCTTTGGCATGCCACCCATTAGTCAGGACAGCTTAAGGGATGGTATCCAGGTCTAGCAAGTACACTACAGCTTATTGCCATGAGGTTGCCCAATGCCTTCTCCAGGTGAACATGAGCAATTCTCCAACAGGGAGTCATTTCAGGCAGTCTTGCTGCCTTTGGGTGCTGGATAAGCTGTCAGCTAGTGCCAATTTGCCTCTGTTTTACATGTGTAAATGACCTGTTGGGAAACACCACCTCCCTGAGTCTGCAGGAACCAGACTTGTGCAGGTATGTCAGTGTGGGGATGTTGAGGTTTGCTGTCACCTCATGGTTCATGCAGGAGAACCCCAGTGGGCAGGTGTGGCTGTAACAGCTTATGGAGGTAGTTTGATGCCTCTTGTTTTGGTGTAGTATCAGCTGCTTGACTGTGGGAGCTTTTTCTTGGGAAGCTGGCAGGAATGTAAAGTAGGGGTGGGTAATGCCTTCACATATGGAAATGGTACATCTCCTGGCATGCCCAACCTGGCTCAGTGCCCTGCACCAGCACTGGGCTCTGCCAGGTGGAAACCCGTGCAGAGATGCTGGCAAGGCTGGGTTCTCTGTGCTCCCCTTTTTCTTAGCTGTGAGTCTGGGGGTGTGGTTGGGCTGGTAAGGACATGCTCTGGTTGATGTCTAGCTCTCTGTCTCTGTGAGCAGAAGGCCCAGACTTAATCTTTTCAAGGACAGTATCATGGCAGCCTAGTAGAAAGCAAAAGCTTAAGTGCTTTGACTTCTTGATCTCCCTTGCAGAGCCAGACTGCTCCTTTCAGCCCCATGCACGGAGTCGACAGTCACTTCTGAAGCCTAGTTGTTTCCAAAGACCCAGAGCCAAGAAGAGGGTCTTTGGAAGCCTTTCTGCTCAGAGGTGACCTTTGCTGCCACCACCATGTCCCCTGGCTCGGCAGCGCTGAAAGGCTGGCACAGTCTGTGGGAGATTCTCTCAGGAGGTACATGAGCTCTGAATGTTCTCTGAGACCGCAGCAGGGCCTGATCACATTTGGAAACTCTGCACCTTTTTGTGGCAGCAGAGGGAACCAGAAGGCTTAACAAGTCCTGTTGGCTCCTCCAGAAAAGGAAGGAGGGATTTATGGTCTTTGTATAAAAATACTAAAAAGACAAATACGTTTTCTGACTTGTGCAGAGTGAATGTCTAAACTTGGTGGAAACTGAGGGGAGAATTGTGCATTGTCAGCTGTCCTGCATGCACAGAAATAATTCCGTAAGAGAAAGGCAGAGTTAAGGGAAGTGGCAAAGAAGGGTAGATGCCTGCAGGAGTAGCAATTTACCATGCTGTGGGAACATGGGACACTGCCCCTTCTGTTCTTGCATACATACACTGAACCTTGAAAGACAGCTGGAATTTGAACAGCATTTCAGGCCAAGACATCTATAAAAAAAAAGGTACATAGACAAGAGGGAGTAACCTTACTCTCCTGAGAAGATGCTGTTTGGGTGTCAGGATCAATACCTGTTCCTGAAGCAAAACAGAGAGACTGTTCCCTTGCAACGTATTATTACTCCTCTCTGGAAAGTGCATGTATGAAGGTATGATGTTTGCATTGCATGGATCTGAATTTGACTGAAATTTAAATGTCCGCATTTTTGTTTGATTGCTTGCTGTTTGCTAGCCAGAAGCACTGTGGAAATTCAGAGTTCTGCTTGACCAGGTAGATTTAATCTCAGTTTTGGTTGCTCAGGAACACTGCCATGCGTGGCTTCCATACCCACTCAGCACCGCCCCCAAAATGTGGGTAGCAGATGTCTTAGATCACATCTTCAGTGGGGCCAGCTGTTGATATGCCTCAAAGGAAAATACACAGTTGTTAGTTTCATGGGTTTGGCAAGTGATACGGTGCTGCCTGCATTTGCAAACCTGGCTCAGCATCTGCCTCCATGGTTTGTTTGCAAGGTGTTGATGGTACCTGAGGCAGTGCTGCTCCACCTCCTTGCGGGATGTGAGCTACTACAGCTTCAATGGGTACAGAGTCAGGCCTGTAGCAAATGCAATCGTCAGCAAGCAGTGAGGGTGTACGATGAATTTGGAATAATTCTGCCCTTGCAGTATTTTAGTGACGTGCCTGTAATTGCTTCTTTAGTCATTTTAGATGTCTGTTGGGTTTGTGATCTGTAACAAAAGAAAAGGGAAGCAGGAAGGAGTGAATAATGTTCCTGTGACGAAAGGACTGGCTGAATTCCCGTGTGGAGTGACTTCTGGAGGCTCCTTCCAGTCCTGTTCTGTCACATTGCACCAACTGAAATACGGGAATTATTTCCTCTCTGTCTTGCTCTTCCTCAAGTAGTGGCTGTATCTTGAGTCAGATAATCCCATGCTTCTTGTTAGGATGGTGCTGGGCCAACTACAAGTCTCTGCAGTTAATGGGTGATATGATATTAGGTGCTGCCCTCTGCCCTGTTTGCTCCTCCCTCAAGGCTAGGCTGATTTTGAGAGTGAGAATGGGAGGGGATAAAACCCTCATACCCATATATAATGTAGTATCTATCTGTAGAGCAGTGTATCTGCTGCATGGCTCTCCTCCCCCTCCTTTAAGGGTGCCTGGAGGTAAGGATCAGACTTGTGGTGCCCAGGGAGGTTGTAGCGAATCTGTTCAGTGTTTCAGAATTTCACCAGTTATCAAGGCTGTTTGCTTATTTTTACCCATGCAATATGCTGCAGGAAAACAAGAAGGTTGGCTTCTGAAAGGCAAGCACTTCTACAAGGGAATTGTCTTCCCAACACCCCTCTCTTCCTTCAATGTGTAAATAGCAGAGGCGAAAGGAGTGTTGAAAAGCTATCAGTGGGTGCAGAAAACACATAAAAGTGCTTTCCCCTATACTCAACAGTAACAGGAGCTGCAGTGCATTTGACTGGAAGTGATAGTGGCAGCTGCCTCTCCCAGTGCTCTCATAGCGATGTCCCTTCTGCAGTCAGTCCTCCAAGGCACGCTGTGACAGAGCCTTTTGTCTGCATCAGTGCTGTGTGCCCTCCTAGTGATGTCCAAGGCAGTATTCCCAGGTTCTCCCAGTGAGTAGTTTCCTCACAAGGTTTCTGCTTTACTTCTGATTTTGAATCATGAGGTTTCATTTGAAATCCACAGGCTGTGAGAAGCAGGGGAGCTGATTTGGGATTGTTGTCTGAGATGTAGCATCCAGCCTGAACGCTCCTCTGCCATCACCATGATGCATCCTTCAAATGAATTTCTTTAACTAAAACCATTTGTTGGCATTGGGAGGTCTAACTTTATGCCTCTTTGACCAAACAGGAGGTTGCTGGAGTGACAGTGTCATGTACCATGTGTGGTGCAGCATGTTAATAATTTTTGTGACGTGGGCACAGGCTGCCTCATTCCGTATATTTATTTCCATTTGTTACTAATGAGGAATTATCGTGCTCCTGGTGGTGTCTGATGCTCCACATGTATCATCCATAGGGTAAGCTGCCAGAAGGTGATGTTCAAAGTAGAGCCAAGCAGCTGTCTCCCCCTGCCCTCCCTGCAATTTCCCCCAAAGTTTCAGACTTTCCTGGCAGGCGAAATGCCTACAGGCATAGCTGTGGAGAGTTGCAGTTAGCCAGTGTTGCTGTGAATCATAACCTGGTGCAAAGGAAAGTTAGGAATGCCAGGCTGTGCAGTTCAATCCTAGCAAGAATTAAAAGATGATTTGAAAATGGAAAGTGAGTGTGGATATACATGGTGAATTCTTAAAGATGACCTGTAAAGTGCTTTAAAAATGGAGTTGTCACTTTACCAATATGCAAACAGCATCAGGATAGGGAGCATTTAGCCATACACTTTATTTTTTTTATTTCTTTATACCTCTGAAGCTCTCTGAAGCAGCAGCAGTGGGCTGTCCCTGCTGTGCTGCAGTGCCCCAGGATGCTTTGATGTCCCTGGTACCCAGCTGGGTGATTGACCTACCCCATACAGGTTCTGTGTGGTGGCGATTGTGCATAATGAGATGGCACAGCTTAGCACGGGCTGTGATAATACTATTTTATATCCTTTTGAGATAATATATGCAGAAATGTTTTTAGAGGTTTTGGAAAAGTGTTTCTCTTTCTAAGCAGTGTTTTTTCCATCCATCTTTCCAAATATTTCCTTTTTCCAGTGAGTGGAGAGGTGAAATGAGTGGAGATAATTGCCTTAGCCATACAGGCTGGCAAGAGAAGTGGATGCATTCCATAGTCTGGTATTTTAATTTCTGAATTCCTATCAGTGCCACTGAAAATAGTTTTCTCTTTAGATGCTCTTGGTTCTGCTCCCTTGGGATGACATGAAATGTGTCCATAGCATTTAGTAGCTTTTAGCTTTTGCAGTTTTTTCTGATGGTTGAGTTGCCTCCATTTTCTCTTGATCTCCTCATCCTTCAGCTGGGAAGAAACTCATGTTGTGCAGAGATGGGGAGAAGCCACAAAAGTTCTTTCCCAAGGTCTACTGAGTATGGTCGTATGCGTTAGACATTAACTACTAACATGTTTAACATCTGACTAAGCTTTGGAAGGTGAAGGGAAAAAGCAGATCACCAGTGGAGAGTGTGAAAATGGTCTAGGATGAGTGGATTTTTTGTCTATGGTTTTGCTTCTGTGCTTCATAAACGGTTGTCAAATATGTATTTTGCACCAACTTACTTCAAAACCTCATCACACCATGCAGCTGGTTAAAAGGACACAGTGACCATCCTGAAAGTCCATGTGCTGTCACTAGACAATACATGCTGATGCGGGCTCGAAGTTTAAAACCAGATTTCCAAAGACTTTCCCTTCTTAGCGCTTTGCCTTCCCAGCCTTGTGTCCTGCATGAGCCATGGAAAGTTGCAAAGATACAGGATCTCAAGACTGACGGGTCAGGGGTACCCTCCCCCTGCAGCTCACTTGGTGTTGTGACTGGTAGGAGAGCCTGTCACCAAAGGACCTGGCTTTTGGCATCATTGTGCAGAGACTTAATAGCATGTGTCCTGTGTCTCACACCTGGCAGTGTTTGTAAGCCTGCATCACTCAGCTTGCTGGGAAGACTGCTCTGTGTTTGCTCTTGGAGAAGCAGGAGTCCCAGGAACTTCATTGAGAGTGGCGAAAGGGAGACATGGGGAACAGCCCAGCTTTTGATAATCCCTGATTAAGCCACTCGGCACCAGGCTTATCCCCTGAGTTGCTGATACAGCAGTTGGAAATAGCCTCTGCAAGGCCTGGGACGTCCCAAGAAGTCAGGTTAAGGGTAGATGTGCTGCAAATACCCTGCCCCAGCCTTTACTCTGGAACTGCCTGTCATCTCCAAGCAGTGGGGTGGGGGATGAAGGTATTTTCACGAGGGCCATGAACTCTGTAAAGAATGGGTGAGCGTGAATAAACTTGTTTTCCCATTCCTGTCTTCATGAGGTAAGCTGCCTTTTAAAAGCACAAAGTACACAACTGGCACTTGCAGTTACTTCTCCAAGGACCAGAAATGACTGCGTTATGGGCCCTTTGATCGACAGTGCTGTGGCAGCCCTGGTGTGGCTTTGAAATCCCCTGTAGCTTGGCAGAGCTATTGAGTGGGTCATGTATAAGCTCTGGGGAACGCCTAA
Source organism: Acropternis orthonyx (assembly GCA_035583155.1). Taxonomy (NCBI): domain Eukaryota; kingdom Metazoa; phylum Chordata; class Aves; order Passeriformes; family Rhinocryptidae; genus Acropternis; species Acropternis orthonyx. Next base: position 53,591,786 of record JAWWEU010000040.1, on the reverse strand, counting down.
TGGTGGTCTTGGAGTCCTTGTGTCCCTTCAAAGCCAAGGGCATGGTGGTGTGGAGGACCAGTCCCCTCCCGTGTGTGTTAGGTGCCAACTGTGAGGCAGAGGGACAAGTTGGGTGTGATGGGGAGTTTCCTGAAGTGAACAGTTCTTAATTATAGGATTATGGAATGGTATGGGTTGGAAGGGACTTTAAAGATCATCTGCTTTAACACCCCCCTGCCGTGGGCAGGTATAATAATAATAATGTTGCAGGGAGCTGTTGCTTGCTGGTGTGCTATTAGAGTTGGTTTGTTTACAAAGGACCTCTGCAGGCAGTGCAGACAATGTCAAATAAAAAGCTATTTTGAGGTAGGGTGCCAACAGAGGAGCTGTTTGGGCAAGTGCCAGGAGGCCCGCACCCTGGCAGCTCAGTCTGATATTGTTTTACCATAACCTATAGAAATCTTTATTTGAAGCTGCTTAAGACTTTTCATCTATTGTTTTATTCCCCCTGCCTTGCTGCTATATATTGCTGTTTTTCAATCACGTGTAAATTTTCTCCACTTCCTCTTCTTTCGCTGAACTCTAAACAGATTTCATCAAGGCCCCCATACCTCCTGAACTTGCTGATCCTCTTGGTGGCATCTCCCCAGTTGTGCCTCTCTTCCCCCCCACACCCCCTAACCCTGCACCTTTTGGCACAAAAATTTTCCTTTTGAATGGTTTTATCCTTCCTGAGTGTATGCATCTCCCCAGTCTCCAGTCTCATTGCATGGTTTCAGCCTTCCCCTGTGCTGGTGGTTCTCCATCACCTGGTGACCTCCTCAGGCTCATCACAGTGAAGTGGATTTTCTTTTACCAGATTATAAGAGGAAGGCTGGAAGAGATGCACAGCAGCCCCTCTTCCTGCCATCAGGTGCTGTTTGCTACCTTTTAAAAATATGATTTGATTATGACATTTGCTTCTGGTCTTTAATTTTTAGTTTGTAAAAACCTCCTGTATCAGTGTCCTTCACATGGTAGCTTTTGGAGATCAAGTAGTTCTGTGCTAAGGTTGAGCTTTAGGAACTTCTTCCTCTTCTATCAATCTTAAGTAAACATTTTGGATTTTGTGAAAATATATAAATCTTCTAAGTTGTCAGCTGGCTAGTTAGCCCACATTTCTGACACATCTGGGTTATTTAAGCTCATAGTAAGCACCCTAACAGAAGATGTGGATCTGCAATTTATGTAGGTGACTGAAAATCTCCAGATATGTTCCCGGTGGTAATGCTAGTCCCCAGTGGAGAGAGCCAGCATTCCGAATTTGGTTTTGAATTCATCTGAATCAGTCTTCATAACTTTCTCTTCTGTCTGGCAACCTGAGGTCTGACCATGCTTGGTGATTTATTTATGGCTCCTCTGGCACGAGTTGTGGTTTGCTTTCCAGGATGAACCGAGAATACAGTTATTCCTATGTGTTAAGTCAGCACCTTTCCAAAGAGCATTTGTTCACACTGGTTTGGCCTTGGCTTCCAGCTCCACTGAGCTAAATACATGGCAACAGGTGAATGTTATCCAGATTTACACCAGCATAGGTGAGCGTGGACTATGACATAGGACTTTCCCATTCCCTCTGGTTTTGTGTGGCATTGTTGTTGAAATCTATTCTTCCATGTATATTTCTAATCCCATAAGAATATGTAGTAAAGATTGCTTAATTAATGTAGGATTCGTTCTTTCCAAGATGCTTTCATGTCTGGAAGACGTTCAGGTTTCTCTAGGCAGAATTATTCTTTATTGAACTTTTCTTTTATTCATCATGCTGGTTTATGTTGTGAACTTTATTTCTTCTAATAAAGCAACTGATTGGAATTTCCTAACTCTGTGTCTTATCCCATCCCTGTGTCATACCTCTTTTTCTACAAATTGTTTATCTCTGGATTACTCGTATCTTGCTAGTTCTATATGAGCTTGAAGATTGCTCAACAGCAGTTTTATGGTCTTGGTGTATATTTGGTTTCTTCAGATCCCTTCTGTGCATATCATTTGGTCTTACCGAGTTGTAAAATGGTAGTCTGAATTTATCCCTGAAGTCCATTGACTTCAGTAGATGTTTGCTATAGAAAGAATTTGGCACATTGATTAAATGGATATACTTTCAAATTTCTTCTTACTATTTTTCCCCAGGCTTCTCTAGAACATGAACTTTATCTCCTGTTAAATACTCTTGTGTCCTTTGTACAGAACATGTAGGGAAATAACTATTGAGTGCTTCATCCGTCTGGATTCTTGTTATGTGATCCCCCTGCCTTGTTGAACAATAGACGCGTTCTCTTGCCTGTATTTGCTTTGGTTATATTTATAAAAACATACCTGTTTCTCGTTACTCTTTCAAGCTAAAACCAAAACAAAACCCCTACTGTTTGTCCCCTTAACATTATACCTTATAACACTTTACCTCCAGCATATATTCAGACTTCATAACTTCTTTTCTTTCCTCTCTCATTTCTTTTCTCATTTGAGAAATGAGCTCGCTTCATGCCAAGGGCCAGAGGAGCCATTTATTTTGACCCACTTGTTTCTAGCAGTGGAATTGCTTTCACATGTATCTCTTCCAGGTTAGCCTTCAGGATATCCCATCCTCTGCATTTTGAAAAGCAGGTCACTGTTTTCACAAATTTTTAGTTGATGATAAATTTGTTTTCCCAAAGACAGATTGTAAGTCCCTTCCTTAGTACGTGGCTCATGCAGAAGGGTCACCAAGATTTTTATTCTAGGTTTTTAGTAAACACATCCCTTCTAGCACCAAATTTAGCATTACCTCATGTCTCATTGCATTTCCCATTGAAATGTGTTATCATTACCTTCACAGTTCACAAAGTCCTCTGACCTATATATTAAAGAATGGCAGGTCTTTCCCAAGAGCTAGCTCAGCAATTAAAATTTCCCACTGGCACAGATGGTTATGATAATAGGACATCATATAGTTATATATAGAGAAAGTGAGAGAGGAGAGAGAGCACTCCTACATTTTTCAAAGCAGTGTACAAACATTAGCTAATTAACCCTAATAACAGCTCTGCAAGGAAATTAAATGTGATTATTCCCATTTTATAGATGGATAAATTCAGGAAAGTATACTAAGTGACGTGTCAGAGGCCAGCACAAGATGTCATTTATGAGGGGTGGGATGAGATCTGAGGACCAAGAGCCATCCTGGCACAGGCACCATTCAGTCCAGCAGGCTTGCCAAATGCCAAGTGAGATCTTTCCGGAAATGCAGCTGGTTGATACCTTTTGTATGGTTTCCAATTGTCCCTGGTGTGCTCGTTTATTTAAGAGAAAATTAAAATTGTTACTTTCAAAGCGTGTCCTTCTCTGCATGGCTTGCATTTGTCCTTACCCTGAAGCCAGAAGAGGTGATTGGTGCTGAAAGTTTATTTTCTGTCCACATTTTTTGGTGATGAAAACAAGCACATTCATGTTGTGGCTGTACGGAGGACATCCACCTGGTTTCAGTGCAGGGAGCTCCAGCACCATTATCTACACATGGTGAAGTGGAAGTGCAATCACTGAGGTTGTTGTCGGAGGCTTTGACCTGCTGAAAAAATGTTGAAGTAGTTAAGTAGTGGATTTTTATTTAGGTTGAGTGACATTTTTTGGTCATTTCACCTGCTTCACCCCTGTGAAGGGGGTGTGTGTCCCAGCCTGTGAATGGTGATGCTGCTCCAGTGGGCATAGAGCTCATCCCATGGCCGCACAGGGGCTGTACCCTGGAGAGCTGCTCTCAGCGCTGCGTGGGAGCAGTGTGGCAGCAGCATGCTTACTCTCAGAGGCGTGAACAAGGGGCTCAGCTATTTAACACCTACCGGTTTCCAGCCCTGCTTGTGCCTTAGCTTATCCACAGCTTAACAGGGCAGCAGATTAGTTAGTAACTCTTGAGGCATTTGTGGAAGTCCCTTTATGCAAGGGGGGTCTGAGGCGATGTTCATGTCAGATTCAAGTGGGCAATGCCTTGAGGCTGTGATGACTCTTTGGCATTTCGATAGTTCCTAGGATTTGAATGTAGAACTTGCATTTGGTTAACCTAATGAAATAAAATGTGTAATCCAGTTGCTAAATCTTAATCTTTCTTCACCTTGCCTGTGAGTTTTGCTGTGTGAGAGCTGGACAGAAGTGTTGTATCGTGTTATCAGCTGCTATTTTTAACCTGCGCAAACAGCACTGTGTATAACCTGTACACTTGCAATGTTTCCTAGAATGTAAGTCTGTCAAATAACCTTCATCTCTAGAAGTTTATGCAAAATCAGACGCAGAGGTCAAAAACATTTTGGAAAAAGGTGGTAGAGTTTTGAATGTTGGTTGCTTTTTAATCTCACATAACCATCTGGCTGAATACCTGAAAGTGGGGTCGTATGGTGTTTATTCTTTCATTATCAGTCTATGTCAATAGCAATAGTGAAACTTCTGCTTGGGGAGTTGTCCTGGTGAGGGCACAGCAGGAGCATTTGAATTGGAAATGGTTGTGCTAGCTCAATTTTTCTGTGCCTAATGGAAACTACAGCAGGGAGCTGAAGGAATAAAAAACAACACACATTTCTTTCTCTGCAATGCCACTGTTATAACTTAGAACGTAATGCAGCGCAGTTTCTCTCTCCATGGCCTTCCACCCAGAAAACAGGGAGCAGTGCAAAGCTGTGCTGGATGATGAAGGGCTCTTGCTCACTGTCCCACCCTACTGCACAATAAAAGTGCTTTCTCACCAGCAGGCATCTGCAAAGCTTGAAATCCCTCCTAAAGCGAGCGCTGTTCCTGTACTGAGGAGCTGAACCTGAGTGTGGCCACCCATCCCTGGGACATGTCCAGGGGCTTCCCTCAGTCCCTGCTGCTGGGGGAAACCCACCTTGGCTCCTTGCTGTTGCCCTTTGAGTGGGTGAAGCTTTGCTTTTGTCCTGTGCTTTAAAAGGAGGGAGATGTTTTTGGGAGTCAGGGGGAGTAGAACACAGGTGGATGCCCTGGGAGACTGCACCCTGTGAGCTTGTGAGAACTGCCCGGAGCCCTGCTCAGGGCTTGGGTGGCTGCAGCAAACAAGGGAGGAGGCAGAAAGCAGGGAACTGATGAACTTCAAAAGTTTGTGCTGCAGACCAAAGCAAGGAGATGTGAAGACACACTGCAGTGTCCCTCAAGTAACCACAGCCTCATCCCTCTGTGCATGCTGGCAGGGAGGAGGACCCTGCTGGTGGGGCTGCCATCCTGCAGCAGTGATCTCTGCCTTCATCTGCCCTGGGCTTAACCCCTTTGGGAGGAAACTCCACGTTGTGTTAGTTATCCTTGGTTTGTACTGGTCTCTGTTGTTTAAATGGAGCATTTGGCACAGGGGTAGAATTGGACTTGGTAAGGCTGTGAACATGAGTTTGGTTCATGAAGGAATGTACATTCAGTGGTAGTGCTTTAAGAGGAGCCCCTCTTGGAATGGAGTTTTATTATATCTGGTTGTGTTTTAGTTTGTTTGGTTTATTACTTCTCAAAAGTCAGCACCTGAAGTTATTTGGATATGTTAGGAACTGTGCTGTATGTTGGCTGGCTGGTGGCAAGGTCCTAGAACGATACTCCCCTTTTAGGTGAGCTCTGTGCAGTGAGCTGGACTTGTGAGATGGTTATATCAGCCAAGTCAAGGTTTTTCATAATTTTCTAGGAGCAGTGTCATGTGCAAATCCCTGCCTCACCTGTGTTTTTGGCATGTGCCCTGAAGCTTCTGTGTGTCTGATCCTTGGAGAGCTGAATGTCTGGTTGGGATTGTTGCAGTGTGCTGCAGCAAATGGATGAGCAGAGACTATGAAAGAGCAACGTGCTATGAAGCAGCATCACAAGAATACGTGGGATTAGAAGTGGTCTCTGGAGTTGCTGTTTATATGCTGAGCTAAATTAAGGTTTCTGAAATTTGGAGCCAAGAGGGAAAGGGGTTTACTGGAAGGTGTAGCTCAGAAAAGCTCATTACAGAGCCTGGGTAAAAAGGCTCTTAGGAATGTGGTGAAGTTGTTCTATGAAATAGTGAGGAAAACCAGACTGTATTCTCAATTTTCCCCTTAAATATGCTCCTGTCTTCATTACAGTCAGCGGTAACCTTTCGTATATATCTGAGGTCAGGGTTTCATATATTAAAAGAAGTAGACTTAGGGTGTTTATTGTTGGTGTGCAGATTGACTCTGCAGGGGATAACTGCAGTTTATTTTTCTATGGTGTAGGGTAAGAATGCTTCAAGGAATTATATGCACCAGCAGGGGCTTAAAGCAAAATCTGAAAAAATACTCACATACTAAAAAAATTAAAGTACAAATAATTTTATTTCAAGGTTAGCATTACATTTTTCATTCTACAGAAAATTAAGATTAAAAAATTGCTTTTTGAATGGCACCATTGAATTGGTTATATAGTTCAAGCAGGTCTATGCTCAAGCTGTGAAAAATCTTGAGATGTGGCTGTATAGTGTGAAAGAATATTGACACTGTCTCTGTGAATTTTTCTATGCATTAACAAGTGGTCTGGATGAAGTAAGAGTAAGGTGTATAATACCCAGTTATCTGAAGATGGCAAAATGGGCATGCTTTTCACGTGGTGTCAGCAGCAGCAAGACAGAAAGTGTAGGAAGACGAGGAGAGTGAAGAAGACGGGGCAGCTGCTTGCAATGTTGGAATTAGCATAGGTGTGTGGAGATACTAATACACTTGGGGTGAAAATAACTATCAGACAGAAATTAAAAAGAGATTATTAAAATGCAGAGGAGCAGAGAAGGCCTGAGGATACCTCACATAACTAGCTAATCAAATGTGAGTATTCAGTTTGATGTGCTGCAGAAAGCAAATGTTATTTGCCTTCCAGGAGTACAAGAGAATATATGTCCAAGAGCAAATAATACATTCTTAAGTGGACCTGCTTAGCATTCCTGTGCGCTGTGGTAAAATAAACTGGTTTGTACTTGAGGCAGCCTGAGAAAGGACCTGGATTTCTTGGTGTTGATTGTGCCACTAGGAACAAGCTTTGGCTGGAAGTCTCACTTAAACTCGTACGTCCTTCTGTCATGTAAGCAGCTTAAAACTGATATCACTTTGGAAATGGTATTTTTCTTAATTATATGCCATTTTTCAAAGCATCTGGAAAAGCAGAAGAGGAAATTATATTAGATGTCTTGTTTCCTGGCTGAGAGGGCACCCCACTGATCCACTGCTTTGATTGCTTGGGTGTGCTTCCAGTTTTAACAGACCCTTCTCAACCCGTTCCCACCGCTGTCATGGATGGGTTAATTCCTGCTGCCTCCATTGCATGATTGACCTGACAAGGGAATCTTTGGTGCCTTTTTTCCCCCTCCTGCTATGCTCAGAAGGAAAATAACCTAAAAGGTCCTTTAGGTACTCATCAATGGTATGGAGAGACAAGTGCTAAGGCCAGAAGGTAGGACTTTTGAGGGTTGTGGCCAGGGTGCCAGCAAGGGCTTGCTGTCTTCTTTTCAAACAACCTTACAATTCAGGTGCGTTTGCTGATAATATGTGCCCTATGGCCCCTCCAGTCAAGCATGGATTAACAGAGTTTGTAGGCTTCCTATTTGAATGTGGTAGCATCTGCCTTTTCACACATGCCAGACAGGTAGGTTTAGTCTGGTTTTATTCACACTTATACAGCAGCCCAGCCCCTTGGTTTATGTCTTATAGTGGGAACTAAAAGCCAGCGGTGCTTCTAAGAGGCTCCTGTAAATATAGATCGGTAGTGTGGGATTCCTTATTCATTTATGATACTGCAAAATGTTTTGTATGCAACATCAGTGAAGGTATTAGTAAATACTTGTAGCACTGTTGCTTTGTTGGTTTGCAACTACCCAGTTATTTCAGCGAATCCACTGACTTGAAGAAGGTTTTTGACTCAAAAAGCAATATGATGAATGTGTCTGTACGGGTCAGTGAGCCAGTGAGATGTGTTTGGCTGGCAGGATGGGTGGTCGCTCACCAGCAGAAATGGATGGACGCAGTGTTGCTGGTGGTGTAGGAGAGTCACAGTAAACCTCTGTGTGCAGGAAAAGTGGTCTTTTTATCTGTTCATGGCGATGAGGAACATCATCTTCGTGGTGAGACTAGGTCTATACCAAGGATAAAAACATGCAGGCTAAGAAAACTGTAAGATTGATTATTTATTTATTTATTTATTTCAATTCTCACTCTTTTCTCTTCCTCAACCAGCTACTGCGACAATGTCTTTTTAGTCTCTATTAACACTCCCACCCCCCCTTACCCACAAAACAAATAAACCCCAGAACAAAACAAACAAAATCCCCCAACAACAGCAGCCGAACTTCTTTAAGGGTCTTTCTTCCACTGCAAGGTGGACTTTCTTGCTGGGCAGCTTCTGTCAGGCACCTTGAGACTGTTTCAGGTTCACCTGGTGCTGGGACCGGGCTCCTGCAGCAGGTGTCCACATTACATTGCTTCCCAACATCATCTCCAATTACAATGAGTCTTTCTGTCTGTTATCATCTTTATAAACTCCTTGGTCTTATCATCAAGCAAAGCATAGGATTGGCATCTCAGTTAGACTGAAGGTTTTTGTAGGACTCAAACATGAAGACTTTTCTGGGATACTGAGGCCTGATGCATTTGCAGAGCGCTCTTAAATGTTTCAAGCTATAGAGACCGGGCTTGGAGACTACACCTAGCAGGACTTTGTAGTGATGGAGCACCCACCTTGAGTTTCTCAGGGCTCCAATAGTGTCCACTGGAAATTACAGTTTATTTTCCTTATAGTGGGGTACTTCCCTCCTTCCTCCCACAGCCCTGAGTTTAAAGCCTGCCCTCAGAGCCTACTGCAGTAGCAACAGCTGAAACATAGTGAAAAGAATATTTATTCATTCAGGGAGCCTTTCAGGGACATAGAAAAACATTTGAGGTGACTCGCTTCCTTTTCAATAATTATGTGGGAGTGTTTTCACGTATATTGAGGAATGCTCTCTGCAAGAGGCTGAAACCACTGCTGACAGCTCTATCCTCTGTATTCTGATGCAGCATTCAGATAACTCCCTCCACTTCGAACCAGATTGCATCCCGAGAGAAAATCTCTCTGGGAATGAAATTGGGCAGCTTGACTGTATCATTTTATATTGTCATTTGAAAAAATCATTTCTCTGCAGCTGGGACTGTTCCTCTGAAAGTAGTGAAGGTTATAATTTACTTAGCTCCAGCAGGGCAGGAAATGCTGCACAGCCATACATGCATTCTTATTGTTTTCACAGCATTGAGCAGCACCATCTTCTCAAACTCAGAGCCTAGGGTTTAATACAGCTTATGAGAAATGGCAGCTTTGGCAAGAAAGTAAAATAAAAGTGTTAATATGCATGCCTTTATAATTCTCACATGAAGGTGAAAATTAGCCTCCTTCCGCATTACAGGAAAAAATTTACCAAGAGGGGATCTGAAGAAAAGGTTGTTTTATTTTCACTTAATATGCTATATTACATTTACCTCCTTGTTATCAGTAACTGAAACCAAACTGCAGTTGTCAAAACAAGCGCAGCGTGTTTTGGATACATATAGAAGGGTGTCTGTGTCTGTTGAGTTAGTGCTTGGTCCTGGATGGTCATGAGTGACCACCAAACATTGACCTACTCCTCCAGCCTCTAGGGACAGCTTTCATGGTCACTTGTGGTCCGAGCCAGCTCTTGGGTATGTCACTGGAAAAGCTCTTATTGACTTAATTTGGAGCTTGGTTGGGCCCCTTGTTTAAAGATGCTGCAGGGTTACTTGCATGAGAGGGGAGGGATGGGACCTAATACTCCACACTGAAGGGAACTATTTTAGCTTGACATCCAAAGCTGTGCTGCATGCTTCATTCTTGAGGGTGATGGGCAATATTTTCTCACCAGCAGTGCACTGGGGCCAGGGAAACATTCCTGCCCTTCCTGCAACAACTGGCAGAGCAAAGCACCTGCTGGGGATCCCATTGCGTGGTGTGCTCTTACTCCGGCTTTAGTCTGTCAGCTGTTGGAACAGAAGTTACACTTATTCGCTGCTGATGCTGTGGGATGAGATCAGATTGCTTCTTATGGGCTGGAAGACTTGAACGCATTGGTAGATGCTCCCATATATAGTGTGCTTTCTGCATAGAGAGATAAGTGTCCCAGCAAGGTTACCAAAATAGTGCAAGAGTGGAAGGTACGCAACCAACTGCTCTCTCCATCCCAATGTGGAATGTGATCGCTCCAGAGAGGCGTGCAGCTATGCCGAGTCGGAAAAGTCGATTAGAGGTCAAGAGAGAAGGACCCAGGTATGAAGAGTTGGGAATATATGCCATACTGCAGCTCTGCAGGCAAGGCTTCTGGGCCAGTGAAATGTTCTTTGATGGACACACGGAGATGATGTGGCTTGGCAGAAGTCAGGCAATAAATCAGATGAACTCCAGAGGTCTAATCTCCAAGGAGCATGCTGTGGCCATGGGCAAACTCTTTCTCCTTGCAGAACCAAGGACAACTGATAGATGAAAAAACTACTGCAGGAACTAAATAATACTTTCGGTTCCAAAAAATGAATTTTATACAGGTTTGCATTCAACAGCCTGATATGCTTGGAATTTGATTACAAAGTTTTTTTTTTCCACTGAAAGACGAGGTTGTAGTCATCTGATTTTCTTTTGTTTTTTTGGTGTGTGAAATGACTGGGGGCCTTGCAAGTGTTCTGAAAATGCAGGTAGGAATAGACATAAGCAACCCTGACGTTCTTATGTCAAAATACAGAAAATACATATGCATGCATGAAAATGTGTATGGCAACATGTATTTATGTCAATTTAGCAAATTGTGACAGTAAATTCTGTGCGCTATTTAAAAAAAAAAAAAGTGTGCTGTTTCCAGTTCCAGCTGGCTAAATGCAGGGTTGTTTTTTTCTGGCTGGACTGCTCTAAGTCAAATATTTACACACATTGCTAGTGCTAGAAATGATAGAATCCTATTTCAGAACAGTTTAGTCATTGATACCAGTGTAGGTTCATAGAGGTTAGATGATGCAAACATAAATCAGCAGAAGCTGGGTTCCAGTGAGAGTTTAAGTTTTCAAAGCCCTGGAAGGCACTGGCAGTCATCTTAATGTGGAAAACTAACACAGAGACCATAAATATGCTGAGTGAAGTGCTTTTTGTGGCCATGAGCAAAGCATATATTTCTTTCTTTTTAAAAAGGAACTATTTGTATATGTTTGTGCAGCATGTTATGTTGTCACTGCCAATTTAGCTTCCCTCTGTCCTCCCCCATTTTCCCATATGCCCTTTTGGGGGGATCCAAATATCATTGTACTGTTCTTAACGGAGCTAAATACCTATTTCAGAAATGAAGCAGCAGTTTAGGAGACATATAATTCAGCTGCAGCTTGTACTATGTGTTTGCATGCTCTTCTGAGGATGGTTTTGTCCCACCTCTCCAGAAACCCTCCTGTGGTTTCACTAGTGGGAAGTAGTTACTCATATCCCAAGTAACCGTAAGTGATTTCTTCATTTTTTCCCCGTGCTTTCCAGATGAAGCACATTTTTATATGTAGGTTTTTGGGTTTCAGGCTTTTAGCCTTGTGTAGCCTTGCTCAACCCATGCTGTCATTGATACACTCTCAAATCAGGCCTTGTAATCTCTTCATAGGCTGTCTTTTGGCCAGATCATGAAGTTTACACTGAAGATGAAATCAATAGGTATTTGCTCAAAGAAAAACCTCAGGGTAAGGTTTTTGCAGGGTGAGCTTGGCATAGAAGTTTTAGGTTGGAAAAGACCTTTAAGGTCATTGAGTCCAACTGTTAACCCATCACTGCCAAGTCTCTTGCTAAACCGTGTCCCTAAGTGCCACAGCTACGTGTCTTTTAAATACCTCAGGGATGGTGACTCAACCAGTTCCCTGGGCAGCCTGTTCTGATGCTTGACAACCTTTTCCCTGAAGAAATTTTTCCTCATATCTAATTTAAACCTCCCCTGGTGCAACTTGAGCCCGTTTCATCTTGTCCTGTTGGTTCTTACTTGGGAGAAGAGGTTGACCCTTACCTGGCTACAACCTCCTTTCAGGTAGTTGTAGAGAGCAAGAAAGTCCTCCCTGAGCATCCTTTTGTCCAGGCTAAACAACCCCATCTCCCTCAGCCACTGCTCATTAAGCCTTGTGCTCCAGGCCCTCCACCAGCTTTACCCTTCTCTGGACACACTCCAGCACCTCACTGTCTTTCTTGAAGTTAGGAGCCCCAAAGTGAACACAGGGTTTGAGGTGTGACCTCACCAGTGCCAAGTACAGTGGGACAATCATTGTCCTCGTCCTGTTGACCACACTATTTTTGATACAGACCAGGATGCCGTTGGCCTTCTTGGCCTCATCCCATCAATCCAGCCTGTCCAAATCCCCTGTGGAGCCTTCCTACCCTCCAGCAGATCAATGCTCCTGCCCAACTCAGCATTGTCTGTAACTTTAACCTTGGTGACACCTCTGTGCTGATGAACCATCGTGTTTGCTTCCACGTGAAGAGCCTCACACCTATTACGCCAGAGCACCCAGGAAGGTGTGGTAGTCACAGAGGAGACATGCCTGCTGTGCTGGGCAGGAACATGTTGCAGTTGGCCCTTATCCCTTATGTCCCTGTGTTCAGCCAGAGGTAGGATTGGGAATACTCCATAAGAGGATTAGGCGTGTTCCAGGGAAGGCAGGGTGCAGTTCCAAGGCTCTGTGTCTCTCTCAGTTTCCCAGGTGTTGCTTAACCCACCCAGCTCCTCCTGGAGCTTTTAGCTAACCAGAGGAGTTCCTCTACCCTGATGCCCCTCTCGCAGCCATGCTGATGGCTGCCAGCTGGTACCAGCTTAGGAGCAGGGCACTCCCTGGTGCCTGGGTGGCAGCGTGTTCCCCTAGAGCTCCGCCTGGGCAGCCGTGTTGGCTGTGGTGGGTGCAGAGCTTGGACAGTCTGTGGCTTTCTGCCGTGGGGATGCTCATGCTTCCTGGTGGAGCTGACAGGACTTCAGCGCCCTTTCCTGCATGCCCGCCCATGTGAGCTACCACACCATGCCCTATGTGCCTACCCTGGTTGCTAGCACTCTGTAAAGGCTTATTCCATCCTGGGGAGGGGAAGGATGGGGGGCTTGGCCACCACTGCCTCTGGCCCTACTCAGATCCCATAAAGTGCTGTCACACAAGCTTACAGGCTCCCAGTGACTCCCCGTGAGGTTTCCCTGGTTTAGAAAACACCTCTGTGCATGGATAGTGCAGCACTAGAGCTGCTCACCTTGCCACATTATGTATGGGAATGCTACCCTTCCTTTTAAAACAGTAATTGTGCTTTTGTGCTTTGAATCGTGTTTGTCCTTGCCTTGTAGGGCTTTCTCTTCTCTATTGCAAAGACTTTTGGCTGGATTCTGACTGCTACACTTGAATGCAACCAGGAGGGTCTGTGTGTCCTGGTGCCTCACCATGGTACCTGGTGCCCTATCTGCCCAATATCTTTAATTCAGGACTAAAGACATTCCATTTATCTGGCTTAGCCTTTGGCTACTGAGGCATCAGACCCCTCTCTTACAAAGCAGAAAGACAGACAGCCTCTATAAAAATGTAATACTGTGATGCACTTACATACCATGGTACTCCAAATAAATCAGTGTAAAAGCATAGAAACGGGGCTCTGTGTCATAAATGTGTTTTGGAGACAAGCTTATTAGGTGGGCAATCATCTTCTGTCTCTCCTGGTTTTTTGTTTGTATGGTTTTTGGTTTTGTGCTGGGTTTTTTTGTGTTGTTGTTTTGGTTTTGTTATCTTTTTTTTTTTTCCTTTCCTTTTTCTTTTTTCCTCAAAAGTTATTAAGGTAGTGGTGTGTTCGTAGGTCTTTTGAAATACCGGTACTTGTGAGCCAAGAGAAAAGATTATGTAGTGTGCTTCAGTAATAAGTACCTCTGACATAAAGATGTAATTGTGCCAGGGCTTCTGGTGACCTCATGAACCATATGAGTGGGTTTGGGGTGGCTTCTCACCACATGCCTCAGATGGGAGGCACTTCGATTGCACAGTTGTATTTGAAAATTAAACCAATTGTACTTCAATTGCTTCAGCTCAGTTTTTGTGCTTCTTATTTGCAGTTGTCTCAAACCCTCCCCTTCTATCCAAGAGTGATTTGAAAGCGTGCAGTATTTCAGTATTATCAGGAGACAAACATGTACATTTGTGGGTCTTCAGCTACTGTCTTCTCTTGGCATAGTCTTTTCTGTCATGATGGCCCCTCTTGGCTTCTTCTCCAAGCCCTATGTCTGTTGTCCCTGTGCTTCCAGTTAAACTCCTTTTTGTATTTGCACCACTGTGCATCCAAGTGCTCTGGCAGCATCCTTTGACCCTTTGATCTAATACAGTTTTGTGAGTGACAAATAAGGTTGGTTTTCCTCTTTGACTTTTAGGAGAGCCAGTGATGGCTGCCACTGAGAGAAAAAGATTGTGGCATGATCCTGCACGATGGTGCTAATCAATGGGGTCCCTTCCTGTAGGCTGCCAGGTGCAAGAAATGTAGGTTTATGCTCTTCTTACATACCAAGCCTTTGATGTTACCTGCAGATGAGGTGGGGTTGGTGTAGTAGTAGCTTGGTTGGAAATAGTCCCATACATGAGACTTGCCCAGGGCCAGGGTTGGGCTGGTGGGCTTCTCTGTGGAATTTCCGCCAAGGTAAGTGGGATTGCTGGAGTGCCCAGGTGGGAGCTGGTTCCTACCCCAGGTTACATCTGGTTAACCAAAAATACGACTTCAGACCAGTTAAATTTGCATGTAAGTATTCCTGGCTGATTGAGGGCTGCCCAGGCCAGGAGACTGTATCAGCTGAGCAGGGGTGGTTCTTTTTGCTTGTTTCCTTGAATTTGGACACAAATGATGTGTAAACCTAGTGATGGGAATGCACATGGGGGATTACGGTCCAGGGTGTCAATTTCCATGGGACTTCCACCGAGTTCAGTCCACTAAACAGTAGGTCAGGCACAACTTTTGTGTGGTACTTAAAAGAGCTGGTAGCATTAATTGCCTTTACTTTTTGCACTTCACTCCCTTGTTTAGAGAGAGGTATGGCAACTGAGAACTGATATGTATTGCTTTGCTTGATAAATAGCAAATACTGGTCTGCATAAAATCTGTGCTTTGTTCCTTGGGTCAAAATTTCCATTTTCCCCCCAAGGTCTACTGATTTGTAATGCGAGGTGTGACCCTTACTGTAAACTGTCTCCCTGTCAGGAAAAAACCCTGGTAAGCAGATGCCTGCCGCTCTCAGCTCCACCAGCTGTTGTGCGGGCTGACGGCTAAGGATATGTTTTGCATCTTCCATTGGGAACGTTTCATGTTAGGGAGTAAGTAGCATTAATAATAATTAAAATTGGATAAAGATAGTTTATACATCTACAATCCTTTTATTCTGAGAATCTCAAAATACATGTAGTTGTAGGCTAGCACCCTGGAGTAAATCTTGATGCAGCTGGAGTTGATAGCTTTAACCCTGCTGTTCCCTAATAAAAAGTGTGGGAAAGCTGGAAGTAAGAGCTTGATAATTCTGCTCCTCAGCAGCAGCAAGTTCTGGGTAGTACCCCATCTACCCCCAGGAGGCTGCTTGTTGTGGATCTTATTTGATATATATTATAATAGCTCTTGCAAGGATCAGTGAAGATCCATTAGGCTTCCCGCAGAGCACAGCATGGGTGGGGGGCAGTCTCAGCCCCCAAGCAGTCCCAGTCCCAGCAGCAGCAGCGTGTGGCTGCCCTGTTGTGTTCCCCTGCCAGCAGTTGGTGCTGGCAGCTCCCTTGGGAATGCCTGCTGGCTGCCTGCAGAGGTGGGTGCTGCTTGGTGGCATGGCAGCCAGAAGGATGGAAGCGACAGTGGGGGACAGTGAAGGCACTGATGGAGCCCAGTGCTGCCTACCACAGCAGGAACAAAGCTGGTGTGCTCAGCCTCATTCCTGCCATGGGCTGTGGGCTTGGTGGAGAGTATGCAGGGCTGTCACAGCCTCATTTTCTTTAATGAGCGAAGCCTTGTGAAGGCAGAGATTCTTTCACTGGATCTGTTCTCTGTGGTTTTTTCCTAACACTTAGGTGTGCTTTGTGTGTTACTTGGAAGGCTGAAAAGCAGGATCATGTCTATTTATTAATCTCTGCCTAATAAAGATGACTACCAGATATGTTCTTTGGCCTTAACAAAGAGGTATAATTAGTGATGAGATTAGACATGACCCAAGAGGAGGTGCTTTGCTTAGGAAAATATTCAGCTCTGGCATATAATACAGTCTGTCTGAGGCACCACATCCTCCCTGGGGGCCTCGTCTCGAGCTGAGCAGTGACCCTTCCCAGCACTTTGGTGCTGCAGGAAACACAGGAAGAATATTAATGATAAAGGGATACACAAAGCAAGCTTTGCCTCAGTCAAACAACACACCGCCAACCTAAAATTATTCAGCAGAAGTTTAGTTGGCAAAGTTAATAATTTATGGCTCTGGCTGATAGCACCCCATGCAATAGCAGTGTGTTCAGCAGCCCCAGACCTAATTAAATATGCATGGACTCATTGGATGCAATTTCAGTGCAATTAGTATATGAAGGCAGAAGGAGCTGTATCATTTCTGGAATTGCACTAAAAGGCTCTGGTAGTTCTTGCATTATAACATTTTACAGGATAGTAGTTGTTCCACATCAACGGTATTTAAGTACAGTGGTTTAAGGAGCGGCTGCCTGCTGTGTTATGTGCTATATGAGAAGTGCTCTGCATGTCACTAGGCACAGAGACTGCTTGGAAATACTAAACTAGTTCAGAACTAGAGAAAACTTCATGCAGTACATCTTCTAGCCTTGTGTGCCAGATTTGTGTGTGCTGGCAGGGATGAGCACAGCCTGAGGAAAGGTTAGATCAGAGAAGATCATTGATCTCCTTTCTTTTTCCTCTCTTTGCTGTAAAAAACTCATGTTATCGTGCTCATCACAGAATTCTGAATGCAGGGTGTAGGGGCTTAAATACTTGTAGAAACTGTTTAAATAAGAAAGGGGAGAAAATGGCACTGAATATTCCGCAGTCAGCATTGTCAGCACCTGGGTGCCTGTCCTGGTAAAACACCAGTTGCCCCAACAGCTTTCCTTCCTTGAGCCACATCACCAACAGTTCAGTTTCATCCACTCCCACCACAGCCACCTCTGCCGATGGAGACAAGTCCGACCAGTTTGTACCAGTTGACAATCTCTGGCTTATTCTGTCTTGTGACCGAGGAAAATCCTTTCTTTTCTCTGCAGCTTCATTCATTCTCTTCTCCCTCCTTTTGTTTCCCCTTCTCTCTCCTTTGTTGTCACCCCTTCTCAGCACTGTCTCCCTTTTGTCTTCCTTCTGGCAATGTGCTCTCCAGTTTGCTGCCCACTTGTGAGCCACATTGCCTGAAGGTACTCCAGCTTTCTGTGATTGTGGCATGCGTACCATTTTCTCCAAAACACATAATTTTGCTAGCTTTTCACCTAATCGTGATTTAAGACAACCCTCAAAAGGACTGGGTTGCGTTCAGGTGTGGATCCCCAGGTGCAGAGTCACCTGCAGAAGTGGTTATATAGCAGGTTAAAGGGGAATGTGGGCTCAGCAGCTCAAGACTGGAAAGGAGCATGAAGGGAGGTGTGGGCTGTGGACGGGGTGCATGGTTTGTAGCATTCACACTGAGCCTTGCAAACCACCAGTGCCAACAGCACTCCAGTGTCATGGCAGAGAGCCAGAGAAGAATTGAAGTTCAAAGCTTCTGAGACTTCTGGAGAGCATCTAGTCCAACACTTGGCTTGAGGCAAGACTAACTTCAAATTAGGTCACTTTGCTAAAGGGCTGTCCAGTCAAGTGTGTTAAACTGAAAGAGCATGAAAAAGAACCTGTGTTCCTGCTCTGCAAATAAATGCGTAATTCATCTGTTCTGCCCAGTGTAGGTGAATTGTTTACGCCATGAGAAAAGCTTTCATATTTTTGGTTTAGTAAAAATTCTGAAGATGCGCAACCTGTATTTACTGGTATGAGTTCAGACAGGTGTCTGCTCACCTGGTTGTTTGGTCTTGTTGGTGCCTTGTTGTGTCTGTCCAGTAAAGGCCTGTGTTTGTATTATTTTTTGCAGTGTAATGGGGTGGAGAGGGGACAGCTGGATGGTCCTGAGCGCAAGGCTGGGGCTGGGGGCTCTTCAGTCAGAAATTTGGTGCTTGCATTCTTTTGTCGAGGTACACAGATACCTGGGAATTAGGGTAGCTGAATGCCACCCTTAGTGCCTCTTGGTCCCCTTGCATATTCAAGCCTCCAGCTCTATCCCTTGGCTTCCCAGTCAGTAATCTGAGGATAGCAGAAGTGTCTGTGTCTCAGAAGTGCTGGCAGGATTAATGGGTGAGTGTTTGGAAAGTGCTTTGAAGAGGAATGCATGAGTGTGGTGGTGGTGTCGCCGGGCGGCAGCTGGTATTGGCTCTACATGTGCAGAGCGGAGGATGACTTGAGCCACCTCTGGCAATACTGCAGTCCCACTAATGTACAGAATAGTCTGTGCTGCCTCAAAATAATCATGTGCCCCCTTTTCCACATGTATTACTAGCCTTGCAGATGCAAACACAACTCTGCTGACACAAGTTGCTTCTCTGCTTGTGATGGCCTTCTGATGGGTTGCAGGCACCAAGAATGGGTTCAGGAATGGTATATGCACCAAACTGGTATTCAGTCTAGTTTTTGGAGCCCAGGAAAAGTAATGCCCATGTGGTGGTGCTGGAGTTTATCATATGATGCCTAAGTCAGCTGAAACACCTGCAGGAACCCAAGAAGTCACTGTGTTGCTCCTGTTGTGGAGAAACGCCATGCAAAGAGTTCATTTCACTGTAGGCACAGTGGCGTTGACCTTCATCGAGCGTTTAGTGCTTTTCATCATAGAAGGTGTTATTTTCAGCTGCGAAACAATCTCCTTTGAAGGAGGGAGGTGGTGTTAGGAAGATGCAGAGCTTGGGCCCCAGCCAGTCTGCTGGGAATTGCATGGAAACACCTGCAGGAGCGGTTGAAGATAGCCCTATGTGTCTGCACGCTGGGCTTGTCTTCATTTCCCCCTTTGCCCTTGAACTTTGTTGAGAGACAGAAAATCAAGTGATAACTTGAGTCTGTCCTCTTGGGGTGTCAACTTTCAAGGTACAATAATGGAGTTGTAAATGTGGCTGATTGTACAGTGAGGACAAACCAAAGGAGAAGTTTGGAGCACAGAAGAGGGGGATGAGGAGGCAGGCCGAAGGAAGGCAGAAAGGACAAGGGAATGATGGTGCAGGACTGAGTGTCTTTTTGCTCATTTATGTCAAAGAGTGGCAGAATGTTGGCTGCCACACATTAGCTCTGTGAGGGGAGTCTCAAGCAAGGAGGTAGAGAGGAAAACCATGGCCCGATGAAGAGGAAGGGTAAGAAATTTTGTCAGAAAGCCAAAATAAAAAAAACACCCAAAAACCCAAGAACATTTGTAGCTCATGGGAAATTTTAATTTATGCATCTATCTTTAAAAAAAAGGTCATAATTAGCTTTTGCTATCTTGAAAAGTGTCATTTGCATTCAGTCTGTATTTTCGAGTACATACGTATTTTGTTCAGTCTGAAAAATAATTTAAACTCTTACATTATGAAAAACAACTAGATTCAGCTTTGCATCTGTTTGTCAATTATTTATTTTTTATTTTCCCTTAAGAAAGGATTTCCCATACTTTATTTTTCCATGCTGCTACTTCTAGAGAATCAGATCTTTTAAAAAAATTAGCTATTGCACATCTGGCTGTCGGTAGTTGTGTGGTTGTTGGGTTCTTCCCCAACACAGGAATTTCCTTGAGTTGTAGCCTAATGAAATCAATGTGAGTTTTGTGGGTAAAGCTGCTTTACTGATCCTGGGTACTCTATTTGTTGTTTTTCCTCTAAACCAGTGCTTTAGATATTCTTACATTTTCAGAAAGGTCCTTCCTTGAAGAAGTTGTAAATAATGACGTTTTCATGGATGTTGAATGATAGATACTCTTGAAGTGAAGAGAATCCTCTATAGAATTCTCTCCTTTTCCTCCTGCAGGAATAGGTTGCTTTTTTTTTTTTTTGCATGAAGGATGTGAGGTTACAGAAATAGATTGTCGAAAAGGGTGGCCAGGGTGTTACCTACTCCATTGCTTTACAGAGCACTTAATGGCAATTTGTAAAGTTGAACAGTATTTCTCTTTGCAGTTTTTGTCTGTGGCAAAATGTAGTGGTTCAAAATAGCCTGAGAGTTTTCCTGAACATTTTTATAAAAATTAATTATTGCGATTATTCATTAGGCGAGACATTCAGTAACAGAAGGAAGTGTGTATGTAGGAAACAGATTATTGCCTTTAAGGCAAAGATACATTCATATTAAGTTTTGCATAAACATAAACTGATATATAATCAAGTAGACCAGTTCTGTTGAGGTTCTGCATATTCAACAGCTCTGAAAGAGAGGCTGGTTCCTATCTTCCATCAGTCTTCAACAATGCAAGCATGTAAATCATTTTCCGTGAAAATTAAAATTAGAGTTGCAACATTATTAATCTGGTTACTTAAAGCAACTTTTCTCAAAAGCAAGGGTAAACCAAGGAGCTATTAGTTAAATACGTGCCTAAAAGTAGATTTTTTCAGTGGAAAGCATTGGTTAGTTGGGGCCATGGGAACTGTTTATTTAATGATGTAACTTTTAATATAGTGGTGGTTTAAAAGCATTGTGTAGGAAGGATTTAAATACTTTTTTTATTTCTAAAATATCAGCTGATAACTTGAGTGTAAACAGGAAAATCCGAGTTCTTCGTCCACCGAAAGCAGAGTGATACCCTTGTGTAACTAAAGTGCAGTTATTGTCGATTGCAAGCAGGAATGCTAGATCTAAAGGAAAAAAAATTCACAACATTTTTTTCTTATTCCAAACCACAGGGTGTTTTTGATTAACCAGTTATTCCTGGCCTCTCAAGGGAGAGTTTGAAAATTTAGAGTAGGAATAAATAGCTAAACAGATGGAAGAGATTGACATTGTTCTGTTTCTCATCATCTTGGGTGGTGTTGGGGACAGAACTGGTGTGATTGAAAATGTGACTGCAAACTCTTGCTTTGACTGTGGATTTTAAACCTGCTTTCCTTTTTGACAGAGGAAGCAGCATTGAAAGCATGCTGCTTTTGGTGTATAACCTACAGTTTTTTGTCTTTTTCAGTGCTACTTGGTGATGATGATTTTAGACCTCCAGTTTACTGAGGTAGTGCTTCTGTCTGTCTCGAATAGTGACACTATTGCCAGCTTCTGTGATTTTGTTCCTGGGTTTTTGAGGACTTTCCTTGCTCCCTGTAAAGCCCCAGCTACTGCCATGGGATTTCAGCAGAATTACTGTGTTCATTTAATTTTCTTCCCTTCCTTGAAACCCACCCCCACCACAGTACGTCAGTTTTCACATGCTGTGGCAGTGCAAAAGATCTTAAAAATATGAAGCATGTGTGCTCCAGAGGCTCAGAAATCTGACAGCAAATAAAAATAATTATGATTTGAAAATGAATACACTGGGATTTTTCAGCCAGTTGCACATTAGGGGGGAAGAGGGTGGCTGGCAGATGAAGCCTCAAACTTTGCAGTCAGCTGATCTGAGCCCCTGATCCCAGGTACTGGTTATGCATGTCAAAAAAAGCTTTGGTCAGGCAA
The DNA here is from genome assembly GCA_035583155.1 of Acropternis orthonyx. NCBI lineage: Eukaryota > Metazoa > Chordata > Aves > Passeriformes > Rhinocryptidae > Acropternis > Acropternis orthonyx. The sequence continues at coordinate 53,570,129 of JAWWEU010000040.1, read as the reverse complement.
GTAAAACATGTTGGGAAAGGTGTTGGAGAACATTAAACATGAACTTCATATTTTGCTATAAATGCAGTTTAAACCACCTTTTATTTAAATAATTAACCTTAGCATGCCAGTGTTGCTACACGTACCTACGTCTGGACATAAAGTTAGTCCAAAGGATTAACGGATCAAAGACGTACTGGAGTATCATCTAGTTTGTTCAAGCAGCTCCTCCAGGTCATGGAGAAAATATGTGGGGGTATATGTCAGCATGTTTCTGCTTGTGCTGTAACTCCTGAGGGAATTTGATGTTGGTCTCAGCCTGGAGAGGCTGTCAAGACCTGGCTGTCTTGGTGTGCTCAGGACCAGACCTGTGCAGAAGCTTTCTTTTACTGCATCACCCAAAGATGTGGGTAAACATTTCCCCCCCCCACCATGTGTCAGTGATAAATTCATGCTGGTGCAGGCAGCTGATGGAAGGATTCGTGTGCCATTTAAACTCTTATTGGAAAGATCAAAACCCAGCTTGATGTTCTTGGTGTATATCGGTGCATTTGTCAGTGAATCGCTTTTTCTCCCAAATCTTTAAGTGAGAAGCAGCAGTAGCTGGTAATCAAAGACATGAAATTTGTGATTTGAAGACTAACAACCTGCTGTACAACCAGTGTCTTGAGTCTGCAAATACAGGAATCTTAGGAGCTGCCAGGATCCAATACAGCACTCTAATTAAGTACTTTTACCTGCGGCTTGACCTTATTTAAAACAAATAAGGCTGTTGCTGGTAAAAAAGGATGGAGACAAGTCTGCCAAAGGAAGTGAGCATTTTCTACCTGTCACAATTGCCCAAAATATACAAGTAAGTTGCGGGAAAATTGCATTTTAGGCAATAAAGGTTCTGTAGAAAATTGTTGTTTATCTACAGCATTCATTTTAAGGGAGAGACTCAGTGATGGAAAATGTACCCTAATAAGCCTTTCTGGACTGCAGTTCCTCAAGACATTCTAGGGTTGCTCTTACATAGTGTTGGCATTGCTTGATGTGTCTGGGTCCATCTGTTCTCCTGCTTCTTGAGATTTATTGGTTGAGAGTGGATACAGTGGCATTGCTTTGGCACAAGCATGTTGTGACTTCTTGGGTGAGACTGTGTGCAGTATCTACTGGTAGGGTCTCATTTGGGTGAACAAATACGTCCTTCCTCCTACTGGGGCAGGAAAGGGTTCCCTGGTACTTGTGGTTTTGCGTAGTGTTGAAGTCCTCCAGTGGTGTGTATGCACAGCACCCACTGATTTACTCTAGGAGAATGTGATCCCTTAGCATTATGCTTTCTGTTTTGGAAATACATATTATCCATAGCCTGTGTTGCGATTTTGGACGTGTGCTGGTGTTTCTTAGTAGGCATATTTCTTTTCTTCATGGCTACAGGGTAGAGGTACTATTTTTGACCTTTGTCTTTCTGTAAGGCTCTTTGCCCATCCCACTGTGACATTATTCTTCTATCAACACTAGTGAGGGAGTCTCTTTAAATTAAATTCAGATTTTCCCAGATACGTCCCTTTTTTTTGGATTTCTGCTGAATTTGAGAACTGTGAAATTGTCCTTTTTCCTGACACTCCACTCCCAGGCATGTTTGGATGCTTGGAATTGCCTCGTGTACATGCTGAGACCATTTCAGTAGCCCATGCAGAGAATTTACAGTGAATACATGCAATATACAGTGCCTGTGTGTTGTATTGCATGTCTGTGGATGCTGGACATGAAGCATTCAGTAGTATGGGCATACAGCACTCAGAGCTTCCCAGGAGTGTGGGACTCGCTACGCTTGTGTGAGGTAGTACTGCTCTTGCAGGGATGCATGATTTGGTGAAAGCTCACCTGGGATGTAAGAAAACCCAAATCATAGCAGGGATTTGTATAAGGTCTCTGCTTGTACGTCAGACAAAGAGCAAAGGGATGGATTTCCCCTCCATGTTTATTGGTCTGTGCGTTGGCTTGTCAATTTGTCCACACTGTGATCAGTCAGGGTAAAGGGAGCCCTTGGACTGCGAAGTGGAGGAAAACTTCATTGAATAAGGATGGACTGCAGTCCATGCAAAATAGTTAGTTAGGTCTGGGTAATGTGGGCAGTCCTGAAAAGGGGCCTGTGTTCTATAAAATGTGTTTTACAAATTGAAAAGGTGCTTGTTGATTGTGTTTAAAATGATGTCTGTTGTAGAGTGATTGGACAAAAATAGCTCAAAGCTGGTGAAAGAGTGAGCAAAGAAACTGCATGATTCAGCAGGAAGGGATATTTGAACATACAGAGTATGAAGGCACATTAAGTAGAGAGTTAGTGACCCAGAGAAGAGTCATAGGTTCAGGATGGGTTACCTGAGTGTTCCGTTGTTGTGGTTCTCAGAGAGGACTGAGGCTTGAACCTCCATCTCTAGCTGTGAGAAGTCTGCTTAAAATAACAAGGTGGGTTTTTTTGTTGTTGGTTTTTTTTTTTTTTTTAATAGTTTTTATTTCAGAAGTGATCCTTGATACTGGGTACCTCTTGATTAAAAATCACCCTGTACTTCAAGGAGGTGATGTGTTGTGCTTCTTGAAAGCCCAACCTCTCCCAGTTACCTTGGAGTTGGCATCTGAAGTCACTGGTCTCCAGTGAGTCACAGGCATGCTGGATGCAAACTAGAGTAATTTATTGTGCTTTGCTTTCAAAAGTGCTGCTGCCAGTGCTGTATTAACTTTTGGATACCATTGTTAATTTAAACGGATGTTCTAGAAAATAGTCATAGAGGATCAACAAAAAATAACATAAAAAATACTTGGAAGCAGAAAACTTGCAATAAAAAAAGCCGAGGATGAGCTTTGTGCAAAGAGACGACTGAGGAGAGACACAATATCTATTGAGTAGGTAAAGAACAGATTCAGAGCAGGCAGGGATCAATTGTTTGCAGTCAGTTGGGACATAAATAGTAATGAATGAAGCAGCAGGCTAAAAAAATAGGTGGAATGAATGGGAAGAAGATGAAGATTGCTTCAGGAAGGGCCAGAGGGCTGCAGACTTCTTGAGGTAGGGATTGCCTTTGTGGGGCACAGCCAGTGGGTACCTCCATGAGTGGCCCAGTGGCTAGAAATTTTTTTAAGCCCAGGTCCCGGTATTGTGGAAACACTTGAGCACCTCCTGGGTTTGAGGTGTTGGAGTCCCACCGGTGGCGGGAGGAGCTCAGTCCCTTATTTCCTGAGTCATGACCTGGTGACATTCGTTCAGAAATGTAACTCTACAATTTTTGTAAGTTTAGATCATTTCAAAGTGAGTTTTTGAACAGTAAAGTGAACCCAGAGCACTGAAGGGGGTGTTTCCAGTGGCAGCTGGAGCTAGAGGCATTAGTTCCAGGTCAGGAGCTGTGTATTTAAAGACTCTCAAGCTGGGATGACCTCGCAGTCAGTGGAGGAGGTCGAGTTGTTTGCAAGAGGTAGAAGTTATTTCTGATGCCTCTGGAATGAATCCTTGGGTGCCATGGATATAAGTAGTTACTGAGATGGTGACTTGGTCAGTGGTGAGGAAAATGGTAGCGATAGAAAGAAATTAATAGTTCCATTTATGCTTTTTTTTCTTCAGCATTTCTTTTTCTTCCGTAAGCATGGCTCCTGCAAACATGCCATCATCTGAAAGAGCTAAAGAGGTCTTGATGGGATTGGGAACAGAGGTAGGAGCCATGATTTGTGCAAACATGCACATGGATTTTTTTTTTTGTTTGTTTGGTTAATTTTTTTGGAAGCTCAGTCTACTTTTAGACATGAATGTTACTCCCTCAGAAACCTATCCACCAGCTCTTCCCACAGTGCCTTTGCCTCTTTGTCAAGAGAGCACAAGCACCTTTAGTGCTGCTCTAAGCTGAAGTTGCCAGCAGTGTAAGTGTTGATTTCACTTGAAGCTGGATGTACTAAGCTCTGGTAAGGTCAGGCCTTTGGTAAGGATAGTTTTTGAGTAGACATTATCCTAAACATGGATTTGCTTGTTGGGAAAGAGTTTTTATTTTGTTGGTACCTGCCGTGCTAAAAGCCCAGTTTACTTGTGGAAGAATTGTGAGCTTTTCCTGTGCTGTGGCGGTTGGTTTGGAGTTTCATGATGCACATGTTTTTTGAACATGCATGTTTGAACAAATCAGCCCTGCTCAGACAAAGGTGTCCCTCTGCACCCTGCTCCTTCTGTGGAGAGAACAAATGGGTGAGAGATGGTAGTAATTCAGCTTCAGCAAACACAAGAGTAGAGCGCCTCGTGTCAGAAACCATATAGATTGGTGTAGTTATCAGTATTGACCCAGTATATTCCCAGCTGCACCCTGACTTCATACCTGTGGCAATTACAATCCATCTCGCCTTTCTCTTCGCTTTCATTGTAAGCTGCAAAGAATCAAGACTCAATTACTTGATCACTGCTGTGGAAGGCAAGCTCGTAATCTTCAGCATTTCTCTTCCAAATGCAGTTATTCTGATTGCCATGTTTCAAGCCTTGATACAGATGTTAACCCTCTCCTACCACCTTTTATGCATCCTTTGCGAAGTCTTTAAATCCCCATCAGCTGCTGTGGCTCACAGTCCTATCATAGTCCTTTGATTTTAAATTTTTCCAATCAAAAGGAAGCCCTGGACTGAGTGAGGGTCTTTCAGAGTCTGAGCTGTTCAAACTTTAGCATGTGCCTTTGTCCCATCAATTTCAGTATAGCATAAAATCACATGCTTTAACATCCAGGAAGACCCAGTCATTCCCTATGTGAAGATGCAGCATAGCCTGGAGGTGATGCAGCTCAGGAAAATGGAAATTATAGCATCCATGCTGCTTTCATTCCTTTTCTTCTGTCTCTATTTTCCTTGGCACTAAAAATACTCAAAACTTCATTATCTTGGAAACAAAACCAAAACAACCTTTTCTTTATTCATGAACTGATGTCTGTTCTTAAATCTCATCAGGAGGGGAGGAGAGGGGAAAAAACCCTGGACCCATCAGTTTCTTTATTTTCTTGCTGGGTTGTTTTTCACCACTGGGTGCTGCTGGTAGAAATCCCATAATAGGGACTGTAAGGGAAATGGTGTTTTGGGAGACCTCCCAATTTAGCACTGTGGTTCAGCAGTATCCTAGAGCAGGGGCCTTGATGTGTGGTAGAATTAGGAGCTAAAATCAGGCAGAGGGGGCAAAAAACCAGCAGAGCCTCAGATGGGAAGCGAGTCATTTGTGATTAGTTGTTAAAAGCAGCTTTCTCAGTGGATTTGTGTATGCATGCATTACCCGCACAGAAATCCCCAGTCTCTCCTTGACAAACCGCCCGTGTCCCCTGTTTGTCCCTGTGTCCCCAGGCTCCTTCCAGCCCCCTCCCGTCCTCTGCGCTGCAGGCAGGCGAGAAGCAGCGTGCCCGCTGGCTCCTTCTGACCCTGTGTCTCACTGTCAGTTTTCATTCATTTTGGGGAGCCTTGACGTTTTGGAAACGTTGTTCTCTCCCTCAGATGGGACTGAGGGTGGTCGTGGGTTCAGAGGGGACCCCAGGGGAGCCGGGGGACGTGAGACTCCCTGCCCTGGGAGAGCAGATTGCCCTTCAAGGGCTCAGCCTGGGTAAAGGAGAACAACATTTGGGGAAGTTCCTGTTTGGATTGAGAGGCAATGATTAAGCTAATGCAGTCAGCTAACCATATTACATTTATGAAAAGAAAGTGGAAAATTAAAAAAAAGTGAGATTTTCTGTTCTGTATTTCAAAATATGGTACAGAGTTATAAACAATAAAATTTCATGTGTGAAAGAACATATGAAAGTGGGAGATTTAGCTTATCAGGGCTGATTATTTTTTCATTTTCTAGTCTCCTGAAATTTTATCTAGTAATGTTTTTAATTACCTTTTCAATCTTGTTCTTTACCATAGTGAATTTCCTTTTTGAGGCTATTCTGTGTTTCCCACTTAAAAAAGAATATTTTCCTTAAATTTCTTCTCTTCTGCCATGTTTATTTTAGATGCTGTCGAGTCAAGCATCAAAACTGTCCATTTATTTATTTATTTACAGAGATTATGTAATTCAATGTCAGATACTCTGTAATGCGTATGAAAATAGAACTAAATAAATTTCATCCTTTGGGTATATAACTGCTTCTGTGAAGATGAGTAGAGATGGCTTGTTGCATTGCACAGTTGCCTGCACGCTTTGGTCCAGCAAGTAGCCGAGGGAGCTTGAATATCACTGCTCACCCTGTGAGGGCTGGGGGAAGTGGGAGCACCCAGCACCTTAGAGGATTGCTCAGGACCTGGCAGCACAGGAGCCTGAGACTGCCACCTTTTGCTGTAAGCATCAGGTATTGCTCACTGCTGGAGGCAGAAATACCAGCCCAGTGACCTGCTCTGTTAAAGTGAAGCACAAACCTCTCTTTATTCACTAGACAGATCTTACATGTTTTATAGTGTGGCTTCTGTCTCTGCCTCTATAATTTTTAAATGGAGTATGTTATGCAGGTAGCAAGCTCTGCAAATCAAGTCCTTAGACTGACCTCTTGTGCATTGGGAGTTTGTAATCTGTTAGCAGGTTGCCAAACTGTAAATCTCTGTGCTGAAATTCCCCAAGAAGGTCAACCAAACCGATGTTTTTGCATATTTTATTTGTTTTGGAGCGTGAGGAAATTACATCCAAAATACCTCAGATATTTCCAAGAGTGAGGTTAAGAGGAAATAAGTTGACTGGCCCAGGTGAGATGATATTTTTGGGAGTAAGAATTCAGGGACTGGCAGAGAAGCTGCCTGGTGGGAAGGCATGCCTCCTCCCCATCCTCCCAAGGATCTGCACAAAGTAGGTGAAGTGCAAAGCCTTGGAAAAATGTTACACTGGGACTAGACCGGATTTGGGCAGTAGCTTCTGCTTGTATCAGTGTCTCCCTTTTCTCCACCCGGCTGTGCAGTGGCAGTCCCTGCTGGGGCAGCCCTTGCTGCTGGGCTCCTGGTGCCTGGGGCTGGCAGGTGCCCTTGCCTTGCTCCCTCAGCTCCTGATGGCAGTGTCACAGCATTGCCTGGGCAGTGTCACAGCTATGCTGCAGCTGCCACTAATGGCATTACCAGGCTGCTGCTGTGTGGTTGGTCCCATTCTCCCTGAACTTCTTTCTGTTTCTGGGCTCTTGTGGGTTTAACAGATATATAAAGTAATACACAAATGCTGTGTGCCTCTTTGAGGCAAATTAGCCTTTACTTAGATAATCTGGGAAAGCCAGTATTTATATCCACAACACCTTCATGAATTTCCTGGCCTCAGTGCATTTCTCAGTTCAGAGCCTTCCTAGTTTCAGGACTTAGGTGCCTGGGGTTCCCTTCTGGGTGCTGGAGTCATGGCCAGCGGGTCCAGGAGCTTCTCATCCCATCTCCAAGCAGCTCGGTTTGCCCTTGGCGGGGCTCGCAATCAAACAGCAGTTCTACCTGCTAGGAAAGGATGTCTTTTATTTGTAGCCTCCTTGTGCAGCGTGCTCTCATACCTGCCCTGTAGTCTCTGAGCAGGCTGTGATCAACAATTTTCTCAACCCCCCTGCCAGGGGGTTCTGTTTCCAGCTACTGCAGATCCTGTCATAGCACCAGCTCAGCTGGATTAGTTTTCTTCCTTCAAGAGAGATTTTTTTGATAGGTGTCTGCTGCTATTTCACGGTCCTGTTCTCTTGTGCTTCAGTTAGAAGTGCAGTTATTTTGCTTCTGCAGTTTTCCAATAACTGAGCAATAGTTTTCGTTTGCTCCGCAGTAAATTTAATTTTCAGTGTACTGGCCTAGTTACATAACTGATCCGAATCCCTCTGGATCTCTCTTGTGGTTGCTTTGTATTTACTACTCCCTTCAGTTTCATGTCATCAGCAATTTAGCAATTTTACAGCTGGTTTCTCCAAGTAATTTATAGACCCTATCAACAGGGTGGAATAGATACTGAAAATTTGCTGCATAGATCCCACTGACTTTAAATGTACTACTTTTGCAGGAGCAAGAGTAGTTGACTGAGAGGTAATAGCAAATATTCCCATCTCAGGCAGCATGTATATGCTGATAATCAGGAGGATAGCCCAGCCATAAATTTTAGTGCAAGCATTGGGGAGTTTGGTATTGATGCTTCTGAATGTTTCCAGCTGGGTACCTATGCTGATATATATATAAGCTATTCCGCCGAATTAACCACAGACAGTATTGTCAGCATCACCTTGTGGGATGCTTGCAGTGAGATACTTGCTTAATTCCTTCCCTTGGGAGATGGAGGTATTTCTTCTGCTGCTCCTTTGGAAGGAGCACTTAGGGCAAGGATGCTATATCTGTGCTCTCCAGAAAATAAAAAAAGGAGTAGAGATCCTAAGAACCACCACACAGCTGAAAGTCTTCAGTTTGGCAGCATGAGGAGTCAAAAAAGAGGTGGAGGGATGTTTGTACAGAACTCCCTGGACGTGTCTCCTGTAGCCACAGCTCTGAGGAGCAGAAGCTGCTGAGGGCTAGGCAGTTCTTCCAGAGGGTACCATGGCTGCTGGTCTCTTAGAAAATATATAGCAGGAGCAGGCTCTGTCCCCCAGGAAAGTCCAACCCCAAGGTGTTTTGCGTCATTGCATGTAAAATCCACGACATTGCTGACCTCAGGGCTGTGATGGAGGATGTGAAACTGGGGAGATGACTCACTCCTCTGGTAATTCAGCTAAAAGCTGGTGTTCCCCAACCTTTCCTTGACATTTAAGAGGTGTCTCCCTTCCCCCTGAAGAAAAGTAAACTCCGGAGTGCTCCAGCCAGTCTCACTTTCGCTATGTTGTGTCAAGGACTTTCTTAATGACCACAGGCACTGAGAACTGAGTAAGAACAGTAAAGTTAAGGCTGATGGTGGAAAATAGTGGGAAGGGCAGGTCCCTGCCCAGCTGGTTCACTCTTCCTCTTCAGGAGGGTGACCTGTGCTTAGAGAGATTTTACTGCAAGCATTTACTCTGAAGGGCAAGAAAACATATCTGTTCTTGTGAGGAATATTAAATGTTGACATTAAGCAATAATTTAACGGATGTTAGAAGTTTTTACTGAATAATACATGGCTTCCCCAGTGAGTCTCAGATTATCTAGGGGGAAAAAAACCCAACCTCTCTCCTCTTCTCTAGGTGAGAGCGAGGTGCATCGTGGGTGCTGCATGCATCAGTAGAGACCCACTGGGTGCTTGCTGATGGAGAGCAACCTGCCCTTTGTATCCAGTGAGAAAGCGTTACGAGCATCACAAAAATTTGTTTTGAATGTTGGCAAAATTTGTCTTGGCCCTGCCACCATTTCAAAAGAAAAAAAAATTCAAACAAACCAGCCCTTTGAAAGCAGTTGGGGATGTTTGATAGTTCTAATTGCTTTTCTCTGCAGTATGAAAATAGTGCCCTCCCTGCCAAACACACCTGTTATCACTGGTATTTTCTTTTTGCTTATCTGTGCATAACTGCTGTGTTGTCCTGGTGACATTTCATACCTGATTTTAAGATTCTTTGTTTTGTGGCTTTTGCTTTACTTCTCAAAAGGGATGAGAAAAATTCAGCCTTTCAAGGTACAAATAAGCTTCTTAGCATCATAGTATCAAAAGAGTGATTAAAGGAGATTTTCCAGGTATTTCTTCCGGTTGATTTTCAGGTACTTTTTTTGTTGGATTTTCAGGTCCCTTTCCAGGGACCCCTTCTGTTTGTGTAGGTAATTTCTTGATCCTAGGGTTGGTTCTCTTGATTTCTCAATTGATTGGAGCACTGTGGAAACAAAGAGCAAAATTGGTTTGTGAAAACGCTCCCTGGTAATTTAATAAATATCATAGACCGGGTGTTGTTTAAAACCCAGTACACATTCGACTCCTCATGGGCTTCAAACAGCCCTATCAGTGGTGGTTTCGGCTGTTTAGTCCGGGAAATTGAGACACAGGCACAGTCAGCAGCAGCAGTGAGCAAAATGTCTATATATATATAAAAACACATTTATATACTGTTGCCAGTACTTCTAAGCCAGCAAATGCCTAATTTCTGAGGTTTCTCTTCGAAGTGTGGGCTCAACAGCCTTCCATGTTGGACTTGTGCAGGTTTATTTGTCCTATTCATTACTGCATCCTGCCAGTCGTTAATGGGTCAGCTCGGAGGTGCTGGAATGTCCTGCCTGAAGACCATTAGTGAGGAGCACACACGCCTCTCGGCCCCACACACCTGCCCCTGCCCTAAACCTGCCCTGCAGCAACGCTGCCTGCACCTGTCAGATGTCAAGCACTAATGTGGGACTTATTAGTCTGTACACCCTGCACCTCTTGTAGGGTACCACCCCCACCTCCCTGCTCCCCCCTTAGTTTTACATGACCTGGGGGAGGCTGAATGCAAACAGGACCAGACCTGCCAGGGGTCAAAGGAACTAGGCAATCAAGAAGACAGAGTTTTCCCAAGGGGGGGACAGACTGGCTCACTGACAGCTGGGATAATGAAACTACTGGGGAGAAATGTCAGCTTAAATGAGAATGTGCAAAAAGCCCGTTATTGCAGCAGGACTAGCGGGCCATGGCCCTTTGCAGGACAACATGCTGGTTTGGTCTCGCCAGTGGTTGGTTTGTAATGGTTACAGGGATGATTGCTCGCCAATGTAAATAGTTGGATAAACAAACATATAGGAGAGTGACTGTGGATGTGAATAACCCACTTTTTATTTAGAGGATGTGAGAAAATGTGTAGCTCTAATCACATTTGCTGGGGAAGTGACCGCAGGGGAGATTGGGGTGTGATGAGGAAATGGAAATGTTTGCCTGGAGGAGAAGAGCAGCTGAGCGCCGTGGCACAGGAGCAGGGGACCCTGCCAGGGGGCAGTGCCTGGATCCATGGGCTGAAGGGCTTTGCAGCAGTTGTCCTCACATCGCTTCCAGGGCTGAGGCTGTGGGGGCAAAACAGTGGTTTTTGTGTCTGTGGGCAGCCCTGAGGACCCAGCTGGTGAACAAGGGAAGGGGTTGTGTTTTTTTTTTTTTTTTTTTCTTTCCTTCCACCAGCAACCTGGCCAGCCTTTACCAAGCTGCAGGGGTTGTGTGGATTCTCCTCCCATTGTCTTTCCCACTGCTTGGCCACAAGGGTGATGTGGGGTGAAGCATCCTTTTCTCTGTTGGGTTGGGATGCTTTTCTGCAAGACTGGTTGAAAATCAAGGGCAAGCTGAAAAACTTAGCAGTTGTGTGCTAAATTTGTAACCACTAGGAGTAAGGGTGCTTTAATTCAGTGAGTCATCACTTGTTCTTATTAAAGAGTCTGTGGGGACAGCTTTTCTGGCACATGTGGCAGGGCTGAGGTACAAAGGGGAGATGCTGTGGTCTGTAGCCAGAGCACTGGTTCCAAAGGCTTACATGAGCTGTTGGAGCTTGGAAAGGCATTTTCTTGCAAGAGGCCATTGATAGCCCAGGGCCAAACAAGGGAGACCTTGTCAGGAACGATGGAGTCGTCTTAGGAAAGTCTTGTCCTCTGGCTGGTGCAGAGAACAGAGCCATCCTGTGGGACAGGAGTTGGGGCGCAGCTGTGGCATGTGGGAGCACAGGCAGGATGGGTGTGCTGGTGGCTGCATGCCTTTCCCTTCCACTTTCCCATGCTAAGACAGCAAAATACAGGTTTTCAAATCAGAGTACTTTCCAGTCATCTTTTTCGTCCCTCACCATGGCAAGCAGAAGCTTGTAATTTACTTTCCAGAGCTGATGCCCAAGTGTGTATAAATAGATGATGTCTGAAGGGAAGAGCTTTAGAGAACAGCGATATTAGCTGTGCTTTTTGAAAAGTTAACTACCTTTGAAGTACCTGGCATTATCATACTGCAGTTCAAGTTTTTGAGGATGGGTAGCATTCTCTAGACTGCAGAATTAGCAGTGAGGTGTGCCATGGGTCAAATTACCAGTCTCTTGGTGGTGGTTTTGGTGTGTGACATTGCACAGAAACCCTGCTGAAGTTGAGGTGCCATTCCATAAGGTTCAGTGCAGGTGTCATACAAAACACAGACCTTCTCCAAGTAGCTTATGCAGTTGATTTAATAAATTAATTATTCTCTTTTGGCCTCTTTTTAGCTTTGCAGGTTTTTAATATGAAACTCATTGCATAGTTCTGTTTTGTTAGGGTCTGAAATCTTGTTGTCTGTGTTGGGTGGTATTTTCAGTTTTGAGAGGATAATCAAGAAAATTACTGAGCAAAGCTCTTTTAAAATTGGTGCCATCTCACTCTAGCCTGTGCTTTAGTTGACCTACTTCAGGTCTAGAGGTTAGGTAGGAGACATCTTCAAATGGCCATTTAATATGAATAGCTGCATTCAAAATAAGGAAATGTTGCCTGAGCACTCAGTAAAGCTATATTAGATGAGTGAAAAGCAAGGTGCAACACCATGCAAGGCAATCAAAAGGAGGCATTCATATAGATTATGTTTTTATCCAGTAACATTTTGCATGAAATTTAATTATATGTAAATGCAAAACAAGCTAAACTGATCTTCACCTAATCTTTATTGCTAGTTGGAACTCCAAATAGCTGTATTATGTTTGATAACAGGTTGATTGACCTAAGCAAAGCTTGTGTATCTCTAGGATAGAGACAGTTGAATTGTCATTCATAAAAATGCCAGTATGATTTTATCATACCCTGTAGTTTATAGTTCTTCAGCATATTGCCTTTAGTTTTCAATGGCTTGGAGTGGGCTCAGTATTCAGGTTGCTATAGTTATAATACAGCCTTTATAGATGTAGGAATAGGTTCAGAAGTCACCACATTCTGTACTGCAAGTCAGACTTGGAGACCTGGTCCAGTTCATGAAAACAGGCGATGAAAACTTAAACTAAATTAACTGTCAGCTTTTTTTTTTTTTAATGTTGAGTTGATGTCTAAAACTAGCACATATAACAGCAGCATCCTTGAGAAGATGAACAAGAATGATGGAAAACTCAAACACTTGTATATACATTACTGGAATTCAGTGTATGCTTGTAACTGAGAGAAGTAAAAAGCCACAGGGCACAAAGTGCCACGTCTTTGTAGGTGGTCCAGAGCTTCAATATTCAGACAGGCACTCAGGTGCTTGTTTGTTAATTATTTTCCTGTAGAAAAGTTTAAAGATTTCAGGTACACAGAGTAAGGAGCTCTAGAAGTTCCTTAGCAAAGGCAGCTGCAAGAGAATAATAGAACTGAATCTAATTGGAGTATTTTTGGCACTTTTCCTCTAAATAATTAACGATGCATAAGCTGAGCCATTTTGCTGAGATGTGTTTATCTCAGGAGCATTATATTAGATTCTGAGATTCAATGTGGCCTTCCTTGTCATCTACCACCTCAACACTCCTAAGGAGGCAGGTAAGAGGTATATTGGAGTAAGGAAGGAAAGAAAAAGGGAGAGAAATAGAAAATCTGTTCTGTACAGTCTGTTGTATCCCATGTTGAATTTCCCTGCTGCTAGTTTTGACTATAAAGCTTCCAACTTACCAGGCACAGAGATATCCCAAAAAGGTAAACTAAATTTAACTTTCATCTTGCAAAAGTATTTTTCCTGGAAAAAGAAATTCTAATGAGCAGCTGCTCCTTCTTAGCCAGCTTGAAAACCTTGGGAACTGCCCTGAAGGATAGTACTGGTGTATCCATATCCAGTGCTTTGACAGGGAAATGTCTTTTATCATGTTGTCAGGAGTGATCCCTTGGGTAAGAAGAGGAAATCTAAGAGAAATCCATATTTTGTGGCTATATTGTACCAAATAATGCAGCACACAGTAAAATCTTACTAGATCGGGGAAGATTTTAAATATGTTGCCAGATAACTCCAGCAGCTAAAACAGGGATGAAAATAGCAGCTCTCTAGAAATCTAATGTTTGAAACATCTTGAAGATGTCTTCAGATGGCTAATCTGAAGATTTGAAGGGCATGCTTATAAAATAAGACATCAGTGGCTAAGCCTTCAGGAATGAAAATGGGGGAGCAATCTATCCACATTTGAGAGCCTGCTGCTGCAAGGTGGTGCCAAGGAATGCTGGACCAGAAAGCTGGTTGCCTGGAAGGATGGTGGTCATGTTGCATGCAGAGACTTGGATGGAGTGACTGGATGAGAGTTTGTGGGTGGGTTGCAGGACCCCAAGAACTGGAATCCTGCCAAAATGCGTTCAGAATCATAGAGGAAACTGGTACTCACTGTGAGCCAGTGATGTCTTCAGGAAAAGCCCAGAACTGAGCACTGTCACACAAGGCAGACATTGCATGGTGCTGAGGCTTTCTGCCTTTGACAAACCTAATACACTGGTTCAGTGTTTTTTCAGCACAGTGTGTATAAAGCTTCTGGTGACAGAGCTCATACCTTGGGATCATGTGGAAAGTCTTCCTAAGCAGGAAGCCACATCTGGCAGTGAGTGACCTTGGTACTTAAAACAAATGGTTTTCAAAAGGTCTTTTTTTAAAGTGTTGCTAGTGTGCAAGGACTGAATGTTTGGTTTTTTGTTTTTTTTTTTTTTTTTTTGTTTTGTTTTTTTTTTTGTTTGTTTGTTTTTTTTTTGTTTTTTTTTGTTTTTTTTTTTTTTGTAGTCCAACATATTTCATAAACTTGGAAATGAGACTCCAGAAATAAATTTCCCTTTTGACCGCTTTCAGAGGGTTTCAATAGTTTGTTTATCAAATCTGTACCAGCTCTTCAGTGAGCGTGAGGAATGATGGTTTGGGGTGTTATCTCCTTTCCCAAGCCTCCGTTTGCACTGGAGCGGTATTGTCTTGTTCTCTGGAGACAGCAAACAACACAAGCAAGTGCTTTGAGCAGATGCTACTGCAACTGTGCTCTCATTCCTTGCACCTGGAAATGTACTTGTGCTTTCAGGATTAGATTTGGGTGTAAATGTTACGTGGGGTCTTTATAAATACACCTACGTGGCAAATTCTTTTTCATTTTTCACTGTATTTATTTAAAAATAAATGTCCTCTAATGAAAAATAGAGAGCAAACAGAGGTAGCTGAAACATTGCTTATATCGTCCCATGGTTAAAAAGAAATATCCTCAGTTCCTATGTTCATCAATGGTGGCTTTCTAGTCTTCTAAACACCCATTTTTTAGTGGAAAAAAACAAGACACAGACATACGGATCTGAAAGCTAATGCAGTTCCAGATCCTGCTGAGCTCCTGGCAACCACTTCAGGTCTTCTGTCAGATATTTTCAGACCCCTGTTTTTCCCCAGTGAGATACTTTTCAATCCTCTTGAGACCTTGCCATTCTTCAGTTTAGGTAAGATGCTCTGTGACCGCAGGTAGTTATTAAGAAGTCAGATTTATTATCAGTTGGAAATCTCATGGCAGTTAAAATAGTCCTGGGAGGATGGAGAGATTGCGAATGCTTTCTCTGAGGTGTCTGTAGCTCCCATCACCATGACCTGACTACAGACAGAAAACCAAGCTGTGTCTGTTTCACCTCTCTGTGTAAAGTGGGGATGTCACCACCGACAGTGGGAGCCTGGTTGATGTGCTTTGAGGTCCTGAGGTATAAGGATGTTGTTGTCTGTGAATTTGTCAAAACCTTGTTTGTATTCTCTCACAAATAATGTCAGTTTAGCACTAATAAGCATTACATAGATTTTGGCTAGCTATTTATTTAATAATAGAGTCATTAGTTTGCTGTCTTGAGCCTAAGCAATACCAGCCAGTGAGTGTTTTGAAGGCAAATCCTTCCAACCATCAGTCAGCGTTGTCCTTCCTCCTGTCCTTGCCTGGAAATGGGAAGAACTCCTCTGTTCTTAATAGTGGCAGTTACCATTTCTGAGTCCAGGAATCTGTTGGAAACTCGTAAGAATAGCGCAGGGAATTATTTCAGGAGTCTACTGCCTTATACCCACTAGGCTATCTTTGCCATATCTGGCAGAGTTTGCCTATTCAGTTTGTAAAAGGCTTCAGCATGGGAAATTCCCCAGGCTCCCTCAGCAAACCTGCCCAGGGTTATCTTTACCTTTGGAAAACAGCCTTCCCTAATACCTAAATTAGATCTTCCTTGCTGCAGTTTGAGTCCGTGAGTTCCCATTCTGTGCACTGTCACTGCAGATAACAAATTGGTTTGTTTCTATTTGAGACAACCTTCATTGTGTTTGCTGACCTCAGAGCAAATCTGATCACTTCACTTGTTGCTCGCTGGTTCAGACCTTTGATTATTCTTGTCCTCATCAAAGTACTTCCTTCAGTTTACCTGACCTTTTTGTTCCATATGCAGGTGGCACAGATTTGGGGTTTTTTTTTGGTAATACTAGTTTGTTAGATATGTATGAGTTCAACTAAGGAATGTATTTAGTTGACTGAAGTAGCTACTATCAGTCAAGTTGCCATTCTATTAATTTCTTATGTCCTTATTTCACAGTCCTGCTGCCCTAAGAAATCAAGCTCTTATTTTTGAAGATCAAAGCTTCTAGGAGTATCAATGATCACTTGTTTGAGATAAATGCTGTGTTTTCCTTCCAGTTTCAGACGATAGCAGTTCATCAGCAAGTGCATAAAAATCATGGGCGTGGGGGGGGAAAAGTCTGAATGTCAAAACATCTCATGATCTGCTAAACTCTGGATTCTGCTTTGAAGTCTGTGGTCGTTGGACGTTAACATGATCTGTCCCCCATGGATTTACTTGAATGACTGCTTTGCTCCCCAGCCCCTTTGTGCAGTAATTTCGAAACTGTCTTTGGCAATTTACGGTGTACTACCTATGAGGTGTCTGCAAATGCCTGTTGGTGTTCCACTGAACAGTGCCATCTGTGGTGCCACTAGAAAGCTTTTAGGAACTGAAGAACGTAAAAGGGTTAAAACCACCCTTCCTGTTGCCACAAAACTCCCTCCTTTTTCTAAAGTAAATAATTGCTGTTCATATTCTGTAGCTCTAAGCCCCGTTCCTGGAGAAACACTTCACTTTGTCATCAGAGTTTCAACAGGAAAAAGCAGTTTTAGATATTTTGATTGTGATTGTCAGCTGGGATGAATACTCTTATTTAAGTTCCTTGATGTTCAAAATGGACAACATCTGGTAACTTTATTGTTGGCTGTTCATTAAATGGGGTAATTAGGCCCAGAGTATTTTGTGGGATAAGATTTTTTTCAGGAGTGAATGTAGCCATGATTACAAATTAATTTTTTTCTCTTCTGAAAAGGGAAGATGTATTAACAATAAGCATACATTTGAAAATAATAACCACGTGAAGAACACTGATATGTGTGTGGAGTTGCACTTCAATCATTTACCAGACTATGCAGGTTGTAAATGACTCCCTGTCGCCCTGAAAAGCTGCTTTTCAACATCCTACAATAAAATTATTCACAAGGTCACAGAACATTTGCAAATACTCACAAGGTACCATTCATACAAAATGGCAGGTGAGAAAGGAATAATAAATAATTACAGGCTCTTTTCTCTGCATTGGTGAGTTTGGGACTGGGACGTGGCAGCTAGCTGGCAAATGTAAACTGAGCTAAAAATATTTGCATAAACTATTTGTCTCATGGCCATGAATGCTGAATACACTGGGAACCTGTACAGCCTCTTTGATGATCATTTGAGGTATATAGCGATAAATATTTAGGTAAATAATGTGCAGTTAGCAACTGGACAAGATTTAGGTTTTTTGATTAACGAGGTTGCACGTTTCCAGATTTAGTTCTTCTGTTAACTAAGAGGCAAGTGCTTAATGTCCTTGTAACGTGCAGGTGAAATATCTTGACTTATTTATTGTACAAAGCTTGAAAGAGTGAGAAGGTTTGCCGAACCTTTAGGAAGTCTTGTAAATCTTCTGTAATAGGGGGCTTGCCACGACACTAACAAAAAGACAGTGACGTACCCAGGTGCGTTTATAGAGTGCTTTTGTAAGGAATGAGTTCTCACTTGACAGAAATGAGGAGAAATTACTTGGGCAGAGGAGACACAGAGATTTTCTTCTCTCCCTGTCAAGACAGAACTGATGTCAGGAGCCACAGTGGAGTAAGCTTGGGAGTGTTCAAAACCTGGTTGCATTCTCCTAATTTGCTTGCCTAATTTAGCTACAGGTAGTGGTGTCTTGTTGCTAGCACAGGAGAGGTGGGGCCTCCCAGACCTGTGCAGGTTCCCACCCCACCTTTGGCAGCACAGCCGAATTTTAAGCATGAGGGAAGCACCTTGCTGAATCCCGGGGACTGACTGTCCTGCCATATGGGGAGGTGAGAGCTCTGGCAGTGACACTCAAAATCAGTGTCTGCTGTTTGGCAGTCAGCGTTTATTTGCAAACACTGAAAAACTGTTATTTATCCTGATTTCTTTTTCTTTTTCTTTTTTTTTTTTTTAAGTTTTAAATCCTGCTCTGTGAAACTGGTGACTTGCAAGAGCGGTCAATAATAGTTAGATGCATTGGTTAGAGGGGTGTTTGATGGGGATTTTTTTGAGTGATCGAGATAAACAGATGGACATGAAAGTTGTCTGTAGAGAAACTTCAAAGTTTCTCTTTGTAGGAAGGAAATCTGCAAGTTGGCACTGGAATTAATAAGTGAATTTTTGTTTAGGGTTTTTTGGGTACAATTCTCATAAGAAGACAGTTGCTGGAATGCAAGAATGGCTTTGGTGGTCTTTTGGGTTGCTGGTTTTTTTTGTTGTTTGGGAATTTAAGTTTCTATACCTGTAACTCACTTCTAAATATGTAATTTCAGGGAATACCACAAATTTCTTTCCCTGTTGGTATTGCAGGATTGAGGAAGGATTGAACGTGAAGTTTTATTAACTGTAGCCGTAGCAATTTCAAAGATACCGGTTGTGCTGGAAGCTTTTCTGACAGGTCTTATTCATAATGGCCTGAATGTGTCCAAGAAAGCGTGATCTATAGCTTTTAATCAGCTAATGGATTGAACCTCACAGTGAAACTTGGCTGTATTCAGGCGTGTTAGAACAGAAAGGATTTTGCAATTTTACAATTTTCGGTCTGGGGCAGGTTTCTGAGGGAAGCAGCAGCATCATTCCTGGCCTCTGGTGAATGACAAAGCAATGTTATAGCACAGAATAAAAGGTTGTGTCTAGCTCAGCTTCACTGAAGCATTTGTAATGGCCATTGTCCTAGTCCTGGTTTTGGATTTTGGATTTTATATGACTGTATTTTGGTCTGGCTATGGGTAAGGGCAAGTATGGCAGAGCAGAAGGACATTACCACAACTAAGGGATAGACTTCCACTGTAAACCTTTATAATCCGTGGTTTTCTTCTGGACTGCAAGTTCAAACAGGTTAAAAAGGCCACGTAAAGAAATAGCCGGTGATTGGGGTTGCCACATTTTGTCCTGGTGCTGCAGCACCAGGGAAGATATGCTGTCAGGGAAGTCCAGCTGCAGTAGATTAGAGTATGTGGGATGCATGGCTGGGAATGGCACCTTGGAGTTCAAATCCAGGCATGTGAAGTGTAGGCCCCCTGAGACCATTCAGGGAGATAGACGTATCCATTGGATGTCTGAAGCAATGTACTGCAGTCTGTACAAGTCCCCTTGTCAGAACTTCTTCATGTCTGAGAGCTCTTCATGTTGATTAACAAGGTTGCACGTTTCCAGATTTAGTTCTTCTGTCAACTGCTTCCTTTTGTCTTTTTGTTCAAACTTCCAAAACTAGGGAAAAGAAAAAGTAAAAAAAAAAGAAAAAGGAAAATCAGACAGGTTGATTTAGGTCTTGAGGAGTAGGAGTTGCTAAGGGATATAGAGGAGGAGTCATTGTGCTTTGAGCAGAGTAAGTAAGTGAAAATTTTCCCTGTAAATATGAATGCACTGACTTTAGTGTGTGTGCTGTGAGGGTCCCCAGCTCTGTGCCAGTAGTTACAAGGTAAGATGAACCTTTATCTGTTTGTTTTGGTTTTTTTTCCTCCTCTCCTTCTAAAAAGTAAATAAGATACTGACCTCAGTATTGGCCAACAGTGCTGCAGGTGATGCCCTGGCTGGAGGTGATGCTGTTCGCAGCGACACTCTGGTGTAGATTGAAGCTGGCTTGCCTACCCTTCCAAATTCTGTGCCTGTAGGGTAAAACAGTCTATTTTTCCTTTAGACCATCTCAGATTTCTTACATGTCAAGTGTGATAGTCACACCTGTGCACAATAGTTTTTTTGTGTTGGCTTTTCTTTGTGGTGTATTTTGTTTTATGTTCTTTTTGTGGTTTAGTTTTTTATGGGTTTTTTTGTTTTTTGGGTTTTTTTAAAGCAAGAGAGAAAAAGCTCCATTCCTTGTTAATACTATATTATTTTTTTTTAAGACTGGGTGATTTATTTATTTTTTTTAAGAAGAGGTTCATCAATCTCTGCAGAGTGGGATGCTGAGATGACTTACACAGGTCTGTCCAGCACTCAGACATCCCATTTAAGTCACGGGGAACAGTGTGGTGTCGGTGGTGGGACTGGGAGCATCCTGACCATCTCCTCCTGCCTTCCAGGAGCAAGGTGGCTCTGTGCAGTAGCCTTTGGGAGAGGATGTCCCATTCCCCACCCATCCCCACCTGCACAGCTGGACTGAAGCCTTCAAAGAGCTGTGGCAGAGGTAAAGAGGAGATGGCTCCCTCCTCCATCTGGGGAGGCTGTGGCAGCACAGGACAGTGCCTGGGGAGAAACAAGAAGGGCAGGTGCCGTGGGGACAGGGCTGTCCGCAGACCCACTTCCAGCCTGCTCCCCAGCCCCTCTATTTTGGCAGGGTAATGCAGGAGAAGGGCTGGTGATGGGGAGCTACGGCAATGCAGAGCCTCCCTCTGCCTGTCCCACTGCTGCGCTGGGGTAGGTACCATGAGCAGGTGTTTAAAGGGATTATTTTACACGCTGTTACTGCACAAGCTGGAGCATGATTGAGCCCTTAATTAAAATGCCATAGTCAGGGGCTGTCTGGTTGCAGCAGCCCCATTTTCCCACATAAGAAAGGTTCACACTTGAGCTTTGCAGGGAAACCTCCCAGAAAGATGGATTTTAAACTGTTGTGGAGAAACTTGTCTTTGCAGAGTGTTGTCTGTGATCCAAGATAATCTGTGCTTGAGGACTGGCTCTGCCGACAGCAGGGCTGTACTGAGCCTCGTGTATTACACAGGCAGGCTTTTTTGAAATGATGAGCGGAGAAGGAAAAAGAGCAAGAATAATAAAGTCTTGTTCCACATGGGACAGGAGTGAGTCACAGCCCACCTTTGTTATTGCTGTGACTGAATGTGTGCCTGGCCTAGAAGGTATGTCACAAGGAAGTGAAGTCACTGTATCAGTGAGCTTCCTATAAAATGGGAAGGGGAGTGGTGGGTGGCATGGAGAAGGTGGTACTTCATGGGGTTGCAAATTTGAGACTCATGACTGGTGGGCGTGCCAGTGTCACGCTCAAAGTCTGCAGCAGATCCAACATGAAACCTCTGCCTGCTGCAAAATTTTTTTGTAGAGGAGAAGCAGTGTTTGATAAAGTGGCTCTTTGATTTTGAATAAGGGGAAGCAAGAGTCTATTTTATGGAGAAATTAAAAACTTGTCCAGTATCAAATTCTCTTGAGTGGAATGGGTGTATTGCTCATGTTGGATGAGCCTTCGTGAGAGTATGGTCTGTTGCTCTTGATGGAGTTAAGTGATTATTACGGATCTCCAACTTGATATGACATGGGGTGCAGTGACCTATTGACATCCCTTCTGCTGGGAGAACTAGTGTACCTGGCTAGCCACCATTTTTGCAGTCAGCCACATGTAGAAAAAGTTTTGAATATGTTTTGATTTTGTCTTGTTATTGCTTGTCTCAGAAAACTGTACATCAGAAGCTCTGCAGAGTTTGTTGGTGGTGAAGGTAGGGTGAGCCTGGGGGACCTCTGCTGAGGGGGAGGTGGTCAAGGACCAGCTCACACCTTGGGAAGCCCTGGTGCCCCCAGAGTGAGGGGATGCCTGTGATGGGACCATCCACTGCCACGGACTGAGCCCAATGTACACATGGGCTTGTGGTTTAGAGTGCAGCAGGTTTGGGTAGGAGCGAGCCTGCTGAAATCCCACGTTGTGCACCACCTGAGTGTGAACCCCTGTCTGGGCACACAGCTGCTCCAAGCATCCGGGCTCCAGCTCCTAGTTTGTAGTTAGGAGGTTTCCCAGCATTCCCTTGCTGGATTCTCCCCAACTCTCTGTGCTTCTTGGCGAGGAAGTAAATCTCCCCATGAACCAAAGAGCAACTGAGCGGAGTGGAGGGCTACAAAAAGCTGCGTGGGTGCAGTCTGAGCCTAGTAGATGTGCTCCTGGCCTTCTGACAGTGTGGGAAAAGCCTGCTTGTCCATCAGGAGCAGGCAGGTGTATGTCACCTGTAGCCACTGAGGCTGGTGCACATGGGAGTGGCTGTGCTGCCTGTGTGCCTGCCATGTCTGTGCTACAAGCAGATGGACAGTGAACTCTTATCCCTCAGGTGCAGCAGTTCTATCTTTGTATGTGCCACCTATGAGAGATCACACTGGCGAGCACATAGGTCTTGATTATTCACACATTGTGGGAGAGACTGGTCTGGGAAGTGTGTGTGGCTTCTGTTGTTCTCTTACCATTGTCTTCAAGGGATGGTGTGCTGGGGAGCTGACAGAAAAGCCATTACCATGGGAAATAAGCAGGCTTGGGATTTGTGCCAGAGCCATAGGAGAGCTGGACTCTTCCTTACCACTCTGGAAACTTATATAACACCAGATGCTTTCCCTCATCGAGATAAATGAGATCTGAAGGTAGCTTTCCTAGCTCTATTTCTTGTATATGGGGACCTCATTATTATCCTTGGGTCTGTATTTGTATACATGTGGTTTGCTGACCATCTGCCAGCATGGCTGGTTTTGTAGGCACTAGGAATAGTTTTTAAGTAGGTTCTTCTGATCAGTTCAGGTCCTGTACTGACCCTCCAGCATTTTAAATGGGAAGATGGTACCTGAAATACATGGGTGGAAACTGAGCTACAGGGTCAGGGAGTGCTGGGGAAACGTCCAGGGAGTTGCAGGAAAGCACCATGGGTGAGCAGAGTTGGATGGCATGTCCCTTTGGATAAGGCAGGGTTGGGCTTATGTAGATGTTTGTGGGGTCATACAAGGCTGCCTGTTCAATCTTCAGTGTAAACATCAAGATATGTCCCCTTCAAGTTCAGGCATTTGACCACAGCTTTGGGAGGAGGAACTGAATTTTCTACCACCAGCTCTGTGAGAAGCAGCAAGGTTCAAGCCTGTCTCTGAAGAGGGCTCCATCCAGCCTTTGTCCTGGCACAGGGAGAGTCTCTTCCTCAGAAGAAGGTGCTCTGCACGGAAACCAGGACTGTAAGTGGAGCAGGTGCGCCACGGGTGGCAGAGGGGCTGTGGTGGATGTTTTCAGGTTGCTCCCCTCCTTGGGGGTTTGGGAGGAAGACAGAAGCTTGAGCCTGACAGAGGTAGGAGGAGCAATTAATGGAAGTACAGGTAATCTTTCTTTAATTAGAAAGCATGCTAAATTAAAAGGCCAGGAGTGATCCCACAGATGTCAGCTTACGGAGAGATAATAACTGATGTGAGACTCTAATGTTTTGCTAAGCTTTGGCTCTGCATTTGATAGCATTGTTATGCCTTTACATACTTAGTTTAAACTGAAACTTGACCCAAATAGCTCAAGCTTTGTGTTCTGTCTTCTTCATGACTTATTGTATAGGTTTATTCAAACAATAATGATGATGATCATAACAAGAAGAAGTATCATGATCATCTATTGTCTGTAAGCTTGGAGAAAATAGCAGCTAGCTTTAGAAACCTCTGGAGAACAAATCTCTTTCTGATGGCAACCATGGACTTAAACTTTTGACTGCAGCATTTGTGAGTAAATGTCCAGGAGGATTAATCCAGGCAGTGGGAGGCAGGATGTTGTATTTGCACAGAGCAGGCAGGTCCTCACTTTGGGCATCACACAGCAGAGGTGCCTCAGCTCCACTCACCAGCAGTCAGGAAAATCTGCTGTTTCCTTTTCAAAGTATATCAAGAAGTTTTTCTCATTTTATTCTGGGGTGGTTTAGAAAATTCCTCTCCTGCTTTGGAGGTGGGGCTGGCTGTTAAACCTAGGCTTTGTCAAATCCTTTGTCAGTCCTGCAGGATGACTCGCTGCCACAGTCCCATCCCAGTGCCTCTCTCCAGCATAGCTCTGAGTTTATCCGAGTGCAGTGTGGGGCATCATCCTCCATGAGCAAACAGCAAGCATTGGATCCTGGTTTGAGGACTTAGCTTTTACATATAAAGTTTAAGTCACCGATTTTTTGAGTGTGGGAGAGGACTTGTACTTTCCTTAAATTTAGTAGGGTACATCAGCTCTTGCTTTACGGGATATCAGCGAGGCTGTGCCTTAAGCAGAAAGAAATCTCTTTCATGCACCAAAGAAGAGTGTCTTTGACTATCTTTAGAGAAAATAGGAGAAGCACTTCCATTTCTGTTGAGGGAGAAGCACAAAGATGGAGAGGATGATGTTGTTCATACTTGAGAATCACTCAGGGTGCTGGATATGTTACAGCTAGTGATGCCTTCAGCCTGGGTGTTATGCAGAAGTAAAGTTTGTGGTGCATGAGAAGGAAGCTTGTGGATTTTTATGGGCCTTTGAATTTTGACTTGAAAGTGCTTTCTATTACAGTGTGAACCTGAGCAATGGCGTTAAATAAAGATAACGGCAATTTTTTTGGTGGTAGACATAGTTACGAGGAAATAAAGACTATTCTTTTGAAACCAGCTTTTTTTTATATAGTAACACATTGAACCCAGCACTTTTTTGACTTAAACTAATTTTGTACTAATGTTTACATCAACTGTGATGGAATTATTCCCAGTTTACATTGGTAAGTGAGGGGAAGATCAATTGCAGTGTTACTGACCTTGAAATGCACTAATTACTTGCTGTGTCGAGCTGGGTGCAAGCAAAGAGCTGCTGTGTCCCACAGAACTCCCTTCCTTACCGCTTCTGCTCATGGCAGCCATGGATGTCCGTGGTTTAACTGCTAAACTAAAGTTTTCCTGCTGCTTTAGATGAAAGATCCTGACCCTGGAGCTCTTTTGGCAATTGGCTCAGCGACAAAGGGCAGGTGCTGCTTTCCCAGGCGTTGGCATGGCCAGGTCCCACATTCCAGGGAAAAGTCTTGGGAGATGCTGTTGGCATCTTCCATTTGCCGTGCAGCCCCCAAGAGGAGAGTCCCAGCAGAGCCTGGAGCCAGGGCAGGAGGTTGGTGAGTGGGGCCTGACTGGTCCTGCAGCTGCCACAAAGTGGAGCTGGAAAACTGTGAGGCTCCCAGGGCCTCATCCCGACCTCAGAAACACCACACTGTTGTTCAGCTCTGGCCAGCACATGCACATCCCTTGCTTTCCCCCCACTCCACTTTTTTTTTAAATTTCTTTTTCCTAGAGAGGGAAAATACCTGATAGTTTGGGTTCTATTTTTTTAGAGTTGCTCCTAATCTCACTCAAATGTGTGAAACCTGAGGTTGTATGCAATGTTACGTAAATAGCTAACTCTTCTCTTACATGCTTATTTTTGTGTATGTTGTATCTTCAGGTCGCAGAAGGATGTTTTTTCTTTCCATGTTCCGGGGCATATGGTCTTGCTCAGACACAGGATTAGATACAAGTAAAAAGAGATCAAAACATCAATTCAGTAAAGCACTTGCATTTAATCCTGTGCCTCCCCTTGACAAAAACAGAGATTCTTGCGGTGTGACTATAATCAGTATTTACCATCTGAAAGTTAAGTGCATACTTTTGTGCTTGGCTGAATCAGTGCCTGATTTTGTACGTATGTAGCAGAAGGGGAGAGGAGTGCTGACTGAAGTGCAAACATTGCAGATGCTCGCTTATCTCATCGAGACCTTTACGTCTGTGTGCTCACACCGCCTTGGGTCTCACCTGCCTTACACCCATGCAGCTGAGTGGCTCTTACAGCAGCACATCACCCTGCTGAGGGTCAGGGGCTGGTTTTGGGATGCTCTGCTGGGTGGTAGGGACCACGCACCTCACCAAGGTGGTTGCTTGCAGAACCGGTTTGTGTTTGCTTTTGCACTGACCCGTGCTGCAGTGACAGATCTAAGGTGTGGAGCAAAAGCATTCCAGCAAATAAACGGCAGCCTTTTTTAAAGAGCCTTCAAGAAGAAGTGTTACCTGTAACCCTACAGCCTTTAGAACAAGAGCCACATTCACTTTGTGTTTACTGCAAAGGCTGCTTGGCTATCAGGAAAGTATGTCTTCCCTTTTCATCTCAAACACAAGGAAGTCCTTTTTGTGTGTCGGTTGAGAAAGAAAACCGCAGAAGTTTCCTCTTCTTTCAATGTACTCTGCCCAAAACACACATTCAGGAAATGCTTGTTCCTGCCTGAGAGAGTGCTGGAAGCTCTGCAGTTTGTAGCACAAAACACATGAGGCTAGACCATTTTGCAAGCTATCCTAATGCAACCCTCAGTAGTCCTAAACTGAAGGAAATTGAGGCTAAATAATGTTGAGTAGCTGACAATAGTAGTTTACAGAAGACATGCCAATAAGCAAGTTTTTCATCAAAACTCATTAAGCTCATTAAAATATTGTTAGACCTGCTGCTTTTAGGAATGCCAGCCTGTAACTTCTGGCTCTTTGTGTAATTTGTACAGCCTTGTTGTATCAATTTATAGTATTTGTTACCTACATTTGTGTTCACAGCTTTTTCTTTGCTTTTCCTTGGGAGAAGAGTGCAGGTTTTCTGTCAAGTAAAACAAATTGTCATGTTTTCACATGTTTTTTAGGGAGGTGTCTGCTGCCTTGCCTTTCACCAGCAGCACTGAAGAAAATAATTAACTGGTAAATTAATCTGTTTTCTCTAGTGGTCAGAGACCATTTTTCTAACTTTTGACTAGAGCACTGACTCTCCATCAGTTTAATTTTAAAGCCTTTCAGCATTTTGCATTCAGTGAAAAGTCTTGTGTTAAGTAACATAAACCCAGCATCTCCTTTTCCAGTCAGCCATGCGATTGGATTGATTGTTTGTATAAGTTTGGTGCAAATGTCAACATTATGAACTGATGGTGATTTGGTTGTCTGTGACTGATGATGATTGATGTGTTCTGGCACGCTGTATTTGTTCATAATTCATGAACTTGCCTTTCTGCCTGGGTTCATATGTGTCCAGAGTTTACGGCTGTGTAAATCAGGGTGGCACTTGAGCAGTTGCCATCCCTACCGACCTGAGACTCCTGTTAGAGAGGAGTTGAGATTGTCTCATCTCATTTACAGATGTGACGTTTGCATCGCCATGGGGCCAGGGAAAAGGTGCTCATGGTGGAGATGTGGTTTGTGATTGCTCACCTCCTTGCATTTGAATTTGTACCCAGCCCAAGTGGCAGGGCAGTTGAAAGCCAGGGTCAGACATGGATGTCAGCAGGCAGTGTTCTGCCAGCCTCTGCTTTCCAACAGATCTCCAGCATGTTTTATACACAGGTAGGCTCAGCAGTGAAAGAGAGGAGTGTTTCTGCATTACAGAGCCCATTTCTGCTCTCGTTCTCATGGCAAGATCTATACTGACAGTAAGTTCTGGTTTTAGCAGAGTTTTCTCACTTTTAACCCAGCTAGTGACCTTCAGAGTGCCCTAATCCACACAGTATGATCTCTGCACAATATTCTGGCCAAATTACTCATCACGGCGGTACAGTCCCCAAAAGGCTTTAAATGATGCATTCAGCAATGCAGTAGCATCTGCCACATGTGGTTCTTCCTCTTGGGGATGTTTGTGTATGGACAGCTCTTTGTTTTGCTTTGTGCATAGAAGGATGGGGATGTGTTTGTGTGTGTGAGTGAGACAGAAGTCCATGTCACTTGTGTTTGCGTGAGGGGTGGTAAAGAGGTGTACTGGGTGTCAGAGTTGCAGTGTTGACTTGGCGAAGACTTTAAACTCGTAAGATGTGAAGAGCAATACAGAGTTCAAGGAGGCACCTTAAGGGTCTCCCTGGATGACAGCACGATTACTCAGCACTTTTTGGCTCTGAACCCCAGGAGCAGAGGTGTGGAAATCTGTGGGTGCTGAAAGCAGTGGAGGTGAAGCAGTGTTTCTTGTACAGCCTCTAGCAAGCAGTAAATGTGGCGAAGGGTTAACGGACATTCAGAGCAAGGGCTTCATCCTGTAGGAGTTTAATGCTGTGGGGAGCCCTACTGGAGCCTGTCAGGCTGCTCACTGGATGGGACTGGAGCAGGAGGAGCCTCCATGCCCCCCATGCCTCCCCACTTGGCCATGCAGTACAGTCCTACAGTACCACAGCCTGGGTCCCACATCTGGTGTGACAGAGTTGGGAAGAGAAAAGGCACTGAGACCATCCTAGCTGCAGCAAGCTTCTTGCTCTGGTGTCATGCAGGAATGTTGAGGTGACAGTGTGGGCATGCATTACCCTCCTGGTTCACCTATGGGATGACCTCCCTGTGACACTGTGAAGGCTGCACAAGCATTGCTACAGACCATGTGAAGGGGTGTGCAACGCCCAGGGGGACATGAGTACTTGCGCTGTACAGTTTAAAAGCTACATTTCTGTGTAGACAACCTGCCATAAATACATAGTCTTGTGCGCAGACACCTCTTTAAGCACTGTTATCCTTAAGGAGCAAGGAGGTTAATAGCACTGAAGGTGCTTGGTCTGGAAGAAAAGGAAGGTGCAATCTTCTGTACACAGGTAAACTCATGCAAAGATTACTGCAGAACTTAAATATGTCTTTAGTGATAAATAGATATTTGTGAAGATGAAGATTTGCCTTAGCAAATTCACACCTGGAGCACATGTGGGTTTTACTTGAATCATCAGCTGCGGTTTTGACTTGTACCTGGGGAATCATAAAATGGTTTGAGTTGGAAGGGACCTGAAAGGTGGTCTAGTTCCAACCCCCTTGCCATGGGCAAGGACACCTTCCAGGTTGCTCAGAGCCCCATCCATCTTGGCCTTGTGCACTTCCAGGGATGGGATAGCCACAGCTTCTTTGGGCAGCCTGTTCATTGCCTCATCAATAACACTGACAATAGCCCGTATACCAACTGAACCTTGGTGTTAGTGTGACTATCACTGATTTTATTATAATATTATCCAGAAGATTCTGCTGCTGCTGGTTGCCTTATGGTAGGCACATTTTTTGCACAGAAAAAGACTGTCTCCTTTCCATGGAAGTCCAGTATCTTGCAGGCAGATGTGGGGTGGAGAAGATTGGAGATTGGACATTGCCACAGCTGCCTTTTCCAGGGCCCCTTGAGGAGCTGATAGAAGTGGACCCCAGTCTTTTCTGTTTCAGGTTAGTGCCTGAATACTGAGATGATATTTGTTAACAAGAAAGCAAAATGTAACGACTCAGGGAAAAGCATGACTTGGCTGACGGATGCATTGCAGTAGTTGTTGGGATCCAGGGCTTGTTATTTCCTTGAGTATAAAGAACCTGAGTGAGTTCCTTGCTGAGATTAACACCTCTGAATCAAACTTGTGTACAGCAGGAAAAAATACAGATTGCCAATTATTCTTGCTGAGATTAACACCTCTGAATCAACCTGGTGTACAGCAGGAAAAAATACATATTGTCAATTATTCTAGAATGAACACAATATTTCAAATCCAATTTAGATTTGGAACAGTATCTAAATAATTAGTAGAGTGTTTCTGGGTCTCTACATCCCTCCTGGAGGGCAAGGAATAGCAAAACAACCCTCTGTCAAGGATCAAGGTGGTAAAAACTTCTGCGTCAGTGTGTTTGACTGGTTTGACCTCAATTCAGCCCATTGTTGCTCCAGTAGCTGCACCTCCAGCAGTTGTGGATATGAGAGAGACCTGTGGGAGGTGCTGCAATGCAGAAGTGTCTAGCAGAGAGGGGGGCAAAAAAGAGCTGTATTCGTTTTTTCAGCCAAGGGAGAGGGAAGTACTTCTATAAGGTTATGCCATTTCCCCCAGTATATGAGTTCCAAAAAGTCATTACCCTCTTGGAAGAAAACTCAAAGTAGCTCCATCAAGAGCTGGAAAATTAAAAGACCAAAGGGAAAATTTTAACTCTTGTCTGGAAGTGTAATTCCCTGTGCAAGGGCCATCAGGATGAGCTGTTTCCCTCCTTCACCTTGGTGGAGCAGCTTCCTTGAGTGCAGGTGACATAACTGCTGAACTGTATATGGTTCCTTCGTATTACCATAATCTTGAGAAAAATGAAGAAGACAAGGCAAAACATGCTGGCTAACCCAGACACAGTTAATGCACTGCCATGGAATTTGTGTCAACAAACTGAGTGATTCTGAGGTTATGTTGTAGTCCATTGTGGAGATACTTAAAACCCCGTTGGTGGCAGTGCTGGGAGAAATAAAGGGTTTAGAAAACAGAACATTTGGCATGGAGTAGGTGTAAGCCATATGGGGTCCAGATGTTCCTGATGCCTTCTGAAAAAGTAACAAATCCAGAGTCACCGAAGAAGGAATTTCAGACTAAACAAATGAGAAAAATATGTGGCTGAACACAACAGAGCTTTTGAGCACTGCACTCTCTCCTACCTCCCTCACCTCTCTGCCATCGTCCCATTTCGGTGCCTTCTGTGGGAATTTTTTAATATAACATAGTGAAAACCACATCTTGATAGGCAGAATAGTGTCTCAGCATCTGTCTGAAGTTGGCAAACAAGGCGAGGTGCTCCATTTTGAGGGAGAATAAATAGAAAAATGTTTAATAGGTGGAAATAAAGAGAAAATGTAAAAGATTTAAAAAATTCTGCAATTTTCTCACTCCTTTCTTTCAGTATAGGCCTCAGTATTTTCTCTTTATATCCTGCTGAATGGAAACTTTTTATCAATAATACATAATTTGCATTTGCAGCACATTACCTCATTTGCATTTTACTTGTCAAGCAACTTGAATACAAAGAGGTAGAGGCCCCAGCTCTGCAAACATCTATATGTATGAGTAACAGTTCAATTAAGCAAAGATATACATATGCATGTGTTTTCAGGGTGGAAGCCTGTGTGCTCCTCCTGAGGTTAATTTTGAAAGATTAGAGTTTATTCAAGTTGAGAATAAAGTTGCCATCTCTTGATAGCCAGAATATACCTAATGCCATTCTTCATTAAATGAATCTGCTTTGTGTTTGCATGGAAAACAGGTTTCCTGATAATTTAAGTTGTTTTTCTGTACATGAAGAAGAAACAAAGGATGATGGAAATACGTGTGACACATAGTGTTTAGGCATTGGGGACCATATTCCTCAAAGCTGTGCATCACTATTGCCTAGTCTTTTATCAGCTGCATTTTTCTGCTGAAATTACCAGATCTTTAAACTTTGTGTTACCTTTGGCTGAGATGCCTGTGCCAGCAGAAGCCCCATGCATAAGTGCAGATATAAAGGCAAGTTACGTCTGTTGTCAGGGTGATTATTTTGTTTAGGGTGTACAAGGGGTAAAAAGAGAGGCTGAAGTGTAGAATTGTTCTCTGGTTGATTGAGATTATTTGTTAGGAAAAGCTCATTTCTGTAAACTGTGCACTGGGAAGGATGCCCCCATTGCACACCTGCTCTAGGCGTGTGTCTGGTGTGGGATTGTGCCTTGTAGTATATTTCACGTTCCCCTGACCATCTTCTGAGGAATGAACAAACCTAATCTGCTGGAAAACAAGTGAGGTCTCCTGGAGTGGACTTGTAGAAACAACAGCCTGAAATTTAATGCCAGCAGCCTCTGTCTGCCCTAAGTTTGTATGTGTGACAGAGGAAATATAACTGCAGTGTCTTCTTGTCAGGTTCACCTTGTCCAAATTAAGTGAGGAAATTGGTTTTCTTGAGGCATGCTCCCAGCATTTACTCTCATTAAGACTTCCTGCTAATGTGAGCGCTCAGCAGTATTTTGCCTTTGTGGATTGCAAAGCTAATGGGTGAAGGCCACAGCTAATGAATGGCCTCCTCAGTCTTCTGTGAACTGGGAAAGACACCACTCAGCTTGGAGGACTTGGCCTGACTTGCAACACTTTGCACGTCTGGATAGCTCATGAAGCACAGGGCCAGCTGGTCCCCTGGTGTTAATGCCACGTGCAGTCGGAAGAAAACGACCTCGGACCTGCGAATGTCACAGGACCCAATCACAGCCAACGTGGTGGCCACCTACTGCAAGGGTCAAACCATCAGGTACTCTGTGTCCATCCGGGAGCTGTCTTGAGCAGATGGAGACAGGCTGGTGCGGTTGGGTTATTGGGGACACAGCTGGAGCCAGAGAGGATGTGCCATTGTCTCAGCCGGAGGCAGAGATGTTAAAAAAACATCTGGGGTATTCACTCTTGCACACTGTTGAGGTGCAAGAAGACCAGCAATGTGGGTATTTCTCTCCAAGTCTGAGCTACTCATGTCCCTTTTGTTCTCTCTGAATCAAACAGAAAATGGCAAAAGAAAGTAAGGTGGCATAAAACATGAGGGTCAAAGTACATCCTCAAGAAAACAGAGTTTTCAAAGAGGTGCTTTCTAACGTTTAAAACATTTTGCTTTTTCATGTGTGTGTGCTGCTTTATTAAGATGCTTTGAATCTCGAGCTGGAGTTTTAAGTTATGCTTCCTAATCTAGTTAAAGCAAGGTGTTGTTTTATTCCTGCTTTCAAAGCTGTTGATGTCAGGTTTGGTGTTTTTGATGTCCTGATGCATGTGTGCCAGCATTGGAGCAACATCCAGCTGCTGTTTCATCAGGAAACGATGAACTCCGGGAACTTCAGGACTTAATGTGTTTTTTTGATATTTGGGCTTTGTTTACTACATGTATGCTCTAAATACATTCATAAAGGTCTATTACAGGGTAAGCAGAAGTGAGTCTACCTCCTTTTGGTCTGAAACTGTTTACCTTCTTAAGGTTGTGAAGCCTTAAATGTTCACTTGGTCTTTTTTCAGTATTGGTTGAGAGTTCCTGAGCTTGCAGCTATGCATGGAAATATGTGGAAGGTGATTAGAAGCGCAGCTTAATGTCTGTTGCCTTTGGAACTACAAGCAGGACTCTGTTTTCTGTGTTGGTGGCATGCAGGGAAAGAAATGCCATTAGGACGTTCTGTTTTCTTGCACCCTCTCAGATTTTTGTTCATTAGTTGTTTCAGCGAGGTGAAGTTTGTGCCATTGATCATGTGGGAAGGTCAGAGAGGATCATTGAATGAGTGAGGGATTGCCATTGAGGACACAAACACCAGTCTAGATTCGGACTCCCCTGCTTCTGACCTCAGATAAACATGAGATTTGGGATGTATGGACCCACATGCGGTATTTCAGGTGTTAAAAAATCACCACCGCAGTGTTGTAATGCTCATCACCCTGTTCTGTTGGTGAACCTCGTTCCTGAACTGTGTGCTCTCCATGCTTTGTAAAGGCTCTCTTAAGTAACTTGTAATAACGCAAACATTCTTACTTGGGATTAGAAGGAGACAGCAAGCTCCTTCACAGGATTTTAAGAGGAGAGCTGTGTCAGGTAATTCAAGGAACCGAATTCATAGTCACCAGAAAGTGCTAATGATGGTGATAGTGAAAGACAGTGCTTTCCCTTGGAGATTTAATGACGGCGAGAACAAACTGAAGGCTCCCAACCTCTTGCCATCAGGGTCCTTGGAGACGGCAGACAAATCTTTGCTTAGTGCAGCAAAGAAAAAGCTCTTGGACACCAACCATCCTTGAATTCTCTGGGGTTTTGTGCTGCCTGTTAGAGCAAAGAACCTGCACAATGACCCAGATGGGCTATTTAATGAGATGTTCCTCTAATGAGGGGTTATCGTTTTAAAGCTGAGCAAATAAAGTGTGAGATAGAGTTTCAGATGCTTCACTTTTTGGTTTTACTGGGTGTTTGACTGTCCTGTAGTTGAACAGGGAAAAAAAAGTGGACAAAACTGGCATCACAGAGCAGTATTTCATGAAAGCAGATTTGTCCTGTGTTTCCAGAGTCTGTGGAATATTACCTGTTACAGATGGAAAATCTGGGTGTTTTTTTTTTTTTTGTCCCTGGAGAAGGTACCACTCTGTAGATATTCAGCTAGAGAAAAGTTGGCTGACTGTGCATTGGAAACACACCGATGTGAAGCCATCCATCTCAGTGACAGCACAAGGAAACACAGCAGGTGTTTGCGTTTCTTTTTCTTTCTTTGTTATTGTTTTTCTGTAGAATGATGGACTAATCACTGTAGTCTCCTGTTATTTCTGTTTTCCTTCCAATTTTCCAGCAGGTTTTGCAGATCTCTCTCAGTTTTGTGGATCACCCCCCTGCCCTGGAAAAAACCCAACTCCCCCCTCACCAAAAAAACCCCTTGAAACAGAAACAGACTAAACCCCCAAAAAACTAGCACTGGAATAAAACCGTGTGTGGCAGTGTGCATGCACAAGAGAACAAAATTATGATTATGGTAGTACATTTAATCTGGCAATTCCTAATTTTAGAATACATGATTTTGTGACTTTAATTTTCCCTTTAGTGTGGTTTGGGCATACAGTTAAATAAGTTGTTGCAAAAAGTAAGGTTTTCTGATTGAGCTATGTGTGGAATATAACTTTTGTAAATTATCAATCCAAAAGTATTAATTTGTTTCTGTAATTTGTTACCTATATATTGATGATTGCAGTCATTTTCCTGCACGACTGTGTGGGTTTTTTTTGAGTTTTTAGGATTCTTTTATTTGTATATAGTTCACATGTTAAAATATGTGCAGTTTTTGTCAGTCATGTTATCCTGGGCTGTGAAGTTTAATTTTAGTCCAGGTCATTCTCACACTGGTAACTTAAACACTAGTGGACTGTTAGTAGATGCAGTATATTATAAGGTATAGATGGCCTTTGCCATGTAAAGGGGTGGACCTTCTTTTAAAAATTCACTCTTTTTTTAAAATTAGCCTTTATATTTTACAACCTTACTATAAAGAGAGATGGTATGTGTATGTAAAATATTTATAGAAACATAAAAATCGTAAGAACAGAAAAGAAGGAATCCCTCCACATCACATCTCCTGTCTAGTTGGTAAGCGTCTCATCTCTTTGGCAGGGACTTTTAAGTATCCTTCAATTTCTAGCGTAGCCCTATAAAACCTTTAGTTGAGCCAAGATAAGTTATATGAGGGGACAGATTTATTACTGTTCCTCTGCGTGCTTGATTGTGGGCAGTCTTTTTATGAGTATCGTTTCCAAGGGTGCGAGACGTATTTTCACATGTGCGATGGCTCAGTGGCTGCCTGTGATTGCTGGGGATGAGGTGTAGGGCAGGCTGAACCTGTGTTGGTGTTTCCAAGTCCTCCTGGTGGGGCTGTCAGCTGGCAAAGCCTGACCAGCAAAAAAACCAAGAGTAGATTCCACTACACAAGCAAAATTACAGCTTTTTTGGTATGTTTCTGCAGCCAGAATCTAATGATGCAGCTTTCTGTCTGCTTGTGTAGCTGAACATTAGGAGGAACTACTCTGAAAAGCCACCTGTGCTTGCAGAACTTCCTGTGTAATTTCCACTTTTTCCAGGATTTTTCCCCCTCCCCATCTTCTTCTGCTTAATCCCTACCACACTTGCCAAATGTTTCCACCCTCTTTTCTGGGTAACTCAACAGATAAGAGACAGCTGTGGCATAAGTCTTTGTATCCCTTATCAGTTCAGTTTATGCTATATCCAGGTTTTTCTGATACATTTGCTTCTAACAGCATTTGGTATGTCTCTACTGTTCACCTATTTACAGCTTTCTTGCCTGTATATCAAGGCAGGAATAACATTTTGAGTTGAAGGCATGTAGTCTTCAAGAGTTTGAGCCATAGATAATTTTTTTAATTAGTGAGTCCTATTCAAGATGCTGAGCACAAATATCCTCTTTTCAGTTGGTGAAATTATCCCAGTTGACTGTGAATTACAGCCCATTATTTTATAAACTGCATCCTTTCTTCTAAGATGGAAGTTGTGTTTTAATTGCGCTTTTTCCTCTGCAGGAATCTGCTGACCTCATTGTCCTCCAGTCTGATATCCAACTGTTGGCCTTTATCAGTCTTGCATTTTTAGTAGGATATCCTTGGAAGACTTGGGAACATAAACAATGGCTGGATTTTTAAGGGGACTGTTGTTAAATCATATATTGTTACATTTATGTTTATATTCCTAATGCAGTCAATTGCAGTCCCCAGCTACACAAGTGAACGATTTCTTGCTGATCTGACACCAGCCTTTGTGTTGAACCCTGTACTTAAATCTGCAGTTACTTTAAGTATTTAAGCTGCAGCTTGGTAGAAAGGCTTGATGATGTAATTATTTTTGTTGGCAAGCCTTACACTTCAAGATGTTCCAGAGTGAATAGTGATGGAGTCTGTCAAGTGCATTCTTGAAATCTCTGAAGTTTATGATGAGTGAATTCTGCCATTCGGTACTTTCCTCAATGATTAGCCTTACAGTGCAAATCTGGCCGACACATGAGCTTTCAGGTCATATTGTTCACTCCCTTCCTCTTGCAGATTTTCGTGGATATTTTTCTTTCATGGTTTTTGCTAAAATGAGTTTCTGGAGTTCACTAAATACAGGTTTGCAGAACTTGATATAAAGTTTACATGAAATGACAGAGAAAAGCATTTCTGAAAAAAATTAACAGGAAGCTGCATTAAAGCTTGCCATGGAAAATCTTGCCAGCCTTTCGTGTTATCAGGAGTACCCGTCACAGACTGGGCATGGCTGCCAAATGTTGTTTCCAGCAAAGGCTAACAAACCCCAGATGAATTTTAAGTTAAATTACTTTAAATGCTTGTCTTCCGCATGTGTTTTCAGCTGGGGTGGTTAAACAAAGGCTTTGCAGAGATAAGTGTGTTCTGCTGTGAGGTCTTGTTTGGACGGGCTGCACACATCTTCTGGACGGCTCCGTTGGCATCCACTGCTTCCTGTTGAGATTTAGGAAGTGAGTGATTAACAAGTTGCTGAGGAGACCTCGTTATATCAAAAAACGGAGAGAGGGGGACTGGCTTTTCCCGAGTGTTTCGGTCAGTGGTCAGCTCCGTGACTCTATTGGCATTACTCCTCATTTTTCACTGTAGTGATGGAGAACTTGAACTGGTACATTGGTTTTATGGTAGGATGTAAAAAAACCAAAAAAACCAGATAAGTTGACAGTAGAAAAGTCCCGCCATCTCTGATCTTTATTGTGCGGATGATAAAATCAGTATGTGTTTTACCTTGTCTGAAACCTGTTTCCTGTGGGCTTCATCTGGTTAAAAATATTCTGCTAAATCAATGGTCGGGTTAAAGTAATTTTTCACTGTCTCATTGCAGTTTCATTAAATTTCTCTTCAGAATGAGAGAGTGGTGTGTTTACATTTTTAGAAAAATCTGAAACCAAGGAAATGCTGTGACATCCAAGCCCAGATTTTGAAATTGCAATGGTGTGTGTTAAAATCACCGTGTTTTACACAGTCAGTAATTTCTCTTAAGTTCCTTGTGGCATGTTTGCATTCAAAGCATGACCTAGATAGGTGTTCTGCAAAGCACTGGAGCTCACCAGTCCCACCAGCTGGCTCCAGTGGTGAGGGGTGGTGGGACCGTGCCCCAGCATTTGGCCCACAGCCCACGTGGTTCTGCCCCCGTCCCCAGACCTGCAGGAGTCTCTCTCTCTGTGTTCATACCGGCAAAGCTCAAAGTGTTGGAGTGGTTTAACAAGTGGTGATGAGGTCATGAAACAACTTGCAAAAACCGATCTCTTGTCTTGGGAACTGTTGCATGAATTACATTTGTGTTATTTCATATTTTTATTAACTCTGTCAATACAGATTCCTTTTTGTAGTGCCAAATTATTTTCCCTGTCTTCTCTTTCACTGTCAGATGCCACAAGCTTTTCTTTGGCATTCTTTTTTATCTCTTTTTTTTCCCCCCTCACAAAAGATGAAAGAAAAGCAGAAGGCTTTGATAGATTTAGTGCCTGTAAATCTGTGAAAGGTGCTACGAAAAATCTCAGGCTGAATGGCTGAGATACCAGTGAGGATCCAGTTAAGGACCATGTCTGATGTGGTCAGTAAAGGTCTCTGCCTGTTTGATGGTTTTCCTAAAGCTCCAGTTCTCAGGATCCTGGGTTTTCTTGGGAACTTTTCCACTGCCATGCAGGAGAATGTGATTTCTGTTTTTCTTGTTTGAAGAGATAAGTTTGACAACATGACTAGAGCAGAGCATGTATTGAAGGCTGTGGAAATAAAGCAGCAAATGAAAGAACTCCAGTTTTACCAAAATTTTACTGAATAAAAATTTATTTATCTTTAAGCCAATTTTGGGCCTTTTTGACATTTGGATTTCCCAATAATGAAATGTTTTAAAGCATCTTTGAGACTGTTAAACAGTTCTACTCAGCTACTTCATAACATTTCACTGCCCTTGAATATTTGCTATGTATGATTTGAAATGTCTATACTTTGATTTTGGGGGCTTTTCTCCCCCAACCTTTCCTTTGACTTTCCCAGATAGGCTGTGCAGTTTCGTGAGCTCTTTAATGAATATAAAGTGTGCTTTTATCCTTGCATTTTTCTTTTTATTTTGATCTTTTTTAAGGCACAATTTTCAGAATTGAAATATTAGATAGATCTCTTGTCCTCCTGCCAACTCTTGTAATTCTTATAGAGAAGAGGATTTGGGCTGTGGATTAAGACCTCTGAGCTCTGGTTGTGTTGCAGGTACTGATACCTCTGCTGCTGTTCAAGGCAGCAGATTTGAAAAATTACACTTTAATTGTGTAAAGTAAGAGAGGTCTAACCATACCCTCTGGAGTTGTGGAGGTCTGTGGAAAATTAATGCTCTAATATTAGTTAATTGCTTTGAAGATATATATTGAAAATAAGAGTTCTAAGTATCTTGGTAAATATTGTTTCCTTTATTACAGCAATGTATCTCATTTTATGGGAGTCATTTGCAGCAGCATTCAGTTTGTGGTGATAAAGAAAACCCCCATCAATGTGCTTTACAAACTCCTGCCAGCACGTGGCTGGTTTGTGCTGGTGGCTCTTCAAAGCCAGAGGATGCTCACCCACACGCGTGACTGCACGAGCGAGAACCGAGCCCGTTTCCGTTCCTGCCTTGCAGCCACAGCCTGCAAACCACACACCACCTGCAGATGTCACGTACGTCCCCCGGCAGGATGGAGCAAGTTGCACCATTCTCACAGGCTGTGGTTGCTGCAGAGCCAGCCCAGCTTGGTGGTGATGCCGCTTTCCCTCTTCTTGCACCGTCCAGTGGTGGGACTGTGCCATCAGTCTCCATGCTGTTCCCCAGCTGCCCTGGCGGATTCCTGGCTGGAGGGTATGGTGTGTGGGGATTTGGTCAGCAGCCAAGGTACACCAACGGAGGGAATTGATTAAAGAGTGTGTGTTGGCATGTGCACAGATATACCAGTGGGGAGGTGCTGGAACAGGATTTCCACGGGCGGCCAGCTCGTTGGTGTTTGCCACCAGCCAAGTCCCAGCACAGCAGGCATGTTGCATGCCTATGGGAGTCACTTTCCACATCCAAACCTCCCTGGTCTGCCCAGCTCAGGGGCAGCTTTTGCAGCATGTACCACGGGAATATGCATTTGATACTGAAACAGGATATTAGCCAAACAATCAGTTGTTATTAGTCAAGTAACTTGCACCATGGGGATGTTAATTCAGGGGGAGGTGTGGTTGCCTAAGTGCTTGCAGGAGCTTATGTGGCTGAGATGATGTGCTGCACAAGTTGGAGCTTGGCATGGCCTGAAGGCGTCATGGTCAGTACATGAACTGCCCTTGTGCAGCTGAGAGGTGACAAAAATGTGTTTGTTTCCACCTGGCTGAGGTTCATAGAATCATAGAATGGTTTGGGTTGGAAGGGACCTTTAAAGACCATCTAGTCCAATCCCTCTGCAGTGAACAGAGACATCTTTAACCTGATCAGATTGCTCAAAGCCTGTCTAGTCTGACCCTGGATGTTTACAGGAATGGGACATCTGCCACTTCTCTGGTCAATCTGTGCTGGTGTTTTACCTCCCTCATGGTAAAAAGAAAATAAATTATCCTTATATA
Organism: Acropternis orthonyx; assembly: GCA_035583155.1. NCBI lineage: Eukaryota > Metazoa > Chordata > Aves > Passeriformes > Rhinocryptidae > Acropternis > Acropternis orthonyx. The sequence goes on along the minus strand of JAWWEU010000040.1, from coordinate 53,530,263 downwards.
TAACCTATATAGACCATCCTTCAGTTCAAAATCATTCCCCATTGTCTCACCAGAGCCTTCTCTTTTCCAGGCTGTACAACCCCAACTCTCTCTGTCTTCATAGGAGAGAAACTTCAGCTCTCTAATCATCTTTGTGACTTCCTCTGGATCTGTTGCAGCATGTCCATGTCTTTCCTGTGCTGAGGACCCCAGAGCTGGATGCAGTACATCTCTATTAATATGCATCTTGTCTTTGGACAAGACATTGTCTCAGCTGTTGTCCTGAATGTTATCTTCATCCAAAGAAGATCTGTATGTTCTAGCTGTCCCCAAGATGTGTAGTATGTCTCTGCAGTAGTATTACATATTGGGAATGTCTCTCCTTGCTTTACTTCAGAGTCATTTCTTGATCAGTCAGCTTTTGAAGCCCCTAAATTAAGGTTTGCTGTACAAAAACGAAGTGCAAACTGGTGTTTGTTTCAACAGAACTGTTCTTACATGTTACTGCCACGCACACCAGTCAGTTGCTATTAACTCATGAAAACTAAGAGGATGGTAGATCACATGAATGTTATCATACACTCAGCTGTCAGTTCACTCCCCAAAAACTTGAAGAGTGGCTTAGTGTAAGGATTATTTTCCATAATTTATGTCTTTATTGTTTTCCTTCTCTATTGCTGCTTGCATTAATCTTGTATGTCCTATCAGTAAACCACAGTTCACAAACTCCTTATCTCTCTTGTCTACATCATACTGCTCTGTGCTGACTCTTCGAGTTACGTGCCTAAGGACATTTTAATCATATTTTCACAGAACATAAAAGCTGTTGCTTCATTTTGCATATTTCCCATGATTCTGAAGGCACCACAAAAATACTGTACTCTTTTTCTCCTGAGAGTTGCAAGCACTGTCTGTATCAGCCGTGTTTTTCTTAATCCCCTGCCATGATGTGCAGACCTCAGAACATACTGTGGTATGAGCAATTCAGATTGTGAAGATCAGGGCTATGGATGCTGAGAAATCAGTTCAGGGCAGTTGGGTGTCTACATTTGCATCTTGTTCCCTATCTCAGAGCGTGCTGGGGAAAGCCGTGCTGCTGGACTTGCCCTTTCTGAGTCAGATCTCTTCTGAAACATTTTTTTGCTTGAGAACTCCAGTGGGTGGAATTTGCAAGTGGCAGCCTTACGATCAATCCATAACCAAACCCAAAGGACAGTTTCCAGTTCCCCTTTCCAGCTCTCTCTGAAGAAGAAAAACTTGTCTCAAACTTTCCAGTTGCACCCATCATGGTCAAGGTTACCTGGGGATCTTTAAATGTGAACTGGTGGAAGTTTTAATCTTTATGGGGTTGAATGTAGGGTAAAACCTGTATTGCCAGTGCTTGTAATTTTGAGAACTGGCCTTGAAGGCTTTCAAATCACATTGTCAATTGCTTTTGCTGAGGTTGTTGCACTCATTGCTTTAAATCCTGTGAATTGCAGGCCTTTTTTTGTCCATTGACACTAAAGGTTGTTTTGAATTCAAATTTCAAGTAGTGGTTGTCTAAGCAGAGGTGGGAAGAGAACCCATGGCCATATGATAAGTCAGTGCAGGTGGCAAGTACACACGCAATGGGTTTCAGAAACCAAATAGAAACATGTCAAACTCCCTAGCTAAGTTTGGTGGACAAAGAATACCACCTGAGTGCTGAACAAAGGTGAAACTGTCTAAGGAGGGAAATTAGATAAATGAAATGATAAAGTTTCCTTGCTTTCCTGTGCTCTGGAAATATCAAGAATAACAGTTTTTCACATGGAAAAAGAAAAGATGCTCACCTTTTTTATGAAAATTCCCCATTATTAAATGTGGTCTTCAGTTCTCATACTGAAGGTTTTGCCCACTGCAGCCGTGTTCTTGGTGACCTGCATAATTTGGAATATTACCGTGACAGTACCATACCTGTCCACTGGTGGAGGTGGGAGGTTTCTTCCACACCTGCCAGAGTAAGAAGCAACTTTCTTATAAAATAAACCATTTTGAGTGTCCACTAAATCCATTTCCAGTCACCTGGAGACATGATTAACATGAAGAATTTTGCCAGAAGAACTGTCTTTCTTCATTATGCAAACTTCCCATGAGGAAAGATGACCCATGCGCAACATGTCTTTCACATGTGATGTCTATGTAACTTTTACCTATAAAGGTGCAAGTGAAAATGATACTGTTTCCCATTTAAATGAACAGTTTATCTTTGCCTGTGGATAGACTAGTTATTCAGTACATTTTTTGTCTCTTGAATGCTTAAAATTTATTTTAGAAGACCACAACAGTAAGCAAAATTGCATTGATTTACTTAGTGTGGTATTTTCTTGCTGATAGGTTGGTGCTCTGTGCGCTGTGTTAAGGCTGGTAGATGCCTATATGGCAGCATCCTCAGCACTGCACTGTGGCTCAGCCCCTGCTTAGAACCAGGTGCTTTTAGGAGAAGGGTTAGATCCTATTGCCTGTTAACTTTTGAGATGAAATGAAAGCATAGATAAGCAGAGGACAGGCATCATAACTCTTTTTTGAGTTCCAGCTCTTAACAGCAACAATTGCTTCCTTGATTACGTATTTCTGGGCAAAGGAGCACAAAGTAAGTGACAGTTTTCCAACAGAGGTTACTCTCTTGGAAGTCTGTATGCAAATGCCTGCTTTAATTTCACATTGTGTTCATATATATATATATATATATATATATGAACTCTATTTAAATATCTTAATGAAGCTCATAGATCACTCTTGGCTAGCTGCAGCAGTCCCTGTGGCCTGGGTCAATGGTAGTGTGTTGTTCGCTCATGGCTGAAGGCCACAAATCTACAAACAATTCAAATTGCAGTTCTGCCTTTTTACTAGAATAGAATTAAAATAATTAATTACAAATTTATTTTATTTTTGAACTAGAAATTTAGTCTATTTTTGTTCCTTTCCCTCATGACATGCAGCTGAGGCAATGAAAACTTGCTTGTAGATCTTGTAGTGCTGTGCATTGCAATTAAATTCGATGGTGTGCTTTTATGCTGAAAAATAGTAGTTTTCATCAAATGCCTGTCTTTCCCAAATATTATGAACTTCATAATTCTCTTCTAACTCCCCATGGTTCATATAATTGTTAATATTCAGAAATCTAAACCAGGGAGCATTTTGTTATGTTTATTAATAGAAAAATGTGATTGGAATAGGCACAACTTGAGTTAGTTCAGGAGCTGCAACGACCTGCTGGAAGCAATGGCTTCCAGGCTGAACCGTGGGTTTGGTTTGTTGCATATGCCTGTTGTAGCCCTGGAGAAGGTGCTGAGGAATGGGTCCCAGGGATGCTGAGAGCAGGTACCTGTCATGAGCCAGTCCCGGTGGTGAAAAGTGAAGTGGAGGTCTGTATGCAAGCGAGATGTGGGAAGACATGATGCCATGAAGGGACATCTATTTGGGGACTGTACCTGACTGAAGGAAATGGAGTTTATTTTACTTTTGGGAAAATGGAATTTGTACTGGTTTATTATTTGGGGGTCATTCCTATCTAGGCTTTTGATTTGAATCAATTCAAGATTTATAGTCAATTTCTGTGTTCTTCATTGCATATATTGCTACTTAGCTAATCAGTTATATATTGCTGACCCAGTGAAGCCCTCTCTGGAAGTTTCCAAGTACCATTTGGTTTCTTTCAGTCTGCTTTAAACAGAAAAGGCTAAATAAAATTAGCAGATGAGATGTAGCTGGCGAGGCAGGTACATCTACCTGCTGATGATCATTGTATATCCCTGATTTCAGTTGCTGCTTCTGATATGTTTCAGTGGTATTTAGCTTTTTCTGGGGAGGTCAGTTCCCCAAAATGATTTAAAAATACCTTTTTTTAAATTATTATTCAGCAGAATTATCTCAGTTGTTTCTAAGACCAAGGCTGTGGAGGCAAAACTGGTCTGTGGTTGATTCCTCAGCCTGGCTTTGATGCTTAAGTATTTGGTGAAGCTGTGCTTGGAGGTGAAGCAGCTCCACAGGGCAGCCGAGGCACTGCTGAGGATTTGGCTCAGTCTCTTCAAGGGCTCCAGTGGGAAGATGTGAGCCTACAGGGAATGGAATTTATTCAAACAGAGGATGGATAAGATGTGGTCATGTCAAAGTCATGCCGAAAACCACACTGAACCACAAAGATAAAATAGTGAGCGTGTGTATTCATTAACTACTGCCTGTTCAGTGCACTGGAGAAGGGTCTGACACAGAAATGATCACATTCCTTTACTGCAGGGTTTTTGGTGTTTGTTGATCTGTGAGTGTCCCAGGTGAAACAGTGGAGATTAATAATGCAGAAGTTCAAATCGTCAGATTATGCAAAAAAGAAAACTGGGTTTGACCTTTAACCACTCTGAGAATAAATGTGCAGCCATTTCTGTCTGGAAAAAGTAATAGCAGGCATAATTTTCAAAAAGTGTATGAGGTACTTTAGGAATAAAACTGATCTTGATATAAAACTCAGAATGTACAAATGAATACTCTTCATAGATTAAAAAGAAGTATTAAACCTCTAAAATAATTTTAAAGTCTTTTTCAGATAAACTGGTAGCCCTGTAATGAATTCATTCGCATGAAAACAGTTTGTGTTGTAGCTGGGTGGGGAAGAGTGTGTCCATCAGCTCATCCAATTCAATAAAACCTGAATTATTTGAAATGGGTTCAGCCAGCCAATCTGTAGGGCAAGTGACCATAAACGTGTGCTGGCAGCTTAGTCTAATCTCTCTTCTTGTAAATTTTTTTCATTGTCTGTAATGATTTTGCCATATATATATATAGGTTAACCTTTACTGGTCAGGACTGATTTATTGTTGTAGGTGTCTATATCAAAGGTCTGAATGGTGAAATACGTGCTATTAACAAGCCATTTCTATTTAGTAAAGCCAAATGGAATTTTGGAAGGATGTAAAGGTTACTTTTAGAAAGGACTGTCATCTGGCTGGCATCCAGGGTTTCCAGTCAGTAAAATTTTTAGGTGAATCTTTGCTTTAAATACATGGCAAAACCCCATGGAAACACATGCTGAAGGCAGAAGGTTAACTCTTTTGCTGAGGGTGGGAGAGAGGTATCTTGGTCCCATGCAGGTCACAGCTGTCAGTTCCTGAACTCAGATGTTTGCAGGTGAGGACATCTTGCCTGCTAAGAATACCCCAAGTGAGGTACCAAACCTGGCTGCAGGAGCCTGTGGGCATGTCCTGCTGTGGGGTTGTAGACAGTTCAGGGGATCGCCATAATCCTGTACCATACACTTAATGAGTAGGTATTTTTTATCCTGCTGTGATAATCTGTTTGCTTAGCGCAGTCCTTAGCCGGGTGGGAGGGAGTGTAGTAAGTTCTAGTAGTTATGGGATACTGCCCTAAAGCCAGTAAATAGCAGCTTGTGTTTCTAAACCGTCTTACCATTCTTTACTTTCATTGAGCATGGGCTTTCGTGGGGAGGGTGGAGTGGCTAATCTGAAATTCATCTGTGCAAGCAGTTGAAAGGAAATCCTAATTAACCTTTACCGTGGGCTCCGCTTGCTCCAGTTTACCCAAACCTTACTCCTTGGGGGGCTAAAATCCCGACCCTTACTAAGTCAGTAACTGAGTTCTGCCAGAGCTGCCTGCATTTTCCTGCTGAAGCATGGCAACATGCTGCAGCAGTCCAATTCCGTTCCCATGTGTCCATTGGCTCAGGGATTTCATTGCTGCAGTGCCTACATGTCATGTTTTTTGGGTTTAGTGCCCTACTGGCTGCAGACTTAACTAATTGTATTTGTTTAGTATTTATTTTATTAAAACACATACCCTCCTACCTTCCCAGAAACCTCTGGGGCTGATGGTTTAGTTGTTCAGAATTGAAGGATGGCGATTATTTTAGCTGCTTTTTGATATTATGGTAGCAGAGTCCAAGGTTTTGGCATTCATGGAAGAAGGTGACTTAGAAAGCAAGCAGCAAGCACCCATCTCTGCAGAAAGGGATGTCATTCTCCCATCAGCTGGTCGTGTCACCCTGGCCTGGTCAGACGTTTCAGCAGTTTGAATTGCAAACCATCCTTATTTCTGCATTTGTGGTTTGCATAACCTTTTGCATAGGTAACTGGCTCCCAAGTGTAAGGCAGTGATTGCTTCATAGACCACAGGCACCATGTCACACTCCTCTTGATCCTGTTTCCAGCTGTTTGCACCTGTGAAATGTGAGGGGTGCAGTTGGTAACTACACTGGGAATGCCCCATGCTCGGTCTCAGCACCATGTGTCTTCTCCAATGGGTATTATTCATGCAGTTTTATATAAGCTGATGATGTTCCAAAGTGAAAGAAGGAATTTTTGGCAAACAGTTCCTTCTTCTGTAAAAAGCATAGTAATCTTTGCAAATATTGAAGCAAATGGAGGTGTCTTTTAGAGTATACAAAATATTCTTGCCAAGTGTACTGTTTAGTATTTGTGCAACTACTTAGAAATAGAATGCATCAGTGTCTTTGAAATTATGTGTCTGACCCTCAGAAGTGTCTGACACATAGTGCAGTACCTGGAACAGGAGCCTGTTTGGATTGTGAGTCTTGCAAAAACAGGGGATTCTGGTCTTCCATGGGGTTACTCACGTGCAATTTAACACTCAGTCTCTCCTCAGGAAGTCCGAACCAGTATCGTTACAAGAAGCTCACTGCTCATGTGTGATAGTGTCGAATTAGCTGCTGGTTTTGTTTTTGCTGTTTTGTGTGTCAAGTACTGGAGGAGGCTGGACTAGGTTAGGAGAGATGCCGTATCAGCACCGCTGGGCTTTCGGTCTGTGCCCACATCACAGTTGCTGAAGGGGAAGTCTTCTGTCATGGCTGGGCTTTTCAGGGGGCTGATGGTAATGAATGAAAGAAATTACAGGCTCTGGGAAAGCATATTAAGCTATGAATCACCGAATCCTCTTGTTCTGCTGCTATCAGCTGACAGGTCTTTTTCCATAAAATAAAACCCATTAATGCATTCTTAGTCATTTTTGGTGACTCAAAGGCTTAGACCTTCTTCGAACTCTGTCTAATAGGGAATTGTGCTTGTTTTTAGCCAAACCCATTTTTGCCTGAGTTTGTACTCCTGTGCATGCCCAGAGTCCATGTTTATAGCAGAGCACATCCTTTCCTCCTTGAGTATGTGTCTTCCGTCTGTTGCAAGAGTCGTCTCATGGTTAGACTGGGTACCGTCAAATCCACATTTCTCTGAGCTTTCTCACTTGCTGGTACTGCCAACATATTCATCATGCTCTCTTCTTCCGTCAGGTTCCCCATGACCTCTTGAGTGGAGACACTGGGGACTGCATGTATTACGTTCATTTGCATGCAGCAAAGAAGGAAGATGATATGGCATTTTTAAATTTTACTTTTTGTATCTGGATGCCTCCTATCAAAAAGCATTAGAAATTTTTCTCCCACACATCACTAGTTCTAGGGCAGCATAGCGTAGATCAGGGTAATCTCAAGCTCATGGGTACTCGACATGAAATAAATGCGCTGTGTCAGCTCTAACATCTCTCTGCCAAAAAAATCACAACTCTCACTGGAAGTGTTATGGTCACTGTGACAGTGGAACAGCATGCCTGAGCAGAGTGTGCTGTTGTGCAGTTTTCCTGTTGTGAAGTTGATAAATGGCCCTTCGTGGCCAACAGGGAGAGCAGTGGTGAAAATCACAGGTAGGTGAAGGCATACAGTCCCCTCACTGTGGGGCGGGATGGGCACACAGCTATTGCATCAGCTGCAGTTTGCTGTGCCATCAGCACGTGTTGGTTGTCCAGCCTGTGGATGCATTTTCTGCTGCTTGGCCAATGGCAGTATCCAGAAGACCACTTCAGGAAACTAGGAGAGACCTTGGGATAAGCATGAGAAGATGGATCGCCCTTTCTTCTCTTGCTTGAGGACTGGCTGGCTTCACATTCACTGTTTTTGTAGTTTTTATTTGTGGCAGTTTTGAGGATTTTGAAGTCAAGCAATTGATTTTGTCAGGACTAAGACTTTCTTTTCTCTATATTCTAAGAAAAATAAATGTAAAGCTGCAGTTGGTGATTTGAGAGCTCAGTTTCTATGTTTAGGAGGATCTAATACTCTGATTCTTCTTTTTTTTGTAATATATAGCCTAAACAATCAAATCCATCCTGTGTTCCACTTGGTTGTGCACCATTTTACTGCTTGGTGGTAGCAGAATGTATCCTAATTTAGTTGAATTGTTGTTACTTGTATGCCATTTTAAGCAGCAGTGATTGCCACTCATTATCATTAGATGAAAACTATTGCCTTTGGAAGGATCCTAATAAGGAGGATGTCCCATTTAAGTAGAATATGTTGTGCTAAGAAACTTGGTTACAAGAAAAGATGTCATAGTCACATGGTGTAATATAATTCTATTATCTCATCTTCCTGTAGCATCTGCTCTGACATCTCATGGAGGTGCTCTTTGCTTTGGATGATTTAGTTAGGCTCTCAGTTCTTTAATTTTAAAGCATTATTCATTTGCTCTTCTACTGATTTTTCCAGGAGAAAAAGGGTGATCACTTGTGGTTAAAATGCATAGCTAGAGACCTTATGGTCTTTTCCTGGTTTTCTCTGACATTTCTTACTTCACCTTGAATTAGTTACTAAACTCTCTAAGGCTTTACTTTCACTTTATCTATGAATTAGAGATGAATATTACCTTATCTGCATAATGCCAGTGTCTTGAGGCACAGTTTAAGGCTGATAATGCCTATTAATGTCTTTGGGTAGTAGGTGTTAAAGACACACAGAGTAGTGTCCCTTTAGTCTCTTGCATCTGATTCCTGTGCCTGGTCTGCCCTTCCTTGTTTGGGCTGCTCAGCCTACTTTAAGACTCCAGTTCTGGAAACTTTATCTCACCACCTAGCTTTCCCAAGTGCTTTACATTTTCTCCATGCAAAGCCACTCCCTGTTACTTGACTGGGTTGGAATGTGTGGAAAGAAGACACTTTGTGCTCCTCGCCTTGAATGCCTGCCAGGTCTTCCTTTAACTGAAAGCACTGGCTGATATGATTAGCTTTAAAGTTTTCCCTGTAGTCTCATTTCTGTAAGGAGAAGTCAAGATGTTTTCCATCTGCCTTGCCAGTCAAGTTGACAGGCTGAGCCCAGGAGTGATGGTGTAGGCTGTTTCAAAAAATGGGCACCACAGGAGATTTTTCCAAGTTTGAGCTTCTGTGTAGTAGTTCGTGTCCCTTTAGGTTCAGCAGCTCCTGTGCGTTGGTGTCGGGATGTTGAGCTCATGGTGCTGGTGATCCAGTACCGTCCCTCAGAATCTGCTGTGTTTCTGGGTGGTGCATCATCCTCACGTGCTCATGATTGCCATGATTGCAAAATATGGGGTCAGAAGAGTTTTTCTGCATGTTGAATACCAGCCATGTGGGCTTTGCACCTAGTTAAGTGCTTTGCTGTTGCAAAGGTAGCTGGCGATACTTTTAACCTGTTTTGTTTTATTCCCATAGGCCTTGCTGTAGATGACAAGAATGCTCTCTGGTGTTGGAAAGTATTTTGGGACATGAGCTTGTGGAAGATCAGGGTTTTGTTTTTTTTATTGGATGTTTTGTGAGCTCTTGAACTTCACATAATTATTTATTGAGAGCAGGAGACTGGACTCAAAAAACTTTCTAGTCCTGTGTTCCCATGTAAAAAATAAAAAAATTGTGATGACTGAGAGGATTTCTTACTTCTAAAGGTAGTCCTGCTAGGTAAGGTTGTCATTTACTTGAGCAGTATAACATGCAACACCACGTACTGTGGACAGCTCAGGGTTAACTATCATTTGCAGGCTCATTTTCCATAGCAATTTGCCTTATATCTGTCCTGCACACTTGGGTTCTATAAACGCTTAGTAGGATCCAGCTATTTCTTGCAGTGAGAGTACAAACTGTTTTCCAGATACTCACATTTACTTAAGATGTAGTAGATAGACGTAGAGGGAGGTCAAAGAAAATTTGAATTATTTTCTCTTTAAAGTAGGAGCCCTTAAAGAAACATAACAAGGGAGCAGCAAAGTCTTCATGCTTCTATCTATGCTCTAAATTGATATAAAGAAGTCTGGCACTCTTTCCAAAGGCATGAATGGTGAAATGTGCAAAAAATGTTTTATGGTGTTTACAGCACTTACATTTCTAGTCAAAGCAAACATGTTTGTGTTGGGTTTCTGCTAGATGCCTCAGCCATGGATCATTTGAATCACATTGTTCAGTGGGCATTTTTATTAATTTAATGTTGTTGGAAATCCAACATTGTTTAGACCATGGGATTTGAATACTAAAGGAGAGGAGGAGGCAAGGAATTTAAAATGTGGATGACATTAGATATTGCAGACCGATGAATGTAGGCAGTGCAGACTTCTCCTTGCTTGCCTTGTTCTGTCACTTTATATGCTGATAAATATATATAATTGAATTCAGTGATAGTTGAGGTATCATTTGGTGTTAGTGATTTTGCTGTATGCTCAAGCAATTGCTTGATTAAATGTATCAAACTCCTAGAAATACGAGTAACAGCTTCAAATATGGGAGGTGTGTGATATGCAAATGCTTACCACGGTGAGAAGAGGAAGCTTGGAGCAGTAACATTAGGGGTGCAGTAACTGGAACTGCAAATTTAGGTCCTGAATTTCTTGTTCTCTTTCTCCTGAGATGGACTTACAGTTGGAAATACTGTTTTACGTAGCAAAGGTGATTTGGGACTGAACTGCAGTGTCTGGTTTTGGAGTTGCTCTCGACTATGAGGTCCTTCGGGCTGTTTTGATGGGGATGGAGGGAGGAGCTCTACTGGGACTGCTGCTGGGCACTGAGCTGGGGATATTTGTGTGATGCACACACACTTGTGTCATGCTACAAGGATAGCATTGGTCAGCTCTGCGACGAGCTCTGAAGGGAGTATGCAGGAAGGCATGTGTTTCTGTGCCAAAATCTGCTTTGCAATGGAGGGTGGTGCATCAGCCAAGCCCAAAGAGGTGGGAACGTGCATGGGAAAACTGGAAAAGAGTTACCAGGTACCCCAGTCTTTGGATGAGTTTGCTTGAAGGTTTAAAATAGCTGCTTCTTTTGTAAGTTTGGCCGCTTTCACTCTTCACTTTGTCTTTTTGTGTGATACTTTTCTCGTTTGGGATTTTCAACTCCCTAGGGACGGAGCTCTGGCTTGTGTTTCAGCTGAGCCCAGAGGGCAGGAAAAATGTGGAGTGTATTAATTGTGCATCGGATTTTCTCTATGATGTTGTTTTTTCTCCAGAGATTTGGGAGGGGGAGCATTAAGAGCTTGTCACTGTGATTGTTTTTATTTTGGCATCCTGCTGGTTTTAAAATGTATGCGTTTCTCTTCAGTCTCTTACCTACAGATTGCAGGGTACTCTGAGGCCAAGGGCAAAGCGAATAAAGCAGTTTTAGGTATGGCCCATTCTGGGTATGTCTCCTTGCAATCAAGTCCTGGACAGATCTATGCCCCAAGGAGGGTACAGACAAGGGCAAGGACCTAAAGAAGTGACAAAGTCCCAATACCCTTGGGTGCTTTGACTGCCTTGCCTTGCTCCAGTGGTTCACAGCAGTCAGAGGTGCAACATGTGGCTTCTGTATGTTGCTGGGTGGCACAGAACAGCCAGGGATGTACTGAGGGAGTCTGGCCCCATAGTCATCAAAAAACTGACTTCTTAATTTCCACTCTAGTGAGTCAGAGGGAGGAAGAGGGATAAAATAATGGGCAAGGAAGCGCACAGGGTTGAGTTAACCATGCAGAAAGGGAGGACATGTAACAGTGCCAGTTGAGAAAAAAGACAGGTACTGCTGTTCATTTCTGAAGATACTGCACAGAAATCTTTGGTGTGGAATGACAGGTAGCATCAGCTATGACAGCCAGAAAAGGAAGGGGGAAAAAGTCCCAGTTTTCAGGTCACTGGAAACTTGAGGTCCTTACCTGTTTTTCAAGTTCAACACAATACAGCTGAAAATGCTGCTGAAAAGGTAGATGAATAATACCAATTGGCAGAGAATTAAAATAAGGAAGTTGAACTGTAGCCAAACCAGTGAAAGCTTTTCAGATGTTGCTATCTATAAAAAAGATATTTATAATCACAAAGTGTTTATCTTTTTCCCCTCCTTCTTCAGTTTGGCATGCTCCTGTCTTCCCTGCTGTAGCCTTTCATCAGAGAATTTGAGCTTTACATCAAACATTGATAAAAAGAGAGAGTGGGTTTTTCTTCTAAAAATGTATTTTATTCACTTTAATATCTTTTGGGGAAAACAGTTGAATCCAGAAGATTGGCAGAGTTGCATGCCCAAGCCATAGAATTCCCTTTCTGCACTTGTGAGAACCAGATGTGATCCAGCAAAATTATGAGTTATAAACAAATCTTCCATCACCCCACTGGTCGTTGGCAGTGGTCAATTATAGTTTTGAAGCTGGCATATAAGTATCGGATGTTTGGCTATTGTTTGTCTTTGCTAATCTCCAACCCAAGTGAAACCCTTTGGCACGACACATCCTAGAATTCGTTACATTTTCCAACAATAGCACATTTTGCATTTCATTTGTGCTTTTTCATCCAAGAACCTAAGAATATGCTCCCCTCACCAAAGAACAGAGTAATTAATCATTCGGGCTGTTTGTAAGGAAAAGGCCTGGCTGTGGGAACAGTGTCACAGATAAAGTAGATAATAAAATGTCTATATCCCACTGCATAAATCACTTGGAGAAGTATCTTCTGTATGTATGATTTTAAACCATTTGCATTTTTTTTTGTTTGTAAAGTTATCATAAACCAATATTTTCCCCCCATACTTCAGGTGTGTTTTCACAGAAAAATTATCCAGTTCATTTTTAAAGATGCCATAAAGCTGTTTATGCTCTATTTCTTGTTTTTAGAAGTCTCTTAGATCATTTTCACATCTGTTTACTGCAGGGAAGACTCTTCCAATTTTGACTTAATTTCTATCCATTAAAATTATGAAGAATAATCTAAAAAAGTGAGAAAGATTTCCGAGAGAGTACTTTCTAAAATATGCAGGCAATCCTGCATTTTAAATCCAGGTGCTGTACTCCTTGGGCTCTGTACATCCACAGAATACAAATGTTGATCACTGTGCCAAGTGTTTATGTGAGTCAGCCACTGAGCGATGGCAGGAGAATTTGAAGAGCTTGTTTGATAAGCTGTTGTTGCTTTTCATTCCTTACCTTTCTGCCTTGAATTCTTCCCTCCCTTCTGCTGTGTCAGATGTCCTGCTCTTTCTCTCCAGGGCACTTCCTTGTGAGTTGTGTTACTCTCTCATGACCTTCTACACGTGCATGGGGTTGTTAAAACCCTGGGACCGGAGCGAGGGCTGGGAATTACATCTGTTCCTGCTCCTCTATCTCCAGCATTCAAAACAGGCTATTAGGGATTTTGTTCTGATGCTGCTGCTGCACACAGAGGATGATCCTGATCCTGGTTTAGTTTGCTGTCTCATGGCCTTGGTGGACAAGACTTCTGGTCTTCATTTTCCCAGTGTATATTCCTGTGTTTTCTTTTGGATAGGCTCACAGAACCTGTGCCACCTCTCTCCTCCCAGGATGGGTGTTTTTAGGTCTGTGCTGCAAATATAACATGCAGACTGAACTGTTTCTAGGGAAGAGATAGATGGAAGGAGGGAATCCAAGGCAGTTTGGTGAAGCTAACAAGATGGGTGAGAAGCATCTTCTCTCGGATGAATTGCCTGGTCTTTCAGTGCTCCAAGGCAGGGACGTTTGTGGGGCTGTTTCCTAACTGAGAGAAACAGGTTAAGGTAGCAGCTCTGCCCTGCACCTCCAGAATTATTGGTTGGTAGAGTTAGACATCATATATCTACTGAGCTGGGAAAATAAGCAAGTTGTTCGTTTGAAGGAAAACACTAAATATATACCTCTTCCTTAATGTATTTTGCACAGTCTCCTTGGCCTGTAAGGGCAGAATCTCCTGTCTGTGCTTAAAAGGAAAGAGTAGTAAAAACTAATGGAAAAAACACATTTCCTACTCTGGCTTAATTTCAAAGTTGGTTGTTGCATATCATGCATTTGGAGATAAAATGAAATTTAATCATCATAAAGAGGTACAATTCCACTGCCTGGGTCTACACCTGAGTATGTTCCAGAGTGATTGGGAAGGTGATGCTGTGAAGACCATAGCCATAGCTGACAGATCCCAGACCTTAGGAAGGGAGCAGAGCTTGCTCTCCAAGCTGTACCAATGCATCTGTTACCCAAGGATGGTAATGTAGTGTTTGCTTTTGTAAATAAATTATGTTTTTTACCATGACAGTGATTCTGATGAATAAATATATGCCCTCTGTCTACTCCTGAGGGTTTAGACGTTGTGGCAGAAAGTGACTTTTGTGCCTGAATGAATGTGTATGTAAATCATTTTATGTCAGTAGCTTTAGTTTTGCCCTGTACCCTGAAAATTCACTGCTCAAAGGGCTTCTGCATAATGGGCTTTTGAAGCCCAAACAGTTCATTTGCTGGGAGATGTATTTACAAAAGAAATTCAATCAGTCCATCAATGACACTTCTAACATCTTGATACTGTCCGTTATTTTGGCAATTGACAGTGGAATTCCCCTTACAGGAAAATCCTATAAATGTGTTGTCTATTTCATGTGTAATTTTAAATCCAGTCTTTAAGAATTCTGAGATACCATTAGATATTATTTTCTAATAATTTTGTGTAGGTTTGGAGTAGTTTCTAGGAGGCTTCTTTGGAACCCTCTTGAACTCCTTCTTGGGCAATCCTCATAGGATTTGCTGTAAGAATTATCCCTAGGTGGCATTGTAGTTGACTTGAGGATATTCAAAAGAGCTAACAAGGACCACTTCTGCAAGAATCATGTGTGACATTGAGCTCAGCACACACAGGCTGTGTCCTGGAATGTCCCCACAATGGTGTGGTGGTGACAGCAAAGTTATCCATACTAGCTGAAATCACATCAGACTTCTCTTTTCGTTTTATCCACTACAGGTGTTCTCTGCCTGCCGGACAGCTTGAACCTTCACAAAGACCAGCAAAGGTCAACCAAGCCCGGGGAGGTGCAGATGTTCAGCCAGTCAGAGCTGAGGACCATCGAGCAGTCTTTACTCGCTACGCGTGTGGGGAGCATTGCTGAACTCAGTAAGTACAAGGCTGTCGATAGAGTTTGGATTTCTTTCCTTGAAGTAAGGCAAAGCCAATTGCATTGCCTGGCTCTGCAGGGGAGAGGTGACGGGGCATGCATAATGTTGAAGGAGACATTGGGGTACATGTAGCTGTGTTCATGCTCCATGGCTAGTTTGGAATCTGAAGCCCTAGGAGGAAAGAAGTGTTGTGCAGACTCAAAGCAATGCCTATGGCTTGTTTGCATACACTGCTCTCACTTTTAATGGTGAAAGAGACTTTATTTCATCTTCCCTGTGTTGTATTTGAGAGCACATTCCAGCCTGGCCAGACCTGCAAAATGTCTGTTCTGTTGGTGTTCTGTCTCATTTCAATAGGATGTCTGTTTTATGATGGGCAGACAAAAAGCTGAAGGCTGCAATAAGTAAAGGAAATAATGTCACACATTTTAAGGCAGAGGTAGTTCCACATGTGGTAGAGAAGATCCTTCACTTGCCTTTCCTTCTCCAGTTCCAGCAGAAGACAGCCCCCCAACCCGAACCTGCACCAGAGGAATTTACTCCTGAAAGATAAATTATTTGCTATTAATTGAAACACCTTTTTGAGAAATATGGGAATCTATGATATTTGTCAAAATCTGAAAACTTTGCTTTTGGCACAGATAAATATTAGGAGGCAAATCCCATGTGCATCCCTATGTGACATGGAGCTAAATTACCAGAAGTGCTTTATTTAAACTTTTTCTCATTAAGAGAGAAACATTCCAATTCCATGTTTATGGTCTAGTTAGATATAGAAAGCTATGTGTGGGAAAACAGGGGCATTCAGACAAAGAAGGATGTTTTTTCTGAGGTTTGTGAGAAATATTATCAAGCTTTTTCCCCCCCCCCGAGTTCTGTTATGAAATTCTGGGGAGAAATTAAAAAATACTCAAATCCATGGAAATGCAGGCTACTCAGCTTACTGTTGTTACTGAATTGTGTGTTACCAGCATCATAAAGAACATGTTTAGAGATTTGATGTTCATATTTTTGGCACTTTCTGTAGCAATGCAAGTCTCCTCTGTAGCTCCATCATGTATCATCATGGTTCGGTTTCATGCTGTTCATGAGCCGTGTGGATGCACCATGGATGTTTGTCTACAAGCCACAAGATGGATTTCTGTTTTCAGCTTGCTAGTTTTAATTTGCTCTGATAAAGCGTCAAGAAGCCAAGAGCACTTACATGCCTTGGTGTGAAGTGTCTCTGGAATCAGGTGTTTGGTGTTATTCAAATTAAGTAATTTATGCTCATTTATTTCATGCGCATGAAACACACAACAGTACAATCTTTGTGCCAACTAAATTATGCATGAAGCTCTCTTTCCTATAGTACATATGGCTGGGTTTTAACAAATAAGTAATTTGTGGATATTTCAGGATGGGGTGGGTTTTTTTATTCTGGATTTTTCTTGGACCTTTGTACACAACCCAGACTCCTTAGTTAGGGCACCCCCTTCTCTTTTAAAATCTGATTTCCAGAAATCTGACATCTCTAAGTGTCCTGCCTTGGATTCAGATGCTTAGTTGGTATGGTTTGATTTCTATACATCTGTTGACTGCAAACAGAGGCAAAACACTCTTCAGGGTGGCCGGTTCGAAGAACAGAGTGCATCAGTGGGAGTCAGATGCAGCTGTTGGAGAGGTTGGCACCTCCAGCAGGCTGGGAGCCCTCCAGAAAACCCTCTGGCCAGCTGTGGGGGGATCCTCCCTGGCTGCTGCAAGCAGATGCATGTCGGGGAGGCAGCAGTGGGAGGAGTGGTAGTTGGCAAAGCTTGCAAAGTTCGATATGCTCAGTTGGGTAGAAGTCTGTGCTGTGGAGCAGTGCCTGTGCAGAGTTCAAAACTGAGCTGTGAAATGTGAAAGGAGGTGCAGCGTGTTGGTGGGCAAAAATCTCCGAATGTGGAGGAGAAATCTTGAAATGGAAGGAAAATGGAGGGATATGGGGATGCAAGTATGTTTGCTCTTTGTTCAGTACTTGTGTATCTGTCTCTGGCATCAGCAGATGAGCCAGAGGTTACAGCAAAACCTGTGCCATGGAGGGCGGATGGGGAACCGCAGTCTTGGGGGCAGAAATGCGGAGCAGTGGGGAGAAACTGGGGGGAACACCTGGGGATTGTAAAGGCATGGAGAGAGTAGGTAAAGGAGGATTTATTGTTGCCGTGGTGGTGTGAGGGGGAAGGAGAGCTTTAGAAGTAAGGTTGTGGCAAAGTGGATATGGTAAGCATTGGCTCGGAGAAAGTGAGATATGAGGGAAGGATTAGATACAGAAAAGCCCCTGAATGAATAAAGGTGATGAGGGAGATTCTCTGGATGGGAGGAAATTACGAGGATAGCACTTGTGAAGAGGAGGAGGAGATAGCAACCAGAAGTGGGAGACAAAGACAGAAGCTTGGCCTGTGGACCAGCAGAACGGGCATTCCCCAGGTGTGTCTGCAGTGTCCTATCAGCTTGCAATATCCCAGGAGCCAGGACTTAATTTCTGTTCCCTTCAAAAGAGCACAGAAAACAGGGGCAAAGACTGATCGTGCAATAAAGCTATTTAATTTTATCTCAGGAAAAAAAAATATTTAAAAAAAGCAATTCTAATTGGATAAGATTTCCTATAGTTTATTGACATGAATAATTAAAGCATTGCAAGTACACAAAATAGCTAGAATTAACAAGTGCCTTCATGCAGAGGAAAGACTTCCCCTGCTCCTGGTTGCACCCAGCATCCTTGGATGCAGCAGCGTGGCCAGCTGCCGAACTGCTGGAGGCTTGGAGACGGGGAAGTCAAATCTGTCCCGTGAAAGATGACAGCTGGCAAATGGGGCCTGTTTTCTGCCCTACACCTGTATTTCAGCTCATGTCTTAATTTCTTCACAGTCTGTTCCAGGTGAAGAACAGATTCACAAGGTGAAAAGCCTTGCATGATGTGGTACTTCCACACTGCCCTGCTCATGATGGCCCTCATGTGTCTGCACCCTTTGTTTTTTCATGTATTCTGTCAGTGTATTAGAAAAGATGAATCACTATTTGGGTGAGCTGCATCTCCCTGGGAGGTGACAGTGGGCAGGAGAAAATTGGGGAAAGGTGGGATGGCAGGCACCTAGAGGGAGGGCAGCAACCTCTGGGGATGCTGCAAAGGAGGGGATCAATCCAGGCTGCCACTGAGGAGTCCTCATGGCCAGACACGTTCAACCACATTCATGGATGCTGCTCTAGTCCCCACCAAACCCAGGGTGCCTGGTGCTCCTGCTCTCATCTCCCAGGCTTCGCAGGCAGCAGGTTCTGGTCCTTGCTGGGATGGCCCTGCCCTGGCTGATGGTGGCCAGGTGAGGTAGTGCCACTGGCCCTGAGGCTCTCTCCTGAAAATAGGAAGAAGAAGCGATGTTGCTGACTTAGGGGGGAAAAAATAAATCAAAGGAAGGCTTCATCTCCAAGACTTAGGAGGAGAATGTAAATAGACACCTAATTCTGCACTGCAATTACAGCCCTACCATGTGATTCCAAGGCAAAGGTTTAAAAAATTAATGTGAAACCTTATTCATTAAAATATAATGAACACGGCAGAAAGTTAAGGAACAACAATAAATCTGGCCTATGCTCTATTGGCATTTAGTATTCGGGAATTGTAATTGCCCACTACAGTGTGTTTTAAAATAATGTAATTTCATTTGAAATGCTTATTATATAGAGAACATTGGGAAGAACTGAAGCACAGCAAAACTAATGGGATTTTAAACAGTAGCCTCACAGTATTTCACTGTTGAAACTTAGTGAAAATACTTCACAGGACTTCTTTTTCCATTTTTCCTCCCCCAATCTTTCCCCTGAAGTTTCCTGTGTTTCTAAACCAGACCTAAAGGAGAAGGGGAGTATATCTCTTTGGGTTTTTTCATAAAGTTTTTGGGATTCTTCTAGATTTTTAGTTTTTCGTTTCTTCCCCTTTCAGGTGGGGAAAAATAAGTAGACTGAATAGAAGAAGACAGGAACATTAGGGAGAACTTTGGCTGTGGAGAGATCCTATGAAAGTACATTTTGCCCTTTAATAATTTTCCTTAACTTCTTAATGTGCATGTTTGCAATCCACAAACATTTATATTGTATTTTACTACATAACACTCCAAGACACCTTTTCATCATCCTTCTAATAGTACCACTGCATCACAGAGGGATAAACTGTGGCTTAGGATGTCATCTAAGGCATGTCTTCATTTATGTCTTCAGGTTAGAGCAGAAAACCATTTGGGACCTGCTTTGAGTGCAAAGATGACCAGTCTGCTATGGCTTTCCTGGGTGAGGCTTGCCACCCAGGTTTGTGCAAACCATTGTGACTGATGGTGATTGTATTAATCTGAGTGTTAATCACAGCTAATAATCATTTTTATTTTAAACTACAGTAATCTGAAGATGTGGATGTGACTTAACACTGCCGATCTCAGAGTTGTTTTGCTTTGGAATGGTGTTTAACTTAGAGCAGTTCCCAGATGTGATGTTCAGGCTAGTATTTCCTCCCTGTCACCACTCAGGTCTCAGCAAGGTTTCCCTTTTTACCATTGGAAAAATGCCACCCTTCATCCCCTCTTTTTATTCCACATCATCCTCTCTTTGTCTCCTCCTTGCTGAATGTATGTATTTCCAGAATAACGGCCTCCCAGTAGATCTTGGCATGTTTTTAGGGATGAAAGGAAGGGTTACTGCTCAAGTGTAAGTAGGAATGTGATTGCACATACTGATACTGTTTTTCATTTCTCCTCACAGCCCCAGCTGAGGAGATTATGAAAGTCGGCATCCTCTCCCTTGCCTTTTCATCTAGTCTTAATACTCTGCAGCCAACAGGAAGGAGCACTGTAGGAGCCCTACAAATTGATTCATGTGCTCTAAATAAGAGGTTAAACCTAGGCTTAGAAGCAAATGCCAGGGTAAAGGTGCTTGCTGGAAGGGTGGCATCTGAAGGAGTGTGGCCACAAGTGCTCTGCTTATTTACTGCCAGAACAAAAGCCTTGCTTGTCAGATATACTTCTCACACTGAGCATCACCACAGAGAAAGACCAAAGCTTATTCCCTGTGACCAGTTTGGTTCATGCAGCACAGGGCTGAGCTAAGCAGAGGTACTAGCTGAAACCTGCAATTCAGGTGGTAGTGCTCCCTTCAACATAGGGTTTGGCCATATGCTGACAGCCTGTGTTATCACCTCTCCAGATATGGTGATACTTTTCCCAGTTTTCAAGGGCCCACTGCTGAGTTATTGCACAAGATCTCTATGTCCTAGCTCTCCCAACACTTTCTGGGCCTCTAGTTTGCCATTCCTCCTTGTTGCTTCCCACAAGTAATCTGCTGCGTGTGTAAAAGTTAAAAAGAGAAATTGTTGAGATGCATCTCAAAAGAGAACCCCCCAGCAGAGAACACAAGACAGATTAATGCAGTGCTTAAATGCTAGGTAGTTTCTTGCCTCCCTTAAGGGCTAGCTGGTTGCAGCCTTCCCTAGCTGCTACCCCATTCCTCTTGCAGCCCTCTGTGAGTGATGGACCGCAGCCTCCATTGGCTGGCTGTGCACAGGAAGGGTTGTGGGTTACTTAATAGCTCCAAACGATGCCCTGCTTTTCTTCTCTTCCCCCTGAGATACCCACTGTCAAAACCCATAAAGCAATGCATTTATCTATCAGTTGAAATGAAGCATGAGGGAGGATAATTTGAAAATACCAGTCTACACCCTACTTAGCCTTTATCTTCCCCTTGACTGCCCATTGACCAAGGGAGTGGATTTCTGTCTTGGGTGACAGGGGCTGAACAAGGGCATCTGTTGGTTGTCTGGGTCCTCATCTGCTGTCAGTGCTCCTTTGGGGGCTCCCTGGCTCCTCCCATGGTGGAGACTCAGCCCTTGTTGCCTTCCTTGGGTAGTGAGCCCAGGTTGGTTTTGTTCCTCCAGGGCTTCTCCCTCCTGTATTTAAGCCCACTCAGGTCTCATGGTTAGAGGCAAATGGCATCACCGTGGTGGGGGGGGGGTACTGGAGCGCCAACCCTTCCCCAGAATATCACTGTATCAGCTCAGAACTCCCCCAGGTACATCACCTTTGAGGTTCAGACTCCTGTTCCCCCCAAACCCCTGCATCACAACACACTTGGGCTTCAAATGGCATCTTCCTTTCCTTAGGTTTGCATCCTCCCTGTCCGTGCTGTGCCCGGCCAGGGTGAATGCTCTTCAGCTGGCCTGCTCAGCCATGGCGGAGGGCTCTTAAATTCACAGTTTGAGGACATGGGTCTATGCCAGGCCAAAGAAAATCCAGGAATGGTGGTCCATAAGGTAGTGGCAGCCTGCAGAGGGAAGGCTCTGCCTTAGATCAGCACATGAATAGCTCATCCAAGTCAAAGCTTGTTTTGTTTGAAGTCGATGTGGCTTAAGGTGAATAAAACATAAACATCACACTTGCCACGTTGGATTGGAGATTTTGAACGTAAAAGTGTTGTTATAATAGGTATGTGAACTTGAAAAAATTTAATTATTATTGTGGCTTTTTCATGGGATGTATCCAATCCCTAATTTATCAGTCTTCAAAGGCTTTGCAAACACTAAATTACATACAAACACTTACTCTGTAATATAAATAGAAGCTTCTTGTGATGGTGGGGTAAGTGAAGATAAAAAGGTTAAATGATCTGTGGGAGGCCACAGGGAACCCACTGCCAGGAAATGGGCTGCTTGCGTCCCAGTCTTCTTAGTTCTGAGTTTGGGACCACAGTTCCCTATTTTGCTCTTCTATGGGAGACAGGAATGGCTGTTAGGAGAAGAAAAGGTTGTCTGGGGTAGCAATTCACACAGGGGCACAGCGTGGGCCAGCAGAGGTGGCAGAGCTGGGGAGGTTTCTGCAGGGTGAGCTCAGCGGGGAATTTGTTGCACATGGGATGCACCGCTGAGTGTGGGTTATGGCACCCCAAGTGCACACACAGCCTGAGGCAGCTGGCTCTAGAATATGGAATGTACTGTGTGCCAAGAACGTTTTACCTTTATGTTTGAATATACTTTGTGCTAAGAGCACTCACACAGTGAAATACATTCTAAACACTTTTCTAGTATGCAGCCTCCCTAACTCTGTGTGCATTCTTCTCCTGATATAGGTGAGTTGTCTTGAGTTAATGCTAGAAAACCTTCAATACATCATTTGAGGATGGGTTTTGCTTGAGCGGGTTTTGCTTGAGCAATTTTTGCTCTGCTGACTTTTGAAACATAGAGCTTGTTGTAGTACCAGAGGCAGAGGAACGTGGAGGAACAGTGCAGCTGAAATCAGGAGTGTAGGGATGTCTCAGGCGGCCGACTGAGCGGATGGCTGGAGGCAGCTGCTGTGGTACAGGAGACAGTTCATCTACTCATACCCACCTGCACTGATGTGCTTACAGGTGTGTGCCAGGGGAACTCAAGGAATGCAGAAACCAGAGGCAACAGGGAGGTGGAAAGGGAAAGAAAATCAGCCACTGTTTGGGAAGGATGCAGAATGGCTGCGGCTACCAGGTAGTAATCTAATTAAATAGACCAATAGTCTATTATTTGGCTTATAATTAAAGATTTCAATAGTTTCCCCAGAGCTGATAGTGAACAAAACCGTAGATCTAAGACTTTTATATTGAAGTGTGCAATTAATCCAGGTCAAGAAAATGAGTTTAGCACCTGACTCTTATGCTTGTAAGGGAGGCAAACTTTGGAAACTACTGACCATGACAAGAAGTTTGCAGCTCCCTGATGGATACTCCCTCTTTTCATGGTCTTGACAGGACGCAGGAGGATGCTAAGAACTCTGAAAGGCGCACACAACTCCAGCCTATGGCTCTGGCTCCTTCTTTGCAGGAGAAAATGTTAACCCAGGTAGCACAGCAAAGCAGTAACACTGCTGCTGTCAACATGCCCCACTGCAGGGCGTGATTCCTGAGCACAGGCCAAGCACATAGAAGTCATGGACAGCTGGAAGGATGACCAGACCAGTGTTATAAAACTGATGGGTGCTGCCTGCAGGATGCTGCCTGTTATGCTAGAAACATGGCCTTCTGCTTCACACAGTGCCCTAACGGGGCGTTAGATGAGAAGAGAGCTGTGATGGAAACAGATCCCCCCTCTCTCCCCTGGACTTTGAAGGAAAGACACAGGTCAAAAAACTGTGTGGCTTGTTTTCAGTGGGCAAAAATATCATTGTGAAGTTGTTCTGGTAGTTTTAGAAAGAGAAACTCGAGTGTCATGGGGAGGGGCTATGTAAGGATTGGTCCAGTGTCATTCACCTCGGTGTTGTGGCTGTGCAGGCATACACCCAGCTGAAAGGTTTTGACTGTAGAGGTTTATCCCTTTGAAAGCAGTTAGTCTGCTCCTAGGCAGGCAGGATTGCATGATCAGGTCCATCATGACAGATTAAAAAATCCCACAGGAAGCTTTTCAGACATGGGCATTGGGCATCGTGTCATTTTCTCTCTCTTCCTCCTCTTTGCTTCCTCGTGCTCCCCATCCCTCCCCATTACAAAATTGAAAACAGATGTGTTATTCTTTAAACATTGGGCTCTAAGATAGTTAAAGCATTGATACTAGTTTTTACTGAAGCCAAACACAGCAAAAAAAAAAAAGCTTCACTGGTCACTGCAAAGAAGGCTCAAGCTGCCTGCTTGCATGCTGTATATGTTATATACTACCCCCATACAGATGGGAGCAGCTTCACTTTCCCTGTCACATCATATATTTGGCTTGAAGTCAGTGAAGCTGTTCCTTAAATATTCAGTATTGCCTTAAACCAGGCCTGTGTCAAAACATGCGCATTACATAATATTTTCAATCCTTAAATCAAATGTATGTGGACCTTGCGTTCACAAACTGTGCTGAACTGACAGCAGCAGCAATGGGTGAGCCCTGCTTTAGTTGTGGAAGGGATGAAATGCTGGCAGCTACAGTGGCAGCTCTGTACACTGTGGTGTAGGGATGGTTTAGTGGCTTTTTGGTAGCCAGCGTGCAAGGCATGGCGTTTCTCCTCTGGGCTAACAAGCTCCAGTGTGAAGCCACGTTCCTGGAGCCCTTCCCCATCCAGAATCAGGGCTGCAAGGCAGTGCCAGCCTGGGGCTTGCTGCTGCCTTTGCTGCCCTCTGGAAGCCTCTCCTCTAGCTGTGGCTTCCCAGCTTGGGCAACAGAAATGTCCTCAAATGTCCCCCCACTTTGCTGTTCTTTTTCTTTTTTCTTGTGTTTATCCCACACAACGTGGTGTCTCTATCTCCCTGGCTCTGCCTGCAAAGCAGTTTGTGCGTTGGCTCGTCTGGCTTATGTTGCATAAATTACGGAAGTTTTCATTTAGTTCAATTTTAAAACAAAACAAAATTGGCAAGGTCTCCTGTCAGGCAAATCAGCTCCCAGTCTGTTCTTCAGGCAGTGGTACAGGGGTGAGGATTTGCTCAGTAGAGAGCAAGGCAGGGATCCCTGCTGGGCCCTGTGGGTCATGATGCCACAGCCCCGGGGAACTTCATCCATGGAGTTACAAGGTCAAAGCAGCTGCTACGATTTTTATTTCTGATGTGTTTTATTTGGAAATTATGCACTCAGGAATTTATTTGCCTTTCAGATGTGTTCAGTTGATACAGCTGAGATGTATTTTCAGGGCCAAAAAAAGATGCAGAAGAGCCAGCAGTGCTGCAAGCAGGTAACCTCCCCTTGCAGAGCCTTTCTGTGCTGAGCACAGCTCTGAAGAGCAGAGAGGGCTCATATGAACTGATGAAGGGATAGCAGCAACTGGTGAAGGGGGCTTATGTCTCTGTGCTTGGCCACAAAGTCAGAGTTGCCCTTGTTGTTCAGATATACCACGACTTTCACAGCTGGCAAGGAGAGCACGTGTAGGTTGGGTTTTCCAGATAAGACTTGAGTTGGCTGATTGCTGGAGAGCAGACCAGTGGGTCCCATCATGAAGCTGGCTTCAGGTCCATGGGTTTTGGGGTGCCCTGGCTGGAATCGAAGAGAGTTTCAACTCTTGATATATTCTTTGCAAGGAAATTGAGAAGCAAAAACATACTAGCAAGGAACAATAGAAATATCAAAACCTAGTAGGGATTGAAAACAACACACAAGCACCTAGAACCAGATGTTGCACTATGCAACATTTTACAGAGTTTGCATAAGTGCTACCATACAGTGTGTGCGTGCGCCTGTCAACTTCCTTGTGCCTTCTTGGCACTGATCCTGGAGCACAGATATGCTAAGGCACAGTCTCTGCCCTGAAGAATTGCCCTGTAACTGGATGCAGCTGGAGGAGGCAAAGGGCACTAGGGCATGTATTGGATTGTTCGAGGTTACGCTGTGGAATAAAACAGAACAGTGATTCCTGTCTTGCCTCCAGTGCTCTGCCTGTTGGGTACCAATATTGTAATGCAGCTTTTTATGCTTACTTACCATTCTCTGTGAAGCTCGATGCTTTACAGGTATTGATTATTTAAGCTTTGAGTTGACTCTGACAAAGAAATATTGTAATAATTTTTAATATAGAAATTATTTCAAATGTGACCAGAGATAGCATAGCAAAGACAAAAGCAAGATCATAGCAAATCAGTTCTTGGCATCATATAATTAAATGAGGCTTAAATGTAAAAAGCATTAATTCAGCTTTAATGGTATGAATTGGTTTGGGTTTCTTAAGGAACAGTTGACGAAATAAAGAATAAAAGGGTGAACTCCTGATCCTATTGATATGGATGGGAGCTTTGGCATTGAGCAAGGCTTGAGTTCTTCCAGCCTTCCATCATCAGTGAGGCTTAGCTGCCTGCCCTGCCCACGTCATTCTTGCTGCTGCTTTCCCTTCTTACTCACCGTGCAGCTTCCTCTGGTCCTGGATGTGTCATGGAAGTCACATCACCCCAGCACTCAGGGAGGAGTGGGATGAAGTAATGCTACTGACAGAATCTGGGCCTAAGTTGCATCTTGATGTTTAGTCATTGTTTGGTACAGAAGTCAGAAGCATTCTCTGGTACCTGCTGTCTCAATCCACTGAAATAAGATGGGCCATGTGCTTAACTTCAACCACATGCTTCAGTGCTGTAGTGGCTTGGGTCTGAAAAGGCTGAATTTAGTGCTTTTTCTCTGCCTTTGCTATTATTGTTAAAGCTGGATGTTGCAGCCAGGGCTTCTATGCAATTTTTTTTCCTTCTGAAGAAAAAGAGAGGAATTTACTACAAGGCTGCTAGCAGTTAAATTGGCCTGTGCTAGACTTGGCAGTGCACATCTGCTGTGACTGGAGTGGGCTGAGTGAAGGGGGTCCCAAACTTTCCTGCTGCTTCTGATTGTCTGCAGATAATTTTGTGAGGGACTGGGGAGTTATCTCAGCAGCACATCTGTTTCAGCTGTGGACCTGATCTTGCACACTCTCTGCCTGCACAGTTCCTCTTGGAAATTATAAGCATGCAAGGCTGCAAGATTGGTCCTATCCTGACAATTTTCTGGCAGAGGGAAAAGAAACTATTTTTAAATGAAAGCTTGGAATATTGCAGAGTGCAGCAAAAAATTGTGTTAAAACCTAAAACCCTGAAATCATGGACTGTGCAGTTTCCTCATGCCAGCGGTTTTCTTCTCTTCATGGTTTTAAGGCTATGTTTTTGGAGGACTGGGCTAAGATTTTTCTGTGGGACATTTCTCTTCTCCCCAGTACACATTATCACAGCAGCAGCAGCATTTTCTGTGTGAGTCAGGCTGGACAGAGGGGATGTGCTGTGTTCACAGGGGTGGGATCTTGCAAAAACCTGTAGTTCTGCTGTGCACACAATCAGAGTGGTTCTCCTTTAAGTTTGCCCAGGATTTCATTATTCCTCTCCTTCCCCCCCCGCGCCCCCTCAAGCTGGTTTTATGTTCCTACCTTGGTGTACATTTTAAACTTTTCCTTCCAAGTTTCAATGCTCAGTGGTCACTTGGGAAAAGCAAATAAGATAAAGTGCATGACTTCTTCTTAACACTGGAAAATAATGTCCTCTTTTCCCCATCACTCGCTTTTGTATAGCTTAAGAATGACCCAAAGGGCTCTTGCTCAGATTTTCATTTAAAACAAACCAACTGATTTGATTCAAGATCATTATTTCCCCCAAAAGCACTCTCAGAGTGATTTGAACATGTGAAAACAGGCAGTTTATAACCACAATTGTTTCCCAGCCTTTGATAGAGTGGTCACTAGTCAACAAAGGTAAAATTCACTGCCTCAGAGGGAGATGCTTTAGTTAATTAGTTACAATCAGTGTTGTGCTAAGAGACTCACTGCTGCTTCCCCATATATTTGCCTGCTAATCTCACTTGCTGGCTTTGCTGATCCCAGTCCACCTGCCGTGGCTGGGTTCCATATCTGCCCTGCAAGGAAGTGGCCCAAACCACACTGGCACAGGGGAGATGATGAGCATCTTCCTCTTTGGCCATTTCCTGTGGTCTGGAAACCTGAGGGGCTGGGTAAAACCTCTTTCACAGGTTTTGCTTTTTTGCTAGCATGAGGTTTTCCAGGCCTAGTGTGGGCTTACGAATTGTAATTTTGATTGCCACATTTTTGATACTGTCTTTTAAAAATATTTTCCCCCTTTTTTCTTCACCTACATGCCCATTTGCATGCTCCTGCAGTACTTTTTGTGTGGCCTGACTACTTCCTTCTTCATTCCAAGGGGCTGGATCTCCTTGCCGCTCTCTGACCAGGAGCATGCAGCTTTTGGTGTTGCTCTGCATTGTCCCCACTGGTCTTTTTTGGGGGCTCCAGGGTTTTGGCCCCCTCCAAAGACTGCCAGTAGGTAGCTCTGGTCCTGGCCTTGGCATATCAGCTGTTCTCTGGTGCTGCTGAGATGGGCCAGCCTACTGCTGCCCACACCCCATATTTGTAGGAACTCCTCTCTGGCAGGCCTTTGTGGGCTTGTCTGCAGCCTGGGTATGTCACACCACACCATGTAAACCACCAGGCAAAGTTCAGCCTGGTGATGAGCAACACACAGGATCCTGTCCTACGCTGCACTGTTTACATATGTGAGGTTAAATGGAAGGGAAAAACAACCCAACGTGCCTTTTGGTTTGCAAACTCAGGGGAGAGGCAGCTGAAAAGCCTGGCATTTACCCAGCTTTGGCTTTTTTCCAGGTGACCTGGTGTCTCGAGCAATGCACCACCTCCAGCCCCTCAATGCCAAGCAACACGGGAACGGGACACCAATGCACCAGAAGCAGGGATCGTTCTACTGGGAGCCGGAGGCTCTGTACACCCTTTGCTACTTCATGCACTGTCCACAGATGGAGTGGGAAAACCCCAATGTGGAGCCGTCAAAAGTCACGCTGCAGACTGAGAGGTAAGAGCCGCTGCACGGGGCTTAACGCTGTGGTGAAGACGTTTTGTTAATAAATCAGCCTGGCTGGCTAATTGCTAATTACAGCCTGTGCACGAGAGGCTGTGGAGCAGTCTGGTTTGGTTTAGGATCACCTCTTTGAAATCCCTTTCTCTCCCCAAACTGCTGCATGGCTGAACCAATATATATCAAAAGTGACACCCAGTGGCTACATACAGCAAATTGGTTCCAGATGTGCACTTGGGAGAGATTTCCTTTTCCTTTCGTTGTTGCTCAGCTATTCTGTGTTTTGGAAAAGAAAATGAGAACTTCTATTTCTGGCCTAGCAGGTTTGGGTTTAAATGTGGAGTTTTTTTCTGCGTGTTAATAGGGCTCAACAGCTGCGACTGGGGAAGTGGAAAATGAATAGAGTAGTGTGTAGAAAGGAGAAGTCATTAAAGATGCTGGCCTCCAATTGCACTGAGTACCTGGGCACAGGAGTAACCTCAGGCCTGTCCTGGTCAGGGACATGGCAAGTTCCAGCTGTGCTGCTGCTGTCCCTGCTCTGGGGATGGCCAGGGCAGGGGAGGCACACCTGGAGCCATACCCTGACTCAGGGTCTGATGCAAAGTGAGAAAGAGATGCCACTGAAGCCGGCAGGCAGGTGCCCAGCACAGGGCAGCTCTGTACCCAGGCACTGCAGAAAGCAACTAGGACATATTGCTGACTGAAAAAATAAATCCATGTACTGTCAAAAGTTCAGCAAACCCTCTAGTGACACAGTTCTCCAGCTGTGTGCTGCTAGTTCCCTGCTGCACGTCTCAGCAACCCCAAACCAGGCATCTCCAGGACAGAGATGAGTGGAACGGCTGGTGCTTGTAAAGTGATGGATATTAATTTTTAGGATGGGTATTGTGATGCAAATGCAGGCTGATCTGCCAGGCTGGGCTGCACATTTATATCCCAATGTATGTATTGGGATGTACATGTGAGCCAAACTGATCTGCACGTGTGCCCCAAGAGCTGTGCATGTGGGGCTTGGTTATTGTTTCACTAGGAGGTTGGCATCTCAAAAGCAGCATTAGAGGATCTCATTGTATGTGTAGCTGTAAATGGTATATAATATAATATCTTAATTGGAATACTTTTGTGTCACTCACAGAAGCGTACAAGATGAAACTCTGGCATTAATGATGTTACTGGGAATTTTGCCATTTGCCTTTGGATGGCATTTTGTTTCTTTTCAAGTTTGGGTCGCTCCGTGAGCATGTTTGTTGCTTTTTGTTCTGTTATTTCCAAAGTAGGAAAAAAACCAGAAGGGAAATGACAAGAATCCAGAATTTTCTCTCTTTTTTTCTAATTTATTTTTGATTTTGTGATTTGTCATCCAGCCTTGCTGTTGGGGAAGGTCTAACTCGTGTCCAAGAGTGGTTAGTATGCACAAAAAATTTTCAAAAATTGGAAAATACCCGCACCTGATCTGTAGTCTCCATCTGTGGGACTAATGCCACTGGAACCAGAGGGAATATAGGGGTGAATAATGCTGAGCCTCTGGTTTTGTTAGACTTCTTCAGACTTCCCTGTGCAGAAGTGAAAAGGGCAGGAATATTCGAAAAAATCACTTTCAGCATTTGCTTTAATAGATTTTCCTTTCTCTGAGGTCACCTTAATACAAGCCCTCTGTGTTAGAGCGCTTGAAATACTGATTATTTAAAGCGATTATTCTTTGCTTTATTTTGAATTCTCCGTCTGGCAGGATGTCTTCCTTTGGCAGGGCAGTTTAACGACTGTGGCGTGCGGTCGGGGCCGGAGCAAGTACTCGGTTGTTATTGCCAAGAGCCTGTGGTCACTTTTGGAAGGAGCAGATACATCTCCTGCTGCCCAATCACACATGCTTTAGTACTTAGTGCTGGAGTGGGAGCGATGCAGGGCTAAGTGTGAGCCCAGATATTTCCATGGAGCTGAGCTCTGGAGTGTCACCAGCTGGAAGTAACCGCCCTGTGCTGCTCAGAAAGGAGGACACTGAAGCTGACTTCTCTTTAGTGCTCTGAGGAGCCTTACTACTAATTTCCCATCTTTTGTTTTTAACATGTAAGCACGCTTTGTGGTCCATGACTTACTTCTGGTGGTTTCAGTTTCCGTGATGGTTTTTTTTTGCATTGTGGGGAGATGGGTTTGTTAGACACAACACTTACTCGAAAAATATTTGTAAGCTTTGTGGTGTACCAGTGTGCCATATTTCCTCTCCAGCTGCGGCAATTGCTTTTATTTTGGAAGAAGCCCAGAAGGAAGCAAGGAGGTCCAGGCATCTTTCCCCATCCTTGGCCTCTCTGTCCCTGCTGGTGTAGAGAAGCCAGGACTGCGAGAATCTGGCTGTAGGCAGTATTGTCATGAAATAGGGGTTGTCCTGGGCTCTTGTGAAAGCCAGCCTGGCTACTGACTTGGCCCTGTTCTCCCTGATGGTGCATGCATAGGGTGGAGAGTGTTGTGGGATGCAGTCAGAGGATTCTCCCAGCCCTTGCAGGGCTCGGTGCCATCATAAGACCATCCCATCCTTCCCACCCATCTCCAGCCCACCTGAATTTCAGCTCTGCACCAGGTTGAGTTAGGGAGCTGCAAAGGCTCCACACATCCTGCAGAGGCTGGATATGGGACGGGAATTCAGTATGGTGGTATTGCTGGCTGGCTTAGCACTTTCCAGCTCAGAAAGCAGTACCTCCCTCAGAGCCTTGGGGGATGCATAAAACGGGATTTTTACCTTTGAATAAATCCGGCACTTCATTTCTAGGGAGGCTTTCTCTGTGTTTGCTCTTCATGGAGGTAAAGAAATGGGAATACTCTATGCTTTTAATAGTGTTTGTCTTTACATAAAAGGGAAAAATGATTATATAGCGAAACTTGTTGTGGGGGGTGGACTGTTTTCATGGAAGGGGAAAGAGGTGGAAAGTGGCCAGAATTGCTCAGATAACCTGGAAAATATTCCCCACTTCCTAAATGCCAACAAACCAAACCATAAGATGGATGTGTGATCCCCCACCACCCCAAATTCATATTCTTTGAATCTGGTCACTTTGGGAGAAACTCTCTGATTTTTTGGCACCAACACAAACCAGTTCTGCTGACCACAGGTACCATGTAGATGGCTATTTTGGCAGGCATTGAGGTATGGGGAGGGGGAGGACCTCTTTGTGGGGTCCCCTTTCCCTAATGCACCCATTACTGGGATGTGATGGAGCCATTTATCTTGTGCTTAGGTGTTGCCTGCAAAAGCAGTGCTCCTCCAGTGCCTCCACCTGCAGGTGGCTGTGGATCATTTAAGTTTGTTCATTCTTTTGCTTTCCCAGGAATTAAAAAAAAAAGAGAAAGAACTGTAGATGAGGCTACTGTTGCCAAGATTTTTTTCTTTCTTGCTGCTTCTAGTTTAATAAAAATATCTGTCCCGTGGTTATGTTTTGCTTCTCAGCCTCTATAATGCTTCTAAAATTATTGCAAGTAATTTCTTAAGCACCGGAAAGCGCAGAATCTGTAGCTGCAGATTTGTGTGATGTTTTTTTCCTTAAGTGGTTCCTTACCCACTTTTATCCACAGCTGTATTGACAAAGTCCTCATTACTTCCTAACTTGCCATGTTCCCCATTAACAAGTCATTGAGAAGCTTCGGCTCAGCAGCTCAGCCAGTGGAGAAACCACCCATTAATTCTGCTCACAGACAGCAGAGTTCCTTCTCCAGCGCTGTCTGCTGCTCCACCTTGGAGGAGCATTAACTCCTTGTACCTCCTGGCAGCCATTAGCTTTTCTCCTTGAGCCTTAATTGAGTTGATAGAGACCTGTCTGGTTTTAAGCTTCTTTTCACTTTTCCTTAACTACTATTCCCTGTATGTGGAGCAATCCCTTAGGAAACTCCCATGGGCTATTACTGCTTGCTTTTTATCTTTCTGCCTGCCTTGCACACTCACATGGACACATGCATAAAAAAATGCATGTTCCCTGCACATGCATATGTGTGCAAATTTTAGTTTATTCATGATTAATAGAAAGAGTTTGGGTTATCATCTGAATTTTGTTTCATGCTCCAGATAGTTATTAGTGTACCTGACTAGTTAATGTGATGCAGCCCCCTTAATGAAAGGAGTGTTCCTCTGCTCTAAAGTAACTTGAACTCTTTCAAAGCATTTTTGTAACTGCTACAGCCATGTCTGAAGTACAGGTTATACCCATAAAACAATTTCAGTAAAAAGATAACTAGGGAAATTTGTCCCTGGCTTAAATTATTATGTAATACAAACTCCATGGGTATGGCAGTCTCCAGCAAAGACCAGCAGAGAATGAAGGGAGTGGTGGGGAATGCTAATGAAAAACAGGTAGAGCACTGGGAATAGGGAAGTCCTGCTATGAAACCTGAATGAACTTGTATGCAGATGGGATTACATATGCTTGATGTGCCAGTATGCCAGAATCCCATGTAACCCTATCTATTTTTATCCACTGTTTAATTGGAAACTTCACATGGTAAAGCTGTAGCCTCGCTGAAATCAAAGTTAAGACCAGGGTTGATTTGACTGGGAACCACTATAAAGAATGCCCAATACATCCTTATATAAATCCTCCAGGTTTGCCTCCTAAATATCAAACTTCCCTTCTAAAAAATCCCTTCAGCTGTGGTATTGGCAGCTGCGTGCAGCATGTGAGACTGTACATGTTACAAGAAATAGCAGTATTTGTATCTCGGCTGTTACACAGCATATCCCTGCTGGGCTGGGGTTGTATTATACATCTAATTTATCAAGCTGGACTTAACACTGTCCGTGGGATGGCTATAGGATTTTTTTAAATAGAGAAAATTGCGTGCAGCCCTGTGAGAACAGCGTGGTATCCAGGCTTGTCTGTGCTGCACTCCAAACGCTGGTGTCTCCTCAGGGATTTATGCCACTGCCAGTTGTGTCAAATCTGATGTCAAAACTGCCAGTGAAATATTTCCCCGTTGTGGTTGCTGGCTGAGTCATCACTTTGACTCAGTTGTGTTTCAAGTCTTGGCCTTTAATGTTTTTCATGCAGGAGAGGCAACAGGGACAGCTCATTCCAACACTGAATGCGGGTTCAAAAAACATGATTTGCAGGTACCCATGTGTGAAACTCTGGAGCACCAATGTCTTGGTGCACAAAAGCATAGGGGTAAACCCTCCCTCTGCCTGGGTGGGTCTCACTAAGGCTTGTGTGAGAACAAGGAGATTTGATCCTTCAGCCTGAACAAAATGCAGAATTGGGTTTGTCGAGGCTGGCTCCTTGGGTCACCCTTATCTGGGCTTCTGGGGTGACAGAGGGGCTGCCTAGCATGAAGTTGCTGCATGAACTCAGGGTGGGGCATCAGTTGGCACTGATGGGTCTCTGGGAAGGATTGGCACTGGCAGCTTTTTGAAGGCATCCAAAAAGTATTTGCTCTCTCTGAAGACAAAGAGCTTATCGTGTAAATATAAATGAGTTCTGCAGCCCAGAAACCCATCTGAAGTGTGTGCTATATACATTGGAAAAAACATGCTTTTCTGTCTTTCAGTAATGCTAAAAATTGACCAGCATTGCATATATAGTTTCATCATATGTTCTAAATGAAATCTGTCAGAACTGTGGAGGCCTTTCCATTCATTTGTTGGGATTTTCTTTAAAAACCACCCAGTAAAACATAAACAAACCAAACAAATGTAAAGAGCTTTTTACAGTGTTAAAGCTGCTGACTCATATCTGCAAGAAAAAACATCTCCCTACGTTTATCTAGATAGGCTTTTACTTGTAAAACTACATTTTTTTTCTTTAAGCACTGTTGAGGAATCTCTCCTGTGCACTGATGAGCTCCTGTACCTGGAGCATGCTGCAGGCTCTGCTGCGAGCAATGGGCTGGTGGCCTGTCCAGGGTTTGTGAGCCACAGCAGTGTGGGAGGACTGAGCTTGGCTGAGGAGTGTTTGAAGGTGATGAGTGTGCCATCAGGAAGGCAGTTTAAGTCTGCACAACAGAGGAGGTGACAGGCAATAGTTTCCAGTTTGGGACTCTCATCATCTAGCAAAAATGATTCCCACAGTGGGAACTGGGAGAAGGGAGTGAGACAGGACACCACTTTCCTGGCAAGGGGGATCCTGCCAAAAAGGGAGTGGCTGGGGAGGGGAGGGGAGGAACTGCTCCAGCTGCTGGGAAATCAGAAGAGAGTGGTTGTGTGTACCAGCCCTGCTCTTGAAGGATTGGGCAGAAGGTGGACTTTGAAGCTGCTCAGTGGCCAGCAGGGAGTCTGCACCCTGCAAAGGTGGTAGGGACACTGAAAAACTGGGGCCAGGGGTTATTTGGAGCTGGGCTTTGTCAGAGTGCTGGCCCTAGTGCTTTGCAACGCCGGCATCGCAGCAGGTGGTGTCCATACAGGACCTTCATCCATCTTCTTGCAGACCCACGCAAAAATAATGAAGCACCCTATTGCATTTTATGGTGCACATTTCTCATGGTCTTTCATCTGACAATTTCTCCTGTTTATATACAGGTATACTGCCACCTATAACAACAATAACAGTACTACTACTACTGATAATAATGAAGAAGCCTGAGTTATTGCATATGCATGACAGGACTTTTAATATGTCTGTGTGCCAGCAAGTGAGGGAGGGGAATGGCGAGCAGCCCAAGGTGGCTTTGTGTGTCTCTGGAGGAGCGCAGGTTTTAGGCAACCCCTCATGTGCTTAAGATGGTGTGATTAGAGAGGATTATGCATTTAGTTCCTCTCCATAATACCCGCTTTTCTGGTGAACTGTTACGTAGTTTGAAGTGCCCCAGAGACAGCAGCCCCACAAGAACCGAGATAGGTTTGGTGTCTGATTGGGTACAGAGGGGTGGTTGGCCCCACTCCAGAGAGAGGGTCCCAGCAGGGAGCTGTGATGTGTGGGGGTGTTGTGGAGAGGGGTGTCTGATAGCCAGGACAGGAGAGGAAGGTGAGTGCTTGTCCCTTGCTGGGGAGAGCCAGCAGGGCACTAACTGCAGATGTCTTCGAGGCACAGGAGCTTATGGGTCCCTGAGCTGTCCAAAAATAGATGTGGCAGGAGGGAACAGGGAAGGATGCTGCATGGGAGGATGAACCAGAGATGTGAGGGTTTGTGGGCCACTCATAATTGCCTTTTCTCATGAAGTAGGAGAAGGCATGCTCCAAGAGGAACTGGCTACCCCCTTGCTGAGAATAGGGAGACAGGGCCCAGAAGGGTCCAGCCCTTTGGGATCTGCTTTATGTTGGCCTTCCTCATCCCTCCCCCACCTCCCAAGCTATTGTGCGTGGGATGGGAATTGCTCTGTAGAGAGACCTCTCCCTTCATCCTGATCTGGCATATTTTTTCATTTAGATGTCAGCTCTGGAAAATACAAGTCTGTGCCAAAACCCATCTTTTTTTTGAGATATTACTTAAGTCCATGCTTAACTTTGAACTGCAGGGATTTAAAGAGGATAGAAGCATGTCTTTAAAGTTTAGCACAGGTGGGCTTGAGGAGGAGGAGGTCAGAGCACTCACTGACCTGCAGCCCAGGTAAGGTGCTTCTGCAGCAGTTCAGCTGCTCCTTACTTTCCATATCCTTCAGGCAGAGTCAAGTCCAGCATGTTCCTACCATGGTTAAATGAGTTTAATTAAGGCATGTCCTTCCAAAGCATATAACCAGGTGACTTACCTGCTGTGTGTCTGCTCTGGAACACATTATTACTGAGCTCTTCTGGTTGTTACCTGCCTTTGTGCCAGAGATAAATCAATGTATACACCAGTGATGTGATGCATTTGCCTAACCCATTTTCACACAGTGCCATTTGAGAAGTGAAAAATTTCTTGCTGATGTCACATTGTCTTGTGGGTTGTCACACCCCTATAACTTAGTGTTCCTCTTTCTTCTGTGGCACACAAGCAGTATTTTAAAAAAAAATTCCCTTCACATGGTGCATAGGCTCTTGAGGGGTATTTTTAACCTATTACACTCAGCCATATTTGGTTCTCTTCTCAAAATACAAATTCCCTGATACCCTGAGATATGCGGCGATGATTTTTCTTTTTGCTTTGGAAAAAGGAATGTAATATATTGTGAGCAAACTCCACGTCCTCATCTAAGACTGAAATTGGACTTTATAGAATAAATTCCTTTGCTTCTGCAGAACACCAATTCTCTTCCCTTTTGGGAATTATTGCACCAAATATCTATGCTCCTTTCTGTTTCTCTGTTGAGGCTTGCAAGACGGGGAAAGGAAAAAAAATGCAATTTTATAGTTCAATTATCTCAGTTCCTGTAGATATTTTTAGTTGCTCTGCTCCTTACTGTGGTGGGGCAGATTTTGTGCTGGGCGGTTTCTGACCTGCACAAGAGGAGGAAAAAGCGTGAACCTCCAAGTCCCCTGTTCAGCCACAGCTCTCTGCTTTTCTGCTCCTCCAGCAGATGTTACAGGAAGGCTCTGTACGAGCCTGTCTTCATTTCTCTGATCTAAACTGTGTTCACTCATGCAAAACATAACCTTGAATTGAGTTTTCCTTTAATTGTATTCCTAGAACCAAGTTATGTCTGTAACTACACGCAGTTTTACACTTCCAGTGTGATTTGCAGTTCCCCTTTCTGCTGTTTGCTCAGCAAGTGTTGAAAAAACTCACACTAATTACTTGTCCCCAGTTACTTAATGCCTTGAAAGAGGGTCCCTTCTATTCCTAAGATGAGCTGGGGAGCAAGAGGAGATATACCCCTGCTTCCCTACTCTCCCTCTGACTCCCACCACCCTCATGACAGCTGGGTTATGGAAATCATTTCACAGGAGCTGTGGGAGAAGATGTTCTGTCCTTATCTGCCTCCTGAAGCGGCCATGGCAGGTCTGGGGAGAGAAAAAAACCTTGAAAACAAATGCAGCCTGGTCTTGAGGTGACAGCACTGTGTTTGAATAGAATACTGATGAAAGTGGCGAGTCAGCCAAAGATGTCATATTTCAAAAAAAGGTTGTTCATTTAAGTGCCCGTGAGATTTGGGAACCCAGCATGTTAGGGAAAGTTATTGGCCTCAGGGCTTCTCTGTCCTTTGGCACTTCTGAAGTAACTCATCCCTCCTCAAGAATATTAATACCAGAGCTATGTAAAGCCAAGTTCTCAAAAAGGGAAATAAATGCATAAAGAGCTATAAATAGGGAAAGGATATTCCAGAATCAACATCTTCTTAATAATTTTTCTCAGGGTAGATCCTTTTGTAGATAAAGTTGTACACTTAAAATGTAAAATATTTCCCAACTCTGCCCCTAATGCAGACTTTTTTTCCTTCTTCCATAAAAAGGGACCACAGAAGGAAAGGCAAGCAAGAGACTTGCAGTGACCCTCAAGGTGTTCAGCTGTGGTTATTTTACTTGTTTTATCTCTGAAGTAGAACTTGAAGCTATGCTTCTCATTTAGGGTTTGGCATTTTTCTCTTGGTTCCCCAATAACTTTTAGCAGAGATGGAACAAACTCTGTGCTGCAGGCTTCATCTAGGGCTTGTGCAGTTCTCGCTGGGACACAGGGCTGGCCAGGCATTGTGGAGTGAAGGACCATGTCTCTGGTAGGGCCCAAACTTTGCTCCAGCCAGGGCTGTGGCCCAGAGTCCTGCTATTAAATTCGGGGGGTGGTTTTGTACATTTTTTTTTTCTCAGTTGGCAGAACAGCTGGCACGCAAAGGTGTAGCAGTTTGATACTCCTAAAAGTGAAACAAAACAATCTGATTTCTGACCTCACTCACAGAAAACCTTCACTTCAGCTGTGAAGTCCCCCACTTTCAGTGCTGAGCACAAGGTGCACATTGCATTGGCAGAAGGTGCTGGAGACTTTCTTGGGTATTCCCTCTCCATCCCTGGCATTTTGGGGTGGGGGCACCCCCCTTCCCTGCCCAGGCTCATTGTCCTATCCCTATGGCAAAGTGACAGGGGAATTTACCCAGGCCAGTGCATCAGCCAGAGCAGTACATGGTCCTGTGCCAGGCTCCTGCCCTCTTTTTGGGATTACTTTGTGTGAAGGATAGGAGGAGTGGAAGGAGGGCTTACCAGGTGGTTGCGCTGACCTCGCAGGAGCCCCATAAACGAGCATGGCTCATAAACCTCACTCTTCAAATAATCCTGCTCTAGAGACGGGGTGAGACATCTTGATTTAGATCTGCTTGAAAATTGCTGAACTGGTTTGCTCTCCCATTCTTTTGTTTTGCATGTTCCCTTCTCTCTCTCCATATATATATATATATTCTCACACATATATGCAGACACATGCGCTCCCCTGCTCTCTCTTTCTCTCTACCTGTTATTTCGGTGCCAGTGTACTGTAGCATTCGTGTCTGTGTGCTTCCCCAGGCCGTTCATTGTGCTGCCTCCCCTGATGGAGTGGATACGGGTTGCCGTGGCTCACGCGGGGCACCGTCGCAGCTTCTCGGTGGACAGCGATGACGTGCGGCAGGCAGCGAGGCTCCTGCTGCCGGGAGTTGACTGCGAACCTCGGCAGTTAAAGTAAGTCCAACAAAACGCAAATCGGCTGCTTTGTGCAAAATGTGTCTCTCTCTTTCCTAGTGAACAGCGAGCAGGCAGGCAGAGGGCTCTGCTGTTGCCTGGAGAGACGCGCGGATGCTCCAGTTTGTCACGGTGTGTGTTGCAAAATCAGCTCCTGGTATTTGCTCACATCTGTGGATAAGCTGGTTGCATGGTAATGGGTACCTGAATATCTCACAGTGGGATCGAGCCCGTAATCTGCTCATCAGATCTCATATGGTCGTGGGTTTTTTTTTTCCTGTTCCTGTTAGATTCTGCTTGCTAATGAGGGGCTGAAACCTGCTAATTGTCTGCTTCACGTTGCTTTGCTATAAAGTGCCGAAATGTAATTGGCAGGGCTGCAGATATTTTTCAGGGCTTTGTTTTCAGCATTAATGCTTAAAGGGCACATTTAAACTTATAGGTAAGACTACTTCTTGCAGTAAAATTGTATTTTTCATGCTAATGACAGTTCAAATTAGTTGTAAATGTCAGCCTAGATAATTTGACTTTTTCATGTATCAGATATGACCTTTTGGTTTTCTAATGAAGTCTTAAAGTATTTATGGCCAGGATATGTTTTTAGTGTCTGTTTTGCCATATTGTTGTGTACCTATATAAAAGTAAAATCTGGGGCTGCTCTGGAGTCAAGAATATGTTTGGGTTTAATTTTTATATGAAAAGGCATTTAGAATCTGCCAAAGTAGAAGTTATTTACTGCTATTGCATCACAAATTTGTACCCAAACCCCAATTTTCAGCAGTCTGCCTCCCCATACAGCAGTTAGGTGCATTCCTTCCTGCAGCATGGAAAGCAGAGGGGTGATTTCCATGATTAGCTGTGATAACCTGCATTGGAGCAGCTGCCTTCTGTTGACTCCGGCCTTGACCTTCTCTTTCACCAGAGAGTATAATACTTTACCTAGAGATCTCTATAGGCTTTTTATAGTCACAGCTCTTCAATATTTAATTAAGCAGTATGTTAAATTTCAAAAGCCAAATCTTGAGCATTTCAGATTTCAAACCTTGGCTGTAATTGCTTCCCTTTGGTGTGACCATCTTGGCCCTCATTTCCAGAAGTGCTTCATTCTGTGTCCCTACTGAAATATCAGGACTTACAGGTATAGGTACTGCACACTGTCTGAAGACCTAGCACGCAGTTCTGAAAAGGCATAATTAATACCTCTGCAAGTATTTAGGCAGGATTGCAAATAAGGCAGTAATGTTTCTACTCTAAATCCTCTCTCTTAAACATTAGGGTAGATACAGTCAAGTATCTGCGGATTAAAAGAACTTACAATAAATCACTCCTAAAATTGTATTTTGACAGTATATATATGTGTGTGTGTGTGTGTGTGTGTGTGTGTATGTATATATATATGTATATATAAAATGCCATCAACTGTTAGAGAGTTCTCTAGGAATTTCAAAATAATTTGAACTTGTAGGGAGTTGTTATACTGCAGAAGAAGTTATTAATTATGGGGAACAAATCGGCATTTAGTTTATAACTTGCCATCAAGAATTCATTTCATAAAGAACACAAATGGTTGCTGTTGTCGTGCTTGTCTTGCAAGTGGGGATGAGCCTGAAGAGCACAGCCTGGGAATAATCAGGTGAGAATAAAAAGAGAAATCATTCCTGAGACAAGTGCTGGGTTATAGCGAAACCAGTCTTTGCAGTGTGCCCATATTTGACTGCAGGGGCCCCAGTTACCCGCTGATGTCCCAAAATGATAATCTCTCTACTGTGCTGACAGAGGTCTGCAAATGAGTGTTCATGTACTTTGGGTTTTATTTTCAGGTCTGTACCTACTGCCAGTGGAGTGCAGCAGGTTCTTTGTGTAGCTGCAAATAAGACCCTGGCTGTCTGTAATCCCAAGATCAAAGGAAGGACCAAGCTTTTATGAAGAATAATGGGAGGATGTTAATTTGAAACTTTGCAGCTTGTAATTTTTTATTTATATTCAGCAGACCCTCCGCACTCGTGATTTTCATAAGCCAAGCACCAACCCTTTATGCCTCCCTGTTAGGGAGGGCATCTTTCCAACTCTCAACTCCTCAGCAAGCATCAGTTCCATAAATTTGAACACTGGAGAGGGGAATACAACTTCGCTGGGGATGGCTTTTCAAATAAGCTTTGTGACAGATGATAGCTGGAGGATTTTAAATGCAGTTAGTTTGATGTATTTTGTCACTTTTATAGGACAAGTTTAATAAGTAGAACCTTGAAAATGGTTCAGTTTCTCTAGGCTTTTCATTCACAGTCTTTCTGTAGTCCCTAAGACCTGAACCCAAAAGTTCTCATAGTCCCATGTGATACTGCATCATTGTTTCACAACATGTATTGCAAACGTATAAAGCAAAATCAGCTTCCACACTGGATAAAATGCATGTGGGGAGAGGGAGAGATTGGCAGGATCTCAAAGCCTGTGAAGCTCAGGATCAGTTGGGATAAAACCCAAATGTTTAGCTTCTTATCTGTACTGCAGCATGGAGATCTCCCAGCAGATTCATGTGACACTTCCCAGCACAATCACATACTCCAGCAGTGAGGTTCCTGATCTGTGCCTCTGTAATCATCTCTACTTTATTTCTGCCTTTCATTCCTGTTTCACCCTTTTTCTGATCCTTTTTAAAAAATCCATTGCCTTAATTTCTTGAAAGGTTTTCATCTCCCAAAAGAGGAGCTGCTCCTGCTCTGGGCAGAGGAGTGAGGGAGGCTGGAATCAGTCAGGAGCTGCCTGTATCCTTTCTGGCTTTTCATTTTACAGCAGCAGATGTGCCAGAAAGTTTCTTCCCTTTCCCCAGCTTTGGGAGATGAGCAGGTATATAAATGTTCACCTTCCTCCAAGAGAGAAAGCTTTAGTCAGACCAATTGTTTCCACCTTTTGCAAGGAGGTAGGATTCACAGGTGGATTGAGTGCTGGATGCACAACAGCTAGCTGAGATGGCAACCCAAGTTGTGTCCAAGATATTGTCATAGCTGGAGACCACACTTCAAGCCTCCCCTATACCCAGGCCCTTTGGGCTGTCTGAGGCAGCTGTACGTAGTCAGCAGAGAACTGTGTGCAAGGTAGCTCTGCTGGCATGAGTCTGGTGAAGGTGGGTGCTCTGCTGCCTGCCCTAGACCTTTTGTTAATGAAGGCATAGAGGATGAAGGTGATTTGTTGTCAGAAAGGGGCACGGTGGTACAAACTGTGTTGACCTGCCTTTCTACTGCAATAAGGCGGCAGCATCACTGCTCAGCCTGCACTGGAACAGTCTGGCTGCAAACAAGATGCCTGGTTTTGGCTTCTCATCTTCACAACTTTTTGGGGATACCTTTCCCTTTGCTCCAGCTAAACACATGAAGCTCTTTTCGTGTCTTTCCTTCCGCCATTGTGTGGGACACTTGTTCAAAACAAACAAACCCCAGTGTGTAGATGTGGTGGGGAGGATCGCTGGTTCATGACCACACCTGGGACTGGGGGCTGACGGCAGAGGAGCAGAGAAAGGGAGGATCATCCTGTGTTGCTCAGCTGTGCTTCTCTTCAGGGTCAGGGGCTTCATTTCTGGTGGCAGTGGATCATGACGATTCTGGAGGATGTAAAGATGCTAGAACACCTAGAGGTGTGCATCAGTGCCAACAAGAGGCCATCACCCAAGAACTGAAGTGACTACTTTGGTTTTGGGGAAGAAAATCCTGTCAAAAGGATAGCAAATTATGCAGCTCAATGCACTCAGATCAGGATGAACAGATAACCTCTATCCCAACAAAGAGAAAAAGCTGCCTCAAAATCAGGGGGTCAGAGGGAAATATTTTTAACAAAGCCTGGAGTGATGTCATAACTCTAAGGATTAATAATAGTAATGCCCAACATTTGAAAAGGATGAAAAATGATCCAAGGAAAATTCCAGGCTGTTAGTGCAAGGCCTTTGAATGTTTTTTCAGGCAGAGACTGATTAAAGACATGTTGTTGAGGGAAAAATGGGATAAAATGTGACACAGATTTTCTAAAGATAGATCTTGCCAGGCTAATCTAATAACTTTTTTGATAAGATAACTGATTTTCTACCCCAAGGAAATTCAGTAGATTTCATCTATTTGGACTTCAGTGAAGATTTGATACAGTCCATGCAGGGAGCTATTAAGACAGAGAAGATGAGGGTTAGTAAAGATATTGGGAAGTAAGCTGGGGCTGGCTTTAAGAGAAGTGGTGAGGACTGAGTTGGCTGAGATGGGGTTGCAAGCAGGGCCCCTCAGCTCTCACTCTTAAAAACTGGTATTTTTTAATTTTCAGAAAGGGTTTTGGCACAAATCTTAGCAGTGTGCTCATGAAGTTAAAATTTGCTGATGCCATGATGCTGAGAGGCATTGTCCTGACAGAGGAAGTTTGGGAAATCGTCCAGGAAAAAGTGGATGACCTTGAGGGCTGGGACAAAATAAATGGAATGGGATGAAATGCAATTTTCCACAAATGGAAGGCAAACATGTGCAGATTAAATAGAAAAATACATACTTGC
The DNA here is from genome assembly GCA_035583155.1 of Acropternis orthonyx. Taxonomy (NCBI): domain Eukaryota; kingdom Metazoa; phylum Chordata; class Aves; order Passeriformes; family Rhinocryptidae; genus Acropternis; species Acropternis orthonyx. Next base: position 53,486,844 of record JAWWEU010000040.1, on the reverse strand, counting down.
AGTGTATATGGAACATATACACTATATATGCAGAATAATATATACTATATTGGGAACAGAGTATTGGAAAGGTGGTGATAGAGGCTTTAGAGCAGTATTTAATCTCAGAATGATTGTAAACCACAAAAGTGGATTTTTCCTCAGCCATAAAAGAAGCAAATGCATTTTGAGGCTGCATTGGGAGAGGCATTTCCAGTAGAAGCAGGAAGATGTTGGTGCCACATGAAAGTTGTAGGAAGTGTTGTGGAATCACAAATCCTGTATCCCAGTCAAGAAAATATTCACTTTGGACCAGGTAGAAAGAAATGGGCTGAAGTGATTTGATTTTTGACAAAATGTTCTCATGGAGGCAGGCTAGAAGAAAGGGGCTCATTCAGCTGGGCAAAGTGGGTGCTGAGAGAACATGTGGCTTTTCTCCAGAAATATATCAGGAATAAACACCATGGAAGGAAAAATATACTGTTTAAAGAGCAGCGTGGATATAGGAGAATGTGAATATTAGGGAGTAATGAGTAAGTTCAAACTGAAAGTGTAGGTATATCCAAGCCATGCTGCAGCACAGAACCGCGTTTATTAACCCACCACTCCCATATGCCCCTCAGCTGCTGCCCTTCGCAGTCTCACCCAGTGCTCAGTTGCATTTACAGCTGTGATCCAGAAAGGTCTCTGGGCAAATGCAGTGTCTGAGTGCCTTTGAAAATCTGTCTTTAATTGAAAATCAGTCCTGATTTCCAATTAGCCTTGTCCTGGGAATACCTAAGTCTGCTTTGCTCTCTGGGACAATCCCTCTTAATGAAGGCGCTCTAGGAAAACAGGATTATCAATCTGAAGAGTGAAGATTATTTGGCATGAGAGCATCCTGGCCTCATTCTAGAGAGTTTTCTTAAGAGTATGGAAAGGGGAAAATACAGTAATGTAAGGGGAAGATGTGTTATTTTGTTCCTTCAGAGCAGTCTATACCATTTGCTGTGTCATCCTAATACTATACCACACATACGCAATTCTAACTTGAAAGTGAAAGCAGAAGAGTTGTATTTAATGTTTTATTTATGGAAATCTTGTGCTTGTACTAGAGCATGAAAATATAAATAGACTTTAATAAATAGAGATTTAAGGCAGAAAAATATTTCCACTGCTCTTTGCTCTCTCTTAAAATGTGCTGGGTATGGGGCTGAGTTTCTGGAGAAGGAGAGTATAAAATTGCAAAGAAATTCTGCTGTTTAATTAGATACAGCCACTTTTAAACAGGGACGGTTGGTGTTTGCCAGGTTTCTTGAACATTCTTTTTCTTCCCACAAATTTTCACTAATCCTTTAACACCAGCCATGGCTATTGCTGTAATTAGATACAAAAATGTGAGCAGTAGCAGAGAAGCTACTTGACAAAATCCAGCAGTTCCTTGGGGCAGATGGTGCCAGCAGATGAAGGAGATTTTATTACTTAAAAGGTAGAGCACGGGTTTCCCGAGGTGAATCTCAACCTGTCCTGCCAACCATCTGCTTGAAGACAACAGCAATAAAAAAACATTATTGAGGGGGAGGACCTGGCCCTCATGTTCTCCTTCACTTTTAGGGCAGAATAGAGTTGCATTTTCGTGAGCGTTAGGATCAAGCCTTCTTTTTCGCATTGCAAGTGAGATTATTACTGCTGTTTCCTATGCTCTGTCCCTTTTGTTGCATTCCTGAATATATTATATTACATGTCCCTGTATTACATTCGTGAATATAATAATCAGGATACAGGTAACATACTATCTTCCACTCATTAGGGAAGACTTGTAATATCTATTTATATGAAAGATGAATCTGTACTGAAATTTTCCTCTGATACTGTGTCCTTGTTCAAAATCTGAACTCAGCTTCAATTTTGAACGTGATTCCTGACCTATATATGTGGAACTGGAATATTAAGACGTTTGAAATACAGATTTGGGTCTTCATTTGATAGTCACATCACTTTTTTAATGTATTTTCCGGTATTTGTAACCAATTTATTCTCAGACCGTTGACAAGAATAAGAGGTTGGATAATAAATATCTGGAGTATGTTTTTCTTGTCTTAATTTAGCTCCTGATTAAAGTAAATGGAGATCTTCCATGCCTGCATTAAAAAGCAGTGCTCTTCATCACTTTGATCAACAGGCTTGTGCTTATATTTCCCTCTCTCCAAAACTGAAAATGCAAATAATTGTCTCTATATAGTATTTATATTGCAGTTCTATTAATATCAGCATTATGGTCCTTTTTTTAAAGCACCACATTGGAAAAAAAGAGTTCTTACAAATTTAAATCAAATTGTCTGCTGCTCCTATTCTTTCTGTTTGTGTCTGTAGTCTCAGTGAGGAGCCCCAGGCAAGGAACAAGACCCTTTTGTGCTATGGGCTGTGCAACCCAGATCAAAACAGTGATCCATGACCCCAAGAAATTCAGCATTGCAAATGCATGTATATTGCTGGCTAAAATATGACTCCTTCCAGACTTCCAACCAGCTGAACTATAATTTCTGACTCAAGACCTCATTCATACTTAGAACAGACTGAATAAATTCCACAGAGCTAAAAAGATGGACTTAATTAGTAGATTATCATTATTTTAATGGAAAGGGCTGGTAGTCAAGTCCCAGGTGGACAAACAAGGTTCTGATGCTTGGCTATCAGGATGATGATCTGTTCATTTCAGCAAAGGGAAGCGTTTGTCCTGCTGTTCAATACAGTCTGCAGTCCATTTCTTTTAAATCAACTGCATCTACCAGTTATGATGGAAACACTTTTGCCTTTGAATTATCCATTTTCCCAAATGTATTCAACCCATGAGTAACTTATTAAAGATCTGCACAGGCTCTATCTTAGCCAGTCTGAGTGAAAATGAGAAAAGAAAAAACCCCTTGTGTTTAAACCACTGCTGTAGAAGTGCTGCATTATGATTTTGTAATGTGAGTTTGGGAAAAGAAAAATAGTTTTCTGTACTACTAGGACCCATTACAAATGAAGAAGATTATCTCTGACTCCTTTCAGAGGTTTGAGTATTTCAGGGTATGATGGAGTGTCATGGTCACCATGCAGCATTTGACAGTGACCATTTGCAAATAATTAATGTTACCATGGCATTCCCCATATAAAGCCACAGTAAATTTAATTATGTGCAGTGGCAGCACTGTAATGATCTTGAAGATAACTGCTGCAAAGGCAATATCTGTGAGGAATTAAAAGAGGACTTGGAGAAAATCGTATTGCATTATACGTTAAAAAATGTCACAGCTTTACTGCAAATATAAAATCAAGATTTTATTTCACTTGTTTCTATTTTTCCTTTTATTTATAAAGGCAATTCTTTGCTTGATTCACACTGGGGAGGGGCCTGTTAGAGAGTTGACAGGCTGTGTGATCGAACCCCTGAATTAGAGGGATGGATTTGCTATTGAGCACAAGGGCTATGGTCAGTGTATATTATTAATTCAAGCATATTATTTCTCAGTTCTGGGAGTGGGAGCATGTGTATAGTGGTAGTGGTGCCAAGGAGCCTGCCTGGCCCCACAGCTTGCTAATTAGGGAAATCCAGAATGGACTCTGTCTTTTTTGAGAGAGTATCTCAAAGAATGTTGGTCAGTCCTACCTTTGTTAGTGTATCACCTCCAGGAGACCTCAAAGTTCACCTGACCTAGCCAGCATCTGATGTGGTGGTGCCCTGCCATCCTGAGACTGTCCCTAAGTAGAAGAGGAGGAGAAGAGCATTGGCCCCCATGGTCTGCTTCTCCCATCAGCCTTCCCTGCCCCTTCGATGGGAATGCACCTTTTCTGCAGGGTGAGGTCTTGGGGAAAGGATGACCTCTGATGAGGATGAAACTCTGTCTGAAAGGATGAACTCTGGCAACTGGTAGATTCTGGCCAACACAGCCTTGGAGGGGACATCCTGCTGTTGGGCTGGTGTCAGCCTCCTGTGCACTTGGAAAGATCACAAAGACTTTTTGGCAAAAGGGCCATGAACTGGCTGTGCAGCTGGGGAGGTTTCCAGCTCTCTTTGCACTTATGCTCTCTTCCCTTGCTTAGCAGGCACAGTTTCACAACTCTAAAAAGTGACCCTATATATATTATATATTTAGCTGACTTAACTGTTCCTCGGCAGCCTTATTTTTCAAGCTTCTTCCCATCCCTTTCCCACCTCTTCATAGCTTGTCAGTGTATTTGTTTCAGTCCAAAATTAAGAAGTCTTGAGCAAGTCAAGCCTGAGTGTCTAATCCCTTCCTCCTTTTTTATCTTGCATTCTTTAATGTTTATGATTCTGAACAGTGTTCATGACTGAGCAGTATCCCCTTATGCAGTGTAATATGGAGCAGACACCCTCTGCTTCTTTTGGAATCAACATTATGCAGTAAATGGCATGAAAGAGGACTTGAGAGAAAATGCAGTGCTGTGGTGGCTTAAATTTGATTTTTAATGGGTTTGAGGTTTTCTCGATTTTTCAGTTTTCATTTTGAAATGCATCTGCTTGGTCTGTCTGCTGCACTGTCTTCCCAGTTGGCTTTCTCCAGTGTTAAAAGTGGTGCTGTGTTCTTCTATTTGTACTTGTAGTTCCTGATCATTTTTGATGTCTCTTCACTGCTTTTTATCAGTACATGTTAAATCTCTGTTTCCTTAACTCATGCATCGATCTGGCTTTTTGAGACATTGCTGTGCTTTCTCTTCTTGTCCTCTGTTCCTTTCCCTTGAATCACACAGTTCTTCTTTTAAACCCACCAGTTTGATCACTATCCATTTTATTGGTCAACGTACGACAATGGTGCCACCAGCAGTGGTCTATATCAAATTTTGCCTTATAGTTGGGGGCTGTAACTCACAATGGGTGCATTTTGGGATATAAAAAGTCAGTGGGCCACTGGTAGTGGTACTAAGTTGTGGTTTCTTGTTTTGTGGTACTTGGTCTAGATCAGAGTTTGTCAGTGCTGGTGTCCTAGCTGCTGTGCAGCCCAGGCACTCCTGCATCCATGTTATTGTTGCAGTGTTTTTACAGCTGTAGCATCCTGGAGCCCTTGGACCAAGACACTTACCTCCCCAGCTGACTAAGGAGTACTAATTTGTTGATACTCACTATCATAGGAATTTATGAGTCCCCTTCCTTGACTCTAGTAAGCAGGTGAACTGACGTGTTTTTAGGAGACCAAAGCCAATTCATCAGGAGTTCCTGAAGAAGGAGTAATTTTTGAACTTATGCCAGAATAGAGATCTGGGCATCCCATACAGAGTAGGTGAGATATATCATCCTTTGTGTGCGTGTGCAGCCCAGGTCAAAATCTGGCTTTTTTTTTTTTTTAAAGAGGAGATCATCAACTATCATTTTGCATTCACCGAGCTGAGCTGACGTCAGTGAAGCTCTGTCTGTTTCTGCCAGCACTGGGTTTGACCCATTTTATTCAGTGTAGGTTATATACCTCAGTACAAATTATGAAGCAGTGATTTAACATAGGCAGTGATTCATAGTGACAGACACCTCTGCAGAGGATGTCTAGAATTTTCCATAGCTGCACTTTGCTGAGGAGCCACGTCGTTTAGAGCCCACAGTCATCCGGGAATGGCGAGCTGCAGATGGGAGATCCATGCTCTCTCTTTCCATGCACCAAAACCCCCATCACCTAACTTCTGAGCATGCTTTGTCTTTGCCATGCATTAAAGGAGGGCACAGATGATCTCCAGCATCTCGTGCTATGGGGTAACAAGTACCAAATGTTGCTGTAACTCTTGTGTCAGAAATGAGCCATATGGTGTGAATGTGTTTAGCCTCAATTGCTCCCATGGATCTCAGTGTCAGGGAGCTTAGCCCTGCATATCTCTGCTGGTTTTGGTTTTTCTTAAACTCGGCCAGAAACTACTGCAGAAACCCCAGCCTTGCTATGCATTGCTTTCTTCATCTCTCTTGTGGGCATGTTACTGGTGCAGAATCTGTTATTGCTGGTGTGGTGTATTTATTGTGACTGAGTGTTATGCATTAATCTTGCAGAATACTATTGTGGTGAAACATCATCCTTGTTCCCCTGAGTAATGATGCTCCAAGCATACCTTGTTTGCATTCTTAGGACATGAACTTTTTAGCAGTCAAAACCCAAACTGAGCAGGTAGAATGAGCATCAACAAACATCTGTTGTCCTTCAGACTGGTTGTGGCCCAGCACAGCAGAGAGCAAGCCCGAGCTCTCATGCCAGTTTCAAACCTGCAGTAGCTTTGATCAAAACACTTTGTATTTTCCATCTCACCTTCCTTCCTCTGTTGAAAGAGGAAGAGCGGCAGCTATTGCTACATACCACTGGTTCTATATAAACAGCACATTTGTTGCATACTGCTGTTAAATATTAAGCAGTGTTATATATTTTATAAAGCCCTGATAAAGCACTTTGAAGAAGAAATTTAAATGATAATGATGTGCTGTTTATATTTTTCTTTTGATTTGCTGCTTTTTTAATATGAAATAGAAAACAAATACTTGATGTTTGCTTGACTTTTTCACTTTTGATCCCTATTTTGGTTTTCCTTCATATATAGCCCCTCATTTTCTGACCTAGCATTTTTGCAGAATGAAAGTGGTATTTTTCCAAACAGTCCTTTGTCCAAGTTCACACCAAAAACACTGTGGATTTGCACTCCACCCTCTGCCCCAGACACTCCTCAGCATGAAAGAAACGGAAACCTGTCTTTTAACAAGATGAAACCAAGTTGGATAAACATTAGATTTGAATTGCCTGTCTCTCTCTGGAACTGTAGATTCACATCTTGGCTAAATAACGCCTAGGCCTTCTTTTATTTGAAATGGATATCAGTTTACAGTTTGGAGATCTTTTGAATAAGACCTTAAAAGAATGACATCTCATGTGTTAGACACAGCCAGCAAGGATTTGTTTTGCCATGACTACCTGGCAAGATTGCTTTGTCCCCAGTTGCACGGTGGTCTGATGTACATGTGGCCCTGCTTAAGCAGGGGAGTTGGACCAAGGGACCTCCAGAGATCCCACTCAACCTCAACCAGTCTGGCATTCTGTGACTTAGCACTTTCTGCTCCAAAAAGGCTTCCCTGTTAGTTGAGATCCTTGAAGGAGTCTGCAGTGACATTATTTTCTCTTTGTTGTATTGTCAATGATTATACATCCATTTGATGTAGGTTCAAAGCTTGCTGAAGTCACCAAAAGTTTTCCGAAATCAGGGGAACTGGATAACCTTGCCATGCAGAGAGGAAACTTGTGGTGAGAATGTATTGTGCATTGCTTGAACAGGGAAACAAAATCAAGTGCGAGCTATGCTTTTCTGCCCAGTTTTTAATGAAATGTATAACTTGTCCTGTGAAAGATAGACCAAGGGCAATCTCCATTAGCTTGCATTATCATTTTCCATTCAGCATTTCCCTCACACACACAGGTCAAAAGTGAATGGATGTGTGCATGACCTAAATCCTTCAGTGATAGGTCAAAGTATTATTTTCCTGGGGACAGCAAGGTCTGTCCTCTGATTGTCCTCTGAGGGAGTTTATTTCTCACATCCACAGAATCGACGACTGCTTTTGTGCGTCTCGGAAACTGGATGCAGTTGCCACTGAAGCGAAGTTCAAGCAAGACCTTGGTTTTCGGATGCTCAACTGTGGCCGAACAGATCTGGTTAAACAAGCCATATCCTTGCTGGGGCCGGATGGGATTAACAGCATGAGTGAACAGGTAATGGGATAGAAATTTAAAGAGGTAACTGTGAAATGTAGGGGTTTTGTCTGCTTATCACAGAAAATGAGCACCAGCTTTCTGCTATACATAGACAGGACCTTAATGCTTTTCCTGCATTACTTTGCATTGAGTTAAAGCATGGACAGGTGAGCATCTGTGTTAAGTTAGGTCACTTCGAGTTGTATTGATTTGTCAGTGCTGAGGTAACCCAGCATGAGTGCTACTGCATCCCCTGAAATCTCCTTAACAGTGAATGAGTCAAGTGAAGCCAGAAGAAGATTCCAAGAGAGCTTAGTGTTGATCTGAATACTCAAAATTACTTCAGTGCCATGAACAGTAGTGTGAGACAGGGCTTTGTGAAATGAACATCATTCCACTGAACGCTGCTCTGCGATCTGCAGCTTTAGTTGGGTTCAGCTCAGTTTGAACTGACCTTGCAGATGTGAAAATATCTCTGCAGTTACCCCTCTGTTGGTCATTGTGGCCAACATCCACCAGTTGAAGAGCCTAAATTTCCCTGGAGCTACACCTCCATGAGTCTGAGGATAAGCCTGCCCTCTGCAGCTGCCTACTGGCAGCAGTCTGCTGAAATTTGATGCTCACTGAGGTGGGGCCATGGACACTAACATTTCCTTTTGAAGTAGAGTCCCCTGACTTTTCTGGTGCCCCTGAAGAAAGTTTGTCACTGCATGTTCCCAGAGCTCTTTGGCAGGCGTCAGGTGGCTGCCAGCTCTGAGGTGGTCGCTTGGGACAGGAGCTGGACTGTTCATGAATTTAGGTCTTCTGAGATGAAAGCTGTTCCAGGAACGTGAGTTATGTTTCTGTTCAGTAGCTTCAGTCTGAGTCAAATATTGTGGATTCGTCTGAGAAAAGCTTAAGAGGGCAATACTCCCTGCAAAAAAAAAAAAAAAAAAGGTATCAGACTGCTCTTTCCAAAGTTCATACGTTATACTTTTAAAAATTATTATTATTTTAAGTTAGTCTGAATCTGGAAACTTTTCACAGCATATTTCCTCTGTCCTTCAGGCTGAAAACTGGGAACACTCTGGCTTGATTCATCAAAGTACCTAATCATATGCTTAACTCTGAACACATGCTTTTACATCCTATTTGAGGGAAAGTTAAGCCTGTGCTTAAACATGGTTTGCTGGATCAGATGTCCTGCATCTTGCAAGACAGAGTCCTAAGTGATACAAGGCTGAAAGAAAGACAGTAACTTTGTGTTTTGCCGAAAGCCAAATGCCCTTTGTGTTGATTATCTGCATTGTTACTGTCTTCCTCTGTGTGCTTCCAACAGTAATGATGGGCTCATTAAAAATCCATCCATCCCACATGCAGAGAGAGGGCGGTGAGTGGTGCAAGGCTGAGCTGCTGGGCAAGCCTGGCAGGACTGGCAGAGGCAGAAGCAGCAGGGACAGCAGTGCAGGCGAAGGGGAGGTTAGAAACCTCATTAACTCTTTGAAACCCTGGTATTACACCACGTCATTCTGGGCCCCTTTTAGTCAGTGGTAAGTGCTTCTTCAGCTTCAGCAGGGTCAAAACATCTCGTGTGGGTCCCAGGCAAACGCTTGGCATTGGGTTGGCACAGGATTCTTCACCAGGGCTGCCCATGTGCTGCATCTTGCAGGGGGAGCCCCAGCACCCAGTTTTCAAATTCTTTTCTACAGATCTGATTAGATCCCCTATGCTGAACTTAATTGCTGAATGATGCTACTTAGAGAAATTGAAAAAATAGTTGAAGGAACACGTATTTAATTTTAAACTGCTATCCCATCCTCGTGTTTCAAGGCACAAACACATTTTTTGTAATTCTCATGGTCCTGTTTGTTCCCATAGTGTTTGCTGACTGACAAAGGAAATGTTTTGCCATTGACTGTAGCTGAAGTCATTTCAGATTCTCTTTGCAAGTAACTCCAAGTCACCCAAGAACTCCCCTTGCCTGGGGTGGACTTGTTTTTTCTTAATAAAAGTGCCTGTCCCCTTGCTCTGCATCTCCACGAGTACACTGCAAGTTGGATCCTGTGGAATGCTCAGTGTGTTTCAGGGAGGATCTAAGGAGCTTGCAGGGACAAACCTTAAATTACGTTGTCTCTACAAGAGCAACCCTTCCTTACATAAGCACCCCCTACCTTAAGCCCTCCATACAAACAAGACCACTAAAATAGCTCAACAAAAATAGTGGTGCTGGGCTCTTCCTAGGAAGAGCAGTGTCATGGCTCTGTAACTGGCTAGGCTGGGTTCCTCCAGTTTCTCTGAAAATCACTTCACAGCAGCACGCAGGTTAAACAGCAGATGAACTGTCATCTGACAGCAAATTTACTGGGGGACCTTCAGGTAGGCTATAAACACGCATCAGAGGTATCCATGTGCTTCAGGATATGTACTGCAACGTAACTGTTGGTCAACACCCCCTACTGTATTTAATAAGCAGCTTTTGCTATTACAATTTACAGTAGATTTAATGATTTGGGGTTCTTTTCATGGTTTCATCTGGATTCGTTACCACAGCCCCAGTAAGCCTTATCTTAAGGCAAATGGTGATCAACCGTAGCAGGTATTTCAGATTAATACAAATTGCATTGTGGTGATTCCACAGTGAAGGGTCACTTAATCTACTTTCTCTCCAAGCAGGACCATGTTTTCCTAGAACCAGCAACTTTGCAACAAAGCTGTCTGGCATTTCATTTAAAATTGAGTCCTTGTTTTCTAGAGAGTGCTGTACAAACCCTTGACATTTCCATCCCTTTACAGTATCCATGTTGAAAAAGCTATGCTCAAATCTAACGTATCTTAAAAGGCACTTGAGATGCTTTAAAGGTTCTTTCAGTAATTAAAAAAGTTAGATTTTATGACACTGTGATCATAGAAAACTGAGTAGAATTATTGTCTTTTCAAAACACCAGTGGAAATAAATGGTTGCTTTGGTGAAAACATTTTTGTGCTGGGGCCCCAAAGACAAAGATGCTCAGTTTAGTAAATGGGGATGGAGTGGGGCTGGCAAGCCTAGTTCTGCTCACCATGCTGAAGATAACATGAAAAATACAAGCAGTCAACACAAGTGAGAACAAAAATTGAGATTTTTACAAATGTGGTTGGCTTTTGCTACTCTAAAGGGCATGTCTGTAACAGAGGTAATGGCTTTCATTGAATACATATTGTTAGTCTTGATGATATATACTTGAATAATTGTTTTAAAAAATCAAAGAGTTCTGTGTTAAATTTGTCAATTCCTTTGTTTTTTAACTCCAAAAAATGAACTAGGGCATGACTCCACTGATGTATGCTTGTGTCAGGGGTGATGAGGCTATGGTGCAGATGCTGCTAGATGCTGGAGCAGATCTGAATGCTGAGGTGAGGACTTTTTGTTGGTTGTATCTTTGTTCTGTTGTTTGTTTACATCTTAGACTGCCCCCTGAAACTGTAGCAGAGCGAAAATCCCAAGAATTAAAAAGAAAATAAATATCTTTTATCCTGGAGGGGACCACTTGAAATGAATAGTGAAATCAAATGGCATTAGGTTAATGCTGGGATTCACTGCATAGAAAGGGTCAAGTCATTGGACTTAACCCACAGGTAATGTTGATTTAGTTGTGTTTGCACATTGCAAATGAATCCAGGCATTAGCACTAGCATGAAGCACAGCTCTAATGATATTGGAAAGACTTCCTGAATCTCACTGGAGTTTAAATGAAAGGGGTAAAAGAAACATCCGTCTGATAACCTGCAAAAGCTCAGGCATTTCCATGCATAGGAATGTTCCAGGTAAGCATCCCCAGCACACAAGTGCAATGTAAGTTCTATTGTTTTGTTTTACAAAGTGCCTTGGGCTAAAAATTGTTGGATGTGGAGCTTGAAGCTTCCAGAATATTAATGTCTTTTTGATGAATGCACATCACAAACTTACACAATCTGTCCACCAAACAGATTGTGGTCCAACTCTGTGCAGTGCAGGTATGTACATTTTAAAGAGCCATCTGAAAATCCAGGAAAGAATTATTTGTTAATGATTCCAGTTTCAATTTGTCGAGGTCATGAGTAAATTAAGCTGTCTGCTTCACTTATCTGTGTTCCATCTGTTCTGTTTGGACTTGAGCGAGCTGACAAATTGTAGGCACTGCTTCAGACAGACATTTTCCAGTTCTTTGAAAAGTCTAATTTAAAGTAGAAATGGATGTCACCTGTAGGAGACTGATAGCTGTTACTGTCGTGAAATCAGCTGGTGACTTCAGTTCCCCACATTCAAGCACACCACCCTCAAGAACTGAAAATAACCGAATACTTGAACCCCTAGTCAGCCCAAAGACTGGATGGACATGGAGACTGAGCTCTCCTTTAACCCTCTCTGCGGCTCAGAAGTGAGATGACATTATTTGGTTCCTAGGAAGAGTTTTCATTAGGAGCAGTCCTCCCAGTTGCTCCAGTAATCTTCCAGACTTGAATCAAATGCAAATTTAAACAGTTTTGTCTTCCTGAAACTGCTGACAACTGAGAGAACAGCTCCAGTGAGGAATGTGAACCTCCTCGATTCATTACTGTAGAGTGTTTGCTCTAAAATCAAATGAAAACACTTTGGGACAAGAACTGTGAATAATTATGGCGTGCAATTATAAGATGATTTGTGCACACCACAACCAACTGTGCAAATTGGGCAATTATGGCAAAAAAAAAGGCAAATCAACCATGAGCAAAAATAAATACTCTGTCAGGTGCCTGCATAATTTTCCCCCTTTCACTTCGCAAATATGTTTCCAAAAGTAGCCTCAAATGCTGGGCACCTCCCTTTTTGATTTCTCATCTTTAGTGGAAACGGACTCATTTCCAGATGTGCTGGGAAGCTGCATTTTGCTCTCTAGTCAGTGGGACCTGTGGCTGCTCAGCAAATCTCAACCTTAAAAGCCTGGGCAGCCGCTGGTCATTTGCAAACACTGTGTTGGCTGGAAAGAACTCTAATTGAAAGAAAGAAAAGGAGCAAAGGAGTTAAAATGACTTTATTTTCTTTGCCAGTTTCCATGGGCTGCCCCAAACAGTGGTGGGAACATGTGCTTGAGGAGGAGCTGGATGTGTTCACTAAACTGTGGTCCTGCCCATCCTTACCCTCTGCTGCTCTTGCTCCACATCCTAAACCCCAAGGCTCGAGCTGCTCCATCCTCTTCCTTCTGAGCAAACCCAGACCGCTAAGAAGCCCTGTGTCTTTGTTCAGAGGCCAGCACACTCCTCCTGTTGCCCTTTAAGCTCTCTCCTTGGCAAATCTGGGTGATAACAGCCAGGTGCTGGTGCAGATCCGCTCCTCTGGCAAGCTATGGGATCTGCATGAGCTCTTCAGATTTTTCCCTCATCCCTGTCCTTGGGACTGAGGGGCTGCTTTTGGCAAAACACTGCATGTGGCGCTTGGAAATGCGAGCTGCTAATGGAATGGAATATTTAATAACTGGTCTTGCTCCCCTGTATGGATAAAAGTACCTCAGACAAGGTAGTGAAAGCATAGCTGGCTGGTGAAACAGAGAGACAGTGCATCTTTTACTCTGATTTTAGTCCTCCTCTGAAGATCAATAACAAGATTTTGAATTTTAGTGTCACACTCCATCTGAGTGTGCAGTCTCGGATTGCAAATGTTCATTAGATTTTACCATCTCTGTGAGCCTCATCAATATTAATACCCTCCCTCTCTAAGACAGGGAAACTGAAGCAAAGAATGGTTATTCATCTTCCCCAATGTCTACATCAGAAGCACCAGGCACTAAGGCGTAGAAAATGGAAGGAGCAATCTGACAAATAGCAATTTGTTTTCTAAGGGTATAGTTTGCATCTCTTTTATCTGTCACCACCCTGCACTTTTAACTCAAATCAGACAGGAGAAGGCAGTAAAAAGGAGTTTTCTTTAAACATTTCTGAAGTACCACTCTGCCCCATCACTTCGCGCATCTTTTTTTTCCTCTGGTGAGAGAGGAGGAGCCTGGAATGATGCCTGCAAGCTCTGGGGCAGGACTTGTGATGTGTCTTTCATGATGGCAGTGACAAAAGTCATACTGATTTAAGTGTAAAGAAAATTGGCTGGGCCTGGAGCCATCCCAAGGCCCAGGGCTGTTGATACATGGTCTGGAGAAGTCAGTGGGAGTGGTCCTTAGCTGTAAGCATCCTGATCCATCCTTGCTTCCCCAGTGTGTGCTGTTGTAACCAGCTGTGGATGTTTTGCCCTTGTGCAAAAAAATCTGGTGGCCAGTGGTTTAGATGGAGCTACAGTAGTTGGTAAAAGACTTCATTTGGTAAGAACTCAATTCAAGCTGTCAAATCAGCATGAACAGTTTTAATATTGAGAAAAATTTTGCAGGAAAAATATGAAGCTAATCATTTTATAAAGTACCTTTCCCAGGTTTTCTATTTTGTTTACTCCCTCACATGCCTGGCTTTCAGGCAAGTTGAATTTTGTTACATATAGCTCTTTAAAAAAATAACTTTAATTTGTTTGTAGGTTGTCAGTACTGCTCATAAATACCCATCCGTCCACCCTGAGACCCGCCATTGGACAGCTCTGACATTTGCTGTGTTGCATGGACATATTCCTGTAGTTCAGGTATTATTGTATTTCCCTACCTGCATCTCATTCTTTTTTTTCTCCTTTTCAGTTCTAATTACATCCATCTCAAACCAGCATCCTCTTGTCATACTCATATTGGTTACTTCTGCTTCTTCAAGAGTGTACTGATATATAATAGACTTATTATATAGTGAATATGGTGTTCAAACCTTAACCAATATGAGGCTTAAACAGGACAATTTTAAAGCAAAGTTGCACCAAAGAAAGTCTGACAACTCCTTGTGCTCCTTCCTGACCACTTGTTTTATATGTTTGTTTATTCATTCATTGCACTTTCTTACCCTGTAATATTCTAGCAAACACAAAAGCGCTGCCGTGGTGGGAGAGAGGTGGGCAACAGCCCTTGTGCTGCTCCAGAGAGGGAGAAGCCCTCACTCTCCTTACCCCACTGAGGTGTCGTGTGGGATATGGTGGTTCTGTGCTTTAGCATTTCAAAAGTTGAGAAGATTTATTCTTCAAAACAGCTGTGTCTATGACATACTTAATGAAGCAGCAAAACTGTGAAGGCCTCGAGACAGAAATGGCCAAAGGAGGGGCTGGAGCACAGACTCCATCCTGCTCTCAAAGGCCACTTGTGTTTTCAGAATTGTTGTTATTTATGTGGAAGTGTCCCCAATGGAGACCACAGCTTTTGGACTCATTGCTGCAATTGGTTATTAGGAACAGCCTTTCTTCTGGCCATGTCCTCAAACAAAAGATTGAGGCAATTGAAATCTGATCCATTTTTGGATGGTGCTGGGCTTCTAGAAGACCATGAGGGAAGGATGCTTGTCGGGCTAATTTTCTTTCATTCTTCAGTGCATTACTTCCTAACACTGACCTTACCCCATTTCTCATTCAAAACCACTGGGTTACACTTTTTTGGCTCTGAAGTTGGACAGTAGTGCTCCTGGTGTCCAGCAGCATAAAATGAGCGAAAAAAGGAATGGATTTGTCTCTGTGAAACAATGGGCAGAATTTGCATGTCACGTGTCTCCACTGTATCTGGTTTGCAGATAACAAGAAGCATTAGATTCTCATTTGTCATTGTTCATGAACTCTGAAGACTGTGATACCCCCAGTTGCTCTAAATGGTGAATTTTCCTTCTAGCTGTTGCTGGATGCTGGAGCAAAGGTAGAAGGTTCCTTGGAGCATGGAGAGGAAAATTACTCTGAAACTCCTTTACAGTTGGCAGCAGCTGCTGGTAAGGATTTTCTCCTCCCACTGTAACAGTTCCTCAGCTGGGATCTGTGGTTTAGGTGAGCAAATACTGGATTTCAAAATAAGTAAAAATGCATCTCTTGACTTGCAGGAAATTTTGAACTTGTCAGTTTGCTGTTGGAGCGAGGAGCTGACCCCATGATAGGAACAATGTACAGGAATGGCATTTCCATGACTCCACAAGGTGACATGAACTCTTTCAGTCAGGCTGCTGCACATGGACACAGGTAGAGTGGGAACAAGTCTGGTGGCATCCTTCAAGTGCTTATTTTTTGCCTGGGCATCCAGTTTGAGCAAATGGGTGAAATTTCTGCATGAACAATTGAACATGCCACCAACTGAGCAGAGATGTAAGGCTTTCTGCTAGCATGTGAATTAAACCAGTTGGTGGTACAAGCTGCTTTTCGATATCTGATGTAAAAAAAAGAGAAAACGATACACCTTGTGGTGTGTTCAATGCAGTGGTTGTTAAATGGCAGCTGATGCGACAGCAGAAAGGAATGCCAAAGACATTCCTTTTGAATTTCTCGACATATTTCTCAGGTTTGAGTGAATCTTGTCTGTACTGCTGCAGCCTTAATTTTCCTTGAATGGAGTTTCTGCATCTGTGTTTCCTGTAAAGTCCTATGTGTCTCAATGTTGTATGTATGCTGCAAATTAAAAAAAAAAAAAAGAAGAAAAAAAGAAGTAATGACATGAGCACCTGGCATGCATGATGTTGGAACGCTCAGGAGTTGACTGCAGTGTAATGAATTAGTATTATGATCTTCACGTTCCTACTTTTCTGATTGTAGCCATCCAGAGGAACATAGATACAGGTTAGAGACAGTACCTACCATCTGTTTGCTTAGAGATGAGCTGCCAGTCTAACAACATGCTAGTGGCATGTCAGGGCGGGTTCACATGACACTGCCCATCTGGAGCCTGTGAGGGGTCCCTGGGACAGAGAGCACAGTTTGGTTATTAAAGTCTAACATTCAGCCAGCGTGAATGTGAGCCACGTGCCTGAGGAGGACCTGGGCCTCTCCTTGGCTTGGCTGTTGGCTGTCCATGTCACAGGCTCTGGCTCTTGTATTCCTACCTGTGTAGCATTCACACACATGCCTTCCTCCTTCCCTCTCTCCCCTAAATTTGTTTGGGACATGCTGGGGTCTTGAGCAGATGCAGGGAGCACATCAGAATACAAGGGAGGTGGGCTGGGAGCCAGCCTGGTTTCTCTTCTCACAGCTGCAGAACCAAGAGAAACACTGTTGAGGTTGGTGAGGTTATGCTGGTACGAACGTGAGGGCACAAAGTCTCTGAGTTTTGGCTTTGTTGTGTGATGACCCAGCTGGATCAGTGGCTTTGTAGAACAGTCCCAGATGTCCTTGAACCTGCCCTGACTGGCCTTGTTGAATGTCTAGCTGCTCTAGCTTTACCAGACCGCTTTGAGTGTTAATCAAGTGGTGGCGCTTTCAGTAGCCCCAGTCAGCTCCTTTCTCAGGTACCCTTCTTGGTGGAGGTCCTGAGAGCTTGTCCAAAAGGACCTTGGCCTTCCCTGACTGTTGAGGAAGTGTTGAGTCATGTTTAGCTCACAAGTCTCTGTTCCCATGAGATGCCACCACTCATGTGACATCTGTACAGTTCCTGTCATGACAGCAGCAATTGCAGATGTGTCCCAGGCAGTACAGGTGGGCTAGCAGCAGCTGTGCTTGCCTCAGGTCTGCTCTCAGCTGGTTCTTCTGTTTGTTGGAGTAATTTCCTGGATAAGTGTCCTAACTTGCCATGTTGCAGCAAGTACCCCTGGTGCAATGGAAGCCTAGACACTGACTCTGCTCTCCCTTTGCTCTCCTCTCTTGCTCTCTCTCCCCCTCTCTCTGTCATCAGGAATGTCTTTCGTAAACTGCTTGCTCAGCCAGAGAAGGAGAAGAGCGATATTCTGTCGCTGGAGGAAATCCTGGCCGAGGGGACGGACTTGCCCGACTCGGCGGCAGCTCCGCTCTGTGCCAGCCGCAACAGCAAGGCCAAGCTGAAAGCCCTGAAGGAAGCCATGTACCACAGCGCCGAGCATGGCTACGTGGATGTCACCATTGACATACGGAGCATAGGTTGGTCCTGTTGCCCTTTCTCATCTTCATCTGGGGAGGGGCCACTGTAAGAGATGTCTTGTCAGGCTGTTGCTTAAACCAACCACAGTCGCATCTTCCTCGGCTCTTTTGGAAGGAGAAGGTGATGGGAGATCAGGGGCCACTGGCTGTTTTCTGCAGGACACAGTGGTTTCCACCCACAGCCATCTGCACTGGTGCATGACAGAGCATAGGGAAGGCTCTGGGACAGTGTTCACCTGCTGTGGGCCACCTCCAACAGCTCCTCTTTTGCCATCTGCTGTGAAGCAGCCCACCATTAAAACAACTTTTATTTTCCACGAATTGTGAGCCTCCCAAGGCAGGAGAAGGAAGCTGACTCCTCGGTGTGCCAGCTCTGCCAGTGAGGAGCTTGAACATCATACCAGCCTGCTGGGAAGTCACTTCTGTCTGTAGGGAGGGTGGCTGGGTAGCACAGAGGGAAATCAGTCTGGACTGTGTATTTGCCATCCCCATTTACCTGCATTCAGAGAGACCCACCTGCCTGGCATGCCTCTGCCTGATATGGTGCTCCAGCCCTGGGGATACATGGCGTGGGTCAGGGTGTGTGGTGGGCTGAGTGATGGCTTGCTGGGTGGGCTGAGCAGGTGAAGATCTGGAGATGAACAAGAGGGGAGGGGCTGGGATGCTCTCCAGGCATTGAACATTTTCTGAAATGGAAGGAAAAACCTTTACTTGTCAAACACCAGGTTTGTGTTTCCTTCCACTCTGTTCTGCAAGAGCAGAAACTAGGTCACCTCCAGCCTCGTGCCTGCAGAGGTACATTAGCTCCATGTGCTTTCTCACTCAGTGCATGAGAGCAGTTCCCTTTAACTTTCTGGAGAGTGGTTCTGCCATGACAATCTACTTGAAAAGGCTGATCTGCTTAACTTGCCCAGTACTGTTTAGGGAAAATACTAATGATCAAGAGAGGACATGGGGTAGCACTTAAAGCAAGTTTTAATCTGAAGACCACCAGTTTGAATCCAGGTGGGTAGTGACCAAAATCAGGGGTTTTACCATTTAATGGCTCTCCAGGGCCACATTCAAACAAATGAGCTAGTGTAAATCTAGTTTCCAAAAGGCTTTTGCAGCAGAGAACACCACAGCAATTACCACAAATTGGCAGTCTCAGCAGAGAAGCTGAAGGCTAGATGAGCAGAGAGACCACAGTCCTCTCTCAGCATTTGGAGGAAAGCCTCTGTGCATTAGGTCTGGGATGTACTGATAACCACCAGCCTGCTTAATTAGGGATAAATAGGAATTTGATTTCTAGTGTTATTTGGCAGTTTTTGCTTAAAATCTCAACATGAGTAAAGGTAAAAAACATGAAAGGGCACATCCTTCCCTGAAGCTGGGAATGAGCTCTGTCCTCCATCCGCAGGTGTTCCCTGGACACTCCACACATGGCTGGAGTCTTTGCGCACGTCCTTCCAGCAGCACAGACGACCCCTCATCCAATGCTTGCTGAAGGAATTCAAGTCCATTCAGGAAGAAGAGTACACAGAAGAGCTGATCACACAAGGGTTGCCTCTGATGTTTGAGATACTGAAGGCCAGCAAGGTAGGGTAAAGTGTGTGTTTTAAAGGAAATTTGCCTTATTTTCATCCTGCAAGACACAAAAGCCTGCAATATTGTTGCACAGCTCTCCCTAAGCTTGTTTAGACTGTGCAGGATTATTATTATCTGTGTTACGTATCTCGGGTTTTCTCACTGTGGAAACATGGCTTATAAACACACAAGCTGATCACTTCTGCTAGGACAGCTTAATACTGATGTTAGCAATAAGCTGGAGAGACAGCAGAAGCTGATGCATGGTGGTGAAATTAAAGGCAAAAGGGTCACTGTGGTATGGCAAGAGATGATGATAACCAAACCAACCCAAAGAGTAATTTTATCCAGCTTGTTTTACAGGACCATACAACAAAGCTAATACTCATGTTTGCTTTGGATTTCTTTAACCTCTCACATGACTTTCTGTTCTCTTCATGTGGAATTTGGGCTCTTAAACTTGTGGGGAGACTGGTTTGTACAAGCACAGAACAGGATAATTTTTTAAGTCTTCTGTGTGAGTGTTTGTACTTGCAGTCTCCTCAGATTTATTCTTTCAGCTGATATTTTCTTAGCCAGGCAAATCAGACTAACAAAACCTTTTGGGGGAGGTACTATTGGGTGTGCAAATATAATGGCAAAAAGGATGATCATGGGGCTAGCAAGAAGAGGAAAATGTCTTATCTAGTGAAGAATTTAAAACTAGTTATAATCCATAGTCTGTTCTCTACTGGTCCCCCTGACAGTTAGTCACTCCCAAAGAATGCCCAGTCAACTTTGCTGTTACCAGAAAAATCATTTTAGTGATGAAAAGCATCAAACTTAATTGGTTGCTATTCTTTTTCCTGTTCCTTTTTACATGCTTGTATAATCTTCTAATTGTTTAACTGAAAAGTAAGTAACATTTCTCACCCAACTCTATGTGTAACAGCAAAGAGCAAATAACTTTTAGCATCTGAAACAGTAGCCTAAATAATGTGGAAAGGGAGAGGTTCTGGTATGGGCATGCAATACTAAAAGTTTCCAGACTTGGTATAGCTGGTGATGGCCTACATAGATTTATTTCTTGTATCTTGCTGCAAAAGAGGGCTTGGACTGGAGTCCTGAGCAAATACCAAATATTTGCTCTAGCACTGTTGTGATTTTTGCTCTCACATGCCTTGCCTTTGCAATTAGTTTGTATTGGGTGTGTATTCATGGAGAATATTTGAGATAGGCTTTAGGAAATCATTCCAGATCCTAGGATCTGTAGATTCCTTGTTTCAAACTCACTTGGGTTAGTGTATGTTCATCCAGAAACTACTAGCAAGGCCATTTGGTTTGAAAGATTATTTATGTGGGATTATACCTTTGATAGATCTTGCAGAGTCTATCGTAGGAGGCCTGGAAACAAGACTGCTACCTTCTGCTTTGGGTTTATTTAAAACCTAAAATATGGAGGGGAGAAACAACTGAAGTATCACAAAAAGCCCTCGCATGACAAAGAAGAAATCTATGCTGATCTTTATTCCTGCCTCTGGGCCTGGGGGAACTGCTTGTCTTCATGCGTATTCACCAACACACACTCATACAGTGTTTCATATTCTTAGAAAAAGTAATTAATCATTCTGGGACACTGTAAGGGTTTACAAATTGTCTGCAAATGTTATGAATTACTGCAGCAGTCTTGTCCAAACGGCCTCTCACAAAGCTCTCCCAGACAGAAATGAGGAAAGACTCTATGCAACTCTTTGGAAGGAATCTAAATAAATTCATTTGTGGGAGAATGAGCCAATAAAAGTTCTCCCTGGTCACTCCGTAGAAGGCAGCTGAAGAAAGCTGAGATTTAAAGGATCTTCTGTTCCCATTCTCTGGTAGGGCTGAGAGCAGAGATTGTTCTTTATGTATACCCACAGAATGGAAACTTCCTCTAAGAGGTGCAGAAGGGCCATAACTGTAGTTCACATCCCTCTCTTTTGACAGCAAACTGTAAAGCTCTGCATTTTGTAAGGCTGTGGAGAGAGGAGCTTGATTTGCCCACACGGACATCCTTTTCCCTGTGGGCTGGAAACTTTGAGAGAGATTATGACTCTTGCTAAACATCACAGTCTGGCCCAGTACATTTCCTTAATGAGTTTTTCAGGGCAAAAAGTATAAAATAAGCAACTAGGAAGCACAGAGCCACTTAGCAGTTCTTGGCTGATGTAAAACAAGATGTCCCATTTGCTACATATTGTGATGCTCGGTATATTTTAATTGCATGGCAACTTGCACCTAATAGAGATGGCATTTTGTGTTCCTATAAATAGTTCCAGCTATCCCATAATCTCAGAACAATTTACTAATATTAATGAGTTGAGACATGGAATAAGATCTTATCCTCCCTTTAGCAACAGGGAAACTGAGGTAATTAAACAGGCAGATTTTCAGTACCTCATAGAGTAACAGTCCCGGCCTCAGAAGCTGTGATAACCTGGATAAGCCAGACAGCAATGCATAGTTTTGAGTCATTTTCCCAGAGAAACTCCCCAAAAATCTCATTAAAACACAGGGCAGATTTCAGGGTAAGGAGCAAGCCTTCTGCCCCCACCTTCTACTTTGCACTGTTGCACAAAATGTTCTTGTAGGTTTGCAGGCTGTGCCAAAAAGACCAAATACTACAGATATGAAAATATTAAAGAAAAAGTAACCCATACCTACAAGAACACCATCAGATATGAGGAATCCCTTTTGTCTTAAAAATGCCTGGTTTTGGAGGGATACAGAGGTGAGGGTTTATGTGGGAGCTCTGCCACCAGCCAGCACTGATGGTGTCCCGTAGGGTGGCACTCCATTCCCATTCCCATCTATGTGCCAGGATGCTGACAGTAGAAATAAAACTGTAATTTGAATCTGTAACACAGAGCAGCAACAACAACTGGCAAATCAGGCAAAACTGGCTGAGCTGAAGTCCCTAGTTTTATTCCCTTTTGTCAAGCTGTGAAATAAGTGGGGAAGAACAGTGTATGGGTTGCACATCAGTTGTTCATTGCTGCACTAAAGTCCTGGAGGAAGTCTTCCAAAGGCACAAACAAAGGTTTGATACCCAGTTCCTGGTGGCTTCCAGGGGGATGGAACTCTTGCATTTTCTTTCATCCCTTTAAATGTCTTTGTTAGCTGCACCATTGAGAATTGCTCGGGGAGTGGAGAAGTGGCAGTATTTCCATTCTGGCAAGGCAGAGCTGTGAGAACAGGCAGAGAATCGCTCTGCAATCACTCCCTCCACGGTTCCTGCTGTCTTGCAGTGAACTTGGGTCATTACCAAACTAAAGACCAGACACAAGGTACTCTGGAGAAAGGAGCATCTGTGGAGAAGACATGGAGAGCTCAGTTTAAGGCACTTTTCTAAGAGCAAGCAAAACTCAAGCTGGGAAAGCTCAACACTAAAAATGTGAATGACAAGGTGATGGTTTTGGGACACCAGACAGGAAGGAAAGGTGCCGCCATTTAGGGATGGATTGAATCTCTTTGGCAGGCAAGCACACAAACACAACCTGCTAGAAGTGGTTTGTAGAGGGCTGTGTGAGGCAGAAGCCAGAGGAACACTTCTGGGAGCGAGTAGCCCTGAGCTAAACTGTAATTGCTGTGTAGAGCAGAGTCAAATCCCTCGGAGCTAAGATGACACTGGAGATCTTGTTGCAGAAGAAGGATAGGAAGAAATAGCTGAATTCCTGCCTGTTGGTATCTCTGTTGTGCTCTGCATAGTCTGGGAAAACTCCCCCAGACTCCTCACTGAAAGCTCTTCTTTGCCTTCAGCTGAGGTTGATATTTGCATTGCTTGACCCGGGCCCTGAGCTGGATTTCCCTCCTGCCCCATGTCAGAGGACCATATTTGCTTGAGGAGTGGATATGCTTGAGGGTTGTCCCCACCCGCCAAAGAGAGGCTTTTAAAAGAGCTGTGTGGAAGCTGCACCCAGATCTATGGGCTTGTAGTGCCTGAGGTGAGGCTTGCAGGTCAGCTCTTCTGTTTTTGCAGGGAGATTCTCTCTGAGGATAATGTACTGAATGTGCAGGGATGTTTCTTTGTCCCCCGTCTTCAAAAATCCTGGAGCTGTTCAGTTTGATCTTGACATTTCCACAACCTGAAAAGAAAGACTCAAAACCACAACCTTGGAAGTTAAACACATCTGGCCTTTGGAGGAGGTTGGTTTTAGGTTTCCACTGTGGAGCTCTGCATAAGCTTGAATTGTCATTCAAATCACCCAGCTCCATCCATGTAGATGAGCCAGCACTGTTGCCAGTTGTATGAGGTTATGAGCCAGTTTCATCCACTGCTTCTTCTGCCTACAGCAGTTTACATCAGGTTGTCCTTGGTCTAATTTTTTGAGAAAATATGCAATCTTTTAATTCCAAATAATCTCTCTCAAAATCTTTTCCCTTTCCCCATAGGGAAAGATAAGGTAGGTCCCATAAGGAGCTATTTGCCATTCCTTTGGATCTTTTGTGGGCATGCATCTTTTTGAGGTGCATGTGTGAGTCCACATGTGCTGAAGCATTGTCTGAAGCTCCTAGAGGTGCTTCACACCAGGGAAACTTGGTTCAGGACTATATATTCCTGTTAGTGTATTGTCCAAGACACAATCAGCTTGAGAAGTCATAGGAGCGATCCTTCATTGCCATTACCTTTGTTGCATTCTGCAGGTTTCTCTTCATCCTTCCCATCCATTTCTGTCAGTGCCAAGATCATTTATTTTAAAATTTAGCCCATTAGTGAGGTGTTGATCACACTGTGCAACCAGGCTTGTTGAAAGATGCAGGAAACTACTTTGCAAAGATGTTTCCTCAGAATTTAAAATTCCAACAGAGTTTTCCTGCCTCTACAAATGCACCTATAGGCAGCTGAAGAAATGTGCAGGAGTGCACAGGCTCTTTTGGAAGGCTGAGCTGTTTGAATAAGAGCCATCAGGCTGATGTTGACAGTTATTGAGAAGAAATAACAATTCAGAACAATAACCAGTTTTAAAATTCCTAAAGTATTCAGGCATGTGGGCATCTTGAGAAACCTAGCCCATATAGCTTAAAAGCTAAAGTACTCTTTCAACAGTAACTTAGCCACTTGGAATCCAAAATGTCTTAGAAAGTAAAGTTTTGGGGTGTTTTTTTAATACATCTTTTCAGAAATAGCGCCATGTAGCCTCTGTCACAGATGCAGTAACTACTGGAAAAATATTTTCATGTCTCCAGCAAACAGAAAGCAGCAGGAAAGACTGAAACACCTGCCTGTTGTGTTGCAGAAAAAAGTTCAGAAGCTGAAGCTTGAAATGAGCATTCTGCTTCCCTGTTTCTGCGTGTTTTCTGGATTCGATTCCTCTAAAACAAATGTTGGGAGAGACTCCTCAGAGAATGGCAACAGACTGAGCTCATGGTTCTGTTCTACGAAGTCTGGGCATGGGGGTCAGCAAACATTAGTGTTCCCCCGAGGTCTGCAGATGACCTAGAAAGTGCCACTGGAAGATGAAGGAGCTAGAAAATTACCCTTTTTTTCCACTGTTTCATGATGGGCTGAAATGAATATTTAAGATGGGCTTGAGTGAAGCTGTGTTTTGTTGTGTGAAGCCAGATTGCCCAGTTCTGCAGGAAGGGCTAAGGGTAGAGAGGAAGGGTGAACTCTACCAGCACTGGGAAAGCTCTCCCTTGGGAGAGTGCTGTGCATGTTTCTCTTGCCTGGAGATGATCAGGAAAGATTCCTCTGCTGGGCAAAATTTTAATTCCTTGCTAAACTCCTTTTCAGCAGAAAATTGAGGTTTTATTGTAATGACAGGTTTCATTAGAATATTTGTTTCCCACATAATATTTCACCTTTCTTGAAAAAATTAACCCCTGAAAATGGGGAATAATTTGGCTGATGACTGAAATACTTCAGCTGAACGAAAACGTGGACTTTCCACAAAGGAGACACACACCAAAACCTGCACAAAAAGGAACCCTGAAGACATCCCAGGATGCTAAAGGGTTCCATGGAGTGGCTGATGCCCTTCTGTGTGTCATCTAGTGCCCAGCCAGCATTTGGTGATTGATGTTTTGGTTGGGACTTGGAGTGATTTTGTAAGGCAGGTTTCACTGTTCTCGAGTAATTGCAGTGATCTGTAACGTTGCCTGTTGTCACTTGTAGTACTTCTGTGTCTAAACAGTTCAGAGTAACCAGGACACAGGTTATCCACACATGTCCGTCGTGCATTCCCCGTGTGAGATGCGAACGCCAGGTACCGAGTGGCACGTTTATAACAGACTGTTAACCCCATCTTGTGATTTCATAACACAGATTCATCTTCATACTAACTCAGGTTTGCTTTTTTTCCTCCCCCCCCTACCCTCTGCTACCTTCTAAACTATTTCCCTGCCAGAGGCAGGAGCCGTTTCTTCATTTGCAATAAATAAATGCCATGGATGTGACACCTGCCCGTTTCTGGGCTCTCACCCAGGGATTAGACTGTGCCTGGGGATCTGAGCTTTTTACATACAATGTACAGCTGTGATTAAAAGAGCCTTTTGAAAGGGAGGCTTGGCGGCTTTCCCAGAAGCCAACGGAAGGGTCCATTTGTGCCTTACCTGTGATTAATTCTTTTCTGTTTGTGTTTGCAGTGAAAGGCCTTGAGCCCAGCACTAACAAAACCCAGTTTGTTACTGCCTCTAACTGTACCTCCAACCTCTGGGGCTTCCCTCCCTTTCCAGCTGTTGACTAATATTAATTATGTGTATGCTGCTTAACCATCTAGGAGAGACCCTCTAAAGTGGCATTTAATCAGTTTTGAGGCAGTTGGCAAGAGTGAATTATCCAAGAGGACTGTAGTAGAAATACCTTGGCAAGGATGGAAAAGGTTCTGAGGCATCAAAGTCTCAAAGTTTGAGTATTCAGGGCTGGGGTTCTGCAAGAAGCCCTCTCTGTTGCTTCTCTCTTTATCATCTCTTTCTGGGAAGGGGAGCATAAATAGAGGACTAATTCAAGGGTATCCCAGCATGTCATGGATGAGTCTTCAATGGACTCCAGGTATCCTGAGACTCTACCACTGCTAGAACAGCTGCTGGGGGCCACATGTGAGATGGGTGACTAGAAACAGCACTTCTGCCTCTCTGCATTTAGCACTGAACTGGGTCCCCTCAGCATCCTCAGGACCAGGGAGAGAGAAAAGATACCTTTGCCAGTGCACCTGTCCCTGAGCAGTGTGATTTCTTGCTGGGGAGATGTGTACTAACAGGCAGACACCTGCCCCAGAAGAAAAAGTGTGTTACTTTTCTGCCTTAATGTGGTGAGCTTTTAGTTTGGGGGCTTAGAGGCAGAGGAATGTGAGGGCCTGGCAGACTTAGGTTAAACTGGCATTAATGGAGCTGAGCTGGTGAGGATAACATCAGCAGAAGGGAAACCCAAAGTACTGCATGGCGTTTCAGAGATAAAGAAAAGCAGCCTAACTTGTTACCACTGTAGAGGGCGGCAGCCATGAGGAGGTGGTAGGGTATCTGTAGGCCTGTAAGGAGAACTAAGCACTGGAATTTGAGTAGTCTCTGTACCCTGGAGAGTTCGGAGTGTAGACACTATCTTGCATAGATACTGGAGAAAACTGGCTATGTATTTCCCAGCTGTGTCCAGTATCTCATAGGACCTCATCCCAGAGCAGCTATGCTGGGTTGAACTGGGTAATCTGGAACGGAGCTAGCTCTTCCAAGGTATGTGCTGAAGTCTAGAGGAGACTTTCCTGAATCCTGCCATAGACCTTAATCAGGTGGACATTAAGGAAAAAATATCCCTGAACTCCCCACCCAGGCCTTCACCTCTTTTCAGATCAATCAGCTAGTCATCTCTGGTCCAACAACTTGAAAGCCTTAAGCTTTGCTTCAAAAGGATTTATGAATTCCCCTCACAGTTCAAGTGCATTCAGCAGGAGTGGGGAATTCCTTTAGATCTCTGCTGAAGAATGCTTTTAAGTCAGGAGACTGCTTGTATCTACAAAGCAAAGTTGCTTGCTCACCAACGAGCTCTCTGCTGGAAGCACCATCTCCCTCAGAAGACTCACTGTTGTTCCCTGTTCCCTCTTGCCTATCTGTAAACTACCCCATGGCTAGGTAAATATTTTCATTATATCCTGTGCCAAGCTTTCTTCCCCCTCCCACAGAAAAAGATGCACATCGGCTCCCTTTGACTGCAGATGAATGCCCATGTCTAAAAGGAAGCTGGCCTCATTCCAGATGTCAGCCTCACACATCCTGGCACAATGTTTTCCAACATCAAACTGTAGCAAGAAAACAAACTCTGGTTTGCTTCTCCAGTGTTAATATCGACGCCCACAACTGCTGCAGGGAGTTCTTACAGCTGGGCTTTCACAGTTAGGTTGATACGATAAACAGGGAAGAATTATCCATCTCAGTGCTTAAACAGGAGCTTCTGAGCATCCCAGTTTGGGCACTGTGCGAAGGGAAAGGTTGAATAGGCTGGGCACATGCTCCTCTCTCCCAGAGCAACTCTGGTGACCCAGGTCAAGGACTTTCGCAGTTGTTCCCAGTTACTTCACAGGCAGCCCAGTACAGCCCGCTCCAAGAACAGGATTTGGCTTTAAAAAGCCAATTTTTTCCCCAGCCATCCAGTTGCAAGCAAAGCATCCCTTTTCTCTCTCCTGCTTCTGCCTGGTTTATTAGTAGAAGCCAGCAAGGGCTCTGTGGGGAGCAGATCCAGGGCCATGGCCCTGTGAACTTGGCTGTGTGCTGGGGGTGTGGGGAGCAAACTTGGTCTGCTGTAATAGCTTACCACTCCTCTTCCTTGCTCCTGCTTGTTAGCAATGACTCTAAATGAGCACATACTTCAGCTTTCTCGCTGAGCACATTTTTTGGCCTTTGGATGGTATGAGATATAAGTATTTACTGTTATCGACAGAAGCCAAAGGCCTTCAACCTCCTCTCTGCCAAATGAGATCAGTGTTCTGCACAGGAGGTCTGAAGCCACTGTCTGTCTGATGGCCCTGCTGTCTTTGATGTGTCGATCCTAAGGCCTCTCTTACCTTTGTCCCATCTCTGTTCCATGTCTTGGGGTTTTTAAACATCTCTCATGTGAATGTGTCACATCTTGAGCTAATTAGAGCTTCATTTACACCACTGTTTTCACAGGCTTATAGGCAAGGTGGCTTTTTAATGGGCTTGTATCTGCACAGCACAGAGTTAGTGCCCTGTTGGTGAACCGGGGAGCTGGCGGCACCTCACCTGTGTAGGCAGGCTCCCATGGGACTGTCTGCGTGCGTGACTGGTTGGTCACGTTGGTTGGAGTTACGAGCAGGGATCCTCTTCTTCCCACCTGCATGACTGGGTTTGGCCTCTTCTTCCCTGGCCTCGGTGCACCTACATGTCCTGCTACGTGGTGCTGTGGCTGGGACTGGTGAGTTCATGGGACCCACTAAAACCTCAGTGACACAGACAGGACCTGTGCACCCTGGCAGATTCAAGAGGGAGCTGCCAGGAGCTCTCCTCTTTAGTGCAGTTACTCTGCTTTTATTCACTGCAGGTAAAGGTAGACCATTGCTCTTCCAATTATGCCTCTCCTCTTGAGAAGCTTCCCTCTGCTCTAACCATGGAATTGTCCCCATTGTTGTATTTATTGACTTCTTAACATCTGCCAGATCCAAGGGGAACTGCCCTGCTGGTAATCAGCATCCCCCCGGACACGCTCCTCCCTGGCTGACTCAGTCGGCCGTGGTGCTTTGGCACAGCCCTTCCCAGTAGAGAAGAAATTGCTCTTTCTGCCCTGCCTGTCTAAAGCTTTCCCTTCAAGCCCTCCCAGCAGCTGAGTCACTTCCTTCTTTAAATCTGGCCTTAAATCTTCCTTTTCTCTTCACCCTGTGATTCACTCCCTTTGTGAAGCGCTTTGCAGAGCTCCAGCAGGAGGATACTGAACAGCGTGGTGCTCCTGGGGTGAGATGCCCTCCTTGTCTCAGAGCCACAGCAGTGAGCCCCTCTCTGAGGGCTGGTCCCTGTGCCGTGCTAAATGGTGTCTCTGAGTATCAGTATTTCTCTCATATTAGTATTTCTTTCACTGCTACATCTGACGTAGTAATAGGAGCCAACTCCTGCCTGCGGGCGAGTGCGTGTAATTTCCTTTGACATCAGCATGTGCCTGTGAGGGAACAGCTCTACCCTTTCCCACCCTATTTGATTAGATTCAGTAAGGGAGTCATTACAGCATCTCTGCCACTCCTCCTTGTCCCTCGTGGGATTTAAGGAGCACCAATGATATGTGGTGAGAGCAAGGAAACTTCAATTTCTGCTCCAAAAGCCTGGAGGTATTTTTAGTATAACATCTATACTCCTCAAATTTTCATCTTAAGATTTTATTTTTTTTTGTGTCCCTCACCTGCTTATGTCCTTGGCCTTTGACCCTCTCATATCTAAGTGTCTGGCCTTTTCACAGTTTCCTGCTATGGAATGGAATCACCACCAAACAGGGCAGTTGAAAGATGTCATCATGAATTAACAGTGTGGCACCACTGAACTTGTCTAGACTTGCTCCGGTTATCAGCAAAGCGTGGGATAAAATTTGCCAAAGCTTTTAAATCCTGCTTTCATCTGGGACTTAGGTAGTTAAGCATTAAATCCATTTCACTACCCTTGCAGCTTAGGCATACAAATACCTCAAGGTGCTTAGGAAAGCATCCTGTGGGTGCCATACCCCCCAAGTCTGGGCAGAAATGGGTAAGGCCAGGGACCAGACCTGCATTTGTGAAGGTCTGGTGGCTTCCTCAGGACAGTGGTGCCCATGCTGGTGCCAGTGGTGTAATAGCACGCTAATGAAACATTTGGGATTGAATGAGTGGCAGGCTGTGATGCTTCAGTCACTCTGTAAGGGAGGGGGCTCTTTCTGTGACTGTTGTGAGATGAACTTAGAAATGCATCCAGGCTGTGCAGCTGTATCTGTCTGTAACTCTGGTTTTCTGAAACGTGACCAGTGACCATTTTCCAAAGAGCAACAAAAAAGTCATTTTCCAGTACAGTAAGTCTGCAAATAAAATGAAATCACTATTGTAAAGGAACTTTGTTTTCGCAAAGAGGATGGAGCTAATGGAGTTTGTTAGAAAAATAAGACTTCTCGTCCAAGGAGAAAACTTTTCCTTTTTAAATGATTCCTACAGGAAACATAGCTATCAAATAAACGAGAACTGCAGTTTCTAACAAGTGCTGATAATCCTAAGCTCTGATTTTTAATAAAGCTTCAGCAATCACATTTTTCACCTTCAAAACAAGCAGCTCTTGAGAACAGCATGATATGTCCTTTGCACTTTTTTTTAATGTGGCATACTAAGCTTACATTGCATGTATTTGTTTTCTTTTGCTTAGAATGAAGTGATCAGCCAGCAGCTCTCTGTCATTTTCACTCATTGCTATGGACCCTACCCAATTCCAAAGCTGGTTGAAATTAAGCGCAAGCAGACCTCCCGCCTAGGTAAGTGTGACTTGAAGGTACTTGTTGGTTCTCCAGGGAGAGCTGTGGGAAGTCTGCATTGCTGGCCAGGTGCTTGAGGGGGCCACAAGTCAGAGAAAAACCTGAATTTGAAAGACAGAACTAGAAAAAAGAAGGATGCCAAACTCAGCCTGACCTGAAACTCCCACTGAAATCAGGAGGGTCATCAGGTGCCTTAAAGTGGGACTGTAAATCTGCAAGGATTTGTCTATGTTGCTAATTAGGCTGGGATCTGAGCCTTGGGCCTGCAGCCAAGTGTCTGTCCAGATCTCAGACCCGTGTGTCCGGCTGCAGGTGATGCTGCAGCAGCACAGTCCTCCCAGCCAGTCTGACAGAGCCCAGGGTGTTTTAGTGGGACTGAGAGAAGACCCAAATAATTTTCCAGGACCCTCTTCCCCTTGGCACGAAGACTTCCTTGCACAGGGAGAGGGATGTAATAGGATATAAATGAGCATAGTGCCCTCCAGCATCTGTTCAGCTGCAGTTTGCATTGGGTAGCAGAGCTGGGAGGCTGTGCCAGCTTCGCACAATGTGGACGACTGGCTGTCATCTCAGCAAAGGTCGCCATGGACTTCAAAGCTTTGAATTCCCTTTGTCTGAACTCCGTGTAGTTGTCTGAGGGGCTTCTGTCTCAGGCTGTCCAAAATAGCTTTATGGGCTTTACTCATTAAAAACAATATCCTTCTATTCTATTGTCTTCTTCTGTCAAAACAGGAGAATATTCAGTATGTTCATGACCTCTTACAAATTCAAGTTACGGGCTTTTTTGTTTCCTTCTTTTTGTGATTCTAGATCCCCATTTTCTTAACAATAAAGAGATGTCAGATGTTACATTTCTGGTGGAAGGAAGACCATTTTATGCACATCGAGTGTTGCTATTTACTGCATCACCAAGGTAAAACATAGATACGTTTCTCTTTTTTAAATAAAAATAAAATTTGATTTCGTGGTTTTGCGGGGGTGGGGTTTTGTTTGTTTTGCTGCTGTTACATTCTTTGAAGGTCAGTGGCCCAACCTTCAGTTTTTCCTAAGCAGAGTTTCTCCATAGTTTTTTTTTCTGGTTGATCTGTCAGACATTTGAAAAGTGCTCCTATCACTAGATTTCCACCCAGCAAGTGATTCGTGCTTCTGGCCATGCACCTGACTTCATTCTGCTAAGGCACATTTGCATGGAGCTCGTTGCTGCATCCAGCTCTCGATCATACAGGAGTCTTAATATTTTGATTCTTAATAGCAGTTTATCCTACCTAAACCCTGCCAGTTTAGGCATGAAAAACAAGCTACTGTCACACAACTCATTGACAGCATTTGACAGTATCCAAAGGCAGTACTTACAGTCTGGTCCCTGTGCTCAGAGGGCTGAATGCAGGTTACCCAGCTCAACCCAGCTCTCAAGTGGCTCATGAACCTTACTTGTATGAAACTGTAATTAAAGGTGAGCTTTTTAAAGAAATTTAGCTGACCCTCTGTAAAAGCTTATTTCAAGATGTGGCAGGGACAAAACCCACTGAGTTTGGATAATTTGAGCAGTGCAAGAATTGGTGCTAGTTGTGCTGCCAACCCACAGCACTGAGTAAAGAGATTTGCATAAAGCAACTGCAGTATCTGCCCCTGTCTTCAATTAAGAAATGGATATATTGCTTTAGAGCTTCTTCATAGATGTACAAGTATGTTCCAAACTCCAGCTTTACACCTGCTAAATTGTGTTCATAATAGAGTTTGACACTAATGAAAGCAAATAAATTGTTATACCCATATTTTAATTAACAAGATGCAGTCATGATATGGAAAAGGTTATTATCCAGCAAATGCTGGTCTTGATAGATAAGCTGAGCTTTGAACTACTGTTGGAAGGTCAGCTGAATTATCAAAGAAAGGAAGTACAAAGCAGGTGTTTCTGGCAAAACATTTCCCATTTTCAACTTCTGATCAATGAGAATATCTGGTTTTGAGAGGTCGATTGTTACATATGCATACATCTCATATAAATCTGCAATTATTAACTTCAAATACATTTCTTTCCTGAAACTTGTATCGGGATTTCCGGTTTTGATAATCAGAGAACAGCAACCTATCCAGTTTTCTCTCTTGCCTCTTCTTACACAATTGTATTGAGCCTGCATAGAAGAATAAAAGTCTTAGTGTAGTTGTTTTAATAGTTTGTTCTAAAATATTTTTAAAACAGCATAATGGACATAGGCCAAAATTTATCCCCTTAAAAAAAGGAAAATGTGCAGGGTTTGAATGTTCCAGATCTTTCTAAAAGACCATGTTGCCTCCAAGAAAAAAAAAGGTTTTGTAATATGCAGCATTGCAGAACCTGAATTTCCAATGTACATTTTATTCTATTGTTACATTAGGTGTACTTTTCAAAACTTACAAATTGAAATCTCCTAGACTGAAACTTCTTCCTTTTGCTTTGAACTTTATGTCAGTGTCTAAATCTTGATGCTTTTTGGTGACAAATCCATTCATTTCAGTGTACTGTTTTTGCAAGAGATGACGCCATCCTTCCACTGCACTTTTGTACTGGTTTTGCCATACTTTTTCACAGAGAAAATTGGGCTGGTTATTCAATTTTGCTCCTTTTTATTTAGGTTTAAAGCATTGCTGTCTAGCAAGCCCTCATCTGATAGTACTTGTATTGAGATCAACTATGTGAAGTACCCCATCTTTCAGGTAAAGCCAGTTCTGACATTGAATTTGAATGGGACTTGTAAGAGGAACATTGTACATGCCATGTCCAAATTGGTACATATGTATCTGATAAACACAGAGCTCAGAGTAGTGGTTTCAGGAGCACAGGCTTCATCTCCATTGGTACACTGAGCTGCAGAGTGCTATTGATGGCAGACGTCGTGCCTGAGTGGATACAATAACATGCATTTCACTTACTTGGGGTATGCATACAAAGCCATGCATGTCAAGGTAAAGCACCTGATTCTTTTTTCTGTAGTTGGCTCTTTCTGTGCTTAATGGACAGGCTTGGAAGAGACACAGTTCATTCCCTTTCTTACAGTATTTTCCAATCAGTTTTTTGCCATGAAAACACTTGCTTTCCATACCTGTAGTGTTTACATACATGCATATGCTTCCCTTTAGCTGAGTCAGAGCTCAGACAATTCCATGTATCGATTGTTACCACTGCAAATAATTCCCAGCTGCCTATAATAACTTAAGGCTTGCTGGAAGCTCCTGCAGAGGGATCTTAGCTGGCTTGTCTTACAGTGCAAAGCCTCCCCCTCTGGTTCTCGTCATCCATGCATGCCCACACACAGCTGGGTGAAGGTGGGGGTGCCATTGCCTGGAAGGGAATAAAGGAGTAACCATTATATATGCTATATTTGCCTGAATCAGTGATGTACCTAACATACTGGGAAATACACTGAAAATTCAGAATTAATCAGTTTCCTGAAAACTGTTTGGAGCTCACCAGAAAGTCCACGCAATTTGAAGATCAGGGCTGAGACATTACATGACCTGTGAAAAGGAAACACTGAACTTTGCAGAGTGAGTAACCAAGTATATCTTGAAATCAGGAGGCTTGAGCCAGTTTTATCTATAAATCCTTGGTAGTGTTGGGAGAGCCTCAGGTATTGCCTGCAGTCTTTACATCATCTACTGTTCCTTAATGTCTTGGACTGCTTTTTATAAACGCTATTTTTCTTTCATTACAGCTGGTTATGCAGTATCTTTATTACGGAGGTGCAGAGTCACTCCTGATTAAAAATAATGAAATTATGGAGGTAAGAGACATTTATCTTAATTGCAGTGAGAACAATGCTAAGTGATTTGTGTAGCATTCACCCAAGGGCACGTGGCCATTGAGCAAGACATGAGCGCTCCTGTAGGAGCCAGCAGTGCCTCACCTGGAATGCCCAGGCTGTCTGCAGTCCTGCGGGAGACACTTGGTCTCTTGCTTTGCTGGTCACCCATTAGGATTACTTTTGTCAGTATGAAGTTGACTGTCAGAGAAAAAGGAGTAGAAAAATTATGATCATCAAATGAAAAAGTATCTGAAAGAAAAATATCTAGGTAGAGGCAAAGCTGATGTTACCAAAATCTGGAAGCAATTCCCAGCAGCACAGTGTTCCATCCTTGCTCTGTCTCAGCCTGATAGATGAGGTGCTCTGCTCCAGCTAGGCCAGTCAGATTCCCTCTGCCACACTCTTTGCTTTTGGTGTATTAACTCAGGCTTACATGTTCAGATCTATCTCAGCAGCATTAGAAACATCCAGTCTGGCTCCTCACATGGGAGAATTCTTGGGTGTTTACATGGCTTTAACCGTGAGAGAAATCCCAACAGAGTCACAGTTCAGTTCAGTTTCAATCGTGACGATCTTTTGAATAAAACCAGAATCTGCTCCCTGAGATACAGACACTTTGCCCCTTCGTCCCCGGATGTAAAACTTCCATGTGCTGTTGTGGCCTTTCACAAAAGCCAAACTAAGCCAACTGGAGCTGGACTGAACCTTCAGTGTAGCCATGTAACCACAACCTGTATGGATGTTAATTCATCCTCTTCCAAATACCATGTCTCATCACTGTCAGCTATGATCAGCCAAACCTCTCCAACTATATAGAACTAAGGGATATTTGAGCAAATTCTTGATAATCATTGAGGGAGTTTTCCTGTTGACAATCACAAACTTGTGGCAGCCAAAAAGAATGCAGGTCAGTAAACAGTGAAATCAGAGCTACTTAAACAGCTGCTAATAATCAGTGTACTGTCTGCCACCATGATCACAGAGTCACAGAATATCTCAAGTTGGAAGGGACCCATAAGGATCATCAAGTCCAACTCTCTGCTCCTTGCAGGACTGTATAAAACTAAACCATCCAGATGAACACTGAACTCTGGCAGGCTTGGTGCCCTGACCACTTTCCTGAGGAGCCTGTTCCGTGACTGACCACCCTCTCAGTGGAGAACCTTTTCCTGATGTCCAATCTGCACTTCCCCTGAGACAGCTTCATTCCATTTCCTTGTGTCCTGTTGCTGTTTTATTGTTGCCTCTGTTAGTCAGTCTCTGCCAGTGACACTATTGTGTGGCAGCCAGAGGATGGAACTGGTCAGGGCTGAAATTATCCTTCTCCAGTGCAGGCAGTGGTTTTTTTACCTAAGCATACCCACACTGACTTTCTGAGCTATATAGGAAAAGCTCACTAATTCTCTATTTCACTCATAGTTTTGAAAGAACTCTTGAATTTCTAACCTTTTCTGAAATATGGAGTCTTAGACTAGGCAGTGCAGCAGCTTTATAGAGATGTGTGTGTTATCACCTAGGCTGTTAAAAGTCCTGGGCTGCAGTTCAGCTGGCAGCTTGCTCTACTTTTGTGACATCTCAGAATTTCTGTGACTTGAGAACTGATTGATTGATCTGTTGATAACAAATCTGGCCACGGTTCCTCAGAGTTTAAAGTAATTACAAACCAGCACATGACTGCTTGAGCCACAGAAGCAGCTGGAATAGGATTTGGCTTTATCTTTCAAAACTGCATTTAGCAACTTGCCTTATTACAAATATGATAACAAGAAGCACCAGAAATACTCCACAGAAATCTTTGCTGCAATTCATAATTGGGGCCAGCTGGCTGCTATCACATCAGCACTGCAGATTTCCAGCACTTGGATTTATTTATGGTATTAAAGCAGAGCTTGAGCAGACTGCATAGGAGAAGTCAGAATAATGTCATGGAAGTTTCAGGGTTTTGTTTGTTCCCCAGTGCTTCTGACTAGCAGCATGAGAGCCCCTTTAGGATTCACAGGAGAGCTTTTTGTCACGAAGTCCTAGACAATAAGGGCTGTATAGGGGCCTGAATACCTGAATAAGTGCTGTTCAAACACCTGAACAGCTTGGCCTAAGGTCTGGCTGTGTGTGAAGCAATGAAGAACTTTCTAAGGCAGAGCAGAGAGCCAGAGTCAATGACCTAACATGAAAAGACATAAAATGAAATGCCTTTTCCCTGCTGTAAAAAGACAGAATAGGGGCAATAGAGGAAATCTTAGCACTACTGAAATCAGTTGCAGAACTCAAAATGTAAGCTGTTTTCACCCCACTGCTGTGCAGAGATCCCAAGGCAGTCCAGTCCAGATAGTATAACTATAGGGGAGGATGCAAGGCTGAAGCAGGAGGTCAGCTTAAGTGCTGGTGCCAGGAGACCCCGGGTGGAGCAGCAATACAGACACGTGACACTAACATGGATGTTCAGTAGGCAGTGCCTCATACGTAACTGGTTCCCACCTTTGCATTGTATCCCTCACTCCTAGGAGTAATGTGGAGCCAGACAGTGTTTCAGTGTCCGTGGCCTAAACATCACCTTACAGCTGCTCACAGACTCGAACAAGGAGCATATGGAAGTCTGTTTCCATTTCACTGAGCCTGCTGAGGTGGCAGATTTGAGGTTTATTGCCTCAAGATTGTTAAGACTGCCCAGAGTGGTCATCATCATCTGCTTTGAATTGCTCTGTACCCTTGGTCCTGACCCTTCTGCTGACATCCCCACATCCAGCCCAGGTGCTCTGCCTCAGCCAGATCTTGGGGAATGGTTGAACCGAAACCTTGGTTTTTGGAATGTAATTGCAAGTCCCTCCTTGCAGAGTCATGTTTGCAAAGTGACAAAATATTCTTCAAGCTGCTGTTTCCTTTTTCTCTTTCATACACCCCATCTCCCTCGACCCCATTCCAAAGTCAGCATGTGAGTCTGAGCAGCCTGTGGCAGTCTCTCTGTGTACAGCTTCCCATATTGTGATCTACAGGGACTGCAAAATGTTGAAGGAACCAAGCAATCTTCTCATTCTGACTTTTTGTCAGTACTTTCATGCTAACTGAAGCAAGGGCAGAGGAAAAAGTATAACGAAAGAGTAAAGAATCAAACTCTGATTCTGTATCGCTCAGCAGTTTTTGACTGTTTTCTCTGTTTCTTTTGGTTTTTTTTTTAGCTTCTCTCTGCTGCTAAATTTTTCCAGCTTGAAGCTTTACAACGACACTGTGAGATCATTTGTGCAAAAAGCATTAATACGGAAAACTGCGTGGATATTTATAATCATGCCAAGGTAAAAATAACTGCATATACTTGCATGTTATGTGTCTGTCGTCACAGTCGTAGGTCAGTTTTAGGATAAGTAGTGATATATTTATAGATATGCTTAATATGTTTGCTGTGTATTTAGGATTTGTCTTTCTTTTACTGGGACTGATTGGCTGATAGGGACGCAGCATAGTGACAGTCCTAAATCATGTAGTCTTTTAACTACAAGGTGGCACCTTCTCACCCCCTTCCCTAAGCGGTTCAAACTCAATTTGAGGGTATCACTGTGTGGAAGACCTATCCCGTATTCATGGCAACCCAAACTGCTGAGCTGATTCAACAGGAATCACCTAAATGAAGACGACACCTCTGCTTTCACCTTCCAAACTGCATTTTCCCATTGCAATTACCTGTTTCCTCCTGCCTGGAGCCCACCGGGGTAATACATTCAATGCTAGTGACAGCTTGTCAATATATAAAAATGCCACATTGTGGAAGTGCAATGGCTCAGAGCCCTGCAAGGATAGCAATGAGAATTTTATGTCTTGGAGAGCTTCTTATTGGAATCAAATTATATACTTAGCCTGTGAGGTGGCCAAAGTCATTAGACATAAAAAGCATGGCATTTTTTGACCTAGAAAACCTATTTTCACGCATTGATAGAGGTGGTTGCCACATTGTTTAGTTTCAGTTTTTCTCCTGCTCATATGACTTGCACTTGGAAGATGGAAATGATACACAAATAAATGCAATGAAATATTTTTTGTGTAACTTACATGGTCGATACAAAAGATAAACTGATGCATTGTGACATGGAGGTTTGATTGAATAGAGTAATCCTGCTCCAAACCCCTGCAGATCTGACCTCCATTCCCATCATCAGGTATTTCCTACAGAGAATAGTAATGTTAGGTCTTGATGTACAGATAACATGCAATCAGTGTGTGAAATAGCACAAAGTTTCACCTGTAAAAATAAGAAACGAGGTGTTTCTGCAGCTGTATTTATTGTAATAGGAAGGAAATTACAGTGCAGGAATCTTTCGAAAAATATTTATCTTCTAGCTCAGGTGGGAACTTCTCAATTTGTGTTACTGTTAGTAAAATTAATCATTTC
The DNA here is from genome assembly GCA_035583155.1 of Acropternis orthonyx. Lineage (NCBI taxonomy): Eukaryota > Metazoa > Chordata > Aves > Passeriformes > Rhinocryptidae > Acropternis > Acropternis orthonyx. The sequence continues at coordinate 53,448,107 of JAWWEU010000040.1, read as the reverse complement.
GGTTTAAAATCACGTGTTTTCTTTGAATTGTGAGATGTGGCTGTTACATCCTGATTGAAGAAAATTATTACATGGGGCTTTAGACGTGTTTGAGGGACTTGTACACTGCTGGTGTTGGAACTGAACAAACCAGTGGCTAAATCCAGCTCCTAGTTTGCCTATCAGAGCCCCATCCCAAAAGGTTTTTGTGCCTTCATCTTCCAGTGGGGGCAGTGGAAAAGGTGTACTTGGGAGGCTTTAACAGCCAGAGGCTTGTTTGCACTGATGTAGGTAGGGCATTGCAGAGATAGCCAAGCTGGCTGTGAATGAAACTTCGGCTTCTGGAATTAAGCCACATCACCCTAAAGCACTGCATGGGCTAATTTACCCTGCTTTCAGTGTATTACCAGGACTAAGCTTCATACTACTGTAGCTCACAGGTCTCTGGGACTTGAACTCGCCAATTTAGAGATAGTTCAGATACCTCTCTATCTGCAGACTGTCTGCAGAGCATAGAAGATGCTTTGTCCTTTTGCTCCCAGTCTGTGTGATGTGCAGGTGATTAATCTGAGCACAGATCATTCTTTCCAGAGTGCTCCCATCACAGGGTAGCCTCGTTTGTTTGTTACGTGAATGCAAGATAATGTTATGTGGCGGAAGAGGCCAGATGGTCCTGATGAGCCAGGGGAGCTCACACGCAGCTCCAGCACAGCTTGCCAGCCGGCCGTCTGCCTTTCCATGGTGCTCTCTGAAGTGTGGAAGAGCTCGTGTTAGACCATAGTGAGAATGGGAATAAGGTGAGCAGGCACTGCAGCCAGGAACCACCGCAGTTTTGAGTGACCTGCTGCTGTCGTGGGTACCATTTCTAGTCCTTCATAGAATCATCACAGAATCATGGAAGAGGTTGGGTTGAAAGGGACACTTAAAGATCATCTAGTTGCAACCACCTTGCCATGGTCAGAGACACCTTTCTTGTCCTCGCTGCCCTGCAGGCTCATCTGTACCTGCAGGAACTCGGGCAGTGCTGAGACCTGCCTTTCCAGATTGGCATGTGCACAAGGAGGTTGGCCCAGAGACACACAGAGCACAGCCTTTGTCATCATAATGGAGAGAAAGATACAATTTGGTGGAAGCATAACATGAAGTGGGCTCAGATTTGGGAAGCCATCTGCGGCCGGGCCCTAGGTTATAGAACAGTGTTTAGCAAGGTGATGTGCTTTGGAGTAGAAGCTGCAGGAATAAGAGTTTGAAACTCTGGATTAAAGAAGTGAAGTACTGGTAGGAAAGTGAGACTGTGTGAATTTGGTGATATTTACAAATAAAAGCTGAAGGGAGAGTTTTAATATCATTAATATCCCTATGGACTTTCAATTTTTAAAACTGGAGTCATAGAATTGTAGAATATCAGGTTGGAAGGGACTTCAAGGATCATCTGGTCTGACCTTTCTTGGCAAAAGTACAATCTAGACAAGATGGCCCAGCACCCTGTCTGGCTGAGTCTCAAAAGTGTCCAATGCTGGGAAATCCACAACTGCCCTAGGGACAATTTCTTCAATGGCTGGTTGTTTCCATTTCTCCTCCAAAGTTTCCTTAAACCATGACATTTTGCATGACAATTTTTTTCAGTCATAAGTCCCATCTTTGCGAAGGACAGCATTCTTGAAACTTGCTCTCTAATGTTTTCCCAAACCTGTAGTTTTAGGGTGTAACTTCTAGCATGAAATCATGGGTCTGGTAAACTTTATGGTAAAACCCCCATCAAATTCCAAGGAGACAAAGCTTCAGCCCCTGAAATTTTGTTTTGCCAACAACCAAAGTCTTTTAACATGGAATTATTATGAGAATCATCAGCATAAAATGCTGTTTGATTAACTCCTTTCCCTCCCTGCCTTCATATCTGTGTTACTGTGCATGTCTAAAAGGCTTAGCTTGTGTATTTGTCTGTGTGCAGCTCTTACACACTGTATTTGCTGATTGGGTTTTATCAGATTGGTTATCTTTCTCTAATTTCACTTCTTGTAGTTTCTCGGTGTCACAGAACTATCTTCGTATTGTGAAGGCTACTTTCTAAAAAATATGATGGTCCTCATTGAAAACGAAGCTTTCAAACAGCTGTTGTATGACAAGAATGGAGAAACATCTGGTCAAAATGTACTAGAGGACTTACAGAGGACGTTGGCCACAAGGATTCAGTCAATTCATTTGTCTTCTTCAAAGGGCTCCGTTGTGTAAAGCTGAGGAAGATGGTAATCCTTTAATAAAAGACCCTGCAAGTTAAGTCTGCTGTTGCAGTTGCTTAAACCTGTTGCAGTTGCTTAAACGACTACAAAAAAGATAACTAAAAAAATTCTACTTTGCATCCAAATAGTTCTGTTCTGGCCAAAGGTGCTGCACTGGGGCCGTGTCCCTGTTTGGATGACAGAATACATGAGACAAAGTTCCTCCATGGTTTTGAGCAAACCGGGTACAAGAGTATCTGGTGAATTGCTCTTGTACTCAAATTCTGAACATATGCCTGTTTGTGGATCTTGATGCCAAAAACAGCCAGAACTCACATCCTGAACGGCAGAAGCTGCTGCCTGAAGGGCAGTGCTGGAGAACACCTGAATTGACCAATTAATCATTTAAGTCAGATTTGTTCCAGTGTTACACATACACAGAACTGTATCTATCCCGGAATCCATTATCTTATGCATTTAAGAAATTTAAGAACTGTTGTTGCTGTTGAGCAAAGATCAACTGTATTAGAGAGTGGGTAAGACTGTTGCAGTCGGGGAAATATACTGGCAGATTTTTAGGGGTGGGAACTTTTTAAATTGTTCATAAAAAATGGGGTGGCCTTGTAGTTTAAAACCTATTTCTTAAGCTTAAAATTTCATTTTCAACAGAGCTGTGTTTGAGAATCTATGTAACATGTTTTGTTTTTTTAAATGGTAAAATGTACATTGTGTAAACATACATATGATCAAGTTTTGCTTGTAATCTTTCCTAGGGTGGTATAATCTTGCCTAACAGGCTGTGGTTACACCAAAGAGGTACATTACTCAGACTATCTCTAATACAGTAGTTGGGGGGGCAGGAGAACTGCATGCTACTCGTGCTTTGGGGTTAAAAACAATGACAAACTCAACAAACATGCATTTGCATGGTAACTGTACCTGTGAAATGTTACGTTCATGCTTTGTTTCGCCAAGACAAATGCAATGTTACTTCTTGTCAAACTTCATTTGTGAAATTAGCATATTTTTTTATTGGGTGAGATTGGCTGTGGTATGATACCCCTGGAGCTCCTTCTCAAGATGCTGATTTCTGTGTGTTGCAGTGAAGGGATAATAACAGATCTTTACTTGAGTAATGTGTAGATGTTTTGCTACTGGCCAGAGATGGTTGTTTGAGTTAGACTTTTTTAAATTATAATTAAATATGTACTATAGAATGATTCCTCACTGTATCCTGAGAATATTATAGGTTATCTACAAATGCAGGGCTTGGGTGGCGTGGGATGGGGGTGTACTTAAATGTCAAAGCTTCTTTTATTTTGCAGTATATTGTTAGCAAGACAAATCTGCTACATGCCACAACGTTCCTGATGCTCTGTCTCTGCAAACCACAGCAAGAAGTAGGCAAAGATGTTGCCTTCTCCGTGGCAAAGTGACATTAATGTACTTATTTTCTAATATGCCATTCAGAAAATTTAGTATTATTTTGACAGTGCACATTAACCTCTTTTGTTGAAGCATCTATGATCAGGTGCCCTTCCATGTTGGTAGCTCAGAAAACACAGTTTTGGCTTTAGTTATCGACACAGTAGGAAGCTGTTTTATGACTGAGGTGTAAATCCTCCTTTGTGCCTGGTCTTCTAAAGCCTTTACAGTTTCTGCAACAAACTACAAGATATCTGAACTGCCACTAACGTTGCAGAGACACAACACGTCAGGCAATTAGACTTTTTTTTCTGCATGGTGGGTGTTCACACAAGATGTTGTCTGGAACACTTAAGTAATGGCAAGTTCTGTAGTGGAGAAGTGAGACCGTAGCTGATGCAACAGCAACACACAGGGTTGTTTGGTGTGCCTCCTCATCCATGGAAACCCATCCTGTCGTGCCAATGATCACCAGGTAGGAACAGACCTCACCCCACAGCTTCATGGTTTAAAATAGCAGAGTTTTTCAAACAATAACCATGATATTAAATAGGAAGGAAACATTGATCACCCTATGCTAGTCAGGATGGCTGAGCACGACAGGAGCGTGGAGCCCACTGCTGCCACGGGGTCTGCTGTGCTGGGGTCTGCCAGAGGGTGGGAGAGAACAAACCCTGAGAAGCTGTTACAGGAAGGGATTGCAGCTATGCGTTTATACAGGAATAACTTTTGCCCTTCAAAAATGCTGGTAGATCCCAACATCATAGATAGCTGAAAGAAACCTTTAACAAAAAAAAAAAAAAGTCATAACTTTCATTTCTTTTTCAATGGGTGACCCCCCTGGCATCACTTTTGCCAAAAGGAGAGCCAGCCTGTGTAACCCTGGCATTCATTTCTCTTGGAGGTAGCCAGCAAACCTTTATGGATTCACAAACCAGAGTTTGGAAACTGATTTTAGTCTGTCCCTGCTGATGTTAGGCTGGCTGAGTCTACCTGAACCGTGTCAGACAGTGTGTACCTTGCAGGCTCTTAAACATCCAGTCATAGGGATCCATGATCTTCACCACCCTCATAATCAGAAGCTTTTCCTAAGAGACTATTCAGAATTTCTTGCCAATCAAGCCACTTTTCCTTCAAGCCCTAATTGACAGGAAAATCAGATGATCTTACAAGATCTTTTTAAAGGTTATTCTCTGTATGAATTATCCTATTTGCCTCACTAGTATGGTCTTTGCTAGTTCCTTTGCTAGTGTTTTCTAGGTCTCTTGATTTTTGCTGTCATTACACTCATGACTCCCCATGTTCCCTAAAATTCAGCACTGCAGCAGGAGCTTTATGCAATAACAAGCAAGGCAGAGTAACTGTTTCCTATGGTTTATGTAAAGCATATCAGAAACTATATCCCTAGATATTTTCTACAAGAACATCTCCTGGCTGACTTTGATGCAGTCTGTCTTAAAATTCCTGAGGGATTCACTGCTGCCTTCCCAGGGGTTCCATCTTTATTTGTGCATTTGTTTACTACGCCTTTCGAAGTACAGCACTTTCAACTTTTCTTTATTAAATTTGTTCTGCTCTAATCGGGGCAATTTCCCCACTTCATCAAGATCAGTTGCAATTCTGATCCTGTCTTCTAGCCTATTTCATAATCTCCAAGCTTTATTATATGTGGCTTCATGCATGGATTCTTCATTCCATTAATCTGGGGCTGGGGGGAAGGGATCTGTTGTCAATTTAATCTAAAAAGCAGTGTGAGTTTCAGTGGGTGCCCATGAATACCATCCCTATCAGATAAGGCTGTTTCCAACAGAGCATTTTATTAGCATTTTTTTGAGACATGGTGTTATCATCTTAGAAAATAAAAAGCCTTCTGTTCCTTTAGTCTTTTTATGAGTTGCAATAATTTATAAATTTTGAGGCAAAATATTGCCTCCAGTCTTGATGAAATGAAAAAAAAATACAATGTCCTTAGAAAAAAACTTGTGATTTTCTTTTTTAATTACAACTTTCCAGCCTGTAATGAGTGAAGGTGTCTTTCCGTTTGTCTTTTTTATACTAATCCACTGCTGTAATATTTGAGGACTTACAGACATCCTGTCCCTGCCTCGTGGCAGATCTTTCCTTCTGTCTCTGCGCGGTCCTCCCTTAGTTTCCAGAACTTCCTCATGTTTCCACTTTGCCTCGCGTGCTGCCCATTTCCACACTTCCCAAGTTTTGTACTCTAGAGCCCTGCTGGATCCCTTCTCAAGCCCAGAAAGGGTATCTCTGTTCTCCTGCATGGGCAATTTTCCAGTAATGGGCTCAAGAGCTGGGAAGAGAAAAGTATGGGGAATGTAGAAGGGCAAAGGTTTTGGACATCACAGGTGAAGGCTGGTATTCTCTTCATTACAAATTTCAGCACTGTCTACTTGTTTCTCAGATTTTCTCCTGATTTATTCCTTATGCCTGCTGTCCTCTAAACACAGCTGGTGGCCAGATGCTCTCTGTTCTGGAAAAGGGCCAGCAGTCTAATGGCTGAGACTATTTTTTCCCCAGCTAAAACTTTTGCCTGCGTGGTTTCAGCTCCAGAGTCGATCTCTGCAAATGGCTATTAAAGACAGAGGAAACATCTTTAAAAAGGTGTGAAGGCTTAGTAGCCAGGCTCCTGTTGGCACTAATGAGAGCTGCTTGCTGAATCCTCCACATGCTGCTTTTGACACTGAGCCTTTTTCCACTGAATATCCACCGGCTTCATACCAAACATTGCACAAGTCCTGGATGGGCTGTAGTGTGTGGTGTGATGGGGGCTTTCAGAAATTCTGGTCTTGTTTCAAAGCATAGCACCATGTACTGTTCTGTAAAGATTAAAAGAATAATGGAAATGCTGAGTTTGTACTGAAATAAACTGCTCTGAGGTCCTGCAGTGAGAAAAGAGAAAAGGGCATCTCTTCTTCCCACCTGTGCCTGTCTAAAATCAGAGGAGTGTTCTGTTACAGCATTCAATGCAACTGGGTCTGTGGGCACTCAGGCTTCCAGAAAAATACAGGTGGTCTTAAAGCTAACATATCGACATACTCAAGGCAAGGATTAGGCCATCCTAGAAAAACAAAAGCCATTCTTGTCTATGGGTTAAAACCTGGGAGAAGCCGGGAACCTACAGAACTAGTCAAAGTCAGTTGCAGGTACTCAGTGTCCCTCAGGAGGTGGCTCTGTCTTAAAAATACTGCTGAAAGGTGACAGCCTGCAGACTGCATTCACTAAAGTTGCCTCTGAAGCTGCTGGATTTTTGGTTTTTGGTTGGGTTTTTTGTTTTGTTTTGTTTTCTCTTTTTTTTTATGAATGAGAGTTCCCTGAAGCCAAAGACATCAAGTTTGTTTGATGAAGTCTCTTTTGTGTGAGGCTCTGCAAGTGCTTTACAGAAATGAGAGGCCTGATACTGCTTTCATCCTCTGGCCCAGAGATGTTGAAACATATAAGCATTAAAAAAGCTGCTTAGGATTTGTCCTAATATTTAATAAACTAGCTTGCAGGAAGTTAGCATTGAAATAATATCTGAAACCCCACAGATGAGAATATCACTAATTTTAGATGTCTACCTATAAGCTCAACATTCATATCCCTAACTTTCAGTACTTCCAAGCACACCTTCCATACATCTATAGCAAAATTAATGTTATTTTTAAACTGATTTATTTTGAGGTAAGGCCCATTATCTTCAGTGGGTAGAATGTAAAAACTGAGACTGCCTGCTCTGACCAGATTATCAGATTTAATACAATTGCACCTGACCTACCATTTGTAACTGGCCTGCAAAGGCAAAAAAACAGCAAAGAAAAGTCTTCAACTGTGTCTCAATGATCCATGACTTCAACAAGAACACTGCTGAAAACATTATGCACGGGGTGCTTAAAGCAGAAAGAAAATTGGGAAACCTGCAGAGACTAACGGGAATTTGTCAGCTGCCTTCCAAGAGTCTTAGAGCTGGGGAAGCAAGCTCAGTGTGGATAGGAGGAAGGTATTCGGGGTGGGGGGGAGGTTTGCCATTAAAGTGTCATTCAGCTCCATTCAAGGCTTCTTGCATGGAACAGCCATGGATGGCCTAGTGTGTATTTATCTTGGATGCATGCAGAGAGCTTAAAATGTGGTGTTTTGCTTCCTCAAAGTCAGTAGTGTCATCAGATGATGCTTTTTGTGCTTTGCTTGGACTGCTTGTCACTAAAACACCCAGGAGACATGGCAGCATCTTACAAGAGAGGCTGCACTGGCTGGGTAAGTTAAATTCTACGAACATCTTGTGGTTTGCATACCATGTTGTTTAGTTGGCTAAATCTGTCCACCTGACTGTATGTGATGTATGAGAACAGCAATTTTGTTGTTTCTTTTCCTTTGAAGGGGCATTTTTAACCCTTCTTTGGGCTTATAGCTTTGTTATTTCATTCTGTAGAGGTGATAACACTGTGGTGATGACAGTGGGCATGCTTAGCTTAGGCAGAGGTTTCTGTCCATGTTAAATGGCACACTAATGAAGAAGTCTTAGTAAAGGAAGAGGATTAGGTACAAGAATTTGAATGTATAACTCCAAGTCTTTGCCTGGGATTCCAGAGGTACAGTGTTTGCTGTTTGCTAATTCATTTGTTCTCTAACTCAGAGTTTCCATGAAATCAAAGGGGAGGGAAGGGCAGAAAGAGAGGAAGCAGCCCCATCTCTCACCACTTGCATGGCATTCCCAACCAGCCCATTTGGCTCCATCTCTTCAGTGCTCACACGGAGGGTTTGCTTGGTCCCATACTTGGACAGGACCATGGAACTCTAGCAATTGGTGGCTTTTCTTGTCCTCATAAATAGCTCCACTGCTGCAGCTGCAAGAGAGAATTTACCTGAACCTATTTGAGTGTGGTTAACTTTGGTCTCTCCACTTCTGGTCATCTCTGCTGCTGTGTTTTCATTAAAATTTCCATTACTCGGCTTTGCCCAGTACAGTGAGAGGCAATCTTGTTTCTTGTTGCCTTTCTAAAGCAAACAAAGACAGGGAAAAAAACCTCTCTGAGATACCCAATCAGAAATCATTTATGGTTTACAATAAGCCACATTAGAAAATGGAGATGCTCAGAAACAAAAAAAACCCTGCCACTTTAGAAAAATCCAATGTGCTAGGAGGTCATTTTAATTAATTAAGGTCAGAGCCTCAACACCTCATATATTCTGCCAGGGATGGATTAACATGGTTCAAAACATCTGGACTTGTTTGAGCTACAGATTCCAGAGAGTCCAGCCTTAGCCTTTTCCCTTCCCAGCAGTGGATAAATTGACTATCCTGTAGTTTACTGAGTGAGAGGCTTTCAAATGAGCCTTTCCAAAGTCTGGTTCTCTCTGTTATGCATAGCTTTCAAAGAGCTCACAGCACGTCTACAAGCTGAGATTTGCCCCTCAGCACGGCCAAAAGCCCCCAGTGCTGGGTGCACCTCACTGGGGCAGAAAGTAGGAAGGAGTATAGAAAGCCTCTGGAGCTTCATCAGAGTCAAAGCTGTTTCCCCAGCATCCAGGCATTCCCTTGGTCAAATATCCTGCTTAATCTGCTCAACCCTGTCTAGGCTGACAGACAAATTTGGGACAGTCTGTTCAATACCCTGGAAACTGATTTTTGCCTTGCAATTTTTGACCCAGTGAGTAATTGTGCCATTTGTGGACATGGTAAAATGTGCGGTCTCACTTGGGTTGTGAGTTTATGTTTGTCCGTTGAACAATATGAGGACTATAGGAAAGCATTTCTGAACTTTTTGACCTCATGTTCCTGGCTAAATTCCAATTAGTACTAGAAAAACTTGACCTATTTAAGTCCCATCAGTGCATTTTGACCAGTACGTTGCTTCCTGTCCATATTTCTCTCGAGCATTGCAGCTGTTGTACAGCCATATGTGCTGTACCAGTGGGGAACAGAGGTGCCTGAGCATTATGCATACAGTAAATAAGTAAATCCCACTCTCTGCAATGCAGGACATTTCCTCTACTGATCTCTTCAGCATTATGTGGAAGGTTGAATAATGCATCTCTGCTGTTTAGAGCTCCAAGAGAAGGTCAATGCTCTTTCCCCCCACTCTCTCTTCACTCTGCCAACTATCACAGGGAAAAGGGATCTGGATCCTGCATTGTTTGAAGAGCAGCAGAGAAAAAACCCCAGGAAGTACCACATTCTCTCAACCTCCCCCAGTTAACAGGTGGGCTACTAAAGTGTCCTTCAGTCCCATCCCGCTCCTTTGAAAGCTTGTTGTAATGCCATTTGTGCATTAGTTATCCTCAGAGCAGGCTTTTGATTAGGTTAAAGTCTGGAAAGCATCTTAAGTCATTCACAACAGAACTGAGATTGTAAAATAATCTAGTTCTAATGAGTCATGCTGTGAATTTTCTGCTCCTTTGTGATTTTTGGTGGCATGTTGGTTGGTTGGGGGTTTTGTGGTTTTGGACTTTTTTTAAATTGAGAAGACTAAGCTTATGCAATGCTTTGGACTTTCTGTCTATAGTTATCTTTGTGTGTATGTAAGAGAGAGATGGACAGTAAATAGATCTACAGGATATGTTATGAGGCGTGAAATCATGTTTGTAATGAGATTTCTTGTTAATGGCAGTCAGCCTTCCTTGATGCTAAGCATTAATGCAATATCCATTAGTGCAGCTAAACCTCCCTCTGCTCCACCTTCCCAAATGGGTTTCACTTTGTACCTAGTTTAGCATTTATAAATATTTGATACAGGGTTCAAGAAGTAATTTACATGTTAAGAATATATGAATGTTCTAGGAAAAACACAAGATTCTACTATAACATCATTTGCAAGGCAAACATGAAAGCATGATGAAATTTGCCCCATTAAAATTGCTGGAAGCCTTTTCATTGATTTTTCTAGTCTGTTTTCCATCCCTCTTTCATAGTGTGTCACCTTTGAAGTCTTTGCGTGTCTCGCACTTTCCAAGCAGAATGCATATCTGTAATTAGAGAGCACGATCTCCATCTTTAGATGGAGGAGTGATCCACTTCTGAAGGGCTGAGTTTGTGTCTTTATGTTTACCATGGAAAGCAACAACTAAATGGGGAAATCCCGGTGTGAGCATCCTGAAAAGACAGAAGAGTCTGCTGTGTGCGGGACAACTCTTTGCTTCCTGTCTCCCTCTTCCCATCCCCTCCCACCTGTCCCTGAGATGCCTTGAACTTAAAGCTGGGAAAGAAAAGTGAAAACAAGAGGAAAGGATGTGCTAGAAATAAGATGGTTTCTACACCAGTACAGAACCATCGAGCTGATCTTGATTTTTTTGCTGGTTTTAGGTAGATGCCTGATTTGTGTGACATAAATGCAGGAATGGTTATGACTGGTTTGCATTTGTTATGGTTGTTACGAATTTGGGGTTGGGTTTTCGTTTGCTGCCATCTATTGTTGGGGTTTTATGAGAAGGTTTCATTTCCCTTTTTATTGAGAAGCAAATGAAAGCTCAAATAACCCAACAGTAATCATCCACAAACACAGACATACTGTCCTCCCTCCCGCAGATGGAGCTTAAATACTGGTTTGTGGCTTCACAGGCATGTTTGAGGTTGTCTATAATTAACAGCACAGGTGAAACTTTTCTTCTGCTTTGCTTATCCATTTATGATGGATAAAAATAAAATAACAGAGTCAGAGCATAGACAATAGGATGGCAGATGTTTTTCCATAGAGAAAGATTATAGCTAAGAAATACAAATGTTTCTGGAGGCAAATATTTTTCCTCAGAAAAAGACAGACATCTGTAGCTCATTCAAAGATGTCAGTCTCTCGAGTCTGTGAGATGCTTTTGAAAATTGCCTGTTTTGTGCTGTTAATGTTTCAGAGCAAGCCCTTTCACTGAAGACACTAATTGAGGGCACTCAGAAGGGAATGTATTAAAAATAGAGGAGCTCAGCCATAATTTGAGGTAGCAGCTTTTGTCTGCTGCGTCTACAACTTGAACATTATTTTAAAGGGTGTGTTTCTATTTAATTTGTGTTTTTGTTTTTAATTGCTGCAGCACTCTCACAACATACTCTCCAAGTGCACCTTAGGTTATCTTAAACCCCATTCTGTCTGATGCTGATCCTTTTAAAATCTCCAGTGAGATTACAATTCATTTGTCATTGCTAGATGCCATTTTGTTGAGGCTGTACAAAGGCATGGCAGCATGTGAAACCAGCAAGTTGTTTTTTCATTATTGTATTACTCTGAAAAAGAGAAAAACTAACCAGATCTTTGTTTCTTTTGTGAAATACTCCCCTTAGCTTGAGAGGTCACATGTGCAAAGTCTCTGCTCTGAATGCCTCAATATAATCAAGTTACAAAATGGAGGAAAATGGTATTAGAGAAAGATTTTTGAGAAACAAAACTCCAGTGGAGCAGAACATGCACTTGTTAAAGTCTGCTCTCTTGCTCTCTCTCTCTCTGAAATCGGTGGGAATCTGTAATGGGAGTCACTGCAAGGCTGTATGGTTTTTCAACGCACCAGCAGATGTAATTTCCCATCCAGTCATGTGCACAGTTGTGGTTGGTACACCAGAAAGGCTGAGGGCCAAATCCTGCTGTCAGTGCACACAGCTCCTCTACTTCAGCAGGGATCATAAACATGTACTTATGTTACTTGAGGTTTTTGCTGAAGAGAAATGGGAGAGGGTAGGCTTTCCTTGTGCTTGTTGATCACAGGCTTTGAGTTCCTAGTGACTGTTAGAAGCATCATACATTTACATGCTGCAGAATGAGGCCTCTCTGGGGTGGGAAAGATTTTTATGAATTTAGACCTGCCTAAGAAAACATCAACCATTCTAATTTTAGACAAATTGCATTCCATATCCATCTGTTTAGTGGATCAGTCTGATGTTTACTGTTTAGTAAATTGCATTTGGGCCTTTTTTTTAATTTCTTTGAGGGCATTGCCTGTCATCAGCTAGTGTAAAATAGTACCAAGGACTTACAGATATACCCTTAGGGCCAAACTGCCAGTTCCACATACCACAGTCCCATCAAAACCAAGGAAAGCTGGACTGGGCACAGGAATTACAACCCCCTGATGGCCAGTTACACATCTTGCCTCATTTCATAGAGATTGATGACTTCCTGGAAAAAAAAAAAAAAACCCACATGGTGCCACTTCACCCCAGTTTAAAATGTATTGAAGTCAAGGAAATTATATTAGACATGACTGTAGCCTACCAAATCCAGTCCTGTGCATAGGCAGAACTCCAAGGAAAAGTAATGGGAGTTTCCACTGTGGAATTTGCAGAATGAAGCCTACATAATGAACTATGACAAAATGTCAACTTTGTGTAAACTCTCCTGGTGGGTCTGTATAAAGGTTTTTTAAGAAATCTTCATTGTAACACACCAGAGAATAATAAACTTGCACCTTGATAGAATAGCTTTATTTGTATATACTCTATGTAAATTTTAAACCAGAGGATACCTGTCATTCCTTGTACATATCTGATTAGAACAATGGCAGTGCTGTGCACTGCTCTTTAGGAGATCCAAGTTCTCCAGTCTTGGATTTCCAGCTGTAAAGGCTGCAGGAAACTGCTTGAGACCAGCCAAAACATCAGATGGATAGATGCTCATCACTCACTGCTTGGAAATGAAGGAGCAGGATTTGGAACATATGTTGGCTATGGAGAAGACTGCTTGCCTCTACTTCTGGCTAAAGGACAAGTGCCTCCTTCATTGTCATCTGCAACAGAAGTGATTTATGGTCAAAGAGTGCAGAGGATCTTCAGGGGCCTCTTCAGAGCTGTCATTCCTAGTGGTCTGCATTTCTAAGAACCCACACTTGAGGTGTCACAGGGGAAGGTTCTCGAAGAAGCAGTGTGTACATACATCTACCTGTCTGTCTGTCTGTTATGTAATATTCCAGTATTTCTGTATTGAATGGTTTCAGTAACCTGTAAACAAGTGATTGCTCCTGTAGTGTTACTGCTTTGAAATTCTTTGCATGCACTCTGGCATATAATTCTTTAAGGAAAGAAATTATACATATTATATATATATTGTAGCTTGCAAAATATTCATGTTGAAGAGCCATGTTTTGTGCAAATTGTACATTTATGTTGTGAGCAATATTGCAATACAAACTTTTATTAGTTGTTGGTAGTAAATCTGTCACCTTATTTTTGAGCATATGTATCCCAAGCTTTCAGACTCAGGCATTACATCAACTACTGAAGGAGACTTTTTCTGTGCAGTAGAAATAGCACAGGCTTTCAGTAAATAGGCAGGTGTGCAAGTCCCATTCTGTTTAATGCAAGTTGCAAGGCTGATTGTTCCTGCAGTTTGTCAGGCCCATACTTCTCTTTTGTCAGTGCTGGAATTCGTGTTTGGTATGAGGACCGTGTTGCGCTCATCTCTAACAGAACTACAACCCCAACCTTGCAAAACAAAGTGCTTAATTCCTACTGCCCTCTGTCTCTGCAGGTGCTTCAATATAAATACAATGAGGACTTAAGGAACTTACAATTTCCTGCTGGATAGCCAATGTTATATTTTCAAATGTTCATGCTACATAGTTTTCAATTTAGGGGCTAGATAAAAGTGTAATACCAGTACGGCTTTAGAAAAGCTACAGTGTTTGGAGCTTGACCTTGAAACTTTTACCTGATTTCTGAACATCATTGGTGGCTTTGTTTGCTCAATGTTTACCTCTGAGAAATGTATGCTGTTGATTTAAATGTTTAATATATTGACTGCCTTTTTTTGTATATTTGTTATCATAAAGGTTTGGTTTAAATGCTAACAATTGTGGTCTATTTTCAGACTTGAAATACGGTTCTGTATTTGGAAGGCAAAGTTATTAATGAATATAGCAATTTGGTATTTTATTCCTATTTTATACAGCTGCCCCCATAGGTTATTATCAGATGGCAATGAATATTGCTGAACAGCAGGTGGAACTCCTTTGAGCGTGTTTATGAGCCATCTCTGTTCAATAAAAATTCCATTGTTTTCTAGCCTAGGAAATGGCTGCTGTGAGTGTTTTTGTTGTTTCTTCTTCTCTTCAGGTGTTTCTCAATGTACGTCAGACAGCAGCAGGACTGGACTTCTCCCAAGAACCATCTCCCAGAAAGCACATATGTTTGGGATTTTACATCTGGAAGTCCCAGTGCTGTTATCCCCTGTCCACTGCTGTCAGTGTGCTTACTGTGCATGAGACGAAGTGATACGGAGTCAGTTCCCAAAAATCTTTCTCTGAATTTTGATCTGCCCTGATCTCCCCAAAACTGGGCACATAAGGCCTTGGAAGGGAGCTCCATGGTGCTTAAAATTAAGCATTTGCAGATGCATCATAGCCAGACAGTTTGGATGCACAAAGATCCGAAAGGCTGGAAGCTTGCTTCGTTACACAGCATCACTGCAAGTGCGTACAAATAAGCTTGCAAATGGGTATCTTAAGGAGAGTCAGATATAAATAGAGGGATTTGATTAAATTTGGCATGAGTGGAAAAATAAGATTTTTTAAAGTATTTTTGGTTTGCCTTTTTTTTTTTTTTCGTTTTTACTTTTTAAATTAATTCACAATATTTTCTGTCTTGTATATGTTAGTGGATTTGGAATCAAGTTCTTTCTTCATAATGTACCAGGTTATTAAGGAACAGGTTGGTAGAGGCAAAAGATGGTAACATCCTTTCACATCCTACATGTTGTGAGTGAGACACCACTCATACCAGACTGGGTGACTGCCCAGATCAGGACTGTGGCTCTGTCAGGTGCCTTAGAGCTCTGTGAGCTCAGCTGTCCAGGAGCAGAGTTTGAAAAGCAGCTCAGGGAACTCCACAGTTGTCAAAATTTTGCAAGAGATGTATCCCTTGCTTGCCTCCCCAGGATCTGGAAAAAATCAAAGCAAGCTTCACATGTAGCAATGTAGAATGATTTATCTTCTTTAACCACTACTGATACCGAGGCAATTTAAAGCCATTGTTTCCGGGCATCTGAGTTAACTCTCCATGGTGATAAATAGTTGAAGTTCAGCTATAATTAACACCATTCTTCTCAGTTCTCTGTAAACTCATCCATGTTTTTGCTATATTCAGCTAACATTTGTGTTTTTGAGGTTTTGTGGACAGACATGTAGAGACTGAAGGCTATGGCGCATGTTCACTGGACTAATTAAGGTTTAGGACAGCCTTGCCCACTTCTGTGTTTTTTCCACAGGGCAGAAATGGACAGCAAAGTCTGAACCACCCCTGCTACACACTAGAGCTCTCCTAGAGGAGCCTCAGGTTTTGAGCTGAGGCTAAAGCACTGTCAGAAGTGCTTGGTGTAGATCTCCTGGAATCAGTAGCAGAGATGTGTGTACTCTTTGCATATCATTGCATATGTCAGTTTGACTACTTGGAATTAACATGTAAACCACTCCGAAATAATATTTTTTCCTAAATCTGCATAATGACTTATACAGACTTATTTGTAGGTGTGTAACAGTATCAGTTTTTCTATGTTGCGAGAGCCTTGTGTTCTAATGAACACAGAATTTCAAGGAAAATGTTGATCCAGAGTAGGCATGTGGGCTGGCTATCTCTAAACTTTGCTATGATTATGTAAGACTGCAGATAATAGATGTCTGAGAACCTGGGCTCATATCCTTGCAGACTGGGAGACCACCATACCCAGCACAACCCTACAGCCTGGCTACCTTCCTCTGCTCTACAGGCCAGTGGCTTGTGTAAGAAGTGGTAGTCTCCTCCTGGAATAATGAATATTTGAAGCAAACCAGTATTGAGCAATACACTCAGACATGGAGGAGATAAAGATGTGCCACCATGGACATAAATACTGGCCCTAATGTCCCCCATCGCTCCCGTGGTGCTGGAGAGGGCAGAGTCCTCAGGTGTTCTGAGGTGTCCATCTGCCCTCAGAGGCAGAGTGTAACCCTGCTTCATGAGCCAGTTCTCCAGGTGCTCACCCAAGTGTAGGCTGGCACTGTGGGCCTCTGGTGGGCAAAGCCTGGAGCTGGAGGCTGCAGTGATACCTGGAGAATGCACACAGACCCCACTTCCCACCTGATGTGAGAACAGGGTTATGGGGCAGAACTCGCATCGCTTGGCTGGGCTCCAGCATGTGGAGAGCACTGCCACTTGTTTTGTGGTGAGTTTTTCCCATGCCCATATGTTTACTGACTTTACTAGTGAATACTCAAGCATTTTATATCATTCTGTGCTTCTTTTCATCTTCCTTCATTTTTTCTTTGTAAGTCGGCCAAGAATGGCTTGCTAGATCCTTGACTGTGTACCACCTTCATGAGCATCTTGTTCCTTCCTCTCCCACATACCTCTTTTCCTTTCCTTTTCATCTCTACTCCTGGGCTGGTAGACCAATGCATTTAAAGTTATTTTTCTCTATTGGCTGTATGTGGCAAATGTGGCTATTCTCCATATCCAGCCATCTTTTCTCCAGCTTGCTGAGAGGGCACTGATGATATTTCTTTCCTTTCTTGTATGTTTGTTCCCACACTATCTGACAGCAATCATTGCAGGGATGATGGGATCCTCACTGCCAAGCCCTTAGCACACATTCTGGGGAAGCAGCTGCTCCAAAAGCACACCTCTCTGCCCTGATAATACATTTACTGTATCCCAATAAGGTTTTAACGTTTTTCACATGTATCTGGTTCACACTGAGATCATGCTTACTACTAGACATAGCTAAAAGGTAAGTGACAGACCTAGTTTATTCCCTGTTAAGCAAAGAGCACCAAAAGCAGTAAGTGAGATCTGGGAGAATAAACCTTAGTGCAAGGATGTTTTATTTTTCAAAGCAAGGAGGCTTGTGCTCTCACTGAGAAATCCTTAAGGAGATCATGGATGAAAGAAAACCAAAGCAGCCTTGTTTTAACCACCTGAAAACTTAACTTTCTGCCTAGCTATCGGTTTGAGAGTTCTTCCCTCCAGGCTATGCTGCTGTGTGCAAACAGGGTATATCATCTCCCTTGATGAGATGCTGCCCTACTGAGATCTGTACTTCTTTGGTTTCCTCCCACTATTCATTCTCTGTGTTTCACTGAAACGCACAGCGAATGCAAATAGAAAATCAAAAGGTAACCTTGAGGACTTAGATGGCTGCCATTGGTGTTTCAAAGTTACTCTTAAGCACTCCTTTCTCTTTCCTAAGTTAGAGGATTTCTTGATTCTATGACTTTCCTTTTAGCTGTTTAGCATCTCTGGGACTGCAGCACTGGTACTTTACAGCTCATTTGAGAAAACAGGAGAAAAAAATTGAGTGAGATGCCATGCTAGTGTATTGGTCACTTTCGCCTTTTCTCATCTGAAGAGGTTAACTGAACGACAGCCATAAACCTACAGCATAACTTGTCTCAAAACCCATAAAATTCCCTTTGTTTTCTTGCTTACAGCCTGTATGATTTGCAGTATGAATCTTTTCAGGCCTTGCAGTACCTTCCAGCTGTCATACTAGAAATGCTTACAATGTGTGTGACAGTTTCGTGATTCAAAGTATATCAAGGTCCCTGCAGAGCCTTGGGAGCTCTTCAAGTTTTCCAGCAGTTGCTGGAGAGCCTGTTGGAACCAGCTGGTTCAACATCATTCCTTTAGCAACCAGCTCTCTTCTGTCTTCCATCCTGACTTAATGTGAAGAGGAATACTCTGGGTGCTCTCTGGGCACCTTGACATGTCCTCTAAAAATAAAACTGGATCTTCCCTTTGGAGGAGCTACTGACTTTTCCCACTGATTCCTTTATTCACCTGCTAAATCCACTCCAGAACAAAAGTTTGCTCTGCTTAGCTAGGAAACTTAATCCAGCTGAACCTTTCTGAATGTTTATGACAACACCTTGAGCAAGATGATACAGGCACATACTTCGTGCTGATGAGAACTATCCAGCACTTGCATCTTCAGGTGAAAAGCAGTATATCAGGATGGGTCAAATACAGATCCAGAAACAGGGACAATTATAGTGCGTTTCACTTCAAACAGGCAGAAGTGACAAAAACTGAAAGAATGAAAATCGCTACTGTCAAGTCTTGCCTTACTTTGCAGATATTCATTGGGATAAAGAGAAACTCAGCTCTCCTCATCAGAGGATAAGAAACAGGTCTAAGAGATTCAGGCACTCTGCCTGATCTCTGATCTGGGCCAGGGGACTGGAAATGAATCCTTTAAGTTTTAGATCATTTTTAGGAAGGGCCCAGGGTCAGTCCAGTACAGGCTGTGTCATGAAAATGTTTGATGACAATTCTTCCCGTCAAAGACCTTAATTTCCACTGGATCTGAGCTTGGGACAGCCATCTGAGTCCTTTTCTCCTGTTGCAAATACATTTCTTCATGGCCATTTTGTCCATCTAGCAGAGATACAGAGAGATTTCTGTCAGCTATACAGCCTCATTCCTGATTAGGACAGCTCTTTGGGCTCATCCCCAAATTCCTCCAATCATTGTGTCAGAATTCAATCCAAATTAAGAAATGAACATTTGCTTTATTTGCTAATCTTAACATCTGTGTGGCTGAGTCATTCTTTGGACACTAAATATGAAGAAGGCCATGTTTTATTGGTGCGTTTTGACCTACAGGTCACCTGATACCTCGGTGTGAGTGGGCTGGACTGCACTAGATGTTGGTTACTGTCTCAGGTGTCTGCAGGGAGCTCCCTGCCTGGGGCACCACTCTTTCGATTGCATCTCTGTGATTGCCAAGACACCATGGAACACTAATTTATTTAATAGGATGGTCTTTCTTTTAACAAGCCCCTGAGACCCAGCTGTGCATCTCCAGCAAGTATATGATGGAGAGAAGTATTGGAATCACCCAGCTTTTATGGACTGGATCTGAAAAGAAAAATTATTGCTACTAACTGCAGTTCTCTAAGCTGTAATATCCATTGTGCACAATTGCTACCTATTTTTTTTCCTCCTTTTCCAACTCTTCTTTTTTTTTTACTTCTGCTGTTGAGACCACAGTACACTGTTATTTTGTGATTACGTACACAGTGGGAGGGAAGATAGAGCATGTGTGCCCTCTCTGGGTATTGCTTCAGTGAAAACAGGCCTGGCTCACCTGTTTGTTCCGCAAACCTCCACACTGTAAATGTATATATCTGGAAAAAAAACCAAAACACCAAACCAAAACATATCCAGGAGCCACAGCCACCGGGAAGTAACTTTGCTTTCCTCCTCCTGGCTGCAAAGCACTCCCCTCTGCCTGTCCTGATAGAATAGCATTGCTTTCACAAAAATTCCCTCAGAATCTGGAGAAAGACTGACAAACTGTAGCCAATTCATGCATGAGAGGACCAGAAGGATTCCTTGAACTCTGCAAGAGAAAGTGACCAGCAAAGCAAACAATAACAGGCCAGTAAAAGGGCAAGCACACAAAAATGCAGGATCAGCAATTCCCTGGATCCCAGGTAGGACTGGGGTGGCCATGGCTCAGGGTACTACAAGGAAGAGCTGGAAACATACAACTCTTGCCTTGGTATGTGCGTGTCTGTGTGAAGACCAAACGGTGCACGTGGGTGAAAAGAACAGGGTAGTGAGGAGGTGGTAGTATTTTGACAGATGTTTATTTCACATGCCAGAACCACAGAAGGATCAGGACAAAAATAATGAAAATGCTGCACTGGTGTCGTCTAGTGACAAGTGGATGAAATAGTGTAGCCCCGGTATCTGCCAGGCGGGTGTGGTTGCCAAGTCCCTGAGCTTTACCACGGGAAACTCTCCCTCCCTAACCCCACTTCCCGCCGTGAACTGGGATTTCCGTGATGGGAACGGCACTGATTCCTGCGTGTTAGTAAGAAAATACCTTCGTGTACAATCCAGCTGCCACTGTGTCCATTTAATGTGTTCGCTGGTGCGGGACACTGACTTTTGAGGGGAGGGGAAGGGCAAAAAGCAGCCCCTGCCATGACCACGCCAGGCCCGCCCAGCTTCCCGCACCGCCTCCCGCTGCTCTGGTTTCTTCTCCTCGGCTAAAACGTAGAGATCAGTAACAAAAACGCTTATCTAAACTCTCCCCTTCTGAGGGCTCGGGCATCGCTGGGGGCGGGGGCCAGGCCTCTCCCGGCGAGTGAGGGGAGCCGCAGCCCAGCGCGGGAAGCGGAGGGCTCGGAGGTCGGACCCGACGATCTCAGAGGCCTTTTCCAACCGAACCGATCCTGTGACTGTGCCAAAATCCCGGGAGACGGGTCGGCGTTTCCTCCGTGTTCCCTCGGCCCGGCCGTGAGGGGGCCCCTCACCCCACCCGGCCCCGCCCCGCCCCATCACAGTCGCGCTCCGATGACGTCACCACGTTCCTTCCGTTCCTCGCCGTTGAGGGCGGGCCCTGCCCGCCCTTGACGTCACCGGTGCGCGCCGGGGCCGCCCGCACGTGGCGGGGGCGTGGGCGCCGCCATGAGCTGCCCGGTGCCCTGCGCGGCCTGGGTGGGGCGCGGCGTGGCCAAGGGGACCCCCGACAAGGTGCGGCCGGGGCCGGGACGGGCTGGGCCGGCCCGGGTGACCCCCGCCTGCCCCCTCACCCCTCTCTGTGTCCGCCCCGCAGGTGCAGCTCAGCGAGGAGGAGCTCAAGGGTCTCATCGAGGAGGCGCAGGACAGGCTGGGGTGAGCCAGGGCGGTGGGAGGGCCGGCCTGGGAGCCAGCCAGCACGAAACCCTTCTGGAGCCGCTGTGCCTCGGGGGGGGGATCGGCGGTGCCGAGAGCGGCAGGCGGAGCAGCGGAGGGAGTTCCCCTGAGTTCAGCCCGCCGGCGGGAACACGGTGCTGATGGTGCCGGAGGGTGGGCTCGATGGTCCTTGTGGGTGCCTTCCAGCTCAGAGTGTTCCGTGAGTGTCCCCAGCAGTCGCTGCGGACCCCGGGTGGCTCCTCAGCTGTCAGCCCTGTGCTGTCGGGCTCGCTGAGCTGTCCGGGGCTCTCTGTGGCCTCCTGGTCCTCTCTGGAGCTGCCATTCCCACCCGCAGGGAGAAACAAGGTGGGTTTGTAACCACGGGCGCTTCGGAGGTGCGGCAATCCGAGGGGGAAATCCCAAGCTGTGGTATTTATTTCGGCTCTGGCAAAAAAGGCTAAAACATCACTCGGAGATGTGTTTATGGGTCACAGATGAAACTAGAGACATCACAACTGTCCCCTCTGCACTGAAAGTTCTTAGTTATGTAGTTGTGTTAAGGTTTGTCACTCTTGTCACTTGCTTTTAAGAAAACTGCGTTTATGAAGAGAATAACGGAGGGGATATATTTATGAAACAGTCTGTGGTGGACAGGAAAGAAATGGCTCTCTTTTGTCTAGAAAAAGGTTAAGGTATTATTCCATTTTCTGCCCTTTTTCTGTTAGATCTGTTCGTAGGTTTAGGTTTCTGACTCGGTGTCAGCTCTGCAAGGGGGTGTGTGTGACTGAACAGATGCAAGAGGAAGCAGTAAAAGCTTTTAGGGTTGGATGAATCAGTGACTTTATGGCTGAACAGTGTATCCTCCCAGAACGTTTTTTGTTCTGGTTTTGTTTTCTAATTGTGCCAAACTCGTCTTAAACATTTGGAAGAGTCTCACTTTATGTTAGTTTCTTGACTGATGAAGTTTGACGTTTCTGTTATCTGTGGTGTTATTGTTTCCCCTTTACACGTGTGAACTTTTATTATTTTGGGTGGTTTCCTTTCTCTTGCAATTTCAAGAGCATGGAAGGATTTGAGGGGCTGTTTGTTATGCATTCTGTAAAACTTCTGAATGGCAATTTAACGACCATCTGAAACAACCAAAGGTGTTATCATCTATTTATAATTGCTAGTACTTTGCAAAACTTGTTACAACACCTCCCTTTTTTTCCCCCTTGTGCAAAGATCACAAATCAAACTCGGATTTAGAGTTTCTAATTATCTTGTTACTTGTCACTAGTTATCTTGTTAAGGTGAATTGTTTATTTTACTGTAAAAATTAGAAAAATAGTTTTCTGAGATATAATTTAGAGATTGCATCAGAGAACTGCCTTGGCTCATTGTTGCTTGAGAGTTTTGCGTGCAGAAGAACAGAAATACAGTGTGTTCAGCAGGGATGAGTTTCTGTGGATCGTGCTCCACTGAGGCACCTCGGATGTCCCTTGTGTTCTCAGCCAGTGTTTAATGTTTCCTTCTGCTGAATTCCTTGCAGACAGAACTGTTGCCACAAAGCTTCCAGGTTTTCTAGTTGTTGCATAGTTTATCCCATAAGAAGTAACCCACAAATGTCCCTACCTAATAGATTTTAGGTTGTTTTTTTATTGTTAGAGTGGCAAGTGTGAGGAAAAGAGGTCTTAAAAATCTTGAAGAAACATAAAGAGTCGTCACACATGACAGGGCCTGTGGGTGGGGAAGAATAAGGAAGGAATTAATTTGACACATGTGAATGCACAGAAGTGAGGGAAAAGTGAGAGAAATGGATTTAGACACAGTTTAGCTTGTTGAGCAAAATTCATGCCACATTTTGTCATGAAAACTTCTGAGGAAGAACTTTTCTCTGAAAGCCTGAGTATAGCAGTGCCTGTATTTTGGGAAAAGATTGGAAGGAGTGAATGGCATGAGACCTGAACCCCACGTGAACAGCTAGGGCTGAAATCTTGACAGCAGTCCTTGAAGCAGTTACCTGGAAGCATTGTACATGTCTGTCCCAGTTCCTCAGGGATGTGTGTCCTTTCACAGGGACGTTGCTGGTGGCAGTGCTGAAGGCCAGACAGCAGGTGACACAGATGTGGCCGTTCCTGGCAGTGCTCAGCCTTCCCATAACGGTGAAGCCCCATCTGATCATGAACTGGATGAATATGATTTGGAAAATTATGATAAAGAGGAATACACGGGTAAGAAAAACTGATCCATCAGATATGCAGTATAAATGAAGAACCTTTTCATTTCTTGTTGTGTTTAAGACCTTAATATTCTAAAACTACACAGTGTTAAGTTTCAGATGCTGGAAATTCACATTTTTAATAATCTGCTTGTCCCAGCTTTAGAAGTCATTTAGTGAGGGGAAACAGTTCGGTGTCCCCATCCCTGACAGCAGAACGAAGAACATGTTGGAAAGATTGTCACTCCCTCTGCTGTAGTGCTGGAGCAGAGCAGCAGAAGTCTCTGGAAGCACTGAGCAGTTTAGCTTACCGAGGTACTTGGGTTTGGAACTTGGAAGTTCATTTAGTCCACCCCTGATAATTTGCAATATAGGTAATACAGGTATTGGTACAGGAGTTTCTAACTTCACCTGTCACTGGCATGTCTAAAAAGTGTTCTGAAATTCCCATCTAGGTGATTTACAGCTTGGAGATTCCTTGGCTACTCTGGCAGTATATGGCAGTAATGAAAATGATCCTTACATCACTCTAAAAACCACTGTAAGTACTTAAAAAAACATTTAATATCTTGACTAGCATAAACTTGAAAATCAGTTAGATTTTCCACACTGCCTTAGGATCTGTAAGTGCTTGCAGTCCTGTTTCACAGGTGTGCCAGATGTTTGATCAGACTGAATGTTTTTCTTTCAAGGTTGCTTTTTGCAGTCCCTTCTTTGTGTGCCTTTTGCATTTAAGTAGGAGATTAAGTGAACTGGCTTGTTATTTAAACCACCTGCTTCTGTATGTGGAGTGGTTTTTCACCTGTCTAGTGGGACACAGAAAATGCTTGAAGAAATAACAAATCTGAGGCCACTAATGGCCCAAATTAGAAAATTTCCCAGAATTGCAAGACTCTTGCACCTTCTGCCAGTTTGTGTTAGAAACCAGGCTGAGGTGGACTTGGGCTATGTGTCAAATTAGGGATTTGCCATGAGGAAACACATCCTCACTAAGCGTAGATGCCCAACATACTGTGTTGTTGGCTGCTTCTGCCTGTATTAGTTTCCACCTATCAGGTGAGGAACATCTTTGCAGGAGCTGGGTTTGTTGTAGGAGCTTTGCTGTGGGTGGAGAAGTCTCTGGCTGCAGCCTAACACAAGCTATGTTAAGATTGCTGTCCTATTATGCAGGCTGTTTGCCTTGTTTTTGGTGGACAGGGATGCAGCAAGCAAGACACAAGGTAATCCTTCTGCTCTGCTTGACCTTGGTATTGCCTTGGCTAGAATATTGGGATATGGAGAAATTCCAGAGAATATCCCCCCCAGTTTAGTTCAGAAGGCTAGATTGCAGTTTGTGATTGACTTAATTTACGTGGAAAGATTACAGAAATCAGATAGAACTAAGGTGAGGTTGTGTGAGGAGAGACTATCCAGAGAGCATCCAGGAGAAACTGATCATCTGGGGCAGGGTGAGGAGAGTAGGTGAATTTTTGTCATCTCTTCTAATCATAAAGATTCTGAGATTTTTCTGGGTGCTGTCCTTGCTACAGTATTTTGGATTCTTTACAAAGCTAGTAAGGTTGAAGGAAAAGATTAGCTGTAGTCTTCTACCAGTGTCAAGTTTTTGTGTCAAACATGTGATCTCAGACAAGGAGTTGTTTTGGTGACTTCAGTGCTGTAACAAAGCTCAAGGAGGAAGGTACACACCTTATCTTTAAAAGGAATTCTCTTCCTATGTGCACTTCAGGGCACTGTAGGTTTTCTCTGTGTCCCACTGATGATTTTTCTTGCTCCTGTTTTTCAGTAGAGAGAAATGCTTTAAAAGTGGTTTTTATAGTTGAAGAGGTATTCACACAGGGATTCAGAAAGAATATGACCTGCATTTATTCTGTGTCAGAATAGCTGACTTTCTCCAGATATACAGTGAGCGAACACCTTTTTCTCAGGCCTTTCTCCCTATGCTCAAGTTCTTTCCTCACATTCTGAAAGTTTTTCAATGAACATTTTATCTTTTGGTATTTACTACTAGTACTGTTAAAGACTAAGTACTGTGTAACATGAAGTTAACTAATTCAGAGAATTGCAGGGACTTGATAAAATTCAGATCCTGAAATATGCTTGAAGTGAATAAAAGAGAAACTAAAAACTTGCAATGAGAAGTCCAAAAAGTCTTGTAAGTGGTGTATATTTGAAGGATGATACTGTGGGTGAAACTATTTACTATTGTACAGTTCTTAGTTTTTCAGTAACAAAACTTCCCAAATGGCTTCCATTCCTCAGTAACAGTGAAAATTAGATGAGAGGTTACACCTGTTCTGATACAGCTGAATGCCTGCTAGAGCTGTAGGAAGTACTCTTTGGGAAATATTTTCCAGGAAGGAGGCAGTGCTTTGATCCTCTTGGAATTGATTCCTGGATGTGAGGAGCAATTGCAGTATCCTTACTGGGTAAAATGATGTTACACTATATAAATGGTCAGGGCACAGGAGCACGAGGGAAATACGCCTTGTGCTCCTGATGGTGCTTTTCAGCAATGAGCTGCATCATGATAGCCTTGGAATATGGTTTCATATTTGGTAATTAACAACCTTTATAAGTCCACCTAGGTCCACCTAAAAAATCCTTTTATTTATTTATTGACTATTCAGTCTCCCTGTGATCAGGTCTGGTTCCTTCCTTTCTCTGTTTGTCACCATAAGATGATTTTAGGTGGGTGGGCATCGGGGTGTTGAATTTTGAGTGTTTTCAGTTATGGATAAAAATAACTAACTGATTCAATCTTTTGAACATAGGTAGTTTTGTGCATTGTTTAACATCTCTTGTGCTCTCCTTTTTGCTGTTCAGGAGCAATATGAACAGGAGGACTTTTTGATTAAGCCCAGTGACAATCTTGTCCTTTGTGGCAGAGTTGATAAAGACTGCTGTAGTTTGGAAGTCCATGGTAAGTGAAATAGGATTTGTTCCTTCCAGTGAACTTAGTGAATATGTCTTGCCTAAGATGGCTCTGTCAAAGAGGGAGTGGGTTGGTTTTTGTAAGGTATTTTTCTCCCGGTCTGCACTGTGTCCTTTAGCTACTTTGAAGGACTAGAATATTTCATGTGGAGTTACTGTTGCTTAGAGAATAGCTTGTCTCTTTCAGGCTGTATAGCATTTTATTTAATTTCTTATGACACTTAGAAAATACTATGGCATTTTTATTCTCTGAACATAGAATCTTTCTTCCAGTCTTACTTTCCATATCCTGCAAGCATTCCCTAGTGGTTTGTTATTTTGTTAGGTTTTTTCCTTCAGCTCTCTCCTTGCTTCTTTAAATGCTCCCACTGCAGGGAACAGAAGAATCAGCACCTTTATGGTTAGAGTTTTAGAAAAGATGATGCTTAATATGACCTGAATACCGTCTGTCCTAGCAATAGATTTAATTTTAGTGTGTAAGAGATTTTTCTGTTGCTGCAAGGAGTACTACTGAGTGTGCTGAAATTGTCATCTCTTCTTACCGTGGTTCTCTGTGGGAATTTTTCTGCCTGCTTTGTGCCATGGTCCATGTTTATAAGCAAAGTATTTAGTTTTAAGCAAGCAACATGACCAAAGTGTTTGACAGCATCTCTTCAGATACCAGCATCTGACATTTCCTGTATCTGGAGGTGTTTCCAAATTTTCTGATCTGTGTTATTTTCCACAATATAAACTTAGAAAACAATAGCAAAGGCTTCTGCAGTTTCTAACATTGCATAACCCTGTCTTACTTAACTACTAAGGCATCTTCTTTAACTGAAGACTTTAGTTAGTACCTGAGTATCTGTCACGTGCACTTAAAAATGGCACAGTGATTTTGTGTGGGTGATGATAACATATTATTTTAATAATTAATGGGTTTTCCCTGCTGTCCAGTTAGTAAGTTATTTTATTAGGAGAAAAATAGCTGGCTACAGGTAAATGCTGTGTTTAGTATATGGTTGCTTTATCAAAACTCTTCCTGTATCTCAGTTACAACCTGCTAAAGGCAGCTGCTTCTGACATCTTCAGCTTCCTCTAATTTGAAAACTCTTTGTCTGTTGCCTTCATTTCCCCTTAGATTTCATGTGGAATGTGGTGGGTTTTTGGCCATTTTAAGTTGCCAGTTCTGTACAATGAATGTCTAAACCTTCATTAATGTGTCCTGATGTAGAAAGTGCTGGATATGGAGCACCTATTTTGAAGTGATCGTATAAATAAAGTAGGGTGGTATGCTAGGAATAAAGTATTTTGCTGAACTTGTCACTGCTTTTATTTAAAGTACACAGGAGAATGTTTGTTTTATGTAATTTTGTGAAGTATAACATTGGTACTTGGAGGGTCTGGTCACTGCAGTGAAACTCTGAACATGCTGCAAATTTACATTCAGCACATCCTTGACAATTTAGTCTTTGCAACATCTGCCTTTTGCAGAAGCGAACTGTTCACAGTTGTTTGCTTTTCCTCTTCACCAATGTCTTGTATAACTTTAATTGTTTTTCAGTTTATAATCATGAAGAGGACTCATTTTATGTACATCATGATATTATCTTGCCTGCTTACCCCCTAAGTCTGGAGTGGTTGAATTTTGATCCTAGTCCAGATGAATCAACAGGTAAATTACAAAGAATACTGTAAATGTCCAGTTAACTAATTTTTACTTGAAAAGTATATAAATGTAATGTTGTCGCTAAATCATTTCTTCCAGCGGTACAAACAGAAATAATAAGAATAAACTGAATATCAGGTGTTTTCGTTTGGTGATATAGTCACCTTAGTGATGCTTCTGTAACAAGTGATTTGACTGAAACACTGGGCTTATTATAGATATTTTAAGTTATTGTCAATTAGCAGACCAGAGCAAGCTCTTCTCTAATCTGCTTTATTTTCTGTTTGAAATGAAATGTTGCTCTTTTTTAAGTTCATTATGTCCAGTGGAGTTGATTAACTGAACACCACAGCAAAATCTATATATATTTGTGTATTTAATAATCTTTTCCTATGTTTTATATATACTTCTTCTTTCCCATAGTACAGGGGATGTGGGTTTGGTTTGGTTTGGTTTTTCCTTTAAATCAAACAAAACATGGAACTTTGTACATCTGCTGTCAGCTGGTATTTTTAAATTGCTCCTTGCCAGTTATAAACATCAAATATGTTCAAATAGAAGATTGTGGCAGATAAGTTTTACTTAATCAAATAAATAAGCAACAACTGGATTGCCAAATATGATGTTTCATAACTCTAAAGAAATGTGGTTGCATTTGGGTTTCTGCTTGTAGGAAATTATGTGGCAGTGGGTAACATGACCCCAGTTATTGACATTTGGGACCTTGATGTAGTAGAGTCCTTAGAGCCAGTCTTTTCTCTTGGAGGCAAGAAAGAGAAAAAGAAGAAAAAGAAAGGAAAGAAAGTAAGTATTGCCAAATGGTTTGTCTGGTTGGATGGAGGAAACTTAGAGCAGAGATACTGCTTTTTTCCCCTACAATATTTGAAATGCTAATTGTTCTCTGAATAATTAAAGCCTGGAATTAGGAGCAGAAAAGGAATGGGGTGGTTTATGGTTGATTTCCAATTGCTGCCCCAGTAAACTCTGAAGCTCAGCCAGTTTAAATTAGAATTTCTAGGAGCTGGCACTTACAAGGACATAAAGGTCAGTTAATTGAGAGAGAGGGAAGTGCCAGGAGTGTTTAGAAACAAGCTGAAGAAGTTGCACATCAGCTGGAAACAATGAGATTTCTTTTGGTAGCCTGAAGGGAGTAACCAGTTCTGTAAGCTGACCAGCTGTGAATGGAGCAATCTGAGATGTGGGGTGGGAGACAAGGTGCGGACAGAGCAGAGACAGTTCTGTCTAAAGCTGTGTTGCTGCAAGGGAGAGTAATTTAATATGAAATTGTTTGTGAAGACATTAAGGAATTCTACCAATGTGGAGTAATGCTTGATTTGCATTGAAGCTGTAATTCTCAAGTCTGTTTATGTTGTATGTGCAGACGCAGAGTTTATCTTCGGAAGGGACTGTGGAAGGACATACCGATGCTGTGCTTGATCTTTCATGGAATAAACAAAGCAGGTAAAAGAACACTTGAATAACAATGGATGTTACAAACTTGCATTCTTAATTAGGCAAACAGTTGTCACTCAAAATCCAGAAACTTGAAATCACTGCTGAAATTAATCCATTCTTAAAAATACACACACCCCCCTTTTATTCTTTTTTTACACTGGAACTCTTGATTTGTTTTTTTTAAATACTTACATATTCCTGCAGATCATTTTTTATTTGCAGGTTGTCCAGATAAAGGCAGGGCAAAGGTGGATCTGAGTCATTTGATAAATTGTCTACATTTCACATGTACAAACTGGAGAAGCAGAAGAGCTATGCTGATCTGCCAGTGACCTGAAGCACCATTTCAACAGATACAAATAGATTTATAGAAGAAAGTCCTTGCTATTCTGTTTTTTTTCCCTCTGGCTTTTGCCCCAGAGCTGTGAACAGAGAAAAGAGTGTAAAAGCCCTAATAGCACAGTTACAGAAATGAAATGCCTCTAGCCTTTGGGTCATCCTAGGCAGAATTCCCTGTTTCCTGAACGAACTAGCAATGACGTACTGCTATTGAAGCAACACCCAGCTGGCCCATCTTGGGGCAGAGGTCAAGGACAGTGTGCTGGCTGAAGTAAAGATGCTGCTGGTTTTTTATCACTTAGGTGGTTGTTAATAGTTCATCAGTCAGAGGATCCTCAGCAGGGTCTTGAAACTGCTCCAGTCAGACACAGGCTGATTTTTTTTTAAATTATTATATTTTTCTTCTCCTCCTGTCAGAAATGCCTCTGCAGAAAAGCATAATCAGCTCCACATACTCTGATGAGCAGGTGTAAGCCTTCACTTGTAATTCTTTCTTATCTAGATACTGAAGAGGACACCCACATGGACCTCAGTAAATGTACATAAATTCCACTCTTAATTTGCAGTGTGGTGTCTGTTGTTCCTAAATTATACACACATACCCAGAGTGTGGTAGTGATCAGTCCATCAGTCTTACAAAAGAGTAGTTTTCATGTACCTAGAAATGGTTGTCTGGTGATAATATACAGACAAGTGTATTATGGCTTCAGCAGCTAAGTGTCTGAAATCTATAATTCTGTAATGTGCTGAGTTATGAATTCATTGATATTGGTAGATCTTTCAGGAAATAAGAACAGCCCTGAAGTGGGAAACTTACGGGCAAAACAAGGAGCTCCTTGGAGCAGCTTATATTTAAAATGTTTTATTGTTCTTTCTTTCTTTTAAGCAAGGCATGCTGTGACAGCTCTCTGCAAATAACTTCCTGCCTGTAGGTCACAATGGTGTTACCCTAAAATGTTCTTACAGCCTTCACTATGCATTTTCTTAACTTTCCCTTGTAACATTGCTTGGGAAAACAGTGTTTCCAGGAGAGTATTAACTCCTTCAGTCAGAAACACTTGGTTAATATAAAAAGGGGATGGAGAAGCAGTTTCGGGCAGAAACAGCATGTTGAGGTATTAGATCTGATTTTAAGAGCAGTGAGACAATGGTAGGAATTGTACTGTGTATTTGACAGGCCTTTGGGAATGTATTGATTTTTTTTTTCCAATGAAACTTTTAAACTGTGTTTATTGCACTTAGCACAATTGGTCAAATTTAAAGTTGAAATGTGGGGTCTGTAAACTAATTGAAATTTTAGAAATTACTTTCAGCATTCTATGAAGGGTGTACAGTGTTGTGTTTTCAGTAGTTATATAAACAGTCAGATATTATCAAAATACTTTTAAAAGGTTTGTCTGACTCTTGGCTGTATGCATATGCAAGTAGGACTAAGTTGCATAGGTAATGTTTTAAAATACTATTTAATGTCAAAGGAAAGCAAGTGCCTAAAAGCCTTTATTTGGGTTTTTTGAGAAATCTTTGAGTAAATGATATTTTAAGTGATATGGGGGGAAATACAAACAGAACTGTCAATGTTGTTTTAAGTATTCTACTAAGTCTTTACTTGCAACGTAGAATTGCCCTCTACAGACATAGTCTACAGACCAGAGTATTTGTTCTCAGACTTGGGCTCTGTATGTATTTTTGATTTTTGATCATTATTTGTTTGTATAAAGACTTTTAAAACATTTTTTTGATCCGTTATCAGGAATGTTTTAGCAAGTGCATCTGCTGACAATACTGTGATTTTGTGGGATATGTCTGTGGGTAAGCCAGCAGCCAGCCTGACATTACATACAGACAAGGTATGTAATAATTGCTACGTTTCTTCCACTGTAAAATAGAGAGAAAAAAAAATAACTGCAGTTTTTCATTAGCTGCTTGGTATTGAACCCCTAGAAAAATAATTCTGTAATTTTCTACCAACTGCGGAATTGTTTCAATTTCTTAATTAGTTGCTTTTGCATACAGCACTGTATTTTCTTTTTAAAACGTTATTTAACTTATCCTTTAGAAAGTTAACAGAGATTTACAGCAGTTTTTAAAATGCCTTTTGGGTGAAAGCATAATGATGGAGAACCTAATAATGCCGATACAAGCTACAAAAATAGATGTCTGAGCATAGGTCAAACTGTAAGTCTCTCTTAGGGGAACAATGAGTGTCAGTTACAGTTTGTTCTAGGTGGAAAAGGTTTAAAATAAATGATACTAAAATACCATAGTGAATGGTACTCCAGAAATGAATTAATCTCATAGTAATTAAAATGTGAAAGCCAGATATTAATAGCTGTAACCTTATTTTGCTTCTAACAAAGTCACTGTCCTTGACAAACTCCTGATTTTCATTTTTTTTTAACTTCTGCTTTTATTCCCCAAACTGGAAGCAGATATTATTGTGCATCTTTCAGGGTTTGGGGTTTTTTTAAATATCTAGGGCAGAAAGGGAGCATGGAGTTCTGTTCAGATAAATTATATTGGAAAATATCTTGTTTCTACCAGGTGGGGATGTTTGAAGTAATGTGCATCTCTTCCACTATTTTATGAGCAGAGTATCAACAAGCTCAATAGGAGGGTTTTTTTGGGGGGAAATATGCTGGCTTGGGGGAGGGGTGGTTGGCTTTGTTCCAAGAAAGTTCCTGTATGTGTGTTTTATATAAAATCTTCCATTATCTAGGTGCAGACATTGCAGTTTCATCCATTTGAAACTCAGACTCTTATTTCTGGATCGTTCGATAAGTATGTCAGGGTAATGTTTTCAAATGTTGCACATAAGGAGGGTATTAGTATTCAATTAAGCCCATTAGGTCGTCTTGTGTTTTCTTTTTAATTTTTTTACAACTGTGCCAATTTGAGTAATGCTGTTATTTTTTTCCAGCAAGCTAGCCAGGTTTGTATGTGGCCAAAGTGTAGTTTTCCTTACCTCTTTTTCAGAGGTGTAGCCAAATGCCTTAACCATCTGGACTTATATTTTCTGTGCCAGGTGTCTGTCTGCTCCAAACTGAATTTATTTCTTAATTTGGCCTGACGGAATTTTCTGCATTGGAAGTATGTCACTTTCTGTTCTTGTGCAAACTTGCCCAGGTTTTGCCAACCTGTAAGGCTGGGTGGGGGCACAAGGGACTTTAAAATCCCAGCCTGCTCCCTACAGCCTCTATAGCCATGCTATAGCCAAAGTGTAACAGACAATCCTGTGATTGCAGCCTAGATGTGCTCAGAAAAGGTTTGTGTCTGCACACTTGGACTAGCTCTGTCACTGCTGGTTCTTATAAGCCCTGACAGCCACAGAACTTCCTCTCTGTTCTCCCATCTCAGTGGAGTAACATTTTAATTTTGTTCTATAACCATGATTTTCTTATGTTTTTTATTCTGCTTTTGACACTTTGTCCTTGTGTTAAAATATTTATAGACTTGTCAATCTTTAGCTAAGCCTTTGTATTCTCTGGCTTCTGTTATACTTTTACTACATCTGCTTAAGTTAAAGTATTGGAGAGAAACCTTTTGCTGCAGTTAGGAAGCTGCTTGTTTCCTCCCCCTTGACTTCCTTTAATAAAAGGAAGCATAAAGTCCAAACACTGAGACCAGCTAGTCCATCCCTCTTTAGCTATCCCTTTGATACCGTGGACCTCTGTTAACCAGTGGATGGCCTTTGTAGATTTGTCCTGCAAAGGCCTGTCCTGCCAGGACCTTTGGTTATTCAGTGAGTATTGGCAGATGCCTTCATGGCCTGAAAATCAGACTTAAAAAAACTGTTGTGTAAAAGAGCTGGGAAACCTCCATCACATTTCTTTGGCCTTAATTATAGGACAGAGTGGGAGTGAGTTACACTGTGGATGTTGATTGTGGTGAGATGTTGCTAAAGTGACGTGACCCCTCCTCCCTTGCATTTGTACCCAGGAGCTTTTTGAGTTGGGACAGATTCTGCAGCCACTGGGCTGAGCACCTGTAAGGAATCACAGAGAACCCACTAACTTGCATCTTCTCTTTGTCCTTTTTGGAGTAGTGTTTCTCTAACTACTTGTAAAGACTGATTTATATTTTTTCTTTTTATTATAGCGTATTTGAAAATGTATGAATATGTATCACAAAATTATTTCCTAATTAGTGCATCATTACTTGAATATACTGACATCTGTTCATAATTAAGTAATATATTTGCATAATTACAGTCTCCTATGTGATAAGTATCTTATGTATTGAGTAAATTCAAGCTCTGTTTGCCTAGTTTCAACAGAACGGCTGTTCATAACCAAGATGAAACTTTTGAAGCATATGAAAAAGCTTGTGCTTATCTGTGAGATTTTAATCTGTTGTTGAATTAGAAGACTAAGTAGTGAAGTTGTCTCCATTTTAATTTTTTAATTACAATTTACATTGAGCTTCTATAGATGCTAGTGGTAAAGCAAACTATGCCATAAAGTGTTCTGCCCTTTTTTTTTTTTTTAATTTAATTTCCTGTCCCTTTTTCCCATAGATCAGCGGTGCTGTATGATTGTAGAAACCCACAAGATAACCACCGAGTGTGGAGGTTTAGTGGTCAGGTTGAGAGAGTAATTTGGAATCATTTTTCACCTTGTCATTTCTTAGTGAGTACATGCTTTTCTATTCTTGGGCTGTTTTAAGCCTTTTTGTGCTCATAATGTTTCTGAATCATAATGGAGCTGATGGACAGGTGGATGGTTTGTGCTGCTTATCATAAAAATGCAGTTCAGGGGAGGACGTTTTAGGTAGTTTTTCAACAAGTGTATTGAGACCAGCTACTTACTTGGTATCTTCATTGTGACAGTAGAAAAGCTACTTGATGCCGGTGCTTTTTCACTCCAGAGGTGGCATTTTTGTCATGTTGTTACAATGTTCAGTGCCTGGGATGTATTTTTCTTTGCACAGTTGCTGTTGCATTTCATGTAATGAGGCAATTGCAGCTGAGAAGTAGCTGATTAAACTGCGATCCTGAATATGAATTCGGTGTTTCAAGTCAGCGCTAGAGGGCACTATCCTCCTGGCTGGGATGGGGACCTCTGAGATCAAGTCCAGCCCTTAACCCAGCACTGCCAAGTCCACCACTAAACCATGCCTGTAATACCTTTTAATACCTCCAGTGCTTGACAACCCTTTCAGCAGGTTTTTCCTAATATCCAGTCTAAACCTCCCCTGGTGCAATTTGAGGCCATTTTCTGTTATCGTGTTGTTACCTGGGAGAAGAGACCAACCCCCACCTAGAGTATAGAGTAAAAATACCTTGGTGTTGTCAAGATTTTTATACTAAAACATTTCAGCATATTTTTTATTATCTCAGTGGCTGTCTAGTTCTCTGTTGCTTTGTGTATACAACCAGCAGAAGTGGTTGCTCAGTTCTGCTAGTTTTATGATGTAGATCTCTTAGTATAAGCACACTCAGCTTTTCACAGGACTATTATGTAGCCACCAGATGGCTCCAAAAACTTTGAACTGACCGTGAAGAGACTAAAGGCTTTATTTCATTGCCTAATGTGAGGGCCAAGCTTAGTAGGGCAACTGTCTTCAAAATACACTTTAAGAAATCTACATATGATTCAGATTTCCATGAAAGTCAGTGCACCTTAGTTTAGGCACCAGCTGGCTGGAGTCTGACTTTTGGGGATGCAGGCCTGGGAACAGTGTAATATGTCCTACAGAACAGTGTCTGCCTCATCACAGGGATATACTAGAGGGTGGGTATGATTTCATTGGAAGTTTCTTTTCAAATGAATTTTTACAATTGTTTTAAAATGTTGTGGTTTCCTTAGGCAAGCACAGAGGATGGTTTCGTGTACTGCCTGGATGCTCGTTCTGATAAGCCCGTGTTTACTTTGAAAGCTCATGACGAGGAGGTGTCAGGTAAATTGCCTGTGTGTCCTGTTTGTCCCCAGTGGCATGGCACATCTGGAAAATGCCTTTAACCTGGAGGACTGAGGTGGTAGTGATTCCTTGTTTAACGAAGAAGTTGTGCATGCTAACGATGGTGGCTGGCATGTGAAACAAATCTCTGGTGAGAAGCCACTGTAAGCAAAGTATTTGAACAACAGTGAACTTTTCTCAGTGAATGTCATGAGTAAGCATGTAAAAACAGACTAATTCACTTGGGACACACTCCTTGGGGGGGGGGGGTTTGGATGAAATACACAAACGATGGAATCTGGTCTAGGATTATGAACTATAATGTTTACCTCCTCTCTCTGTAATTAGTTTATACTGACATTCACTCTGAGGATGATTTAGGTATAGCACATGGGAAGTTTTTCACACTGCCTCCTTTAGGCTACTTTAATTGGATCAGTGTAGGAGCTTCCAAAAAGGAACTTGAAGTGCCTTATCAGGTGTCTCAAATGAGATCATATGAATATGCCCCATCATCTTGGACAACAAACAAGATCGTCTTTGGCAAATGAATGAAGAAAACTACCTGGGGAAACAGATTATGTGAAGTAAGAGATAGAACAAGCATATCTTTGCACTGTTACTGTTGTTGGAGAGACAGAATAGGCCTACATGGTTCTCTCTGCTCTCACTACAGGGAGCAGTGGCAGCATGAAACTTTCATTAACGTTTTGCTCCTTTGTGCTGGAACACAGTTTAGTGTGAGGAGAATACTGGGGTTGTTCTCATGCATTCACTTCAAAATATATCCTCATCTCTGTGAAACAGTGGTTCTCACACTGATGCACATCTTCATCTTCCAGGGCTACAACTAAGCAGCCAGATCAAAGGGTGCCTTGTGACATCATCTGCTGACAAATATGTGAAAATTTGGGATATCCTGGGAGACAGACCAAGTTTAATCCATTCCAGAGATATGAAAATGGTATATTAGTATTTATTTTTTATATATAAACTATGTCTGCTTATTCTTTTTTGGTCTAGTTTGAATCTTATTTTACCTAACATCTTTTAGCGGGGCGGGGGGGGAAAAGAGTAACATCTCTGTATTCTGGGTAAATCATTCTCATTACAGTGCAGCATTCAACATGGAACTGGCAGACTGCTTCAAAGCCTCAGACCCGAATTCCAGATACAATGTTCTGAGTAGAACTATAGGTACTCTAGCCTGTATTTGCCTCATTGAAGACAAAGATGTGACTCACTGTTTATGATTAGCAGCTTTTTACTTTCATTTTGTGTCTTTATAAAAAAAGTTTCAGGAAGCTTAAAGAGATTACATTTGTTACAACTTGCTTGGTGAAAGTACTTTCAGATGACAAATCCATTTTAGGATAATAATTTAAAAAAAATAATCTTTCTTCCACCCTCCCAGGGTGTTCTCTTCTGCGCAGCTTGCTGCCCTGACCTCCCATTTGTTTTTGCCTTTGGAGGAGAAAGAGATGGGCTGCGTGTTTGGGATATAAGCAAGATTTCTGCAGGTAATGTTCTCCTTTCTTTGAATCTTGTAGCTCTCCCCTTGCCTGCAGGGTGTATTTGTATTCAGTAATATACTGTGGCTCTGAGAGAAACTGTAGGTTAGTATTTTTGCATACCCCAAGACTCCATATGTGTTTGCATTTTCAGCTTCAAAAAGTGTGGGTTGTTTTCTAAGTTGGAGAACTGTTTGACACGATTTTTTCTTACAGCTGAAGAGTAACACCTGATTTCTTATAATACCTATATTTTATTTTTTTCTTCAAGTTCCTGGTATAATCAGGTATCATGTTCTTTGAGTACTCGTGGGAATAAAAGTGAGGACTGATTTTGATCAGTTGTTGTAGGTACACGTAACTAAATGGCATGAATTTTTGGAGAAGGCTTTTAAGAGCTTGGTGGAAACCAGAGAGACTAAAACCAGAAATAAATTATTTAAACTTAATGTTGTGCTCTTCAAACCTTGTCCATTTCACAGTACTTGGGTACAGGAAATATGCAGAGGAAAAGCTCTAAATGCTGTGGGGGGGAAAATAACAAGACGTGTAATAAAAGTATCATAGGCACGCGATTGTTCTGACATATAACCTTCAACTCCCTATTTGGGGCAAGGGGAAAAGCTTTTAAACAGCACCAGGTTAGGATTTCCATTCCATGCCCTTCCCTGCCCTTCCCTTCCCTGGTGAATACCTGCAGTACTCCTCTTGTCTCCAGGACAGTAACATGTGAGCAATCCCCTGTCTGTGTTGCAGTGAATGAAGTTTTTGGAAACAGAGAGAGACTCGTTCTGACTAGTGCCAGCTCAGCGGCGTGCAGCTGCACAGCCGGCAGGAGCAGCAATGACTCAGAGACACCAATGGAATCATGATGGACCAAACATCAAAAAATTGGAGTAGTCAATGGGACTGCAATTAATATGTATTCTACAAATCCCTGTCTGGTGAGAGTTCATGGAAGTGGCTCTGGTGTCTTGCACTCTGCAGACTTCTTCATCTCAAAGGTGATGTGGTTAAGGTGTTAAGTTTCTGCCTCTGTTACCAGCTTTGAAAGATTAGATGACTTTTGATCTTCTACTTTCTAAAGGCATAGGGAAAAATACTTCACACAAGAGTTGTGCAATAAATAAACAAAAGCTGAATTAAATGACAAGTGTAAATAGGTAATTTATCCTTGAGACTAGGTTTACAGATTTCTGATATAGATTTTAAAAGATCTTCCATGTAACTTTAATTGTAGGAGTAGTTTCTCAGGCAATAAATTGGAGTCCCCAAGTAGAATCTTGAAATGTGTTTCTCAGATCACCACTATCAAACCAGAAATATCCCATCAAGACTGGAGGTTGCTTTTCCCTGGTTCCACAGCACCTGAAGCCTACTCATGTTACACATGGTACTGGGTTTTTCTTCAAGCTCCAACTGTAATATATTTTAAGAGAATTTGAACTGGAAGAAGAACTGCTACTCAAAGAGGATGAGAGGCTTGTCAGGACACAAAGTTAGGGGTGGGATCTCAGCAGGCCACTGGTAAAAGCTGTCTTTGTACTCCACCCAGGCGTTTCTGCCCAACACCTGAAGGCACCAACTTAAGCACTTTGTTTCCATCATCAGGAATCTAATCAAGGAACGTTGACTGCAGCAATTTCCTCACATTTATAATGGAACACCCGAGTGCCTTACCCCAGGCCAAGAAGTTAAATAATACTCTTACCCTCCTGTGAAGTGCTTCCCACACTGAAGGTGTCTGTTCATGCTCCTGCAGCACAAGACCCTGGTATTAAAAGCACTTGTATCAAAGCAGCTGCTGTCCCCCCTAAATGCACTGTAACTCATTTTGGTTTGGTAAAGCAGGTAAATGGTATCACTATAAACTGCAGATGTGGAAAAGGCAGGGCTGGAGCTTTCCTTCCTATCCCTTGAGGGTAAGTGGCTGCTTCTAAATTGGCTTCAGCAGTTTCTAGTCTGGTGATAGGTGTTCAGCATGGCTCTGCAGGGACCAAGAATACTCTGGATGTGTTGGGATTCCTGCCTCCATCCTGTCTCTGCCAAGTAGTAGTGAAAGATGTGTGGACAACAAATTACCAAAAGATTTTGTAAAACTTAAGAAGGTAAAAGTGCTAGAACCACCTCTGCTCAAGTGCTCTCCAGTAAAAACCTTCAAGTTTTTCAAAGCTTTAACGTGAAATAAAGGCTTTGTGTTATGCTCTTTGAGGGTAGTGATTTCTCTCTACTTCTAGTATTATGACTTGCACTGTAGCTGTAAAATTTGGTTTTTGTTTCAGGAAGAAAGTGCATTACTGAAAGCAACACATCTTTCAATCTTAACAAATGTCTCTCTGGAGCTTTTCAGTCACATACTGATCTGAGGGCAAGCTTTTTCAGGTTTTAATAACCCTGTGTAGTCTCAAGGAAATACAGTGAACAGGGAAAGGTACAGCTGAGCTTGGGCAATTTAGAGCAAGATGCAGAACCTCCTTCTCAAGGGAACCTCCAATTACCTTGTCAGAGAACAGAGCTCAGCTGACTCTTCTTTTTGCAGCACAGCCAGAGGCATGACACAGCAAATCTACAATTCTTCAGCTGCATCTGTTCATGGAGGTGCTCCTACCCATACCCTGTCCCAGGAAAGCTTGGGAGAGGCAAACAATTGAAAGTGGTGTTATTTCTCTTAGCATCATTATAGAAATAGGAACATTTTTTTCAGAACATGTAACTATTAAAAAAGAACATTTGAGAAGAGCCATATTTTTAATTATTTCAAAAGGAAACAACCAAATGTAATAATCTTCATTCCATAAATAATAATAGCAGCAAACCCTCCTATCGTTCTAGGTAAAAGGTTTACAGCACAAGGAGTAATAAATACTGTAAACACTGCCTGATCGCCTGTAAGCCTCTTCGTTACTGAGTCTATACAGTCTTTATCTCCTCACCTGCTTACATGTTCCAGTGAACTTGTGAGAGGAGGCAATAACTGTTATCCAAAAGCCAATCTTGATTTTCTGCAGTGGGGTAACAGCATTGTTTGCAAGTGCTGATTTCACTGGCCTTTCTTTTTTTAAACTTAACCGTTTTGTTTTATGAAGGAAACCTGAGCATTGTTAAGTCTTTGCTTTGTGCCAAACCACATCCTTCAGTTAAAAGGTTTTAAAAAAACAAAATACATCAATGGCCACCACCATTTTTTGTTTGTTTCCCTTACAGGTCACTGCAATCACAACTACATTTCTGGTTTGTGGCTCTTTGCTCGCAGGGCTATGCAAGGTGTGTTGTGTGTCCCGGCACTGGATGGATTAATCTGAGTGATTTGGAAAAGAAGTATGCACAGCATGTGTGAAAAAAATACTCCTTGCCTCACATTTCCTTCTTAGCAACTCTGCACTTGCACTTGCATGATCCAGTCTCATTCGGTGTGTTGGCTATAGAGTATATTAAGTGGTGGTAGTGTGGAGACCAAAACAGAAGGAAAACTCCTCACCTGACACATACTGTTGACTGGGGAAACAAGGAAGAGGTTTTTTTTTCCCCTCTCCTACTTAAAACATCCAAGAAAATTTCCCTCTCTTCTTCATTTGTGTCCAGAGAGGGCATCACCTGTTGAATAGACTCCATTGTTAATCCTACAGTCTTCAGTCCTCATAGAGTCTATTAATTCTTCCTCTGAATCCTCCTCTTCTTCCTCCTCTGGGGCTGACAGGCTGGATGTGGGGCCTTTACATATTTTTAAGTGGCGAGTGAGGTGATATTTGGTTAAATAAGCCTTGGAGCATTTTTCACAGACATAGTCCCTCTTTCCTTCATGTGAATTGAGATGTTTCTTCAGGTGATCTGTCCTCAGAAACAGTTTGTCACACTTGGGGCACTTGATCTGCCGTTCCCTGCAGACATAAAAAACTGAGTTTGCTCCTGCAAGGCAGCTGGTACAGTGTTAAAATACTGGTTAAGGTCCATGTCATAAATAGGGGGTGGGGAGCAGGGCACAGGGAAGAAATTAGATGTCAAAGCTGCTGAGTGTGCTGAGTGTTAACAATCCTTGGTCTGTAAACACTAAGCTTGAGGCACTGACCAGACTGCAATGAATTCTGTAGATGACAGTGCAAAATACCTCCCAGCAGTAGTGCTCCTGGTTCAGGTGACAGGAACAAGCAGCAATGCCAGTCTGTCTGCCTCTTTGCTCATGCTCGCTGCACTACACTGTCTCCTAGGGAGCACGACAGAAGCACCAATGGACTCCAAGTGAGTACAAGAACCAGATGCCGAAAATGAAATAAGCAAAGAAACTAACTTTGGGCTAGTAGTAACTTTTAAGGGAGGACCTTGGATTGGGAGTAAATACACAGGACAGAGAGATTCTCTGAGCAAAAGCCCTGGCAGAGGGCTGTGGGTAGGGATCTGCCTACAGGAGAAGCAGGAGACCAAGTGCTTGAGTGACACCTGCAGGGAGGAAAGGAACATCTGCACCCCACCCCTAGTGCAAACAGAGAGGCCAGTGTTAACTAATAGGCTACCTGCTGAGAATAGCACTGAGAAGTTTCTGGTTTTTTGTGGTCACGTTGGGATGTGTAAGCAGTTCTCAGCAGAGAATGAAATAAAAGTCAAAAAACTTCCTCACTCTTCCAAATGACAAACACTCCAGACAGCCATTTCACAACACAAGGAGCACACTTGGAATTTACTGTGTCATTAAAATATTGCAAACACTAGAATTGGACAACTGCAGCCAGTACAATAAGGACTTTATCCAGACTGACTTCTCTTGTCATTTTAGAGGATTAACCTATCTATACTCCTTAGGTCAAACTATTTGCAAACTGGAGAGTCTCTCTTAGGCTGTTCTGCTTCATTATTTACTGCACTGGCCAGTCCAGCACATGCCGTGAGATCACTTACTGTGTGTGAGTGAGAACATGCTGCTTGAGGTCCTGCCTCCGCATGAACAGCTTTTCACAGTAATCGCACTTGAGGTTCTTCTCCCCGGTGTGGATGACCATGTGCGATTCCAGGTGAGCCTTCTGGGTGAACGACTTGTCACAGAGGGTACAGCGATAGTTCTTCTGACCTAGGATTACACACATATACCCACAAACTCACTGACTCAAAGTCAGTGTCCCAAGAAAGACAGGAAGCAAACAAGCCTGACCACTGCTGAAAAATAAAATTTAACCCTGAAAAAAGGCAGATTCTTTGTGAACAGGACCTGTTTCCTCATGCAATTCCTTCAGACTCGGCATAAAGGCCTACTTTGTTCCAGTCTAGATTCAGCTATGGAAAAAACAGGCATCTGAGACTTCATAATTCCCAAAGCTGTTCATCCTCCACCCTCTGCCCCCCAAGCCAAAAACAACTTCATGATACTGTTTCAAACCACGGAGCCCCTTGTGTGATACACTTTTCTTCACTTTGTCCTAAACACCACTGATTCCTCTTCCTCCAGTGCTTATGGTCTGTCAGCCTTTCCTGTGAGATACGCTTTCTGCTTCTTCCACACCAACTGTCCCTCCCTATTCTGTACATCCAAACATTCCCAACAGGTCTGTAAATTTTTCAGCTAAGAGATTCAGGCAAACACTTAACAGGACTAGT
This sequence comes from Acropternis orthonyx, assembly GCA_035583155.1. Taxonomy (NCBI): domain Eukaryota; kingdom Metazoa; phylum Chordata; class Aves; order Passeriformes; family Rhinocryptidae; genus Acropternis; species Acropternis orthonyx. The sequence continues at coordinate 53,405,359 of JAWWEU010000040.1, read as the reverse complement.
CTTACCCAAGATGAATTCTTCAGTAAAAATAATGGTAGCTTCCTTTGTAAGAGTAACCACTGTAACCATCTAGTTACTGTACATTAGTACATCCCCATCTCCACATCCCATTTCCCACAGGAACTGTATCTGATGCCTTACCGGAGCCCAGCCACATTTGATGCACTGCATTGCCTGTGTCTACAAAAACAAGTTCTCTTATCTAACAAACAGAGAAGTACAAAGCTCACTGGCCCTTTGATAACTTTTATCCCATTTTTCCACTTGTTATGGGTTTAAGGTGGCAGAATTTTTCCTTTCCCTCACCCGCCTGGACTGGGAGTGGAGCCCGGAGCAGAGGGGAGGGGGGAGCTTCCGGGGGAGGGAGGAACGAGGGGAACATTTTTTTTTCTTTTTTCGCTCTTCCGGTTTTTTTGGATCGGTTCCATTCACACACGCGGTTTTCGTCGGAGCTGGGGCTCGGAGCCGAGAGCTGCGGTTTTCTGAAGGTGCCTTGCCTCGTCGG